>OY998257.1:8573247-9796568 GCA_963922045.1 Persicaria maculosa
CGAAAATAATTTTGTTTGATACTTTCGAACCTTAACCTGGTTGATAAAGATAATATGTAATAATCAATAATTTACAAATTTAAATCCCTTTTCCCTATTATAATATAACATAAGGGTTTACAAACTGAAAAAAAATTTTACACACTTGAGACCCAACCCGATCCAGACTAGTGGTTTGTTGTCCTCAAAAACTAATGGTTTAGGCTGACCACGAAAATAAAAACTAGTTTCTAGAAGTGGAAGCTTGAAGAAACTAGCTAATAGCTAGTAAGGTATATTGTATTTTGACCTTATCTCTAATGTGTAGTTATAAAGCATTTGTTAATATGTTTTGAATTCATTGTTGATCGGTAGATACCAGGGGTTCCTGAGTCCACTAATAAGAGGTTCAGACGGCAGCGTCCCACGACAGTAGTTTCGCTAGACTGGTGTCATGTATGGGTTAGTACCTCGGGTATTAGGAAAAAGGGTATTGTGTATAAATACCCTTAATACGGTATTAGGAGATCATAAAATGAATAATCAAATACACTCTCTTTGTTCTATCTCCCTGTCTAAACTCTCATACTCTCATCCCCTTTCTCTACCTCCAACCTCCTCTACACTCTAACTCTTTCTCTTCCGAGCCCTTCTTCGCTCGATTCACCCTCACTGTCCTTCGGGACATAACAATTGGTTAGTGAATCGGGGTTCAAAGGGCATAGATAACATACCATTATTGAACCACGGAAATCTATTTTTCTTTCGCTAAAACAATATTCATAGCAGATTATCCAAATTCCTCTATTTTTCACGCGGAATCGGGCTGGGCCGGGGCTGATTGGAAAATGAAGTAAGAATCGGCATAAGGCCTAAATTTTAAGTATGATCCACTGGGCCTATTAAAGTATGACCCAGACTTAACCGTGACTAAACCTTTGTGGACACCGTCACACCAGTACCTTGTATTTGGTGATATCATATGGTCCCGATAGAAAGCTAGATTTAAATCCGGTCCGGATATCTACACCGCTAATTTTTACTATGTCCACCGCTAATCACCGTAGATATTAGCGGTGGCCTTAATTGTGTTTCCCAGGCTACCGCAGCGTACGACGGTGGGCACCGCAGTGTACAACGGTGGATGTGATCCGGTTTATAAACCGTTTATTAATTTAATTTTTTTTAAAAAATTGGAAAAAAGCCACCGTCACAATTGACGGTGGCCTAATTAATTTAATTTTTTTTAAAAAAAATTTAATTTTTTCAAAAAAATTTGGAAAAAATACACCTGTCGGGCTTATGTCCCGACAATCAAAAATATTTTTATAAAAAATTTAATTTTTTAAAAAAATTATGGCCCGACAGGCAAAATTTTTTTTTAAAAAAAATTAATTTAATTTTTAAAATTTTTTTTGGAAAAACACATGGCCCGATAGGCAAAATTTTTTTTAAAAAAAATATAATTTAATTTTTAAAAAAAATTTGGAAAAACAAATATACTTGTCGGGCCATAGGCCCGACAGGCAAAAATTATTTTTGGGAAAAAAATTAATTTAATTTATTTTAAAAATAAATTAAATTTTATCTATTAAATTAAATTTTATTTATTAAAAACAAATAAAATTAGTTGTAATTAAATTTAAAAATAAATAAATTAAATTCATTGTAGTTTTAAATTAAATTAAAATAAATAAATTTTAATTTAACCTATTTTAAAAAAATTCATTGTAATTAAATTTATTTAAAAATTAAATTTTAATTTAGTGTTTTCAATTCATTTTAATTAGTTAATGAAAATTAAAGTTGTAATATATTTTATGAAAATTAAATTTATAATTTTTTGAAATTAAGTTGTAACTGTTTTTGAAAAAAACATGTTGTAATAGAAAAAACTCTTTTACTAATGAGTGATAACAAGAAAAAACACTTATGAGAACGAGTTATAACTGAGAAAATAGACATGCAATCTGACAATGTACAAAACTACAAAGATACGAATGAGTAATAGAAAAAACATATCTATTGTCGAGAAAACTGACGAACTTCACTTGGGCCCTAGTATTCATTTTGAGTGAGTTTATTGGTACGATGTCAAATATCTATAATTAATTTGAGTAAATAAATTGCATAAAAACAGATCTATTGGCGAGAAAACCAGCGATCTTCACTTGGGCCCTAGTATTCATTTTGAGTGAGTTTATTGGTAAGATGTCAAATATCTATAATTAATTTGAGTAAGTAAATTGCATAAAAAAACCCTTTTTGAATCTAGAAAATAATTATGAATTTGCTCGAGACCAAAAATCATCGATCACCATTTCGTCAATCGGTGAATTACATACTACAATTTCTGATGATGATAAAAATTAGAATCCATAAACTAATTTGATTTATTAACGTAATTAGGTCTTAGAAAAATTGTGTGGTTATCCTTCTTCTATTTTTATCGCGAATTTACTAATCTAATGTTCTCATTCACATTGGAACAACTAAGCACCACACTTAATTCAACAAATTCAAGGGAAGTTGAACAAAGATCTATTGTATGTTTGAGTTTTTTTGCTATCCATCCTTTGTTAAATCAATGTAATTGAAGCCTATAGTGGACTATTGAAAGATCTATTATTGTACAGTCGATTCAACTTGAAATCAAAGATTCTCCCACAAAAAATTATTAAAATAATATGTTAAAATCGTTAATGAAATTTGAAAAACTTATAATAATCGATTCAACTTGAAATCAAAGATTCTCCCACAAAAAATTATTAAAATAATATGTTAAAATCGTTAATTTATAAAAAGTTATCACAAGTCATCAGAAATATGTTAAAATCGTTGCCAAAATAATATATATATATATATATATTATATTTAATCAACTAAAATATACATAGATAGAATAGAATGTGACTTGTGATGATTTTTTATAAATTAACGATTTTAACATGCAGCGCGCTCGATATGTTGGTGCCATGGCGTTGGAGTTATATGACCGATATAACAGTGTAGGTTCTCCAACCAAAGAGGAATTATGTGTGCTTCTTCAGACCCTAATCGGTAAGGAAGCCTTGCAACAAGTGCACCCAGAATGGAGGGCCACCCAAAATGAATACTACGGCCCAAGTCAGCATCGTCAGTTTTCTCGCCAGTATATGTGTTTTTCTATGACTCATTTGTATCTTTGTAGTTTTGTACTTTATCAGATTGCATGTCGAATTTTCCAGTTATAACTCGTTCAAAAAGTGTTTTTTCTTGTTATCACTCATTCGTAAACGAGTTTTCCTTTTTTTTTATTAGACAACTTTAATTTTCATTAAATTAAATTACAACTTTAATTTTCCTTTTTTATTAGACAACTTTAATTTTCATTAAATATATTACAATGAATTGAAAAAATTAAATTAAAATTATTTTTTAAAAAAATAATTTCAAACATTTTTTTAAAAAAATAAATGAAATTAAAATTTATTTATTTTAATTTAAAACTACAAGGAATTTAATTACAATGAATTTAATTTATGAACCTAAGCATCATGCACAACTCGTATATGAACCTGAGCCCGACCTATTTTGCCTCAATGCTCAAATGGAAACGAACAAAGACAAACCCGGCCCATCTTTCACCCGATTCAAACAAGACCCGACTCATCCTTATAATTACGTTAATTTTCTAATTTTTAAACACACCAATAATGTGAATTGCATATAATGAGACATAATATAACTAAATAAATGAAGTTTTACAATCAACAACTAAGATAAATAAAAAATAGTCATCATTTTATAATAAAATAAATTGTGACCCAAATCGAAACCCGACCCCGACCCAACTAACTCGAAATCCAATTTGACCCGAACTTATCCGACCCAAGCTTACTTGACCGGAACCTAACCAGATCCGAACACACAATATACCTGATATATAACATGATCCAACATTGATTGAACCCGAGTGGATATACCTGAACTCGACCCAATCAACCGAATTACCACCTCTAACCCTACCCACCATCCAAGGATTCTAAACCGTCACCCATCATATATCCATCAAATATATATATTCTAATTTAATTTCATGAAAAAAAAGTATAAAACAACTTTATAGTTATAACCAATCAATCTTCCTCTTTTCCTTTTTTCAAAAAAAAAAACCAATAATTTGTTTGTAATGTTTCAAAGTAATATGTTATTTAAAATTTATTATTTTATGAGAATTTCTTTTTAGTATTTTCGAAGTTATGTTATATGATAAGTAGTTAATTTATATTTTCTTTCTAAAATTTGAAAGTTATAATAGTTTGGTTAAATTTTTTGGATGTTTTAATAACAATAAACTAAATTAAGAGTATATATCTATTATATATAATAGATATATAAATTATGTTTGATTGAAATTAATATGCTTCAAAATTTTTTAAATAAATAAATCAAACCCTCATAAATTTTTTAAGATAAAAATAAAGGACGTTGCTTATTGTTCCAGATTTGTATAATTTTGTAGTAGTAATTTTAAATTTATTTCTTTCAAGTGATTTTTTATCCCTTAAGAATAATATCACGGCAAATTGCATCAAATATCTCTAAATTTGAGATAAGTTGAGATTCATATTTTCAAGTATTATTAAATTGTTATTTGATATAATATTGGATAGATTATTTGATTTTAAAAGATAAGTTTTCTAACTAATTAAGATATAAGGTTGAATATTTATAATAATAAGTGGGATCACTAATTGATATGGAAAAATTATATCGGCTTATTAATTGATGTGGCTACAAAGGATAACACCATATTAATCCAAAATATGACACATATGTGAAATGCTCCAGAATATGACACGTAGGTGAACCGCACCAGAACCCGTTTCAGGCCTCTGTTTTAGTGTTTTACTAGTTTTACTACCCGTCCGTTATACGGTTTCTTAATAAACATGTTTAATTTATATTTTCTTTCTGAAATTTTAACTTTATAATAGTTTGGTTGAAATCTTTAGATCTTTTAATAACAATAAACTAAATTAAGATAAACAAAGTTATATATTACAAAATTTATTAAAATGTATGAATAAAATAATATTTGATTATTCTCTAGTTAGATTGATATAGGATTAATATAAAACGATAGATTTATCTAAATGACAAGTTTTAATACTATAATTTTAAATTAGAGACCATGCCTATAAATAATACGTTTATTGAACATATTTATAAACATGCATAAACTTATCCACTAAAATTGAATAATATTAGATAGATTTATCTAAAACGATAAATTTTCTACTTAATTAAGATATAAGGTTGAATATTTATGTAAAGACCGGAAAATTTAAAATATTATTTTCTTAAGATATTAAATTATGTTTGACTTTAAAATTAAGATTCTAAAAATTTTGAAATTTCCGTCCTCGAGCAACTGAATTTTATTAATCCTTCGGAAACGAACTTCTATATAGTTTTGAATTGGGTATTAGAAATGGATTTTGATTTTCGCTTTCGAGATCGAGCATTAATAAAAATTAAATTGAGCTACGAGTATTGATCGAAATTTATTTAATTTTTGATTATCTTGAAATTGAATTAAATTTGATTAAATTTGATTTAGTCGGGATTCGATCGGGCGAGCGGGTTTTGAGTCTTTTCCGCTAATTTGAATTGGTATTGTTGGGACCACATATATACTCATTTCTTTCCCTTTTTCTTTTCCTTACTCTCTCTCTCCCGTTGGGGTCCCCCACTCCCAGCTCACCTTGTCCTATTACCCATCTTCCCTTACCCCCTGCCTAAACCCACTTTCCCCTGCCCCATTTCCCTTCAGCCAAACACCAAACCCTCTCCCTCACTCACCTCCTCTGTCTCGTAGTAGCAGCTGCAGATGTTCACCACCCCGCTCTTCTTCCTGCCCCCTTCCCCCATTGAAGGCCTCAGAGCTCAAGGCCCCTGCTTCTTCCAAGAGCTGAGCTCAGCGGCTTTGTTCTCTCTGCTCTCTCCATCCAGTCAGGCCAGCAGCCGAGCCCCCCTCCGACGTCCGCAGTAGCCCAGGACAACCGCCGAGCCGCCAGGCGCACTTGAGGCGCCGACGTCCTCTTCTTCCTCCCTCCTCCTCTTTCTGCTTTTCCCGATCGAGCACCCCGAGTAAGCTTCCTCTTCCTCCTTTGATCAGAAACTCCAAAAAAGACGAACCTTTACAACCTTTCTCGACCGACCCAGGCACCTCGGCGCTCCCTTCGCCACCACCAAGGCCGAATCAGGCGAATCCAGTTTTTCCGGCGAAGTCTTCGAGTTTCGGTAAGCCTCTTCTCCTCCCTCCTTCTGTGTCATTTTGTTGAACCACCTTGTGCTTGATGTCGGGGAGGGGGTGCTCTTGCGTGAGCGTTTGGGTGGGAGCCGCCGGAGAACCTCCATTTTCTCTCTCCCGGAAGTTTCCGTTGACGTTGCCCAGTGCTCTGTTCTATCGTTTGAGGGAGGCGGGTTTAGCAGGGGCGGTTCGACCTTTTTTTTTTCTTCTTTTATTTGGTCCGGTTCGGGCCATATTCTCCCGGTTCACATACACACAATCTGAGAGCTGAGTTGGGATCCGAGAAGGGTTCGGGTCTGGGCCTATGGATCCGGGTCTTGGGGCCTTTCCTTGGGCCTTTTCTTTTCTTCTTTCATTTTGGTTCGGGTTGGGCTGGGTTTTGTGGGTATAGTATTTTAGTATGTTATGTTATGTTATATATATATATATATATATATATATATTATATTTTGTTGTTAATTCTGATTTTAAGGAGAATAAATGTATATATTTATTTGTTCTGAAAATTATATATATAGTTTAAAAGGTTTTAAAAGTAATAATAATTAATATTGGGTTATATATAAATATGTTCTACCTTATATGATGTGGTATTTTAGTTTGATGGTAGATATTATAAAGGGACTAAAATTGGTATTATTTGATATATATTTATATTATTATGATTTTATGTGGCGTTTATTTAAATGTTTTAGATATGATAAAGTAAGTTAGTATTGTGTTTTATAAAGGTGGGTTGTTAAAATGGATTTATTTTGGTAAATTTTCTATATCTAAATATTATTTGGAGTGTGTAATATTATATGTATTCTATAAATTGTTCTAGAAATGAATTATTGATTTTGATAAGGTTTTGGAATAAAATGGCGGAATGATTCCTAAAATATGATTTTGGGAAATTGGTTAAGGCTTAAATGTTTAATGTCGGAATTTGGCCAAGTATGATTTGGAAAGTATTTTGAACATGAGTTGACTTAAATTGGAATTTATGAGTTGAAAATATGGTTGGTATAGTTTTATCAATGGGTTTAATTGAAGCATGATTTTGGTCGATTGGATCGTATCGGGAAGATTTTGGAAAACGGTTTTACTATCGGTCGGTTTTGAGGATGTTGAGAACTCGGGTTCGTGTGTATGAATGTTGGTCTGGTAGCTTATGGAAATGACTTGATAGGTGTGTATTGCTTTTGGATTGCTTTGGACTTGCATTTGGGCCCTTGCTTGTGTTATCTTGCTGTGCTGCATCAACAGGTAAGTATCCTACGGGACTTACTCAGTAACCTGGACCTCCTGCCTGATGTGTCATGTAATGTGTAGTTTTGTTGCATATTAAAGCATGCCATGTAGTATCATGCTAGGATTGCATTGAACTGAGCATGTGTTTACTTTGTGTGTTTAAAACAGAACGACCGTTATCTGTGATAGTCCTAGAGTCTTTGCTAGGGTCATAGGGTAGCCTAGCCCAATCGGGTGCCCTGCGTCTATCGAGTCGATATGAGCATGATATGATAGCCCAGCACCATCGGGCAAGATTTACGTATTTTTTATATATGTTATGATGATACCGTGGGTGAGTGCACCACCACGAGGATATGCTATGCTATAGCAACGAACTGGCCAGTCTCTGCACTAACGGGAAGGGGTGCAGAGGTAGGAGAGGGATATGCCACTTGGCATTGTCTTGGGCCCTTTACAGTTCTTTTCCGCATATTATATATACTAGGGGCATGATAGTGTGATTTAAATCTTGTACCGCATCAGTCATCTTTTATTTAGGCATAGGCATATGTGGCCTCAGCGCGGTCAGAGGACCCGCAGGCGATCACCAGGCCTGACTTCGTGGATAGTGTTAGGTACCGCTCTTGTTGCTCCATGCTTCTGTGACGGGGAAATCTTTTGGCGAATCGAAGAATCCGGCTAATATATTCTAACTTGACAAATGGCAATCACCCACTTTGTTTTGGTTTTGACCCGGCTCTGCCGTGACTTTTGTATCTAAATCATATTTCCGCTTTACTTTCGTTAAACCGAATTTATGAAACTTCGACTGATTAGAGGTTTGAAACCTCGACCCGTACCTGAATTGCAACATCCGAACGAAGGTATCCGACCTTCGAAACGTATCCCGGATATTTATATCCGGGCCGTTACAATTTATATATAAAAAAACTAATTAAGAAATAAGGTTATATTGGATAGATTATTAGTTATTTTATCTAAAAAGATAAGTTTTTTTACCCAACTCTATTGACTTATTAATTGATGTGACTCAAAAAGATAATACCATTTTAATCTAGAATATGACACGTATGAAAAAATAACACCATTTTAATCCAGAATATGACATGTATGAAATATCATTTTAATTCAGAAAATGTCACGTATGCGAATTGCACCAGAGCCCGTTTCATACCTAATTTGATCTAAACTGACCAAAATTTGACGGTGCCCATAAATAATTTCCTAGAGTTTAACCCGAACTGATAACACCAAGCTTACGCCATTTATTAATATAAAAAATAAAGATCTTGACATATTTAGATGTATAACTACTTTTCGCACGGAAGATCAATAAAATTTACGGTAAAATCTTAACATACTTTATCTTTACCAAAAAAAAAGTTGAATTAGTTAGAGATAAGATACATAGTAAATTTGTGAAGAAAGAACTCTCTATTTAAAGATTGACATAAACATCTATATCTATATATCTATATATCTTCTATATAAAATACTAAAGCAGAGGTCTAAAACGGGCTCTGGTGCGATCTCGCGTCCACGGAATTTTTTGGATTAAAGCGGGATTATTTTTTCTTACGTGGCATTTTCTGGATTAAAGTGGTATTATATTTCTGGCCCACATCAATTAATAAACAAATATAGTTAGCTAAAAACTTATCTTTTTAGATCAATAATCTATCCAATATAACTTGAATTAGTTGTTATACATATTTATTATTTTCATGCTTTTGTTAATAAACTATATTATTTATTATTTTAAAAGATGAAGAAGGAATATTTGGTGCATTATTCTACCTTTTAGATCAAATTGAATGTAATATATTTATATATGGTTTTATTTTTGTGAGCCACGTCAATTAATTATCTAATATAATATTTTAATATAATTAATATAATAAAATATAATTTATTAACAAAACGCGCAACCGCGCGGGTAACGAATACTAGTAAAATACTAAAACAGAGGCCTGAAACGGCATCTGGTGTGTCTCATGTCCATGAAATTTTCTGAATTAAAGCGGGATTATTTTTGCTTACGTGTCATTTTCTGGATTAAAGTGGTATTATATTTCTTGGTCACATCAATTAATAAACGAATATAATTAGGTAAATTTTTTTTATCTATATCAATATATAAGTCAGTATAATTTTATTATCTCAATTAACGGTCCTACTTATTTTAATAAATATCCAACTTTTTATCTTAATTAGGTAGAAAACTTATTGTTTTATATAAAATAATATATCTAATATATAAAAAAAATTTTAACACCACCGTCATTCTAAGATTTTTTATATTCCGAAAACTTATCCAAATGAATTTGACAAGATAAAGAGATGCAAATCATGCAATGCTAAGATTTTGCCGAATTTGTAATGCTAAGATTTTGAATCCAAAAAAACTTAAAAGATTTCATTATTTTTTATCCTCATAAATTAATTTTGGATCATTGTAATTCATGATTTTTTTAAATGAGGATAAACACTTAAACTTAAGTTATTATTATTGGGATATCGTTAGAAAATACTACCGATGGAAGCCACAACTTTATTTTATACATACTATATATCTATATCTATATTCTATATCTATATCTATATAAAATACTAAAACAGAGGCCTGAAACGAGCTCTGGTGCGATCTCGTGTCCACGGAATTTTCTGGATTAAAGCGGGATTATTTTTGCTTACGTGTCATATTCTGGATTAAAGTGGTATTATCTTTTTGGGCCACATCGATTAATAAGTCAATATAGTTAGGTAAAATTTTATCTTTTTACATCAAATATATATTCAATATAACCTTTTTTTCATCTTAAATTAGGTTTTTTAATAAATATTTAACCTTATATCTTAATTAGTTAGAAAACTTATCTTTTTAAGTATGAATAATATCATAAATGATAACCATATAATTGTAACTAATGATTGAACTAACACTTTCAATATATATTTTTTCCATTAAAAAAGCATCGTCATATTATCAGTGATATCATATGGTTCATTGTGGTTGTATATTTATCAATTATCATACATCGTCTTTTTCATAAATGTCTATGTGCTATATATTGATCTCGAAATATAGCACATATATTTATCATATATAGATATTTTCATAAATGTAAAATTCATTTATTAAAAACAACTAATTAACATGCAGTTGTTAAAAAAAATACATCAAGTGTTATATAATACATATGATATAATAAATATGAAGGAGAGTGAGGTGAAACTATATATTTTATAATATTTTAGCGCTTAAAAAAAAGCCGCACGGAAGGGCGGGTAATAAGACTAGTATATTTTTAAAATCAAATAGGGTGTTGCTATATACACCGCAAATCCGGATTAAGGATTTGCACGTCCTTAAGGACGTGCAAGTCTGGGACTATGCACGTCCACTAGCAAAGGCTTGCACGTCCTTAACAACGTTCTTGCACGTCGTTAAGGACGTGCAATACTTGCACGTTGTTAAGGACGTGCAAACCCTAGTAGGGTTTTAGGGTTTAGGAATTCCGAGGGTTTGGTAATATTAATTGATAAAATTGAAGTGTTAGCTAGTGGAGTTGAAGGATTTCGGGTAAAATTAAATAGAAAACAATATTTGTTAAGGTTTTCATTCGGATAATATGCGAATAACGTTACAAGGAACGGAAAAAAAAGTTTACATTCATAATTTTAATAAACTTGTGGAATAAAATCTAGGAAAATAGTAAAGGGCGGCCGGACTCGACACGCAAGGCTCGAAATCTCTCAAACTGAGCTTGAAACGGAGCATCCCATCCTTCGACGCTCGGATGATGATGTGCGACCCATTCTGGCGGAGGCGACGGAATAGGAGCGTTACGACGCAACCAGATCTATGAGAACGAAAAATTAGAGTTAGAGTATTGACATATATATGAAAAGCAAGAATAGGTAATAAAAGAAGACCTTTGAAGTCGTACCGCGGCAAAATGGTCTTGGTTTCCGATGCAGGCTACACCAAAGGTTGCTGATTGAGGGTTGTTAGCAGGTGTCGGCGAGGTCATGGGAAGACATGTGAACGGATGATGCCAAGCTAGGACGACGAGAGGAATTTGATATACCGTTGCAAATACTAAACCCATAATTGGTAGCTCTATCCACCATCTCCTATCACCATGCACAGCTCCCGCCCATCTCTGGTAGTCGACGAACTGCTGGAATTGGTACCCTCCCGTATAACAACCGGCGTATAGATCGGCGTGATCCTCCAAGTGATTGCATAGTAACGTTTTGAGTTCTGGGAAAGCAGTCTCGCCGATCGGTGATGTCAAAGCCACCAAAGCACGGTAGCCACAATGACCATCTCCAACAGTGTCCCTCACCGTCTCAATATGAACGAGCATGAAGGGATCAACGTTGTTTCGACCCCAGTTGAACCCTCCGAACACATCATCACGTCCACGTCGAGCTGAGGTCGCTTGTGGACGATGCCGAGCAGCACGTCGAGCAGCACGCGCTTCTTCTCTCTCAAACCTTTCCCTTACCTCCTCGTATGGCAACGGGTTGGTTCTGCAGGCATTCCTCGACCCCCGAGGCCTCCCCTTCCTTCGGACGCTTGCTGATGAGGGTGGGTGCAGCTCATCCTCGCATAAATCGTTGGAAGCCGTATATGAAGATGACAGCTCATACGGCAGTGGGGTGTCGTCGATGTCAGTCCATGACAAATCCATCCAGAACGGGTGGATGTCCTCGGCGGGTATCGGAGTACCGGAGTTGACGTATTCCTGAATCTCATGGACACATGGGATCCCGTAACAAACCCTCCAATGTCGGTCCGTGCATACCGGAGGAACCTTTTGGTCCACGACGTCCTGCCACATCTTGTATAGATAATCGAAGCACTTTTTGGAGATTAAAGTCTTTACCTCATCGAAAAGGTTGACTTTATACGCCGCTGTTGGCCATTTGAAGCGGTCGATCTCCAAAGCAGTTTGCAGCTCATGCAGTTGACAATCGTTGACTCTATGGATTGCATCGATCACGATGCGAAAGTCACCAGTCGATGAGTGAAGTGCCTCCTTCAGAACCTTGTGTTGACCCTCAACCCTATTTGTCGTACGGGTGCCGAGATGGAAGACATTATCTACGTAGCATCGTACGATGCTCCTGCTGTGTGGAAGCCACACCGCCTCTAAATACGCCACCACACCTGGGAATGGGTGCCATGCAGCGTGTAGCGCCCGACGACGTCGGTTGAATGATTTCTCCGACCTCGATTCGAACAGCCCCCAACAGTTGCCCTTAAAGATGCCAGCATGGTTTAAATTCTTCGTGATCTTCAGAGCAGCTTCCTTGCACGTCCTTAAGGACGTGCAAGCCCGTCCCTGAGGACGTGCAAGCACGTTTTAAAAAAAAAATTAAAAACGTGCTTGCACGTCCGGGCTCGGGTGGCTGCATAATACCTTGCACGTCCTTAAGGACGTGGGGATTTGCGGTGTATATAGCCGGAACGATCAAATATCTATTCTAACTAAACATATTATAATATCTTATTAGTTTAGAATACAACACATGTGTGATATTAATTGATATAAATAAAAAAAGGATAATACAATTTTAATCCAGAATATGACACGTATGAAAAATAACTCCAGTTTAATTCAAAAATTCCACGTAAGCGAATCGCACCACAGGCCTTAAAAAGGCCTCTATTTTAGTATTATATATATATAGATAGATATAGATATATCTTCCACATTAGCAGGACCGTTCCGTTATATTTTGAGGCCTTGTGCAACTTACAATCCCAACTTAGTGAGGCCTTTTTTTTTTTCTTTTCTCTATTTGTGAATTGTGACGAAAAAAAAAAACAACAAAATTCGTCAAGCTGTGTAATTTTTTAGGAAAAAAATCGGAATGGGCCTAAAAAAATCGGATGGGCCATGGGCTGCTCACTGTTGAATGCTCTAGTTATTGTTTTTAGTAAAAAAATTCCGGATGTTGCCACGCCTTTACCAACTTCACTGCCGCATCAACTTGTTTCAGTTTGCAATTTATATATATATATATATATATATATACATACATATTATACGATATCTATACGAGGCCTCAAAAAAATTTTGAGGCCTGTGCGATTGGGTTTCGCACGGGCTATGGATCAATCTTAGTCACTCACCGGCCTGCTAGACCGTGGATGAAGTTGTTCGTAAAAGATGGCTCGGATGATATATGCATGGTCAATCCATGATTATCAAGTGATCGAAATAGAAGTTAATGTACCCATCAATCTAAATGGTGTTTCTAGATCGATCAACAGAGACAAGCGAGAGAACAAACAACGTAAAACTTGCGTTTGGGGGTCCCTCGAAAATTCTAATCTATAGCTACTTGCCTACTTGCTTTATTACCAATGAACGGAGTGCTCGTTAATTAATTAATTGGTATGTATTACTCAGTCAATTCAAACAAACGAGATTGGAAATTTGTGTATCCGAAAGAGATCGAACAAAAGCTAGAGAACAACGTAGTAAACAATTAAATATATTTTGATTGGAAAAGAGAATAATGCTAAAAAAAAGATCAAGATGGGATGCGCGCAGGCTCCCATCCGGTTAATTTTAGGCTAAAGTTCAAGATGGTACTAATCACAAGCAAATCGAGCAAAATAAAGGTCAAGAAGATGCCCAACAATGACAAGTCAATGGGATGGACTCCTTCCGATCTAAAATATAAACATATTTAAAAATATTAACTTGTTTTTTTTTTATCAATTTTTAATATTTATTACTAATAAGTATTTAGTTTTTTAAAATTTTGATATTTTTTTATAGTTTTTACCTCTTTAAAATAATATGTTAAAAACAAAGTGATATATTATTAACTAAAGGATGGATGTTGTATTATTAATCTTGTCATGTAAAGCTAAACTTGTAACATTGGACATTGAGCACTAAACAGTGGTAGCCTTAGGATTTATACTAAGTGTTTAGATTATACATATACTATACTAAGGCTGGTACTCCTTATAGGTTGAAGTTGCCCTTGGACATATCTATATGTTCCTAAGCAGGTTGACTTACCTTTAAGGGTAACACCTAATGTATATGTATTATATGTACAATCTAACACTTAGATATAGCTCATTCCGAGCTCAGGGTAATTTGGGCCTTCTTCTGTTTTGGGCCTCTGTTAGTTAAGTTACAGTATGGATCCGGCCCATATTCCTTGGTGCCGTTAAGAAGGAGCTCAGATAACCCTAGATCTGAGCTATAAAAGCTTCCTCTTCCTACTGTAGCCCTTTGAGCCTCACCTTAAAAAACCCTAGCTACGGAAAGAGAAAGAGAGAGCTCTTGTGTGAGCCTTTAATGAAGACGGCGATCCTGTGAGCTACAACAGTGGTTGATGAGCTCAGTCTCCGTGAGAAACTTCCACGAAGTTTCTCGGTTGCCTTTCAGGGGGCATCTCTTCCTTTTACATTCTCTTCTGTTTATCTTGCTCGGTTTGAGGTTCCATAGGTTGCTGGTTTGGTGCTCTGTCTGGTGTGCTTAGCTTGTAACCCCTCTTGCAACATAGTGAACTCTGGGATCGGATCTCCCCTCTTGAGATCCCTCAGAGTAGGGTTTTACCCGAACTGCGTTACCAAATCCTTGTGTCTTTTCGATCTTTCGTTTTTACTTAAGTGTTATGGCGAAATATCGAACTTCAATTTGGTATCAGAGCCAGGTTCTCTGGATCTGGGATTCTAGATCTTTGATCTAGGGTTTTGGATCTAGAGATCGCTCTGTATTCCTTGTTGACGTTTCGCTTCCGCTCTTGTTTTGTGTTTTTTGTTTCATCGTTATTAAAAAAAACTGTTTTTGTGGTTGTGTGTTCCCAGAGTTCTAGATCTCCCTTCAATCCTTTGTTACTGGTGTGTCCTGTTACTGCTTGTGTGCTTGCTTCCCTTCGTTTTCCTGTGGACCAACACTAACTGTTTAGTGTTTCATAGGTACTGAGATGGCGGATAATGCTATGAGAATCAAGCCGTTCGATGGAACGACTGATTTCGCTATATGGCAGCTCAAACTGAAGGCCATCCTCATCAAAGAAAAATGCTGGAAGGCAGTGCTGGGAGAGTATCCAGCAGAAGCTACTGAGGAAATGAAGAAGGATCTGGATGAGGCAGCTCATTCAGAAATCTTCATTAGACTTTCTGACGACGTAGCTCGTCAGGTTGTGAGTATCTCTAATCCTAAACAACTTTGGGATACGTTAGAAACTCTTTACCTGACAAAATCCTTGCCTAGCCGAATTGCTATCTTGTGTCGTCTGTTTAACTTCAAAATGGACACTGGTCAGTCACTTCAATCTAATCTGGACAAATTCTTAAGAATGACTCAAGACTTAGAGAGATGTGATAAAAAGGATGCTATTAAAGATGAATATTTGGCTATCTTGTTGCTTAACTCTTTGCCTCCTCAATTTGATGTGTTAAAAGATGTTATTCAGTACAGTCAGGATTCTATAACTAAAGACAAAATTCTTGAGTCTATTGTGCAGAAGAATGAGAGTCTTAAAGTGTTTAAGAATAAATCTGACAATGGTAATAGCAGTAACACTAAAACTGAGACTAAAACTGAGGTTTTGATGGTAAAAGGAAAAAAGAAGAACAAGAATAAGAACAAGGATAAGAAAACTGAGAATGAAGATAAACCTGCTACTTCATCTAATTCTGATAAAAAGAACAGAAAGTGTCATTATTGTGGTATATATGGGCATTACATTAAGGAATGTCATAAGAAACAAAGAGATGAAGCAGATAAAAATCAAAACCAATCTGCTGCTGTGCTTGAGTCTCAATATCCATGTGAATTACTTGTTGCTGATCACTATCATTTCTCTGATGATTCCTGGATCCTTGATTCAGGATGTACTGTGCATTCAACTCCTAACAGATCTGATTTCAGTAATCTGCAGGTGTTCAATGGGGGTGAGGTCAAATTAGGTGATCACACCTCCCTTGAAATCAAAGGTATTGGTAGTGTGCCTATGTGCATGTTTGATGGTAAGGTAAGACTCCTCCAAAAGGTAATGTGGGTACCACAACTTAGGAGGAGGCTTCTCTCTGAGTCTGTCTTTGATGATCTTGGTTGTGTGTTTAAAGTTAAAAATGGTGTTAGAGATATCATTAAGGATGGAACCACCATTATTAGAAGCATTAAAAAGGGAGGTCTCTATTTTGTAGTGACCTCACCTGAAGCAAATGTAACTAGTAATGGTGGCTCTATGGACTTAGATCAAACTAAGTTATTGCACAGTAGGCTTGGTCATATTGGTAATAATGGCATGCATTACTTATTTAAACATGGCTTGATTGATCATAAACCTCTTAACCTTGACTTCTGTGAGACTTGTGTGTTTGGTAAGAAGGTTAAACATGTTTTTAGCCATTCTACTTATGTTGCTGAAAGGCCCCTAGAGTACATCCACTCTGACCTTTGGGGGCCTGCACAAGTAGAAACCATTGGAGGTAAGAGATACTTTATTACTTTTGTTGATCATTTTTCTAGAAAAGTTTGGCTTTATCTGTTGAGATCTAAAAATGAAGCATGTCAAACTTTTATCACCTGGAAAAACTTAGTGGAAAATCAAAATGGTAAAAAGATAAAGTGTCTAAGAACTGACAATGGGTTAGAGTTTTGCAATGCTGATTTTGACAACTTGTGTAAAGAACATGGAATTAAGAGACATCTCACTGTTCCTGGTACACCACAACAAAATGGTACTGCAGAAAGAATGAATAGAACCTTACTTGAGAAAACTAGGTGCATGTTAGTTAGTTCTGGTTTAAAACACTCTCTGTGGGGGGAAGCTGTAACCACTGCAGCCTACCTTGTTAACAGATCCCCATCTTCTGTAGTGAATTTCAAAACACCTCAGGAGATGTGGACTGGAAAGAAACCTAATATGACTTATTTGAGACCTTTTGGGTGTGCTGCTTACTCTCATGTGTCACAGGGTAAGTTGCATCCTAGGGCTCAAAAGGGAGTCATGTTAGGTTATCCTGATGGTGTTAAAGGATATAAAATCCTCCTTATTCAACCTCATGGTTATAAGGTCATCATCTCTAGGAGTGTTACATTCAATGAGCTTGAATTCCCTTTTAAATCTGTACTAACTCCTTCTTTTGCAGGTACCAGTGGCAGTACAGAAGGAGAACCTACATCTCTCAGGCACTTCTGTTCACAGAGTGATTTGCCTCCTGAAAATGATGAAGAAGAATTTGACATAGGTCAATTCTCTCCTGGTGTGGCAAGTGCAGGGTCCTCCTCTCAACCCTTCCAAGAAGGGACTGAAACAAATGAAAACTTGGAGCCTGTGGAGCCAGTAGCATCCAAAACTGCTCCTGGTGACTCTAATGAAGTAGGAAGCTTCAATAATCAACAATTAAGGGAGGGAGTTCAGACAAGGGAGTTAATTTCTAACCCTTCCTGCTCTTCTAATTCTGTACATGAGTCTATTGCTGATGATGTTGGTGCTTCTGGTGTGATTGCTACATTTCCTCAGCATGATAACTCTGACTATCAATTAACTAGAGATAGAGAGCCTAGGGTTAGAGTCCCAAACAAAAAATTCCTGAACAATATTGTTGAGTATTGCTTGCTTGCCTCTGATGTTGTTATAAATCCTTTTGTTCCTGAAACCTATGAGCTTGCTGTCAAATGTGTTGATGCTAAGAACTGGATTAAAGCTATGTGTGAAGAAATAGGTTTTATGACAGCTAATGACACTTGGGATCTTGTTAAGAAACCTGATAAAGCTAGGGTTATTCAGTGTAGATGGATTTATAAGTTTAAAGAAAGTGTGAATTCTAGTGAACCCCCTAGGTATAAAGATAGATTGGTGGCTAAAGGGTTTACTCAAAAAGAGGGTATTGACTATAATGACATATTTGCTCCTGTGGTAAAATATAAAACTTTGAGATTAATGCTTGCTATGACTGCTGTGTATGATTGGGAACTTGAGCAAATGGATGTAAAAACTGCATTTCTACATGGTGACCTTGATGAAACCATTTATATGTCACAACCTAAAGGCTTCATTGATAAATTCAAACCTGAGCATGTGTGTTTGCTTAGAAAGTCTATATATGGTTTGAAACAGTCACCTTTGGAATATGAAATTTGACTCATGCATGTCTAAACTTGGTTTCCATAGAAGTGAGTATGATACTTGTCTTTATTTCAAAGGTGTTGGTTCTAAGTCTCCTCTGTATGTGCTGCTGTATGTTGATGATATTCTTATAGTTTCAAATTCTAAGATTCTCATCTCTGGTGTTAAAAGAGACTTAAAAATGCATTTTGATATGAAAGACCTAGGTCAAGCTCAGAAAATTCTTGGAATTAAAATCAATAGAGACAGAAAAAGAAAACTGATGTGGCTTTCCCAATCTTAATATGTTCATAAAGTCCTTGAGAGGTTTCAAATGACAAACTCTAAATCTGCTGTTGTTCCTTTGGGTGGTCATTTTGAGTTGTCTAAGAAACAATGCCCCTCTTCCCAGATTGAGATAGATAAAATGAGCAAAGTGCCTTATGATGTTGCTGTTGGATCTGTCATGTATGCTATGTTGTGCACAAGACCTGATATTGCTTTTGCTGTTAGTGTGATGAGTAGATATATGTCTAATCCTGGTGAACCTCACTGGAATGCTATGAAATACTTGTTGAGATACTTGTGTGGCACTGAACAGAAATGTTTAGTTTATACTGAACACAGCTCTAGGAATAATCTGATTGGTTATGTGGACTCTGATTATGCTGGAAACAAAGATAATAGGAAGTCTACTACAACTTATTATTTCACTTGGGCTGGTAATTGTGTGTCATGGAAATCTCAACAACAGTCTACTGTAGCCCTCTCTTTCACTGAAGCTGAATACATGGCTGCTACTGAAGCAGCCAAAGAAGCTATTTGGCTCAGGGGTCTCCTTGAGGAGATTGAGAGGAAGACATATGTGCCTACTGTGTTTCTTGATAACCAAAGTGCAATCTACTTGTGTAAAGATCCTCTTTATCATGAGAGGACAAAGCATATAGATGTCAGATTCCATTACATTAGGAAGAAGGTTAAACACAAAGTGCTTAATGTGTGCAAGATTAAGTCTGAACTTAACCCTTCTGACTTTGGCACTAAGGTTGTCACTGCTGACAAATTTGCCTATTGCAGGGATGCCCCTTAGCACTTAATCACACTTGGAATCGAGGACGGACGGGAGATACAACCAGGATCCTATGATGGCAAGAGATGATTGGATGACAAGCTTAAGAGGGCAATTTGTTGTATTATTAATCTTTTCATGTAAAGCTAAACTTGTAACATTGGACATTGAGCACTAAACAGTGGTAGCCTTAGGATTTATACTAAGTGTTTAGATTATACATATACTATACTAAGGCTGGTACTCCTTATAGGTTGAAGTTGCCCTTGGACATATCTATATGTTCCTAAGCAGGTTGACTTACCTTTAAGAGTAACACCTAATGTATATGTATTATATGTACAATCTAACTCTTAGATATAGCTCATTCCGAGCTCAGGGTAATTTGGGCCTTCTTCTGTTTTGGGCCTCTGTTAGTTAAGTTACAGTATGGATCCGGCCCATATTCCTTGGTGCCGTTGGGAAGGAGCTCAGATAACCCTAGATCTGAGCTATAAAAGCTTCCTCTTCCTACTGTAGCCCTTTGAGCCTCACCTTAAAAAACCCTAGCTACGGAAAGAGAAAGAGAGAGCTCTTGTGTGAGCCTTTAATGAAGACAGCGATCCTGTGAGCTACAACAGTGGTTGATGAGCTCAGTCTCCGTGAGAAACTTCCACGAAGTTTCTCGGTTGCCTTTCAGGGGGCATCTCTTCCTTTTACATTCTCTTCTGTTTATCTTGCTCGGTTTGAGGTTCCATAGGTTGCTGGTTTGGTGCTCTGTCTGGTGTGCTTAGCTTGTAACCCCTCTTGCAACATAGTGAACTCTGGGATCGGATCTCCCCTCTTGAGATCCCTCAGAGTAGGGTTTTACCCGAACTGCGTTACCAAATCCTTGTGTCTTTTCGATCTTTCGTTTTTACTTAAGTGTTATGGCGAAATATCGAACTTCAATGGAGTATTAGACTATTCGAATAGTTATCCAATAATATTATATTTTGACTTGAAAGCTAGGATAGATGTAGATTTGAATATTTTAATTTTAATTATTTTCTAATTCTTTTTATGATTTCCTTTTTTCCAATATTCATATTCAAGATGATAGATTTTATAATAAGCAATTTAGGTAGACACGTAGGATTATATGTGCATAAAATCAATGAGGTTATTGTCTGGCATAATTTAAGTATATTTAAAAAAATATTACAAAAAATTAAAAAAGAGATTTATTTTTCAAAAAAATAAGGGAAAGCTAATTAAAATACCCCCACCTTTGGAGTTATGGTAAAAATATATCCTCAACTTTCAAATGTAATAACAATATCCCGACATTTGAGGGTAGTGGTAATATATTACCACAGGTTTTCTTACGAGTCAAAAATGTTAACAAGACAGCCTACGTGGATTTTTTTTGACAAAACAACCAACGTGGAAGCCTTTTTACAAATTAGCACTAAAATTGGGTTTTCTTGAATGGTTTCCTTAGAGAAAATAATAAACCGACAATAACATTAAACCCGAAAAACGAAATTGATTCAACTAAGCAACTAATCCGGTCAAAATTACCGCAAATTATCACAACACGACTATTTTATTCCTAACACCAAACCGTCAACAAAACAAAACCGACAACAACAACAACAACAACAACAACAACAACAACAACAACAACAACAACAACAACAACAATGAAGAGGGGAAAAATAAAACTTACTCAGCCAAGTCCGTGAACGAATCAAAGAGGAAGAAGATGTGAGAGATCGAGACAACTCAAGATAGGCAACCACGAGGGAGGAAGACTGCCATTGAAGAGGAACCATTAGCTGCCTGGAAGACCTGGAAGACAATTCAATAGGCGACCATGGAAGAAGATAGAAAGGAGAAAAAGGCGTTGGGTATGAACCCGGTCCAATTATTTACTTTTTTCCTAAGGAAATCGTTCAGGAAAAGTCTTGTAAAAAAATCCACGTGAGCTGCCTTGTCAGCATTTTTGAAACGTGAGAAAACTCGTGGTAATATATTACCACTACCCTCCAAGGTCGGGATATTTTTATTACATTTGAAAGTTGAGGATATATTTTCACCATACCCCAAAAGTGAGGTTATTTTAATCAGTTTAACCATAAATGTATTCTATAATTAATCAACTAACCAATCCAGCCTAAATTTAGGGGCCCATCACCTTAATTGAATTGGCTTCATTTTTATCCTCTTCCCACCTAAATTCTTTATTTTGAAAGCAACATTTTCATTTATAATTTTTTGTGTGTTAAAAAATTGATTAAAAATATAAAATTATTTCCTCATCACCAGATTTTTTAATTGAATTAATTTTAAAAAGGTGAATTTGTTAGATACATAATATTTTAATGCAATGAATTTTTGATGCTAAAAATTTGATTAAAAATATATAATCATGGCCCTATAACTAAAATATTTAAAGTGATTTAATTTAAAACCAAAGTGAATTTGGTATAAAGTAGTACGTATTTTAATTTTAATACAAAAACTACTTTAATTAATTTTAATACAACAACTATTCTATTGCCTACTCATGTTCATGGACCATTTTTTGGATTTAAAATTCATAAATACCTCGTCGATAGAAGACCATATATTGATCTCTATTTTTAGTGCGTCGTGTCGATAGATTTTTGTTATATCCATGCAGTAGTTAGATCCATCAAATTATTAGTTGACCAGCCATGCCACAAGAAATAGCCCTACATATCATGGATTCCCCGCCTCAACTCCCACCTTCCGAATCCGATCGCATCCCTCCAACCAGGCCTGGCATAGTTTCCGAAAACCTCACCGGAAACAGCGAAGACGGGCGGGGCCACCAGGCTTCTTCACTTCCCTACCAAAAAGTGGAGCGGTCGCTGAAAGATGCCAAGTGAGGAAAAAATAAGACCAATTAACCACCACTTCGATCTACCAAATAAACTATTCTCTTTTTGAAAAAAAAAACCCAATTTCATTCAATATCTAACTCCATTATTTTAACAGGAAGGCAGAGAAGAACAATCCTCTCATCCGCATCATAATCGTCACCATCATCGCATATCCGTTGGCCATAATAGGGCGCCACATCGGCCGGTCGGAACTCGAAAAAAATACCGTCCGCAACGAGCTCTTGAAATGGAGCATCATTCTCATCATGTTCCCGTATATCTACTATAGCATACACGCGGTGACCCAATTCTTGCTCCACCTCCTATGCGCAAACGCGCGACTCAGGAAGAAGAAGAACGCGGTCTACTTCGCCAAGGGGATGAGGCGGAGCGTCAACCTGCTCGTTTTATCGGTTTGTATGCCTTTGTTTACTTTGAACTTCCAGAAGCACCAGCCTCACGCGGTGCGGCATGAGGTGACGTTGAGCTTCGTGACTCTGCCAGTGGCAGCGGTGCTATGGGCGCTGAAGAGCGTGTTGTTGCTCAAGTGGGAGGCGGAAACAGTTTACAAGAGGTTCAGTCAGAGAATTTTCACCGCGGGGTTGGAGTATTACTACGTTGGGCGTATTTGTGGGTGGCATTTTGATATTTTTAAACCCAAAACTAAAGTCGATATCACCAAACAAGACATCAATAAAGATCATGCTCAGGAAAGCCAGGTACGTGATGATTTCATGTAGACATGAATATATATTTTTTAAATGGTAAAAAGAAATATAAAAATTTTGGAAATTTTTTTTGGAAATAGTCAAAATGAGGCCAAATCTTTGTTTGTAACAAGACTCTAACCAAATCGAAAAAAATATATGTGTAAAGCCACTGTTTAGAACAAACGACTTAGGGTAATTTCTTTTTTAAACATTTTCCAAATGTGTTATTTAATTAGACAGTGTAAAAAAATGAAATATATATATATATATAGAGACTTTTTGGTGCATCAACCCCTTACAATGCACATGTGAGAACATATATGGATCATTGGATGAGGTTAGATAAATGGATAAATTTCAATCTAAAAACAAACAAACTCTTACCAAAATATTTAAATATATGTCAAAAATATCTTTTAAAAGAATTAATATGTTTCTGTCTCCATATCTTTTATTCTTTCTCACTTAAATGTGCATGTGGAATTTATGTATTCTAGTATTTTTTACCCGCGCTTTTGTACGCTTTTTTCAAATAAATTATATTTTTTATTATATTAATTATATTAAAATTATTTTTAATTAAATTTATGAGAAGATTAAAATAGTTTATTTGATATTTTTAATAAAAATTTTCAAACAATATAACAATAATAGGATTAATAGGTTTTGCAACATCTTAAGATATGAGGTTGAGAATTAATATCAATAATTTGATACTAAGATTTTGTTGTTCAATAGATAATTAATTAATAATAAAATCTTATCATTAAATGTGATGAACTCAATTAATCAATCTTAATGACTAAAGCTGATAACTCAGGGTAAAATGATAGATTTTGTAATCACTTAAGATATGAGATGTGATTATACATGGATAAAATAGGTGAGGTTGCGTGGCTTAAATATATTGTACCAGAAAACACATAGGCGAATATATTGCACCAAATGAGACTTCATGCCTCTGTTATATTATATTATATTATATTATATTATATTATATTATATTATATTATATTATATTATATTATATTATATAGATACGTGGGCTAATGTTTTAATGAATATGGGAAAAATATTCAAATGAATATGAGGTAATATATTCATATGAATATTCGGATGAATATTATTCAAATGAATAATATTCGGATGAATATACATATTCATGTATTCGTATATTCATGTTTCACCTTTTATATTCTTATTGAATCAATTGCATATTCTCCTATAGTTTACTCACACACAAAATAAAATACAACGTAATTGGTATATTCATATATTCATATATGAATGAATATACCAATTTCGTCACATCATTTTTTGATATTCTAAATCATAAAATATTAACATATTCATATCTTTAAACTTCAATATTCTAGCCATTTAAATATTCGTCTATATTTAATGATAGAAGAGTTCAAAAATTATAAAACAACCGTTTAACAACCTAGAATGGTGGAAGAGATATGAGAGAACAATCTTTTGATTTTTTTATTAAGGCATTAAATTGTTGATAAATAAATTTTAAATAATATCCATTTTAAATAATATCTATAAATATTAATACGGACCTTCAATCTTATCCATTCACCAAAATTCAATCCTATGGATAAAAACTGATCTCCTGAATGCATTGTAAGAGGTGAATGCATTGGAAAGATATTTTCTCTCGTTGTATATATATACTGCAAATGTAATTATTATTTTTAAAGCGAGACATACTGGCATTCTCATAGAGGGAAGGGGAGAGAGGATAATAAAGGGAGAGAAACGAGATGCATCATAAACGAGATCAAATTAAACAAAGAAATCATTTAATATAATATAAAAGTAAATGTAAAAAAAATATTATTTAATATATTTAATGAGATGTGTGTGTGTGTCAGGTAATGAGCTGGGTGGCAGGTCGGGTGATGGATCGGGTGACGAGTGAGAAATACTTTCACCCGTATCCGACCCGTCCCATCACCCACTCACCCATCACCCATCACCCATCACCGGGCCATTTAATATCTAAATCATATCTAATTTTTACATACTTTGCCAGATCGGGTGAAACGGATATCCAGCAGGTGCTGGTGAGATTGTAATCCCTAAGACCATTGTTCGCTGAAGGGGCGGGGAGTGTATGTAATAGGAGAATAAAATAAAGCACAACTAGACTATCTCCCTGTCCCTAACAAATAATACAAGAATCCCCTCCCTTGTAGTAGTAGGGTAATTTAGGATCGAATTCAAGAGGAGGTATGTCAGCGCTTCCTTTGTTGTACTCACGATCAAGGCTTTCGACCCCAGCAGACACTCGATATCGAGTATACAGGTCGATATCGACCTCAGTTCTGGTCGATTTCCTAGCGCAGTTCCTGCAGAAGACAAAACAGCAAGTCGACGTCGAGCAGAGACCTCGATATCGATGTTAGACCTCGATATCGACCCTTATGGTTGATTTCGATGCTTGTCACAAAAACTGTTTTTGTAACCAATTTGTCGGAAAAGGATCCGAAGAAAATAGAATGGAGAAGGAAGATGAACAGAAACAAAACTAAGACTTTTATGAAGAATTTAATTAATTAAAAGGCTTCCAAAGTCGGGGTTTCATGCCACAACGATAACAATGCAAGTTTCATGCTAAAGATATGAATTTTAATGTCTTTCCGTCAAATAACTTTCGTTATCAACACTTAGGTGATTAGAAGCTCTCGCATAATTCCTAAGAGTTACTATCCAATTCATGAGCAATTCAAGTTCGCAATATGAGTGGCTTTCGCTTCAATAATGCAAATAATGAATCTCCCTAACTTTCGCAAAGGATCATGCATGGGGTAGAAGACGGAATCGCATAAAAGTCATACCTTTGATGCACTTACCTCACCTTGCTATCGTCGGGCTCACCCCGACCCTAGAAGTGGGTTGACTACTCGCTCCTCATCATGCACATCATCATCATTGTTATTGAAAGAAAGCTACTTTGAATTAAAACTACGAAAGAAAGTACAACCGAACAAGCCACTTCACTCTCGCTTTACAACTCCACTCGGCCTCCTCTCTCTCTCTCTCTCTCTATTCTCTATTGCAACTGAAATTCTCTGCCGAAAATTGGATACCTAAACTCAGCCCTATTGGCCTCTACTTATAGATGTCGATAAGGACTCGAAACCTTATCTTTATTCTCTAAGATAAATTAAAACAAAGTAAAAGCTAAAACTCAATGGTGAAATCAGCCTCCTCATGATAGATCTGGTGTTGATGATAGGAAATCTCGACCTTTGGATAGATATTGCAAGCATTGGATATAATTCTATCAAAATCGGAGTCAAATTCCTCTGCTGGCATGGTCGATATCTACCCTTGGACATCGATATCGACCCCTCCAAAATCT
Organism: Persicaria maculosa; assembly: GCA_963922045.1. Taxonomy (NCBI): domain Eukaryota; kingdom Viridiplantae; phylum Streptophyta; class Magnoliopsida; order Caryophyllales; family Polygonaceae; genus Persicaria; species Persicaria maculosa. The sequence goes on from OY998257.1 coordinate 8,599,892, forward strand.
TATCTCGAGCTTCTCCTTCTCCTACTCGAACTGCACTCGACTTCTATCAATTTTGTCGATCTGGTAGCATCGATATCGACCCCCAGACGTCGATATCGACCTCTTCTGTGTCGATATGCTCTGTTTCCTTTTCTGCTCGATTCCTATATCTCTGATGTACTCGATGTCGAGGTCTTCAGTCGATTTCGACCTCTTCAGAAGACTTCGAGTTCTTTTTCCCGCTCTTCCGAATTCATCCATTTTCATCCTGTTTTCTGCGAAATCACATGGAAACTCGTGCAAACCCATATATTTGACATTTTAAGCATAAACTACACTATTCCCATGTTTTCCCATAAATGTGCATGCAAAAGACAATAAAATGGATTCATATGTGCATAGAAAATATGGAAATTTGCGCGCACATCAACCATTCACAATGGTTTTGGTTAAAATGTACAAATTTGCACAAGATGTGTAAAAATACACATCACCTTTTAGTTATTTGCTCTATTGGTAAAATATGCATTTTTTACGCAACATTCAAATATAATTTATTTATAAAAAAAGGGAAATAAAATCATAAAAAATAAACCAATGAAATTGCCTTGTTTTTTTTATAAAAGTTTATACACATGGAGGAGGTGGTGTACGCGTACTCAAATTTGCACATCATATGCGCAAATGTGTACATTTGCACATACACATCCAAAACAACCAAGAGAAGAGGAGGGAGTAATACTAGAGGGTCGAACTTAGTGACGTAGCACATGCTTAGCTAGCCACGAATAAAAGGAAGACAGTGCACAGGCTAAGCACGAACAAAGTACGAGCCACAAGAGATGAGCAAGAAGCGGGGTAGTGGTGCTGCTACAGCAGTTCGCCGGAAGGAGGGATTCGCCGGCGCCGCCTAGGAGAAAGGAGGAACTGAGGGAGTAGGGGGAAAAGAAGAAGAGCGAAGTCGGCGCCCGAAGTCCCGAATGAAGCTAGGAAAAAGAGGGAGGGAGCCTCTTCCTCATACATATTACCCTAGGGGTAATTTCGAAAAGTCACGTATAACTAGCTTCTGAGCTCAGCTCGGGCTTGGGTTGAATGTAAAATATTGTTCACACTTGGCTTGTTTTGTGCACTCGAACGAGCCCGAGTCAAGCTTTTTCAATCCGCGTCCGAGCCGATCTCGAGTTGTTCAGCTCAGATAACATCCCTATCTAAAACAATGCGTCTTTAGATGACCTATACATCTGGCGCCCGAAATGCTTAGATCTAAACCACCCAAAACGAGAATGGATCTTCTACACCCTACAATAAGACACTAGGTGTAACATAAAAATATTTGAGGTATTTTTTAATAATAAAAGAAATTATAAAAATTATATTTATATTATACATGCTAAATAATATACATTTGTATATTTTTTTTCTTTTAAAATGATATTTTAATAAGTATTATAATTAATATTCTAAAATAATGACTCTTTTAATTTTAATATTTTTTAAATATCATTTTATATTATAAAAGTATATCAATATATGTTATTTGACATGCACGATGTAAATATAATTTTTTATCATTAGAAAATACCTCAAATATTTTTAATTTGTGTTACACCTAGTGTCTCATGGCGGGTTGTAGGAGATACACTCTCACCAAAAACTAGAAAGTCTGGATCACCTGTAACACCAGGTGTTACATTTGGTGTTACACTTCATTATTTCGGGTATAAATTTATATTAAAAAATTAAAAAAAATTATATTTATATTCTATACACTTATATTAACATATTTATAAAAATTTATTATGAAAAATTATTATTAATGAAAATTACGGATCATAAAAAGATTGATTATCTTAGAAAATATTTATAAACATGTTATATAAGTATATAAAATATAAATATAATTTTTTAAATATGAATTTATACTTAAAATAATTAACGTAGCAGGTCTCTTAACCCATTCCAACCCAATTTATTAAAAGATATCCCATAGAAAGTGGATGAAGCCTCACGACATACATACTGTTCACTCATTTTATAAATATAATGTAATTATAATTAATAATTTAAAGTGTTTGATTTATTAATTTTAATAGGTTTAAAATAACATAAATATTAAATAAAATATTTTATAAATTATGTTAAACAAACCTTCTCTATTGCGTAAAGTTTAAAATTACATTATAAACTTAATATATTTTATTTTCAATTTATTTTATTTTAAACCTGTTGTAAAATGAGTTAATAAATACTATTAAAATATTTATAATTATAATAATTGCATTGCAATCTAATATATGTAGGAATCCGACCTTTTTTCCTTCTTTTTTTAAAAGATTCAGTGTGGCGGCACTGAAGTTAAGTTTCCCAAATAACTGTACAAGTAGCCTCAAAATTGACCAATTTCATGATTTCGTCTGATCTCCTACGCGGTGGAACAGCCAAGTGCGGAACGGGCTGCAGCGGAAGTGCCTGAAGCAGCATTGTTAACAACAATGGCGAGATCGACTAATGATACTAACCCTGAACAACATGATCAGAAGGAGAAGGATAATAGTAATTTGGAAATCAAAAGGCAGAAAGCAAAGAACATTTTGTGTATTGGAGAGGACGCTACATTGTATGATATTAAGAAGATGACCAAGTATTTCGTCTATCTTTCGAGGGTGTCTTCTAGAGAAGACGATGGCACCTCCGATGTCTTGGAGCAGTGCCAGAAGATCAATCCATCAGCTGATCCAAACAAGTAAGGAATTCCCCATATATTCACATCCTATAATAATTGCAATTAATGCGCGCAAGGTCACACGTATAAGCAAATCTTATTGTATAACATATATGTGAATGAGATTAAGCGAATGAGATTATAAAAGTAAGTCTTGTACAACCTGGGAAACTATTCATATGTAAATTATGTAATAGCTAGTATGATTATTATTGGCAGGCTAGCTAGCTGGGGGTGGTACTAATTAGATCACCTTAATTATATATTATACTTTCAATGTTTATATGTACGTTTAAATATTAATTAATATAGTCCCGACCAAAAAAAAAATTTAATTAATATAGTTGCTTACATATATATATAGATAGATAGATCACCGGTTATTATCAGTATATGATAAATTGATAATCATACATGTATATACATTGGTTTTTGTTATGCGGTAAATTTACAGGAACCTAACAGCGAGGAACCTGACTGACGTATACCAATTGGAAGAGGGCCTTGCAAACAACTACTTAAAGTTGAAGACGAACTCATCCTCAATCTCCTATCAAGATTTTGCGAAGGGCATGGTAAGTGTGTATACATGTACGTCTATTAATTTATACAGGCTAACAATAATTTTTGAGCTTACAACTCCTTTGGGACAAGGCCGCCGCCTTGCTGAGATTCATCAGATTGATTCCTTTTGTTAGTTCATTTGATTGCTAAGGAAATCTCTCAAGCAGTCAAGCTCGTCCGTATATAGTCTGGCAATTAATGCGTTGTTAATGCCTAGCTTTTATGTAGAGATTGAATTGGATAATCCAATTCCGTCGTATATTGCGCGATGGAAGCGAATCAAGTTTGGAACTTGCTTAGCTGAATTTGCATTTTCCACTGCTTTGCAATCACATATTTTATATGATACTCCTAGGCAGCTCCTACTTGTTTTACTTTTCTTTTGGCGAACCTTTAAGAAGTTACTACTCAGATGATATCGTTTCTATTAATAAGGTGTGTTTGTTTTGTTAATTAACTGATTTCATATATAATTATATAATAGAAAGGGTGTGACCCAACCTTTCAACCAAATAAATACTACCTCCGGCAAAACTTGGTTTTGACGTTTTACTATTCACGCACGCTTTTTTATGAGCTAAAAACTATATAAAATATCTAGTTTTTTTAATAATTTTTTTAACAATTTTGTAGTTATTATTAATAAGTACAAACTTGTTAAAAAAATTTTAAAAAAAAATAAATATTTTATATAGTTTTTATCATTCTAAAAAAACGTACATGAATAGTAAACGACAAGTTTTGCCGAACCGAGGGAGTACATAATAAAAAAAATTAATCTCAACTATAGGAATGTTTCTTTTTGTCGTATAATTAATTTGATAGATTGGCGTCTAGTATGTGCGTTCTAAAGTTGGGATCATTGTTAGCCTATATTCTTTTCTTAAATACATCAGATTAAGAATATCAAATGAATTACAAGTTAACGATGTGTATAGTGAAATTATTTGTATGTACTAGATTTGAATTAATATTCATATATATGTATATATAAAATAATAATAATAATAATAATAATAATAATAATAATAATAATAATAATAATAATAATAATGTTGTTCAATACTAATAATTAATTATGCATAATACTTGTTAGTAAATGCATATATAATGTGTGTGTATCTGCCATGGCTTTTAACTTTCACTTTCATGTCTCTCATTATGTAACCTTAATTCAAATCATAATTAATTGTTGCATAACTAATTTGTAAATAAACTTTTATCTATCTATCTATCATAGATCATGGAGGTTGGATCCATGTAAACATCTCTTATGGTGTAATTTGTAAGTAGTGAAATTATTCGTAGGTACCAACCGATTATTAATTCATGCATAATAATGTAATTATTTGTATGTATAAACAAGTATAATTATTTGTATTTAACAAATGATTATTCATATGTATGTACATACGAATAATCACTTGGCACCTACGAATAATGTCAGTGTTCACAACTTACTTTAATTTAATCTCAACCGTTTGATCTTCTTAATCCGACACTCCATATTTTCTCACAAATTACACAATAAGGGTGGCTTACACATGATCTATATATAATGTCTAGCTTATTTCATTGATATACACTGTTCATTTATGCATATGGCCAGGTAAAGGGTCATAAAATGTGTGTAACACTAGGGCACACACTTTTGGATGCAAGAGAGGTAGTGAAAGTCTTAAACCAAGTCATGACCAGTGTATGGATCGTCGTTGTCTTCATAACCTGGATCCTTTTGACTGAGATTGTATCAACCAAAACTCTTGTTTTCATCGCGTCTCCCTTTCTAGCAGCCACATTCATGTTTGGCGAAACTTGTAAGAAGATATTTGAAGGTGTAATATTTTCTTTCATCAACCATCCATTTGATGTTGGTGATCGATGCATCATTGGTAACACCGAGGTATGCTACTAGCTATTATACAACCTAGCTTGCATATAAATGAATTCAATATATTATCTTTTTCATAATTGCTAATGTGCGATACAACATACTTACAGTTAGAGGTGAAACAACTGAGGATATTGTCGACAAAATTTGTAGTCATTGGAACAGGGGAAGAAGAATTGTACCCTAACTCGGCTTTAGCTTCCATGCCCATCAGAAATCTCAAAGGGGAACCAGACCCAAGTGACTGTGTTGAGTTAACTTTGGACTCTAAATATTTGAAGGCTAAGGTAGATGATCTGTGCAACAAAATAAAAAAGTAAGATACTTTACTATGCCCATAGTATCAATATTTTTTCAGCATAAATCACTCATATATATACCTCAATTTGATAGCTATATTGTTACCTCCACCAACAAAGATGGCAGCAAGAACTACGATGGAGCACCTACAATCATCATAAAAGAGATCAAGGATAGTGTGAAAATGGAGATTCGGTACAAACACATGATGAGCATTCAAGAAACAACGCATTCACAGTGTCTCGAGAAGAAGAGGGAGCAGAAGTCGGAATTGTTGTTGAAAGTCATGGAGTTTATAGAAGAAATCGACGAGAGGAATGGAAGCAGTGCATCACAAGTCATCTAAGAAGACACTTCATCGATATAGTTATGTAATGTGTGCAGCTGAAGCACTGCAAATATCGTTTGACAAAATGTTTATTTTGCTCAATCGAAATGTCTATTGCCTGCTCCGTTCTGAATAACAAATTCATTGACCCTGTTTGTTTTTTTATAAAGAAAGGAAATGGTTAATAACTTTCCGAATCTATTCCATTTTTAATGTAAGATTCATTGATCAATATTCTAACAATTACCCCCTTCCCTCGTTTTCCATACAAAATTCATTTCCTTCCCCTCCCCCTCCCTTTGATTACCTAATTTGAGCATAAGTAACCATATCCACTAGAATACTCTAACTATTTTCCTCTTCCCTTTTTAGACTCACAAAAAAGTGATGATTATACAAATTTTACTCACAAAATCTAATTCATTTCTCTTCTATTCTCTGATACTCAAACAAACAAGGCTAAAAGTGATGTAGATATTGTTACCATGAATATATAAAGAAATCCCTTGGTTGGGAGACTTTAGTCTTCAGCTGTGTAGGGTACTCAATGGTGTTCACTAAAGTATATTGAAATAATACTATGGCAAATCAAACACCAAACTTTGAGAACTAAGAACTTTTTTTTTTGGATAACTTGAGAATTGAAGTAAGAACTAAAGAGAACAAGAGAAGGAAGTTTGTACTGTACTCAATTAAGGATGCCTCGTGGTGTTTTCATTAATAGATAAAATCATTGAGCTCTAAGCATAAAATAAATATATTTATATACAAACTCTATATATGGTAAAGTGCATGTATTTAATATGGACTTCCTGTAGGAAAATTAGATGCGCAGCGGAATTGTAGAAACCTATTTTCTAACATCTAATTCGGGATCTCATGCATGAATTGATATGAACAATATAGAAGGGAAAATTCGTACCTTTCTTGTGTGGAACCTTGATTCGAAATCACCTTTGGAGAATAGAGTCTCAAGCGCGACTCCTCTACTTGGTCCACACGAGCACAGAATTGGATCTCCTTGTCTCCGTTTGCTAGAACGAACGATCGAAGGATTGCAACTCACACCTAACACTTTAGGGATGCTATTGGTTTTGGTGGGAGAAGAAAAGATGCATAAAACTACAAACAAGGTTAAGACTTATTCCTAATAAGTCTCCTTATATAGTGCTCAAACTAGCTCAAACTTATTCATAATAAGTTACCTTTTTATCTTTTATCTTCTATCCATAATATCTTTCTATAAAGATATTATATTAACAATAATAACTTATTATTATCATTAATCAATTATCCAATTCCTAATACTCTTTTGTGTGTGACCTTATAGGACCCGAATAAAATAGCAATAGATTAAATCCAATTTAATCCATAAATTATAGTTGGCTTCTAGCAAAGCACTATAATTACCTAGACTATTCGGATTATAAATCTCCATTTTAATCCTATTATATCATTAGTATTTTACACATCAATTAAAGGACACATATTCCTTCAATCTCCCACTTGTCCTTAAGTGGATGTGCAATTTCAATTCCTTTGTCACTTAATGTTCAATTTGATGATATGATAGCATCTCATGTTATCCATATCAATTCAAATTATTTCTCGATCCCGAGCTTGAGCTGTCAAATAAACAAATGATTACTTATTAATCCATTTGAGCATGGCCATGCATTTTACAACTCTTACTCTTCGAGTGGCCAGAACACTATTCCTACTCATATATCCACATATCCAGAATAGGAGGACTTCTCCAATCTTGTGTGACTATAAGTCCCACTTAAATTTTAGCAACCCCAATCACTGCCTTTATGACTGCCTTTTACAGATCAGTGGTTGACAGTGTCAAAGACTACCAATCATCAAATGAGAGTGATATCACACCCATGTCTGAGGAATCTACTAAGAATATTTTAACATTAAATTTTTCAACTTATTTGAAAAATCTTAAGGCAGGTTTGCCCAACAAGTATCCACCATACTTGTCCATGCAATTGATTAGACATCTCCATGTCCCTATAGCCCGTGAAACTTGGCGCTATCACTCAACTTGCATACTAGCCTATATTGAATCATTTATGTCCCGTTTAATGATTCAGGCTACGGCAAAACATAATTCATAATATCAGTTCACTTAATAGGGTTTCAATCACCACGACTTTCGCAGTGATCCTATGTGATAATTATAAATTATTAGGACATTTTATTTAATTCTATACCATAATCGAATAATAATGAAATTTTATTTCAAACAAACATGATGCAAATATGTTTCAACAATCTTGATCAAATATCTAAGATCTCAAAACATCAAAACTCAAAGTCATTCATCAATGGACTTGAGTCCCTTGGCCCTAGTCTGACTATCATGCTTGGGCCTAGGGAGGGGTTTAGCCAACGGATTTGCAATGTTGCTATCCATGTGTATTTTGCATGGCTTCGTATCTCTTTGGAATAAGCAATGACACCAAGCTCATCAATGATCGTCCTAATCCAGACAACTTCCTTAGCAACATCTAATGTTGCATTGTACTCAATCTTTATTGTAGAATCAATTAATGTGTCATGCTTTGAGCTCATCTAGCTCACAACTCCTCCAACAAGAACAAAGACATATCCGGATTGAGATCAGAAGTCATCTCTGTTTGTTTGGAAGCTCACATTAGTATATGCTTCAACGATTAACTCATCATGTCCTCCATACACCAAAAACTCATCCTTAGTTCTTCTTAAGTACTTGAGGATGTTTTCAGCTGCACCCCAGTGTGCTTCACCTGGACTCAATTGGTATCTGCTGCATAGACTTAAGACGAATGCAACATTTGGGCGAATACATATCATGACATACATAATGGATCCTATTGCCGATGCATAAGGGATCCGACTCATTCTATCCAGCTTAGCAGGTGTTACTAGACACTGCTTCTTGCTTAGATATAGGCCATGTTGCATGGGCAAGAATCCCTTTTTGGAATCTTTATGTTGAACCTGTCCAGATCCTTATCTATATAAGTTTCCTTAGTCCAATGAGTCTCTTGGATCTATCCCTATATATTTTGATGCCTAAAATGTACTCAGCCTCTCCAAGGTCTTTCATTGAGAAATGCTTCTTAAGCCAGTCTTTTACAGACTAAAGTATTTGAATGTCATTTCCAATGAGTAGTATGTCATCCACATACAAAACCAAGAAACCAACTTTGCTCCCACTAAACTTTTTGTAAACACAAAGGTCTTATTCACATTTGATGAATTCAAACTATTTGATCACTTCATCAAATCGAATGTTCCAACTCCAGGATGCTTGCTTAAGTCCATAAATGGACTTCTTAAGCTTGCATACCTTCCTAGGATTCTGTGGATCTTCAAAACCCTTCAGGTTGTGTCATGCACACATCCTCTTCTAAGTATCCGTTTAGAATGTGGTCTTGATATCCATTTACCAGATCTCATCATCATAAATGAGCTGCAATTGCTAGAAGTATCCGAATAGATCTAGTCACAACAGCTGGAGAGAACGTTTCATCATAGTCAATACCATGAATCTGTTTAATTCTCTTTACTACCAGTCTTGCTTTGAATAGAGTTACCTTTTCATTCTTGTCTATTTTGAGTTTGTAAACCCATTTGCACCCAATGGATACTATCCCTTCTGGTGGATCTATCAAGTCCAATACTTGAATTTCAAACATAGAATCCATTTCGGACACCATGACACCATGCCATTTTTCGGAGTCTGGACCCATCATAGATTGCTTATATGTAGTAGGCTTGTTGATTTTTAACATCAGAATGTCCAGACATATAGTCAAAATGAAATCAACAACTCTATTTGGCAACGATCTTTGCCTATCCAATCTATGTGTGGGCTGAGCAACTGGAGGTTCTACCACAACGTTTTGTGGACTAGTAGGTGTGGGTTCTTGTTACTCCTCTGCCTCCGGTATATGATTTTGAGTTCTTTCCTCTTGTGGAATTAAGTCCTCAAAATACATCGTTTCGGACATGGAGTGAACCATGTCCTCTTGTTGCTCGGTTTGTTGCTTCTCTAGAACTTCTTTGAGATCAATATTTCTCCCACTTGACTTTTTGGAAACAAACTCTTTTTCCATAAAAACACTATCCCTAGCAACAAACGCTTTGTGTTCAATGGGATTGTAGAAGTAGTACCCTTTAGTTTCCTTATGGATACCCTACAAAGAAGCATTTATCTTATTTGGTTGCGAGCTTATCTGCTAGTAAACGTTTTACATATGCTTCGCATACCCAAACCTTGAGAAAAGACAAACTTGGCACTCTTCCACTCCATAACTCATATGGTGTCTTTTCTATAGCCTTAGATGGAGTCCTGTTTAGTGTGAGCATCGCGGTTATGAGAGTATACCCCGGAAAGATATGGAGGATTAGCAAAACTCATCATTGATTAGACCATGTCCAACAAGGTCATATTTTTCCTTTGAGAGACACTGTTAATTTGTGGTGTTCTGGGTGGAGTTAGTCGTGAGACAATCTCACAACGCTTAAAATGATGATCAAACTCTTGACTCAAATATTTATCACCGCGATCGGATTGTAGTGCCTTAATTTTCTTGCCAAGCTGGTTTTCAACTTCATTCTGAAACTCCTTGAACTTTTCAAAAGGATTCATATTTATGCTAATGCATTCAGTAAATACAACGGTATCTGCATAAATCATCAATAAAGTTATGAAGTATTTGTACCCACCTTTAGCCTGTGTACTCATAGGCCCAGTTACATCTATATGTATTAGTGCCAAGAACTCAATTGCCCTTTCACTTACCCTAGTAAAAGGTGACCTTGTCATTTTTTCTTATTAGACATAACTCACATACGTCAAATGATTCACAATCAGTTGATATTAAAAGTCCATCTTTATGGAACTTTCCATGCAATTTAAGTCTAAGTGACACAACTGACAATGTCATAGATAGGTATTTTCACCTGCATCTGATTTTTGCTTTTTGGTACTTGTGTCGTAAACATCAGATGTTTGATAGAGTCATTACTCATCACAACACTAGCTTTTGTACCTGAAGAACTCACAATTTCATCCCTTTTATCTTTCAAATACTTTGGACAGTTTCTCTTCCAGTGACCCTTGGTATGAAAGTAGACACAATCATGGTCAGTAGCTACTTTAGCTTTCTCAGAAGAGTTCTTGGGTTGGGTAACTGGTTTACCCTTCCTTTTTGTGTACTTCTGCTGTCCAGATGCCCCTTTCTTGAAACCTTTTCCCTTTTTAGACCATCAATAACTCCTTCTTATTGCCCAAAGTTAGATTTTGCTCAGCGGTCTTAAGCATCCAATGCAACTCTTCAATAGTTTTTACAGCTCCGTTCATATTGAAGTTTAGCTTGAACTGAGTAAATCCATCATGCAGAGAATGAAGTATGATTTTTGTAGCCAACTCTTGGCTATAGGGGTGGCCAAGTCTCTCCATGTTTTCAAAATGACCAATCATTTTAAAGACATGAGGACCAACTGGCTTGCCTTTCTCAAGTTTGCAATTGAGTATTGCCTTATGAGTCTCATACCTATCCATCCTCGCTTGTTCCTGGAACATGACTTTCAAGGTGCGAATGATGGTGCAAGCATCCATCTTTTCGAACCACTTTTGAAGGCTCGACTCCATGGAAGCCAGCATAAGACATGTGACAATCACTGATTTTTCTCTGATTTGTCTTTCCTGATCCTTCTCATCTTGAGTAGAGGCATCATACAATTTTGGGATATGGGTGTCAAGTACACTCTTTTTTCCTTCAAAACTGAGAACAATTCTCAGATTTCTTTCCCAATCGAGGAAATTATTGTCGTTCAACTTATTCTTCTCAAGAATTGAACGCAAACTGATGATTGTTGGGTTATCGTTTCTATTCATTATATCTACAGCATAGAACATGCAAAATATGAATCATGTTTGTCATGCAAAAGCTTAAAATTTAAACATGCTTTAAATGTAAAAGCCAATGTCATTTTATCCTTAAAATAAATTTCCCTTTGAATAAAATGATTCCAAGATCCTATTACAGATAAGACATTAGCGTGCTTTGGCACTACCCTAACTCTTATGTGACAAGGTAAGTAACTCTTACTAGTTATAAAATTTAGGTTGATAGATCACATCTTAGGTAAATCTATCCCATGCCTCAAAATCCAAAACTTTATCTTTTGGTCTTTTGTTGAGTAAAACCAATTCAAGGCTATAAATCCCTTATATAGATTTACCCGTACTATCCCAAGGTCAAAGCATGGAGACCTTGCTTTGGCAAAACCTATCCATCAAATTCCAAGGGCCTCATAGGTTATGAATTGGAAAGGCATACTCTCAATTTTCTTTTAAGGGAACTAGGTTTGTCATGCAAGTCTAATTATCAAGTGAACAACCAACATAATCAAACATGCAAGCATAAACCACACACATGCACGAAAATAAATTGTGATCCTAGTATGGCCCCTAATGAAAAGAAAACCTAAAAAGATAAATCCTTAAGGTTCTTCTTGCTCCTTGAATCATCATCCTTGGTTCTCCTTTTGGATCTCTATCCTAGAATCGCCTTTTGGATCTCCATCCTTGATTTTTGAGCTCAATTTTTGTATATTTATATATAGATTAATTTTTAGAATGAACCCAGATGGGTTTAGGTGATGAGCTTTTCTCCGACCCATAGATGAGCTCATAGCGTCTTGACTATAGATATGTTAATCGGGTTATTCGAGTTGGGTTCGAATTTAGGTCATTCGTGCCCCGGGTAGATCGGGTTTAGGATCAATGGATCACAAACTCACGGGTCGTTCCGAGTCGAGTTAAATCGGGTTTGTCCCGATTTCAGGTCGACCCAACGGGTCAAAAAACTAAAACTTTTTAAAGACTTTTTTTAAGAATATTAAAATTAAATTGTACTATTAATACGTCAAATTAAACTAAATAATATTATAATTAAATTTATAAATATAATAATAATATATAAATATTTTAAACATAAAAATATAATATTTTTACAAATAAGTGCTCTTAGCATACCATAATTATAAAATACATACGTTATCTATATATATACTTAATTCAGAATACTTTATGCTTACGTGGCGCGCTCTCCATCCTTCTCTCCTTTTTACCTAATCACGTTTTTTCTTTCTTTTTTTTTTTTCATTTTCCCAACCAAAATCTCATTTACTAACTATTGGGCTTAATTGAAAACATTAAATTCAATCTAATATAACTATATATATATATACTTAATTCAGAATACTTTATGCTTACGTGGCGCGCTCTCTATCCTTCTCTCCCTTTCACCCAATCACGTTTTTTCTTTTTTTTTTTCTTTTAATTTTTTTTCATTTTCCCAACCAAAGTCTCATTTACTAACTATTTGGCTTAATTCAAAACATTAAATTCAATCTAATATAACTATTGGGCTTAACTCAAATTTATTTATTAACTATTGGACTTAATTCAAAAAATTGAATATAACTATTGGTTATGACACATCAAATTTAAACAAAGTTACAACTTACAATGATATTATATTATTATTATTATTATTATTATTATTATTAACCAATTACTATTTACAAGAAATTAGTGGGTAGTCGAGATACTATCTGGGCACCCACTCCCTTAGCGATAATAAAACTGAGTCTAGTAAAAATATAAGCGGCAGCACGAGCCCCGGCATCCTGAGATATGGAGAATTTCTGAATCCGCTTCAGCAAGGCAACCGCATCCGTATCTAACTCCCCCAACGAAGAGAAGGAGAAGGCTATGAAACCATAACCAGCCGTCGTGCACAAATCTTGATACTTGGCACACTTACGCCGAGCAGAATCAACAACAGCACGACCGGGCACAAAGTCAGATATCCTAGACTGAGTCAAAGGGGAGGATCCCGTCAGATCGACACAAACATCCTGCCCTCTGTCCCAGGAATAAAGTAGCAAATCCGCCGGACGAAGAGGATTATCATGCCCATCAATCAAACCGATATCAACCTCCTTACCGGCAGAAATCCCAGACCTATAGCAAATATCCAATAAGGTGTCGCGAACGAGGTTATGTCGATGTTTAATGCCCACGGAACCAGCACAAGACACAGCATGGTCACCGTAGATATCACCATCAAAGACCCGAGAACAAGCGGAACATGGTCTGGACACCGCGAACACTGGAACTCCCAATCGATAGCTAAGCACACTACGATAGGTCCTTCCATTCATAGTCTGCCCCAACCCAGAAATAGGAACTGCACGCAACCAATCAGATGAGTGAGCACCCTGCTGAGACTTCCATAATGCCACCTGTCGCGGAGTCAATGAGAAAACAGAGTCTGATGTAGCAGCAACCTTCGCGAAATATATATATGCCAGTTTCTTCATAAGTTTGGGGGCAGCGATTTCACTAGGATCGCGTAGAAGATCAGAACCCGTGACCTCATTAAAAGAGTGACAAGCATCATCAAAAGTAGGCCCAGCAGCAATGATACCAGAAGAACGTAAGATCTTAGCCTGCAACTTAGCAGACTGCAAACGGGACGCCAAAAAAGCATAATGTATGACATCACCAGCAGCATACACTCCAAGCCCACCAAAATGAAAGGGGAAGGTGGCGAGCCTCCACTGCCAACCTCCAAACCCAGGCCCAGACGCAGTGACAATACGTTCCAAACTAGACCGGAGTGCCTCGTCAAAGGAAAGTTGGGCCGACCCAAAGACATGTGGGGAACAAGTACGCAAAGCAAAGTAAAGTTTAGAAATACCCGTACATGCCCGAAGTAGAAGCAACTCGCACTGTGGGTCATTAATCTTCGCGACAGAATCCATAAGCTCTATGGTCCTATTCACTCTCTTTGCCACAAGTTCATTGCCGAAAACAGGGCAAGCAATGACAGGGCCACCCAAAACTCTGACACCACGTGAAGGTCGAGCAATAGAGGGGGGGAAAACACCAGGTAGCTTACTCCTGGGGTCTTCTGTAGGCCAAAAGACCTCGGTTTTGTCAACATTAAGATGAAGGCCAAAACGGGGACCATCCTCCATAATCAGCTCCAAGACCTTCCCCACAACCAAAGTGTCCCCAACAATAGTGCCATCATCTAAGTACCATACCTGCAGACTCAGGGCAAAAGAGTCTCTAATCTTGCACACCAAAGGATGCAACACCAAAGCAAAAAGCAGAGGGCCCAAAGGATCACCCTGCTGAACCCCCCGACAAGACCATAAGCTATGCTCCCCGTAATACAGCCGTGCAGGACTAGAATAACAAAACTCCACCCATCGGGATAGAACAGGACAATGATGGCGAACTTCCTGTAACATGGCCACACGATCAACTAAGTTGAAAGCGTTCTGAAAATCGACCAACAACATAGAAAGACCCTCCTCACTACCACGGGCCTCAACAAATCGATTCAAGGCATGCAGAATAGCCTCTCCCCCACCGGATACCCCGACCCCAAACTGAAGACCAGCAAAATAACCAGACAAAGAGGGACCGACCAAACAAGCCCCAACCTTAGAGAAAAGGCGTCTCCAAATAGTGCCTACAGCAATAGGGCGTATACCTCCACCTGGTTTAACAAGCGGCGTGAGAGGAGCACTAGCAATGTATTCACCCAGAGCATGCGGACAGCGACCCTCAAGGAAAAGATTAACCACCCGAGTAATAGAGGCGATCAAATCATCTGAAAGAGCAACAGCCGCTCCGCCCAAACAATCCAACAGCTAGATACTGAGCACGGAACCCATCCCTCCCACATGACGTGCCACGCGGAAAACTCCGAATCATATCCAAAACAACGGTCGAAGAGGCAAAAAGAGGATGGTGATCAACAGGCAAAGGCGGCAAGTTAGGAGACGGGGCAGTGGGGTGCTTATCCCGCAAGGCTACTAGAGTGGCCTCAGAATAAGGAGCAATACCTGATGAAGAAAGCACCCGAACAGCGGCAGTGTAATGACCATCACAAATCTTCCTTCGACATTGTCGAAGGTTAAGCTCACTCAAATCAAGCTCCTCATCGACATCAAAAGAGGAGGGGGCTTCAGCTAAGGTCTCCTGTATAAGTTGTAAACTGCCACCAGGCACACCCCAAACACGAATAGCACTAGCAATATTCTCCTCTTGACGTTGACGCTTGACAACAGTCCTACACTCAAGATTACTCCGCGGGGAAAAGGTCTTAAGTATACAAAGAGGCATCACAAGCAAGCGAATCCAGCTAGAGAGGTCTCCAGGAGAGTCAGCCACACCATCTAATGCCCCTTTTAAAACCCGAGAAAAACCTAGGCGACACTTTGGAGGGATGGATCTCACGGTGCGTAACCTCATAGAGAACAACCAGTCAAGCGAAGATATAGACAAACCAACAGGCACAACCCTAACATCAGACAAGGGAATCGACGGAGATGGATCTGGAGGTCTGGGAATATCGTAAATAATAAAACGAACAAGGCCATCACCACAATCCGGAGGCGCCACTGAATCATCTTGACTATGCCGACAATGAGCACGAAAGGTATGAGTTTTAAGACAAACTCCACATAACCAAACCCCCATACGCTTGAAAGTCGTCTCGGCATTAGAATAAATAGTCAAGCTATCGGAAAGAGTTTGACGAGTAAGTGCCTGAGCATCACCACTGCAATGTCGATCACGAAGGTGCCTGAGCATAGAGGTTTTAACAAGACCTCTACCACCACCATCAAAGCACCCACAAAGACCCACAAAAGGGCAATGGTACCGAACAAGATCAGGCATGACAAAGTGAAAAACGAAATTAAGCAAGGCAAAGCCCACAATAAAGAATGTACGTCAACACAATTAGGAATAATAGACAACCGGCCGCCTCCACTTCAAACACCAGCACACAACGATCAAATGGCAGAATTAACATCAAATACTCCTAATTAGTGGCAATCATCATACACCAACATGCAATTAACATCAAATAACCACAGGCCCATCAACAATTAGCACCATCTTTCAATTGCACAAGTACGTACCATCGGCAATTAGTAGCAGCCCCGACAATTAACGACAATTAGTAGCAGCCCCGACAATTAACAGCAATCAAACACAATTAACGGAGCCCCAGCCGGTATACCCAGAGCAGACAACAGCGATCAACACCGATCAATTACCAGGCACCGAAGAAGAACGATCAAAGAGCGAACAGCCAAGGCACGACACGACACCACCGAACAAAACCTCGAGAAGAATCACAAACCTGAAGAAGCCGCCAGGGAGGGTGAAGCCACCAGCCACGAGTCGCATTCACCGGAGGAGACGTCTAGGAAGACACTGGGAGGCCGCCCGCTATATTATTATTATTATTATTATTATTATTATTATTATTATTATTATTATTATTATTATTATTATTATTATTATTATTATTATTATTATTATTATTACTATTATTATTATTAGTACTACTAAGTGATTTAAAATATCTATATTTATGTGTTGAGATTTTTTTTAAAATATAATTTTCTAAGAGAATTATAAGATACATTTATGGTAAAGATTTTTATTATTTTTATTTTAACTTTTATTAATATTTTATAATATTATTTTTTATATTATTAAGATTTGAGTTTTAAAAAATCGCACCATGGCGCGGGAATTGTACTAGTTTAACTTATAGCATTTATGAACACAATGGCACGAGGAATCTTCCAGGTCGGGTCCAAAATGTTTTGGGTCTAGTCTTGATCAACCCACCAAGTCCAGTGGAATTCAAGAGTTACGGTGTATTAACATTATTATATCAATTGGATCCGTCTTTGCATCTCTTTTTCTCCTGCTCGGCCTGTTTCACTCGCTAAAACAAAACAGGGCCAGGATTACTTGTATGTTAGAGTGGGTCTCCAGATATGACCCAATTAGTGCAATGGGGTATGATCCAATTACTTCAAGCCCGTCTTATGGATGACCAAGCCCAATACGGTTTCCACATACAAGGGTTCTACAAGCTATACACAAATAATCACATTTGGCACCATAGGATTAGAGTGTTATTTGTACATAGGCATGTAATAACTATGATGAATTAAATCAATGAAAACCAACCAATCAAGGTCATTCAGCCTAAAATGGAGGCTACCTATTTGTCTAGCTACTGTTCTATTGCCTTCTTTGTACCTCCCACGTGGGAAAAATGGGGAAAAAAACTAACATAAGGAATTGTGAATCACATATACAATGATTTAAGCTTCTATGATAGAAGATGAAATCCAACATTATAATATAAAAAATTTCAAATTTTAAAAAACCATCTTTTTAATACATCATTTTACACAAAAGCACCCCTTAGATTAAAAACTCCAGGAAACCACTTTTTAAAAGCTAGATATTTGCAAAAAACCACTCATCCCACCTTTTACGTTAAGTTTGATGTTAAAAGTGCAAAATTACTATTTTGCCCCTCCATCACCAATATCCTAGTTCATCTCTTGACAATTCATAAGTGCTTCATCCTTGATTTAGTTGGTTCGGAATTGGTCATCCTTGATTTAGTTGGTTCGAAGTTAGTCATTCTTGATTTGGTTGATTGACAGTTCTCCCATGTGTTTATCCTTCACCTCTCGGTCCTCTGCTCAAATGGAAAATGAAAGCTCTGGAAGAGCAATCCCCCTTTTACCCTTTAAATATATTATCAATAAAGTAAATTTAATCTGCTTTTTTCCACTAGCTAATAACACGTAGTACAGATACTTTCAATTTGGTTGATATGTTGCTATAATGGTTTAATTGCAGGTAGAAATGAATAAGCATAGAAGTTAATATAAAGAAGGACACCAGGGCTGACCGGCCGGCCGGCCAGATTGGACTGATGGCGATGTAATCGATAGCTCGAGCAATCACGTCGGCGGGCACCCATTTCCATTTTCCGACCGACGTATATGGGAGGAGACACCATCTTCACGTGCTTCTTAAATTGCTGTGGATGTGGTCCTTCGCACGTAGCAAAGATCTATTGCATATGTGAGTTAATTAATGTGTCTTATTGTTCGCTCTAACGGTTTTTCTTTATCTAGATTCTTCCAATTTCGAGCCTTGAAAATGAACCAAATATCATACGAGGGCTTGCTTGGTTAGCTCTCTACTTTCCGGTAAGTGCAAAATAGGAAGTAGATGGAATTCCAATTCCCACAAAATTGTGGAATTAAACTTAATTACCATGAGGGGTGGGTAAGACCTACTTTCTCCATTTTCTTATCTAAAATCTTTATCATTTTATTTATTTTAATAGCAAAATCTTCTATTTGTAATGATATGTGTTAATTTCCTATGTCTTGTATATGTGTTATGTTACTTGTATATTTTTGTGTGTATGCTTGTAACATGTATGTTTATGATGATCATACATATTATATATAGTAAACATATATGCTATGTATGGATGCATACTTTATCTTATACTCGACTGAGTTGAGATTGAGCTATGTTAGCTTGATCCTCTAACGAGTACAAGTATAAAGTATGGTGTGATAATACATATGCAATATATGTTAAACTATATGTATAATATGTATAATGTAAGAGAGGATGTTACATTTCTCGGTATTGGGCTTTCGGCCCATTACGGAGGAAAGAGCCCATGATTGCCGAAGGAGCTGAGGAGCCCAAAGCTTGAGCCCGGCCCTATCCCTTGTGCTCAGCTGTTTTGGATAAAACGCAGCGTTTCACCTTGAAGGGAGCTCTCCGGGTTTGACCTAGCTATATAAGCTACTTGAGGTGCTTAGCGGCCGTCGTACTGTTTTCGTGCTCTCTCTCTCTCTTCATCTTCCAGAAACGCTCTCACTTCTAGGGTTTCTAGGGTTTGGTGTTCCTCTCCCTTTGCCTGAAGATTCTCCGAGCTAGGAAGCGAAGAAGGTGGCCGACGGTGTCCCTGGTGGTTCTCTGGTGGCCGGCGCTCCAAGCTCTGGGCAGCAGCTCTCCTCTCCAGGCGATCTAGGGTTCGAGATCGAAGACTTCTTCGATCTCTTGGTTCCCATACAGGGGGATTCTCTTTCTCTCTTGCTTTCTGATCTCATGCATGTTTAGATCTAGGAGTTTTGTATCTCTTACTTGATCTGTCCCTGTACGAACTCATATATAGTGGATTTGGCCATCTCTTGAGGCCCCGTGGATGTAGGCATAGCCGAAACACGTAAAATCGCTTGTGTTCGTTCTTGGCTTGCTTGATTCGATCAGATCTGTGTCTCACTTGCTCTATTTCATACGCTTCCGCATATACGCCTATATCTTTATCGATCTCTAGGTTTTACAACGTGGTATCAGAGCTTGAGTGTCGCGTTCTTGATTTCCTGACTCATTCTTGAGTTCTAGGGATAGGGAATGGGCGTAGGGCCTCGGACGGACCTAAAAGGCGACATCGCTGGTGCCGCACCCCCCCTACGTGACATACCACACCCTTGTTTGCTAGATCTAGGGTTCTGTGCTTTATTTCTGGCTTTTTTGGTGTGTAGATCTTGCTTAATCTTGCATTACTAGCGTAGATCTATTTGTTGCTGTCAAGATTCAAGACTTTCTTGAATCTGTGAGTGCTTTTACCCATATACTAACTTGGTTTTCTTTGTTTTACGAGGTACTGGTTATTATGGGCGACAAAGGCACCTATCTAAAGCCCTTCAATGGCCACACTGACTTTGCTATGTGGCAAATTAAAATGAAGGCATTCTTGATCAAAGAAAAATGCTGGGTTGCTGTGACAAATAAGTTTCCTGATGGAACTTCAAAAGAAAAAATCTTGGAAACTGATGAACAGGCCCACAGTGAGATTATGTTGCGCTTAGGAGATGAAGTTGCTAGACAGGTTCTTAATTTTGAGACAGCTGAGAAACTGTGGGATGGGCTTGAAGCCCTCTACTTGGTAAAATCTCTCCCTTCTCGAGTTAACCTGTTCAACAAGTTGTTTACCTATAAAATGGATGTGTCCTGTGCTTTATCTGAAAATCTGGATAAGTTTTTGACTATTATTCAAGATCTGGAGCGTTGTGGTGATAAAGTTGAGGAAACTCAACAGTGTGTGTTGTTACTAAATGCTTTGCCTGCTCAGTTTGACACCTTTAAAGATGTTGTTCAATACAGTACTGATAAATTGGAGAAAAAGGTTATCCTTGAGTCCATTATTCAGAAAAATGATACATTAAAGGTTTTCAGAAACAAATATGAGTCTAGATCTAACCCCAAAGTTGACAATAAGAATGAAGTTCTTGTTACTAAAGGGAGATTCAGAAACAATAAGCCTAATAACAACCAAAACCAGAACCAAAACAGGAATAAGCCTCAAAAGGACACTGGTAAGCCTGAGTCTAGCCAAACTGTTAAATCTGATAAGCCTGATAAATCTCACTTGATGTGTTCTTACTGCTCTAAGTCTGGTCATATTGAAAAACATTGTTTTAAAAGAAAAAGAGATGAAAAAGCTGCTGCTAAGCAGTCCAATGTTTCTGCTGTGTTTGAATCCCATCCTTATTATACTCATGAAGTGCTTGCATTATTAAATACTGCTGATTCTAATACCTGGATTTTGGACTCTGGATGTACCATGCATGCTACTTATCATAAGTCTTGGTTTCATGATCTTAAATGCTTTGATGGTGGCACTGTTATGCTTGGTGATCATTCTGTTCTTCAAATTAAAGGTGTTGGTTCTATTGCTTTAAAGATGTTTGATAATGTGGTTAGAGTTGTTAAGGATGTTAAATGGGTTCCTGCTTTAAGAAGAAACTTGATGTCTGAAAGTGCTCTTGAAGAATTGCATTATGATGTGTTCAGTTCTAAAGGTGTAAGGGTTGTTACTAAGGATGGTAAGACTGTCATAAAGTGCATACGAAAAGGTGGCTTATATGAATTGCTTGCTACTCCTGTGATGAACTTTTCTGCTGCTGCTCTTACTGCTTCTAATCCTGTGAAAAGCATGTCTTTAAGTGAAACTCTTATGTGGCATAACAGGTTAGGTCATTTAGGCAATAAAGGGTTAGAACATTTGCATAAATCTGGCATTCTGAACTCTAAACCTTGCACCATTGACTTATGTGAAAACTGTGTGCTTGGTAAACATACTAGGAAAAGTTTTAAGCCCTCTGTGCATGTCTCAACTGCTCCCCTTGATTATATACATTCTGATCTTTGGGGCCCTGCCCAAGTCTCTACTGTTGGTCATAAAAGGTATTTTATGTCCCTTGTTGATCACTATAGCAGATATGCTTGGGTGTATTTGTTGAGAACTAAAGATGAAGCATTTGAAACTTTTAAGATGTGGAAAATTAGAGTTGAAAAGGAAACTGGATTATCTGTGAAATGTTTGAAAACTGACAATGGTTTGGAATTTTGCAATTCTGATTTTAATCAATTCTGTCAAGAGCATGGTATTAAGAGGCATTTGACCATCCCTGGAACCCCTCAGCAAAATGGTACAGCTGAGAGGTTGAACAGGACTCTTCTTGAAAAGGCTAGATGCATGTTAATCTCTTCTGGTTTGAAACATTGTTTGTGGGGTGAAGCTGTGACTACTTCTGCATATTTGATTAATAGAACTCCTTCTTCTGTGATTGCTTTTAAAACACCTTATGAGTTATGGACTAACAGGAAACCTAAACTTGATCATTTGAAACCTTTTGGTTGCACTGTTTTTTCTTATGTCAATCAAGGTAAGTTGGAACTCAGGTCACAAAAGTGTGTGCTACTTGGGTATCCTGACAATGTCAAAGGTTATAAACTCCTTATTGTCCAACCTGGTGTTTATAAGACAATTGTGAGTAGGAATGTTATATTCAATGAGAATGAATTTCATTTTAAAAAGGCTTCTGCTCCTGTGCTATCTGAGACTAACTTGCAGGAACAAGATTGTGATCAGTTTTATGTCTCTAAGGACATGAATTCTAATTCTGAAGATGAGTTTGACAGTGGTTATTCTTCTACTCCCTCCCCTCCTCTCTCTATTTCTTCTCCTGCCCCTCCTGCTTCTGTGCTTATGCAACCTCACCAATTGGGTGGGGAAGCAAATAATGAATCTGTTTTACCTTCCTCTTCTACCACTCCTACTTCTGTGAATGAGGATGTTGTTGAATCTGTGTCTGCTTCTGCACATAGACATGATTTAACTGATTGGCAATTGACTAGGGATAGGAGTCCTAGGACTGTCATTCCTAATAAAAGATTCATTAATAGCATTGTTGAGTTTGCTTGTCTTGTTTCTTCTGTGGTGCAAAGTTATACTCCTGAAACTTATGAACAAGCTGTTAAATGTGCTCATTTTAAATTCTGGAAGCATGCTATGGATGAAGAAATAGATTCTATGAGAGTAAATAAAACCTGGACTTTGGTTCCCAAACCTGCTGATGCTAGATTGATTGATTGTAAATGGATCTTTAAGCTTAAAGAGGGAATTTCTAAGTCAGACCCTCCTAGATACAAAGCTAGGTTGGTTGCTAAAGGTTTTACTCAAAGGGAAGGAGAGGATTACAATGAGATCTTTGCTCCTGTTGTGAAATATAAGACTCTTAGATTGTTGCTTGCTATGACTGCTGTCTATGACTATGAACTGGAACAAATGGATGTTAAAACTGCTTTTCTTCATGGTGACTTGGATGAAACCATCTATATGAAACAGCCTAAGGGCTTCATTGATTCTGTTCATCCTGACTATGCCTGCTTACTTAATAAGTCTATATATGGCTTGAAACAGTCTCCACGTCAGTGGAACATCAAGTTTGATAGATGTATGAGGTATAGTTTGGGTTTCAAGAGAAGTAAGTTTGATACATGTTTGTACTTTAAAGGTTTAAAGCATGCTGGTCCTGTGCTATATGTTCTTCTGTATGTGGATGATATCTTGCTTATTTCTAAGTCTGTTGATGGCATCCTTGACATTAAAAAGAATCTGCAAAAGCATTTTGATATGAAGGACTTAGGCATTGCTAAGAAAATTCTGGGCATGTCCATTGTTAGGGATAGAAAGCATAAGAAGCTTTGGTTGCATCAATGTGATTATGTTCAGAAAGTGCTTGATAGATTTCATGTAACTTGTGATAAAGTGAATAACATTCCTCTTGGTCCTCACCTTGACTTAACTAAGCTTAAAGAGAAAATGTCTGTGGTTGAGTCTAAAAGGATGAAATCTATCCCATATGATGCTGCAGTAGGGTCTGTTATGTATTCTATGATATGCACTAGACCTGATTTGGCCTTTGCCATTAGCACTCTTAGTAGGTTCATGTCAGAACCTGCTGAGAAGCATTGGTTGTCCATGAAATATCTGCTTAAATATCTTGCTGGATCTGTGAAATTATCTTTGTTATATGCTGAACATTCTTCCTCTTATGATTTACATGGTTTTGTTGATGCTGACTATGCTAGCAATAAGGATACCAGAAAGTCTATTACTTCCTATGTGTATACATGGGCTGGTAATTGTATTTCTTGGAAATCCCAACAGCAACCCATAGTTGCATTATCCTCTACTGAGGCAGAGTACATTGCAGCAACAGAAGCCTATAAAGAGGCTATCTGGCTGCAGGGTATTCTGAAAGAGATTGAGAAGAAGCACTATACTTCTGTTTTACATATAGATAGTCAGAGTGCTCTTTACTTATGTCGTGATCCCATGTATCATGAAAGAACCAAGCATATCGATGTGAGATATCATTTTATCAGAGAAAAAGTTGAAGATAATGTGATTCATGTTAAGAAGATTGATGGTAGATATAATCCTGCAGATTTTGGCACTAAGATTGTTCCTCATGAAAAGTTTTTGTTTTGTAGGAACTCCCTCCATCTGGAGGAGCTCACCTGATCTGTATTGTGAGCATGGGCTGAGGACGGACCTGGCATAAGAATCCACTTAATATGAAGCTGAGTCTGCCCAGTGCAAGACTTAGAAAATTACAGGGGCATTTGTAATGATATGTGTTAATTTCCTATGTCTTGTATATGTGTTATGTTACTTGTATATTTTTGTGTGTATGCTTGTAACATGTATGTTTATGATGATCATACATATTATATATAGTAAACATATATGCTATGTATGGATGCATACTTTATCTTATACTCGACTGAGTTGAGATTGAGCTATGTTAGCTTGATCCTCTAACGAGTACAAGTATAAAGTATGGTGTGATAATACATATGCAATATATGTTAAACTATATGTATAATATGTATAATGTAAGAGAGGATGTTACATTTCTCGGTATTGGGCTTTCGGCCCATTACGGAGGAAAGAGCCCATGATTGCCGAAGGAGTTGAGGAGCCCAAAGCTTGAGCCCGGCCCTATCCCTTGTGCTCAGCTGTTTTGGATAAAACGCAGCGTTTCACCTTGAAGGGAGCTCTCCGGGTTTGACCTAGCTATATAAGCTACTTGAGGTGCTTAGCGGCCGTCGTACTGTTTTCGTGCTCTCTCTCTCTTCATCTTCCAGAAACGCTCTCACTTCTAGGGTTTCTAGGGTTTGGTGTTCCTCTCCCTTTGCCTGAAGATTCTCCGAGCTAGGAAGCGAAGAAGGTGGCCGACGGTGTCCCTGGTGGTTCTCTGGTGGCCGGCGCTCCAAGCTCTGGGCAGCAGCTCTCCTCTCCAGGCGATCTAGGGTTCGAGATCGAAGACTTCTTCGATCTCTTGGTTCCCATACAGGGGGATTCTCTTTCTCTCTTGCTTTCTGATCTCATGCATGTTTAGATCTAGGAGTTTTGTATCTCTTACTTGATCTGTCCCTGTACGAACTCATATATAGTGGATTTGGCCATCTCTTGAGGCCCCGTGGATGTAGGCATAGCCGAACCACGTAAAATCGCTTGTGTTCGTTCTTGGCTTGCTTGATTCGATCAGATCTGTGTCTCACTTGCTCTATTTCATACGCTTCCGCATATACGCCTATATCTTTATCGATCTCTAGGTTTTACACTATTATTATGGAATTTTAGTGTTCAACCAAACAAAATGTGGTAATTGAGTTCATGAGAATTTATTTTTAACCAAATACATTTCGAGTGAAGCTTTAGACAAGATACCAAAACGACTTTTGTCAAGGTAATTTCAAATAAATTACACGCAGATCCTTTTTATTTTTTCCAAACAAATTGCAAAACGGTCCAAAACTCTCTCTTCTACGAATTGAAACCTAAATGTGTTGAATGAACTATTGTGATCGAAAACAGGCTAAAATCGATGAAATTAGTCAATGTATCAATTGATCGAGACTCGAATTGGTAATCGATCGTCTTAGATGATTATCGAATGACATTCGATGATTATTTGTGGTCGTCGTTCGAAAAAAATGTCGAGGTTCGCAGAGGACGAGCTACATAAGGGACCTCGACACTGTTTGATGAGGGTCCTGCGTACCCTCGACAACATTTGATGAGGCTCCTGTGTACCCTTGACAACGTTTGATGAGGCTCCTGCGTACCCTCGACACCTTTTGCCGATGTCCCTTATTTAGCTCGTCCTTTGCGAATTTCGACAATTTTTTTGAACGACGGCCACAAATAATCATCGAATGTCATTTGATAATCATCTAAGACGATCGATATACCAATTCGAGTCTTGATCAATTGATACCTTGACTAATTTCATCGATTTTAGCCTATTTTCGATCACAATAGTTCGTTAAACATATTTAGGTTTCGATTCGTAGAAGAGAGAGTTTTGGACCATTTTGCAATTTCTTTGGAAGAAATGAAAAGGACATGCGTAGAATTTATTTGAAATTATCTTGACAAAAGCCGTTTTAGAATCTTGTCTAAAGCCGCTATGAACACATTTTTAATTTAAGTAGACTTTATGGAAGTATACTTCCTAGAAAGCTACTTCCCGAAAAGTGCAATTCTTATGTTTAACCAAACAAGTCCCGAGAAAGCACATTATTCCCTTATTAGGTTTATCTGATTTGAGGCGATTACTCAACCTGGAAAAAAAAACATCATTTATTCTTATTTGTTACATTTGAATCTATATATCTAAATTTGTTAACGAATTTACCAAGTTAATATTATCATGTCGGCCGGATTTAGTGGGACTAAAGACGCCAGAGGATTCTGCAGTCAATAAGGACGAGAGCTAAAAAAAGCTCTCTTCTCTCTCCTCCCCCTTGGGAGATTTCCGGCTGACCCAACCCCCTTTCCGGCTGCATTCCGGCGTACCCATCCCCTTAGTTGGTTCTTCGGTGATTCCTTGGGAAATCCTCTCGATTTCCCTTGAGAATCAAGGACAAGCATCCCCACGAGCTTCTCCTTGTCTAAATCACCGAAGATCCGGGGAGAAAGAAGGTGCCTTGGCTGTTGGTGTGTCGTTCTCCGGGGAGGCTAAGCCTTAGGGCTTGGTTCTTGCTTGGGGAAAATCTGTGGTAGTGTGGAGATTCAAGCTTGTCGGGTTCTAGCTAGGAAGTTCAGATTTGCGGTTCCATCATGGGGAAGAAAACTAAGTTCATGTCGTTGGACTTGAGTTCCATGGTGGGTGAAGAAGAAGTGAAACAAAAGCTCAAGAAAAGCAAAGAGATGGATGGTGGTTCTCGGAGTGGAGGGGTGCCCGGAATCCCTCTCATCTCACCGTCTGCAGCTGTGGTCGGTAAAGGTGTTGAGCCCATCAAAGGTTCAAATATTGGCGTCCAAGCTCAAGGAAAACACAAGCTGGATATTCGAGCTCCTCGGAAAACAGTGGTCGGAGAAGCACCTAAGCATGGTGGCGCCGGGGTGTCTAAAAGTGCCCTAGCGCAAGGTCAAAGTAGCATGGGACAAGTGACAGCGACGGCTCCTCAGATGTCTGCTGCAGCGGCTGGTCAACTGGGCAACATAGGATCCAGCGATAGCGACAGATCTGGTAATACTTGTGTTGTTGCTCCTGGACAAATGCTAGGAGACAAACTGGGTGACTTTGGCAGGCCAGCGCCCGAAATTGCAAATGAAAAGGGGCTCGTTCCTTGCGATGGAGGCTTAGCTTCCGGTTCTGGAAAGTTGGCGCCAAAAGTAACGGTTGCGGGGCCCGAGGATGCCAGCGCCATTATTCTAACGGCTAGCGACAGGAATTTGAAGCAAACTGAAAGTTCCGTACAGGCTTCCAAACATCTTGGGAAGCAAATCCTGGGCAAAGAGGACGATCAACAAGCCTTTCCTCCACTTCAATCAGCTAACCCACCTCCTCCAAATGTTGCTGGGACTTCCAAGTGGCTAAAACCGCAAGGAGCTTGGGCTAACAGGGCCCCTCGAGTGTCCATGAACTCGGGTGTGGGAGGAAAATTGGAGTATGTGGAGCCTAAAACTGATCATGTTAGCATCAAATGTTCGGAAGGTCTTCTCAAGCAACATGTGTGGGGCTGGTCACTCTTGGGCCAATTCGTGGGTTTCTACCCGGGGTTCCAAGCAATCCAAGATGTCATGCGCCAATGGGGGGTGAAGACAAGGTATAGAGACGAAGCCGGATGGATGATATTCTCGTTCGAGACCGAGGAGGCTATGAATGGTGTATTGAGAGGAGGTCCCTACTTCATGTTTGGTAAGCCTTTGATCCTAAAACCTATTCCCGATAAATTTGCTTTCAATAGAAAAGATATTGCTACTATTCCTCTTTGGATACGTATGTTCGGACTCCCAACCGAGTATTGGCAACCGGAAGTCCTTGGGCGCATTGCTTCTCATTGCGGGAAGCCGTTGTTCATGGATAAAGTCACCGAAGAAAGAAAAAGAGGATCATATGCTAGAGTTCTTGTTGAAGTGAATTTTGCTAAAGAATTGTGCAAGGAAATCATGCTAAAGTTTGATGATGGGGTTGATCTAGAGTGCAAGTTTTTATACGAAAATGAACCAACTTATTGCACTTTATGTTGCTCCTTCGGCCATGGAAATGAGGAGTGCTCATTCAAAGAAAAGAAGCGAGGAGTGGGTACAAAAGCAAGACCAAGCCGGCTCAACAAGGTGATAGAAAGAAAGGATGTTGTTAGGGGCTCCAAGAAGGATCCTAAAACTCACATCACAAGGATCAAGTCCTCCAACAACGATGCTCCCAATGACCGTGGTGATTCCTCAAAAGGGGGGTTGGGTAACACTTCTAATCGGTTCCAAGCTCTACAAATTGAAACCGAAGAAACACAAGAAGGTGAGAATGACAAGGTTAGTCCTAAGGAGAGGAGTGAAACACTTAGTGAGAATTTGAGAAAATCTCCTCAACTTAAGGAGAAGAGAGAAACACATAGTGAGGCTAGGGGTAAAGGGAAACAAGGAGAGAAACACGGTGAGATGTTCACAAATGTGTGTAATGAGGAACCACCAACTGGCCACCAAGAGTCATCGTCGGAGGAGGAGGATTCAAGTGATGTGGAGGAGGATGACAGCTCGGATTATTCAACCGAGAGTGGAGCTAGTGCGTATATTTCGGGAGAAGAAGATCCAGCAGTACATGTGGAAGATTGGCAAAGTCAGGAAGAGGAAGAAGAGGTGCGTCTTGTGGATTTAAAGCGCAGGAAACAAAAGAAAAGTAAGCCGACAGAAGCAAGTCATGGAGTAGTGCCGCTGGAAACTCAAGGGCATGAAGGAAAAATGAGGAAGGAAGAGACTAGTGCCCGGACTTTGTGTGTGCAGAAACATGTTAATTTGCCCCCTCAGCCGTCGATGTTTGGGAGCCAGCCTGATCTTTATGACAAACCTTCTAAGGGGAGTCAAGAGTATGTCATGGCGCTTCCAAATACTCGGAAAACCACCAGGAAGGATAAAGGGAGGAGGAAGGAGGAGGAGGGTGCCATAGGTACCGCATGACTATCTTAGCGTGGAATGTTCAGGGGTTATCCCTTCCCCGGAAACAAAAAGGAGTGAAGGAGATGGTGAGTAAGCATGGAGTTTCGATTTGTGGACTCTTCGAGACAAAGCTTGATCCGGATATGGATATAGAGAGCTTCGCTAAAAGAATTGGTGTGGGGTGGCAAGGTATTTCTAATTTCCACCTTCATCCAAGGTCTAGGATTCTTGTGCTGTGGGACCCTAACCGCATCCAGGTTACTATAGAGGCCATGACGACACAATTTGTGGCGTGCAAAGTGCATTGTGCAATTACTAAGGAAACTTATGGAGTTTGCTTTGTTTATGGACTTCATAGCGTAGCAAGGAGAAGAGTCATATGGGAGGAACTTCGAGTAGTTTTTGAGGAAAGCATCATGCCGAGATTGGTACTTGGAGACTTTAATAATGTCATGAAAGAGGGTGAAAGGATCAATGGGGTCCCGGTCACCATGTATGAAATGGGGCATATGATTGATGGATGCTACATCTTAGGGCTTGAAGACATTTTGGCTGTCACTAATGGGGAGTTCACGTGGCAAAGGGGTGCTGTCTGGAGCAAGATCGATAGAGTTCTTGCTAATCATGAATGGCTTACAAGGCGTATGGACTGTAGGGTCTCCTATGTTGAGAGATGGGATTTGTCAGATCACATGTGCGCCATTGTGTCCGTGGAAGAGGAAAGGAAAAGAGTGGGGCCTCGTCACTTTCAATTCCTCAACATGTGGACTACGCATCCGCGCTTCCAGCAAATTGTCATGCAAGGATGGCTTCGTGAAGAAAGAGGGACTGCTCAGTATAGACTCTGTCGGCTTTTGAAAGGATTAAAAGCTCCGCTGCGTGACCTGAATGAAAGACACTTCAGTCATATTTGTTCTCGGGCAACATCTGCTCGTGATGACTATGCCAAGGTGCTTACGGAACTTAGAGACAGCCCCAACTCTGCAGTGCTCAGTGAAGAAGCGGCTAAGGCCAAAAAGAAGGCTATTTGGCTTGCAAAAGCTGAATTCAGCTTCCTAGCCCAACAAGCCAAGGTGAAATATGTGCTAAGTGCTGATCGGTGTACAAAATACTTCCATGGCATCATGAAGAAGAATGCTAAACGTGCAGCGATCCCAAGCATACTAACCCAGACTGGGCTGCCGACGGAGAACCTGCATGAGGTGGGACAACTGTTTGTGAATCATTTCACCTCGCTGCTGGGTACACACCATGACGTCGCCATCCCTACTAGCCATGCTTTTGTACAAAGGGCTAAACTCAATGAAGAACAACAGCAGAAACTGGAAGCTTTGGTGGAAGATACTGAAATTAGAGAGGCGCTGTGGGACATTGGTGATGAAAAAGCTCCGGGTCCGGACGGTTTTTCTTCGAAATTCTTCAAGGATTCTTGGAGAACCACCGGAAGATTATTAAGGGATGCTGTCAAGGAATTTTTTCGTAGTGGGAAGCTCCTAAAACAGCTCAACCACTCGGTCATATCCCTCATACCCAAGGTGGATCAGCCACTAAGGGTAGAACAGTTCCGGCCCATATCGTGTTGCAATGTCGTCTACAAGGTGATATCGAAGATCATGATGAAAAGGTTAGCTACTTGCCTTCCTTGTGTGATTGATCAAGCACAAGCGGGGTTTGTTCAAGGCCGGTTGTTGCAAGAAAACGTCTTCCTTGTCCAAGAGCTACTAAGGGCCTATAACGTCAAGAGAGGGGCCAAGAGGTGCTTTATGAATCTTGACAGTGCTAAGGCTTATGACACCGTATCTTGGGACTTTCTGCGGTTTGCCTTGGGAGAGCTTGGTGTGCCTAATAGATTTGTGCAATGGGTTATGGAATGCGTGTCCACAACCTCTTACTCTGTGAAGGTTAATGGGGCATTGTATGGGCATTTTGCGGGAAAGAGAGGGCTTCGTCAAGGTGATCCTTTGTCTCCTCTCCTCTTTGTAGTGGTCATGGAAATGCTTAGTCGACACATTCGTCTTGCAACGTTGAGCCCTGCTTTTGAGTTCCATAAAGGGTGCGTGGAGCTTAGAATATCTCATCTTGCCTTTGCCGATGATATGGTGCTTTTCTGCAAAGGGAGCCTTGCCTCTGTTCAGATTCTGATGGGATGTTTACGACGGTTCAGAGATATGTCTGGGCTGTGTGTGAGCATGGAGAAATCTTCGATCTTCCTCGCCTCTGTTCCGGAAGCTACAGCTAGGGACATTCGAAGGGAAACTGGGTATAAAGAGGGGAAGTTCCCCTTTAGGTACCTTGGTGTACCCATCTCACCTCACAATTTAAGAGTAAGGGATTATGAGGCGCTGCTTGACAAAGTTAGACGCAAGCTAGATGGGTGGGCACGCAAAACACTCTCCTTTGCTGGAAGGAGAGAGCTGATCGCCTCTGTAATTAGGGGTGTCGAGGGATTCTGGCTAGGAGTCCTACCCGTACCCAAATGCATCATGAAGAAGCTGGACAACTTATGCAGAATATTTCTATGGAAAACCCCACGCTTAGCTTGGGACAAAGTCTGTCTGCCGAAGCTTGAAGGGGGGCTGGGTCTTGTGAATCTGGAGGCTTGGAGCTGTGCGTTTATGTGTAAGTATTTCTGGCATATTCAAGATGAAAGGGACAGCTTGTGGGTTCGCTGGATTCACCACACGTACTTACAGATTATAGCTCCTGAAAACTGGATGGCTAAACGCAGAGATTCTAGCTTGGTGAAAGCACTTGTGGGTGCTCGTGACAGGCTCTTGGCTCATATCCATGATAGCCAAACGACAGAGGAACTGCTCAGCTCTTGGGTGCAAGTAGACCGCTTCCAAATTGCTAAAGCTTATGAGTTGCTTCGACCAAAAGGCCCGAAGATGAGATGGGCAAGAGTTGTGTGGATTAAGGGAGGGGTGCCCAAGCACTCATTCATCTCTTGGCTTGCTAGGAGACAGCGCTTGCCAACGAATGACAGATTATTGTTCCTCAACGAAGACCCAGTTTGTCGGTTCTGTGAGGATGCATTGGAGAGTCATGAACATCTGTTCTTCGAGTGCTCCTACTCGAGGGATGTTTGGAGCAAAGTTTGTGAGCAGTTCAACATCCCCAGTAACCTGCTCTCCCTTCCTTTAGCCTGCAGAAGTCTTCACAAGGCTGCCAGGAGGAATCAGATGGAAGAAAGAGCTAAGGTGTTCGCTCTACTTGGGACCGTATACTTCATTTGGAAAGCTCGCAACGCCCTTACCTTTAATGAGAATTTTATTGCTTGTGATGCCTTAGTTAAGCTTATTTGTACCCAAGTCTTTCAAACTTTATTTGATTCATTTCCGATTGATGATGTAGCCAATTTATAAGGCATCTTTACCTTGATCTAGCTTTTCGATTTTGACTAGGAAAGGAAGGCCTGCGCGCTGTTCCTCCCTAGAAGTTTGATAGCTTTTAGGTTATTTCTCCAACAGGCCGATCCTGTGTGGACTTTTCTATTTAGTAATGAAATTTACCTTCTCCAAAAAAAAAAAAAAAGACGCCAGAGGAATGTCGTGAATCCAACAAGCTAGATTTCATCTCAAAATCAATTGACAATGAGAAAAGTAATGCACCAAACTTATATATAACAGTTATGTAATGTCGAATTGTTATCACTCGTAAAGTCATATTGTCTCTAATCCGGTCCAACTCACCTGTAGTAAAAGTGTGTAATGCTCAACTGTATTTTTTTTATTAGGAAATAATTAGAGTGTCGGACGGTAGTGGTCAAATGTATGATTTTGATTGATTCGTATTGATTTATTAATTATAATTTTAAAAAATTCTATTTAACTCAAGAATTTATTCACTAATGATCAAGAGATATTGAGACTTACAAAATGATTTGATTTATATATTTTTAGTCTACCTCCACCTTAATTCACATCTATGGGTTAATTAAGCATCAAATCAATTAATCTGAGCTTTTGCAACCACACTACATTTTAAGTTTGCGTTACAACCTTAACCAACGGATCAAAGTCAATTGTATATATCATGCCAATAGAGACTTTGGATTTTGGATATTTTAGGTTTTAGTCGGTCAACGTTGATAGACCATCTACTGAAAGAGATGGGTGTTTCATTATATATAAATGCATGAAAATAGGAAATGCATGAATGAGAATTAATGTCCCAAAGTATGGAATTTATATTGAGTGGCTTTGTTTGGGACCTTCGAATGTAAATAGGTAAGTTTTTGAGTTAGAAAATCTGTTAAAGAATATGAATCCAAGTCTGGTATATAAGTGGGTGGACTACTCTATCTAATGTCAATTGATTTTAGGATGGAACCCCACTCGACTTGTGTGCTCGGCTTGGTTAGTACGTATGCGTTTGTGCGTGTGACCCCCACGTCGTTATGACCCACCGTAATTTAACAAAATCGATCACAATTCACGACCTGCCATACTATAATAATAAAAAATGTTGGGATAAAAATACCATTCCACGTTGTTAAGAATATAAAATGAATCCAAGTCTTGTACATAAGTGGGTAGACTACTCTATCTAATGTCAATTGATTTTAAGATGGAACCCCACTCGACTTGTGCGCTCGACCTGGTTAATTAGCGCGTGTGCGCTTGGGCGTGTGACCCCCACGTTGTTATGACCCACTGTAATTTAACAAAATCGATCACAATTCACAACCTGACATACTATAATAAAAAAAAATGTTGGGATAGAAATACCATTCCACATTGGTTGGAATATATGGGAAAAATATCACAAAATATAAGGATGAAAAAACCCGTTTTAGAATAATCAGAAACAAAATAAACCCGACACGATACGACATGACTCTCGTTTTCATATGAGCCGACCAGGATTTTTCGAAATTTCACAAAAATAAATATAAAAAACGGATGAGAATGTAAACATGTAATTGTGCCGTTAACAACCCGTCGATGAGTTTGACAATAAATAATCCTCGTGGAGGGTTTATGGGTTCATGTTGGATTGCTCATTGCTGATTGGCAGTGGTAAGGTTTCCACATGATCGATGGAGATATGGACTTCTCTCTCTACCCATTTCTCCTGTATTCATTTTGATCCCTTCATTCAATTCCTTATTTCAATTTCAATTCCAATTCATACAGACCACATTTTTTTGAATTGGGTCCTACCATACATATATTTCACGTTCAATTGATCATCTCGATTATGATTTTTTTTTAAAAAAAATAAAGAAAATTGTTTGACTCGATCATATCTAATGATTGATCGATTTCCTATACTTTTTTTCACATCGATCTCCATACTTGTCCAATTTCATGCACCTATATCGCAGATCGATCAATTATGAAATTTACTATATATTGTAGAAAACTAAATTATTAATTTGTTGAATTTGCATGCGATATCTATTAGAATTTAATTTGATTTATGTCAACTAGGCTGGGTCCGGTGGGGCTAAGACGGCTAAGACACTGGAAGGAGGTCGTGTGTGTGGGCCCCCATACGGGAGACTCGAACAACATATAAACCCAACGGGGTTCCATCTCAAAACCAATTGGTAATGAGAGGATTAGCCCTTCAACCTTATATCTTGTTCAAGTATTCTCTATATTACCGATGTGGGACAGCCACATTCCGACATTAGAGAAGGTGGTTTAAGGTGCCCTTTGAACTTCCCACATCTCACGTAGAAAGTTCAAGGGTATCCTAAAGGGTTTTTAAAGAGATTCTTCCATTAACTACATTGAGAGGTAGAGGAGGAGATGGAGTACCCACACACTCTGGTCGGCTCGTGCTCTGAGATTTTTTGTGGAAAATCTTCACTTGAGGCCAAAGATATTACGCATAGACTTGTTAGTATTTATCCGCAAATATCTAATTTTCACTGAAATTACCCTTTTCGAAAACTTATCTTTTTCGGTTTTGGATAGGCTCCGATCTTCTGAAGATAGATCAGAATCTTCCTTTGCTTGTGGCTTAAGGAAGATTTCTGCAGCTATATAAGGGGATCAATGCATGTTGTTTCAAAAGCGTAACGAACACAATAGTCTCTCTCCCTCTCCTGTTTTTTCTACCCTTTTCCCGTTCTAAGCGCTTATTCCAGTTCCAACTTCTCTCTCGAGTGCACCTGTGAGAGCTGTTCTAAGCGCCTGTTTCAGTTCAAACTTCTCTCCCTCAAGTGCACCTGTGAGAGAAGATGGTGAAATCCTTATGGGACGTTGCCTCGCATACAATCTGCACCTCTGTCGAGGGCAAATACTTTTCTCATTCATTGGTTCTCATACCACGCTTCACGCAGCCCTAGCCTCTTCATATAAACGTTCGGCCTACATCCGCTAACACCCTGTAACAAGTTTGTTGCTTGTCGCAGGTTCCAACAGGATTATTGTCCAACATATATAAGTTATTGTCAAATAGTTTAGGATAGAAACTCAATGTTCTTATTTACTCGGCATAGGTTAGCACATGATTTTTTGGACGTGTGAATTCTCACGGTATATGACACACCAAGAAAGATTTAACATAATCAACTTGGTTGGATAGCCCGGCCCAATTGACCCAATCGTTTTGCTAGTAAATCCTCCCTAGTATTTGTCACTATAGACTCATGAGATGATGATCAGGATAGAATTTATATTTCACTAGAACCTTTATTAAATCAACTATCGCCCTATATTCTATGCTCAAATCTTATATCTTCAAATGTGTTATCCTCTCATCCCCACCCTCTTCCCCTCGTAAAATTTCTGTGCTATGGCATAATTATTTAAAAAATAAAAATTTAATAATAAAATAAATTAATATTATACTGTACAATTTAATAAAATAATATTTTAATATTTTGAATTAAACTTATAATAATGGATTCATTAGAGAAGAGTGTAATAAGTTTATTCAAGACGAACTCCATTATGATAGTATGTAAAAATTTAAGTACAAACGGAGAAGTTAATATTTTAAATTAAACTCATTAATTATGTCAAAGATGTAAAACAATTAAAAAAACGGAGGGAGATCGATAATTGATTGAAAAAGAAAAGATTAATGTAGGTGTAATACACATGCGAAAACTCTTTTATTGTAAGAGTTTATATAGATATGAATAGTTATAAATATAAATATAGATGGATTAATACCTACCCCTATATTCTAAAACTAATATTATTTCAAAAGTTTATTAGATTTACAATATCGATCTAGATGAGATTACATGTGATATGTATAATTAATCGTTGAGTACCAATCGATCGAAAGCCAATTCAATCTTGAAATGATGAGACGCATGGAAATTTGAAGCCCTTAAATTAACACTTTTGTCTCCATTCTCTTAATTTTCATTTTGTGTGTAGGACACTAAGATTAGTTTGATATATGAATCTTGATTGGATACAAATCCACCACTTTTGTCTCCATTCCCTTAATTTCATTTTGTGTCCTACACTTATATATACAAATCCATCACTCTTCATATATAAGCCACTTCAAATTATCATTAAAAAAAGCCACTTCAAATTAAAGTTGAGATTAATTTTGATTGGATATGGGCCAATTAATGCACGTAGCCTTCAATTAGAAATTAATGGACAAGTTGTGTGAACTAATTAAAACTTTAAATTAAATCTCCAAAAAATAATTGTTAATTAAAGATTTTGTCTCGAATATGTAAATGAACCAAGACAACAACTTGAATTGTTGATCAAATGGTGTCAAATATAGCCTAATCTAATTTGACACACGGTTTGAGCTAATCACTAGAGATATAAGGTTGGAGTCATGTAACATAAGAAGAAGTTATATTTTTTTTTTTGCCGAAACTAATTTAAATAACCTCACCTTTGGAGCAATGTTAAAAATATATCTTTCACCTTTCAACTGTAAGAAAAATAACTCAACCTTTGAGAGATGTGGTAACAAAGTATCTTGATTCTTTTTTTCAACAATAAATTCGTGCCAAAACGATGATATATAACTGACAAAATTAAGATTTTGGTGAATTTTTTGTGATATTGAGTTATTTTAACAAGAATGATAACATTTGACCAATTTTCTGTCATTGTTTTGGCCCAATTTATGGTCGAAAAAATAAGTTGGGATACTTTGTTACCACCTCTCCAAAAAGTTGGGCTATTTTTCTTACATTTGAAAGATGAGTATATTTTTTTAACACTCCTGTAAAGGTTATGTATTTAAATTAGTTTCACCTTTTTTTTAACTCAAAGATTCTCACTTTGGAATGAACAAGTTTTTGGTTTGGTTGACTCGCCCGCAAATTAGTGTTTATTCCTTCACAATCAGGTGTCGCATTATACTCAAGTTTTTCTTCATCTTCGAGCTGCTATTCCTACTCGTATCAAGCATACGGTTGATGTTGGCTGGGAGGCCCCTGCACCTAATTTCATTAAACTCAATACAGATGCATCAGTTGAGACCTTATGGCCTAGCAAGTGTTGGTTGTGTTTTCCAAGATGTGTGGGGACACTAGATACTTGATTTTGCTGGTTGTGTTGGATTTTGCTCGGTTCCAACTGCAGAGCTTTGGGTACTCTATTACGAACTTTACTTTGCTTGGGAACAATGTTATTCTATGCTAAAAGTGAAAGTTGACTCAAGCCTTGTCGTCTCTCTATACAGACTTTACTTTGCTTAAGTTTTAGGTATTTGTTAAAAACCTAAATTGTAACAAGGCATGGGAGATTAGTTCTTCCATAAGTAAATGTTCAATCTCAACTAAGGTTAGATAAAACATAATAGGCTAAAGTAAAAGTAAAGGCAAAGTTAACCAACCAATTAACCAGCAATTCGATCGATTAGCTATTCGAAACATACGATGGAATCCAACTTACCAATCTTGCAATATAAGATCATGACACCGGAATATTAGGGAAGATAGAGGATGAGAAAAGGAAAAAAAAACATCATATTTCGAATTAATAAAGGACCACAAGGTCATTATCCATCAGGCTTGGAAATATTGGAGTTTTTAGAAAATTTTAAGATTTTTTTTGTCCAACGAATTTCTTAATTATCTCGTTATCCAAAATAAAGAAGCACGAGAAAAAATAAATAGGTTTTTTTAAATTTACAGCATCTTCCAAAACTAAATGATTTTCTAAATTTTTAAAATGAAAAAAATGTTAGAGTTGTAGTTTAAGGTAAAATAATTTTAAATGTGCATTTTATTTCTCCATTTAAAAAAAAGTTGTTGGATATATTTTTTGTTATCTTAGTTCAGTTCGATCGACTCAATCGCTCTACATCTGGATCGGGTACTGGCTCATTTAAGAGCTTGACCATCTCATTCACAAGCGACTCCATGTTTCCAAGGAGATTCGAATTTCGAACCTTTTAGCATGGGATGTAGCCCCACAATAGATGTGGCCACTGGTCACGGGTTGAGGTCGGAGCGGGTTGCGGGTTAGGGTTGAGCATCCCCTAACCCACTGACCCGCAAGGTCAACTCATCGGGTCAAACTGCCAGGTCAACTCGTCGGGTCAACCCGCTAGGTCAACTTATCGGGTCAACCCGCCAGGTCAATTCGTCGGGTCAACCCGCCATTCCAAAAGTTTTTTTTTGAAAAATTTATTTTTAATAAAAATAAATTTATAATTATTATATAAATTATGTAAATTATTCTTAGAATAATTGATAATAATACATAAACTAATATGCAATTTGCAATGTGGGACAAATGAACCATCATTCTTCTCCTTTTATAGACTTGGAAGTCTTCCTTCCATCTCCTCATTTCCAATATGAGATAAAGGCTTCCTCCCACATTGAAAATATTGAGTTAGGATGAGAAGACATGAGACTATATATTTGTATCCCACCATCCCATTTCTTCCACTTCACTTATTTTCTACATTGGAAAAGAAGTTTGAGAAAAATATATTCTCATATCTTTCTCTCCACATTGAAATTATTGTGGAAGAAAGAATTGATATGTAGATATAAAATCTTCCCACATTTTTAATACTTCATATTAAAACTAGTTCAGTACCCGCACTGTGTGCGGTTTTTTTAATTTAAATAAATTTAATAATAAAATCCGTTTATTCAATTAATTAATTTCTTTCATACTTCTTATTTCTCAAATCTAAATTAATTTATACTTAATTAGTATAAAAGCTAATTTCTCCTTACCCGGTCTTACTCCTTAATCATTGCTAGTGCATATTAGTAGAAACAACATATGAAAAGCTATAATTTCTCAAATCTAAATGAATTTATACTTTATTGACAATATATGAAAAAAATGAGAAAATCTAATATATATTAGTGGAAACAACGAAATAACATACCTTGTAACCAATCAGCACATTATTTCGAAAAGCTTACCAAGGAAATCGTAAACAAAGTCGTAACCTGCAATAACAACATCAAAAATAAGGGAAAAGACGTCAACGTTTGTGAAATAACATTAACAATCTAAACTATATATAAGTCAAAATCTAAAAATCTATCCATAATTATATATGTATAAAATCCAAAAATATATCTCATAAATATATCAAGGGGGAATTGGTGAAATGTCCAAAAAAGTTGTCCTAATTAGTGAAACGTCCACATTTTGGGACAAATTGGTGGAGTGTCCATCTTGTCCGTAGCAATTTTATCATCTTTCCAATAGCAATTTTATCATCTTGCCTATAGCAATTTTATCATCTTGCCTATAGCCTAACTTTTTTTTAAACATTTTGTCATGCAAAAATAAGAGTATGTTGAGCATGTGAAAAAATAACCGCATGTTGAGCAAATTAGACCCAAGTCTATTTTTTTTTTTACATTTTGTCGTGCAAAAATAAGAGTATGTTGTACATGTGCAAAAATAACCGTATGTTGAGCAAATATGACCCAAGTCTAGTTTTTTTGTTTTTTTTTTAATATTTTGTCGTGCAAAAATAAGAGTATGTTGTGCATGTGCAAATATAGCCGTATGTTGAGCAAATAAGACCCAAGGCTAGGTTTTTGTAAAAGACCGGAATATTTTAAATTATTTAAATAATTATTTATATCCGATTTGATTTTTTTAAAATTCGGAAAATTTTGTAAATTCCCGCTCTCGAACAAGCAATTCTATTTTATTCTTTCGAGACGAATTCCGGCATTAACTTAATATTCAATTTGAAATAAATTTATTTTCGCTATATTATTCTGAGGCTTGGAAATATTTTCGGATCTCGTTATTTAATTCGGATTCGAATATTTGTTTCAAAATTTATTTATTTTATCGCGTCAAATTAATGTCAAAAAGCGGGTTTTGGGATTTATTTTCGGGTAGTATTTTTGACCTTCTTTTACCATTCCCACACTCAATCTCACCCTTCCCCTAGTCATTCCCTACCCCCTAGCTCGGCCTAAGTCGTCCCACCTATCCATTCATAGTCATCACCATACCCTTCATCTTTTTTCTTCAACCTACACTCACCTCCTCCTGTATTCTCCCATCTCCCTATTGTCTGCAACCCCTTTTCTTTATTTCTTTCTTCCCTTCATCTCTCACTCCACCCTCCTGCACTCCTCGACCACACCAGCCCGCCGCCACAGAAGCCCCTCCACTCTCCTCCTCCTATCGCCGAGACCACCATCACCGCCCCTGTTTTTCGAGTGCAGCCCAAGCACAACCACACAACACGCTTCACCTTCTCCTCCCTTCGAGATTGAGTCAAGCAGCACCCAAACCACTTCCTCCGTTGTCCGACGAAGCCGAGCTCGACGCCGCTCTCCTCTTCCCCTGCTTCCCCGTCTTAGGCCGAGAAAGGAGCAGCCCGACTCCGACGAAGCCCGAAGTATCTTCGATGTGCCTCCGGCGAAGCGACGGACTCGATCCTCTCGGTGAG
Source organism: Persicaria maculosa (assembly GCA_963922045.1). Classification (NCBI taxonomy): domain Eukaryota; kingdom Viridiplantae; phylum Streptophyta; class Magnoliopsida; order Caryophyllales; family Polygonaceae; genus Persicaria; species Persicaria maculosa. Next base: position 8,641,258 of record OY998257.1, read on the forward strand.
CGCTTGAACTCCCTTACTTTCCCTTTATTTGATTCCGATCCTTTTCCTTATCCTTAGGTTGTCGGGAGAGAAACAAGGTGAAGGTTCCGGCGAGAACTCCGGCGAGCTTGAGTTTGCGAGGTGAGTGGTTTGTGAGGTGAGAGTTGGGAGCGAGAGCCGGTGAGCGTGAGAGAGAGCTGTGCGAGTCAAGGGTGGGCGTGGATGCGAGACAGAGTGAGCGAGAGAGACGGGGTGAGCACCGAACCAGGGGAGCACGGGCTGAGAACCGAAGGCGGGGAGGACCAAGGTTGAAGATGGGTAAGTGGGCCCGTTGCTTTTTCTTTATATTATTTTATTTAGTAGGTTTTTCAGATTTATAGAAAGAAAGGGATAGGAGAGGGCAAGTGGGCCAAATTTGGGTTTGGGCTAAGATCCGAAAACGGGGTTTGGCTTGTGATTTCGATTTTGGGCTGAAAAGGGGTATTAAGGAGGGTTGGGCCGGTTTTGTGTGTATATATATATATATATGTTATATTAGTTGTAGTATTAGTTTTATTTGTTATATTAAATTGTTATATTTTACTTATCTCTTGTATTTGTGATAATATATTAACTTGATATATATTAATTTATTTTAATTGATATGACTAATTTATTTTAATGAAATATATTGATTTATGAGATTAACTTATTTTAATGAAATATATTGATGTAGTTGTGTAGGAATTTATTATTATATATTGGTCTAATTATGTTGTTATCGGAAATTAGTATATTGGTTTAAGTACTTATTATCAGAATTAAAGTAATTATTATTTTTGATTGATTCATTTATTTAGCGGACGAACTTAATCGGAAATCAAGTACCTTTAGGAATTAATGTGTCGGTTGTCTTGGAAATTTGACTACTTAAGAATAAATTATTTGGTGATTTTATATTATGAGATTCGCTTAAGGTTTGAGATAAAACTAACTTGTGCCGGGATCTTTTGACAATATGACCTTATAAAATTGATTTAACGACTTCATTGGATAATTTCGGAATTTGACTAAATGTTATTCTATTTAACGGTTTCTACAAACTTGTGAAGTGATTTGTTCGGAACTTGGCTTGGTGAATTTATTTATGAACTTGCTTGAGACTTTATGGGAACGGAGACATGAGTAAAATATGAATTTGAGACATGTTATGATATATTGGAACTCTGAAATGAATGATGGAAGTGGTTAAGGAAATTGATGATATGAGATGTTGAGATAATGAGGATGATGATGTTATGAGATTGATTCATGTCTGTCTATATGAGTCATGGCCATTGTATTCTTTATAACTCAGACTTGTACATATTATGTATTACTCGTTAGGTGATTTGTGACCTGATTGGATTGCTTGCTATTGTCGTGATTTCTTTGGATTCCGCGCTTCTCCAGGTAAGTCCTCCGGGGCTTACTCAAGTTAGAACCTCATGCCTGATGTGTCATATAGTGTGTAGGTGTTGCATCCTGCATATTCATGTAGTATCATGCTTAGGTTGCACAAATTAATCGAGCATCCGTATTCTCTTTGCGTATGGTAGAACGACCGTTAAATTGTGAGTCCTAGAGTCATTTGCTAGGGTCATAGGACGGTCTAGTCCCATCGGGCTTAGTCCTCATCGAGTCAGACTGTTAAATTGACGAGCATGACTATTGATACGATTGATGATGTTATGATATTGAACGCGACCGGTTCCCGCACTAACGAGCATGGGTGCGGGAGTATAAAACGCGGTCGGTTCCTGCACTAACGAGCATGGGTGCGGGAGTAGGAGAGGGACATGCCACTTGGCATTCTGTGCGGGATCCCATTTAATCGCTTTCTGCATATATATAAACTGCTAGCATGCTTGTGTGTTTAATATTTCCGCACTGCATTAGAGCATCCTTTATCTAGGTATAGGCATATTATATGTCCTCAGCGAGGTCTTCAAGGCCCGCATGAGTGGCTCGACCTTGACTTCGTGGTTAGTTTCAGGTACCCGTACCCTTGCTTGATCATGTGCTGTTGTGGCGGGGGATATCTTATGGCCCAGTGAGAGGGAGAGAAAGACCGACTTGAACTCCACACTTTTGCTGCTTATTTCCTCGTGTTTGGTTTTGACCCGGCCATGCCATGGCAAATTGTATTATGATATCTCCTTCTTTATGCTTTCGGACTTAAAACGTTTTTAGCAACTTAGGCAAGTAGACATGTTCGGGGGACATAATGGCCCTATCGCGAATTTAGGGTGCGAAATCCCTTCTTTGAGCATTTAAAAACTTTATTTTAAAACTCAACCCGTACTCGAATTGCAAGATCCGAACGAAGGTATTCAATCCTTCGAAACGTAACCCGAATATTTATATTTGGGCCGTTACAAAGGTGGTATCAGAGCGAGGTTGCGCGATTCGAGTACAAATGGGTTGAAGTATGATTTTGAAAACCGCCCAATGTTTTAAAAGATTTTGAAGAGTTTTAAAGGGGTAAAATGAATTTAATATGGCTAAATTAATGAACAAAGCTTAATAAACTTGACTTAAGATAAGAAAAATCGGAAATAGGGAAATCGAGTGGGTAGAAAGGCGATAGATCATCCTATTGGATGTAGACTTGGAAAAGGGTAGGCAAAATTTAGCTTTGTACTTTACAGAGGGTCTGGAAGACTCCAAGGAGTTTGCACCGTGGTGGTTGGAGTAGCGGGGTTAGAATGTAGAGGCCGAGAGGATAGTTGCTCCTCCGGTCAGCTGCCCCTCGAAGGGCAGCTTCTAGATCATCTCTGTGTTTATATATTCAATTGGGCCTGAGGGCGATCCTCCTCGAAGGGGATCATATTATCTCGTTGATTGCTCCCGTGCTGAGTGCTATTATGCCTAGGCTAGAGATCTAATTGGAATACCTCAACTCAAAACGTGTAATGAATGTTTGTGTAAACAGGATAGTGGGGGGAAACCATGTGCCTATCTAATCGAATTCCCCGACTTGTCAAGTCGTCCTTCCACGGTTCGACCCTCCTTGGTGATCTCGATTCTGTCGTCCATTCCACGAAACGTCTAGGCACATTAGTAAAGGTCGAAAAGTGTCTGTCCCCCTTGTTTTGAATCTTATTCGTGTCCCACCCATAAATGTTCCGATTGAGTCTCTTACCTGATGACGACGTCCTCTACGGGAAGTCGGTTCGGTCGACTAACTACTTTCGGGGGTTGTGTCGTGTGTGAGGGTTAACTGAGCATTTGGGGAGGGTGACTATTGAAATGATTCCGAGTTAGAAGTGAGTTTCCTTATGGAGTTATCCCTCTCGATTCTTGTACCAGTCAACCGTGTCTTCTTACCACGAGAGTCTAAACACAAATTCTACCCTCTTCTCTTAGAAACAGTGTGAATGTCCTTGTGTCATACCGAGCGAGTTATACTAGCGTCCCACGGGGAAACGGAGTGATGAGTCGGCGATTGCCCTTGGAGAATTCTATCGGGTTATTATAGTAGTCGTTCTTGTGAATGCATGACATGATGTGTTAGTATATTCCAGCATGACTTGCCATATATCTTTCATGATTACGCTTATAAATGAATATATATGCCGAATGTATGAATCCCCATGTTTTTTTTTACGCTCTCTTGAATTAGGTTCATGATAGTGTGGTCAACCCTCTTTTATGAGTACCATGAGAAATAAATTCTAGCATGCTAAGTTGATCAAATTAAACCTCGTTGACTATGTACTTGCTTAAGGAGTGTTGCTAGTATCATGTAGGATATATACCTCCTAATTATGGACTATCATGCAATTATGTGCCATACTTGTCTTGCTATATGAATATGGTTGTATTGACTGTGATAGTTGCTATGCCTAAATGACTTAACCATATCCCCTGACATGATTATTAGAGTGCATCTTAACATGCTTACCTTGGACCCACATTGTTTTGACCTCCTTATGTGTACACTTAAAATGAGGAATAAATCATACATGTGATATCCTATAATGCTCGCTATGTCATACATAACTTATGCTGCATATGTCTATTTTCGGTTTGTGCATACATGACCTTTAATATGTCAAGCATGATTGGTGAATGAAATGATAGGTTATTAGCTTGTTCTGCGTACATGTAAAGTTGATTATATGAATATGTTATAAACGCATAGGTCGCTATCCCTTGAGGTAGGTACATACCAGTGTGAAATAATGTGTTTGAGATATTTTGCGATTTCTATGTGTTTGCTTGCTGCACTTGTAACTTTATAGAATACCCTAAGGGCATTGTTGTAACTCTCGGGTTCGCGTCTTGTCTCGAGTCTTGTCGTCTCTAGTCCTGGCCTGTGTTTGAATTCTTAAGAAAGTCGTGTTGTGCTCCCTTGCCCCTCCCCTATCTTTGTAACTTCTAACCCTTATGATCCCTTGATGAGCGCCAACATAAATGAAAGAGCTGACGACTAAGTGGCATCGGAGCAGCGCAACAAAAGTGGGATGGGTCCATGATCCATAGACCCCAGGACAGACGTCACCGAAGGTATACAAAGGACGAAAACATTTCGAAGATGGTAGTTTTGGACGTGATTTTCGTAGATGACTCAAGGAAGGATGTCTTCATTTGAATTGCGGTTTCTTCGATGCTAATTGGGAGTGATAATGAGCGATATGCCTAGAACTGACATAGCTAGATATGTGATGACTAATATGCTGAACTGGTAGCGAATGATTTCCTGATTGACTTGTGCCCATGATGATGTGTCTCGATGCTGTGGTATACTGACTTACTAGTGAGTAGATGGTTGTTGAAGTGTTAGCGAGTTTTGACGTAGTGGGTACGCTTGATCATCTTCCTTTCTTCTCTTTCCTTTACCTTCCTTTTCCTTTCTCTCATTTTCTTCCCTTGTTCTTCTCTTAGGGATTAGGGTCCCATTTGTAGTAGGATTAGAGGGGTGTGTAGGAGGACTAGAAGTCGTAGGTTCCGATCGTTGATTATGAGAGATAGGAACATAGGTAGGAGACATTGGTTTAAGCAAGACCGAGAGAGTTCCTAGGACCAGTAGGAAACGGTGGCTAGGAATCTTTAGATGAGCCTTCTAGGTAGGCCTTAGATGGGGCATAGGATGAGAATGACAAGAGTCGCGGAATTACGGTTGTAGTATATGTGAGTAAATTGGGATGAAGGATAGTGTAAATCTATTTAGGTATCCTTGAGGGAAGATATGAGTAAACTAGACATGTTTGATTTAGGAGCTCTCATAGAGGTAATGTAATGATACTTAGGTTATCATACTAGGAGTGGTAGCAATGTTGTCGAGGAGCGAATTGTGGATGGCGTTAAGGTTTGGGTAACTAGGGTTGTTGTGAAGTTTTAGACCTCGGGACTCGGGATTCTCATATTGAGAATAGGGACGACTTTAGTAAAAAAAAAAGAGAAAAAAAAAGAAAAAGAGAGTGAATTACGGATATTGTTAAGGTTTGAGTGGCTAGGACGGCCGATGATTAGTTGATCTTGAGAATAAGGTTGTTCTTATGATAGGCGCCAGAATATGAACTCTGTACTTGGAAATAGGCTCGTACGTTATTATGGATACTTGCTAGAAGATAATTGGAGAATTATTAAAGGTGTAATAAGGAGAATTCTAGAATAGGAAGGAGATTGTAATTGGTATGAATAGCAGTGATTTGAACGCTGAGGTATTAGGGAAGGACAAATGAGTTTTCAAGGAAAGAGGCTATAGCTGTGTAAGGGGGATCGTTAGGGTTGATCGTAGGTCTGTTTGATTGGGTGTAGAGATTGAAGTTTTGAATGGTGAATATAGGAATACCAATGGTTGTGGAAATTTTGGAAATTTGAATAACTTGTGATGCCTTGGGTAATTTCGGATAAGGATAACGTAGAGATTCTCTGAAGAAATGATTGGTAATAAAGGTCAATTAGGGGTAAGCTGTCATTGGTTGAGGAATGTGGTCTAAGACTAATTGGGAGTGTGCAATAATAAGGAATTAGAATAAGACGTATTGGGAGATTGTGATTGTTTTAGGAAAATAGTGGAATTTCGAGCGATAAATTAGTGTTGGGGGTAAGTGAAAATGTTGTGAACTTTGGAAAATGAGAAGATGTGATTCGGTTTAGAAATGTTCTAATGAGTTGCTTGGGTAACCCTTGTGTGCTTGACCACATGGGGATAGGTACAGATGAGGAGGAACTTGATGTTTTATGGTTACAGGATTATCACTAGTTGTCTCTCTGGCTTAGAATTTGAGGAATGCAGACGATTGAGAATTGCTAGGACCTTTCGATATAGCTGAGTGAGGTGCTTGTGTTATTTGGGATGCATGAAGAGCTTGGGAGATGAACCTTTGTCGTTGAATATTGAGGGTATAGAATGTAAGAGTGCTCTTGTTAGGGTTAGCAGTAGAAGTTGGTTCCTAGAGGTGGATTAGCAGTGAGTGTGCTTAGTGGCTTGGGATATAGAACATAAATAGTGTAGCAGTTTGGGTGTATGCTTTAGAGACAATGATCGGATGGATCCTAAGGACATAGGAGGAATGGATACGAGTGTTAAGGAACACCTAGATTGACCTTGTTAGCGGTTTTGATGAGAATTGGAAAATTTGGATGAATTCTGAGGTTGGAACGTTAGATTTAGTTTGTGACTCTTGGAGAGTTATGAGTTCAGGCAATCGGGATTTGTTTAGTTAAGTGGGAAGTTGGGACTGTGCGCTTGAGATCTTGAGTGAATTGATCCTTAGAGGACACGTTGACAGGGGCTTGAGGTATGTATTGGATGAATTTGGAATAGGCTTGGACCCTATGGTTTTTGTGAAAAAGAATTGAAGAGGACACCTGTGAGTTTTGTTTATAAAGAACGCGAGATGTGGTTGTACTTGGGGGTTTTAACACGAATTGAGTTTAGTGAACCTAGCGGGGGTTTGATCTTGATTTCGACAGCTTGATGGTGATGTGTGTGTACGATGGTTGCGTTTGATTTGATTGGTAACAATGTGTAGGTTTTCCTGAATTTATGATCTATTAATGACGTGATTTGATGTGTTGATGTGTTGTCACTTTGATAAGATGAAATTCTGGTGTGTTAGTGGTTGACATGATGATCCCTTGAGCTTTGATATGACAAAAGACCTTGATGTTGATAAAATTTGTTATGATGTGCTATTCGGCGGTGCGATGTCTTGAGATGTCTGGATATGTTGTAATCTTAAGCTTGAAATGTTGAAATTGATCTTGGAACATGAACCTAGGAAGTGGAATATGGGATTAGCCCTTAGAGGTGGATGTTGCCCCCTCTTGAAATTCTTGAAACCTGATGTACTTAAATAAGAGAAATGACTTGGATTTTGAAAGACCGAGCGCAATAGAGAATTTGCTTGACCAACTTGAATTGAGAACCCTTTTAAAAACTTTTTCAACCCGAGTTTACATTATAATGTCCCACGAAGTGGATACAAGCATTTATAGGGGCACTTATAAATTGCTTGCTAAGACCTAGTGGAGACGTTATGATTCGTTTGAGTTATAATGTAACCGAGAAGTCGGGGTAAGGCTGTGATAAGGGCCCATATCACATTCTTGCTACGACCAATTGGGAATATTATGATCATGACGAAGATTCTACGAGGATCTCATAAGGGTACTTATGAGGTACTTACGGGATCAATGGCGTGATCCTCGGACTCACCACTTTCGAACTTCATCCCCTTGCTTTAAAAAGGATTTTAGTCTCGGGGACGAGACTTGTTTTTAGAGGTGGATAATGTAAAAGACCGGAATATTTTAAATTATTTAAATAATTATTTATATCCGATTTGATTTTTTTAAAATTCGGAAAATTTTGTAAATTCCCGCTCTCGAACAAGCAATTCTATTTTATTCTTTCGAGACGAATTCCGGCATTAACTTAATATTCAATTTGAAATAAATTTATTTTCGCTATATTATTCTGAGGCTTGGAAATATTTTCGGATCTCGTTATTTAATTCGGATTCGAATATTTGTTTCAAAATTTATTTATTTTATCGCGTCAAATTAATGTCAAAAAGCGGGTTTTGGGATTTATTTTCGGGTAGTATTTTTGACCTTCTTTTACCATTCCCACACTCAATCTCACCCTTCCCCTAGTCATTCCCTACCCCCTAGCTCGGCCTAAGTCGTCCCACCTATCCATTCATAGTCATCACCATACCCTTCATCTTTTTTCTTCAACCTACACTCACCTCCTCCTGTATTCTCCCATCTCCCTATTGTCTGCAACCCCTTTTCTTTATTTCTTTCTTCCCTTCATCTCTCACTCCACCCTCCTGCACTCCTCGACCACACCAGCCCGCCGCCACAGAAGCCCCTCCACTCTCCTCCTCCTATCGCCGAGACCACCATCACCGCCCCTGTTTTTCGAGTGCAGCCCAAGCACAACCACACAACACGCTTCACCTTCTCCTCCCTTCGAGATTGAGTCAAGCAGCACCCAAACCACTTCCTCCGTTGTCCGACGAAGCCGAGCTCGACGCCGCTCTCCTCTTCCCCTGCTTCCCCGTCTTAGGCCGAGAAAGGAGCAGCCCGACTCCGACGAAGCCCGAAGTATCTTCGATGTGCCTCCGGCGAAGCGACGGACTCGATCCTCTCGGTGAGCGCTTGAACTCCCTTACTTTCCCTTTATTTGATTCCGATCCTTTTCCTTATCCTTAGGTTGTCGGGAGAGAAACAAGGTGAAGGTTCCGGCGAGAACTCCGGCGAGCTTGAGTTTGCGAGGTGAGTGGTTTGTGAGGTGAGAGTTGGGAGCGAGAGCCGGTGAGCGTGAGAGAGAGCTGTGCGAGTCAAGGGTGGGCGTGGATGCGAGACAGAGTGAGCGAGAGAGACGGGGTGAGCACCGAACCAGGGGAGCACGGGCTGAGAACCGAAGGCGGGGAGGACCAAGGTTGAAGATGGGTAAGTGGGCCCGTTGCTTTTTCTTTATATTATTTTATTTAGTAGGTTTTTCAGATTTATAGAAAGAAAGGGATAGGAGAGGGCAAGTGGGCCAAATTTGGGTTTGGGCTAAGATCCGAAAACGGGGTTTGGCTTGTGATTTCGATTTTGGGCTGAAAAGGGGTATTAAGGAGGGTTGGGCCGGTTTTGTGTGTATATATATATATATATGTTATATTAGTTGTAGTATTAGTTTTATTTGTTATATTAAATTGTTATATTTTACTTATCTCTTGTATTTGTGATAATATATTAACTTGATATATATTAATTTATTTTAATTGATATGACTAATTTATTTTAATGAAATATATTGATTTATGAGATTAACTTATTTTAATGAAATATATTGATGTAGTTGTGTAGGAATTTATTATTATATATTGGTCTAATTATGTTGTTATCGGAAATTAGTATATTGGTTTAAGTACTTATTATCAGAATTAAAGTAATTATTATTTTTGATTGATTCATTTATTTAGCGGACGAACTTAATCGGAAATCAAGTACCTTTAGGAATTAATGTGTCGGTTGTCTTGGAAATTTGACTACTTAAGAATAAATTATTTGGTGATTTTATATTATGAGATTCGCTTAAGGTTTGAGATAAAACTAACTTGTGTCGGGATCTTTTGACAATATGACCTTATAAAATTGATTTAACGACTTCATTGGATAATTTCGGAATTTGACTAAATGTTATTCTATTTAACGGTTTCTACAAACTTGTGAAGTGATTTGTTCGGAACTTGGCTTGGTGAATTTATTTATGAACTTGCTTGAGACTTTATGGGAACGGAGACATGAGTAAAATATGAATTTGAGACATGTTATGATATATTGGAACTCTGAAATGAATGATGGAAGTGGTTAAGGAAATTGATGATATGAGATGTTGAGATAATGAGGATGATGATGTTATGAGATTGATTCATGTCTGTCTATATGAGTCATGGCCATTGTATTCTTTATAACTCAGACTTGTACATATTATGTATTACTCGTTAGGTGATTTGTGACCTGATTGGATTGCTTGCTATTGTCGTGATTTCTTTGGATTCCGCGCTTCTCCAGGTAAGTCCTCCGGGGCTTACTCAAGTTAGAACCTCATGCCTGATGTGTCATATAGTGTGTAGGTGTTGCATCCTGCATATTCATGTAGTATCATGCTTAGGTTGCACAAATTAATCGAGCATCCGTATTCTCTTTGCGTATGGTAGAACGACCGTTAAATTGTGAGTCCTAGAGTCATTTGCTAGGGTCATAGGACGGTCTAGTCCCATCGGGCTTAGTCCTCATCGAGTCAGACTGTTAAATTGACGAGCATGACTATTGATACGATTGATGATGTTATGATATTGAACGCGACCGGTTCCCGCACTAACGAGCATGGGTGCGGGAGTATAAAACGCGGTCGGTTCCTGCACTAACGAGCATGGGTGCGGGAGTAGGAGAGGGACATGCCACTTGGCATTCTGTGCGGGATCCCATTTAATCGCTTTCTGCATATATATAAACTGCTAGCATGCTTGTGTGTTTAATATTTCCGCACTGCATTAGAGCATCCTTTATCTAGGTATAGGCATATTATATGTCCTCAGCGAGGTCTTCAAGGCCCGCATGAGTGGCTCGACCTTGACTTCGTGGTTAGTTTCAGGTACCCGTACCCTTGCTTGATCATGTGCTGTTGTGGCGGGGGATATCTTATGGCCCAGTGAGAGGGAGAGAAAGACCGACTTGAACTCCACACTTTTGCTGCTTATTTCCTCGTGTTTGGTTTTGACCCGGCCATGCCATGGCAAATTGTATTATGATATCTCCTTCTTTATGCTTTCGGACTTAAAACGTTTTTAGCAACTTAGGCAAGTAGACATGTTCGGGGGACATAATGGCCCTATCGCGAATTTAGGGTGCGAAATCCCTTCTTTGAGCATTTAAAAACTTTATTTTAAAACTCAACCCGTACTCGAATTGCAAGATCCGAACGAAGGTATTCAATCCTTCGAAACGTAACCCGAATATTTATATTTGGGCCGTTACAGTTTTTTTTTTACATTTTGTCGTGCAAAAATAAGAGTATGTTGTGCATGTGCAAAAATAACCGTATGTTCAGCAAATATGACCCAAGTCTAGTTTTTTTTAAACATTTTGTCGTGCAAATATAAGAGTACGTTGTGCAAATATAACCGTAAGTTGTGCAAATATGACCCAAGTCTAGTTTTTTTTATATTTTTTTTCATTTTGTCGTGCAAATATAAGAGTACGATGTGTAAATATAACCGTATGTTGAGCAAATATGACCTAAGTCTAGATTTTTTATTATTATTTTTTAAATTTTTTTTAACATTTTGCCGTGCAAATATAAGAGTACGATGTGCAAATATAACCGTATGTTGAGCAAATATGACCCAAGTCTAGTTTTTTTTTTCTTTTTTTAAACATTTTGTCGTGCAAATATAAGAGTACGTTGTGCAAATTTAACCGTAAGTTGTGCAAATATGACCCCAAGTCTAGTTTTTTTTATTTTTTTACATTTTGTCGTGCAAATATAACAGTACGTTGTGCAAATATAACCGTAAGTTGTGCAAATATGACCCAAGTCTAGTTTTATTTTTTTAAACATTTTGTCGTGCAAATACAAGAGTACATTGTGCAAATTTAACCGTAAGTTGAGCAAATATAACCATAAGTTGTGCAAATATGACCCAAGTCTATTTTTTTTTCATTTTGTCGTGCAAATATAAGAGGACGATGTGCAAATATAATCGTATGTGGTGCAAATATAACATTTTGTTGTGCAAATATAATATATTTTTTTCCGTGTTTTCTTTTTGTTTCAGAACTTTTTGTTGTGCAAAAATAACTTTACATTGTGCACATATAACAATTTGTTGTGCAAATATAACTTTATATTGTGCAAATGTAAAAATAAAAATATAGTAGATGTGGACCACATAATAAAATATAGATTGTTTTTTTAATTCCCATATTTATGGGGTAATTTTTGTAATTTAACAAAAAGTGCTTCTTCTACCTTCCTCCCCGATCTCGGATCCAGCGATGATGCGCTCGCTCCGGCGCTCGCTTCGGCCGCTCGATCTCGCTCGCTCGCTCGACCTCGACCTCGCTCGCTCCGGCCGCTCGATGTCGACCTCGCTCGCTTGCTCGTTCGAGAAGGGGAGACCTAATTGATTTGCACAAGAGGCTTCAGATCTAATTGAATTGGAACTGGAATTCGACTTCAGATCTAGACGGAGGAGGAGGAGCTGCGGCGGCGGCGGCGACAAGGAGTGTTGGAAATAATGCTTGAATAAGGTTTTATGAGGGGCTTTATTCTCCACTATTTTATCCATATTTAAAAAAAGAAGGAAAAATAACTTCTAATAATACAAACTTTCTCTCATGAACCAATAACAATACAAACTTTGAAAATAACAAACTTATACCCAAACTATTTCAACATCAACCGAAAACAATATGAGCGGTTTTTCCGATGAGAAATTCGGTGAAAATGGTGACATGGCACCGGAGAAGTGAAGTGGGTCCCAGTTGGCAAAATAAAAATCAAGTCTTCAATTAAAAAGGAAAAAAAATCTGATTTTAGTTTAACAGAATTGCTTTGGGGTTCGGTTTTTATCGAGGGGAAATTGAGAGTTGAGAAGCCATGGGTTGAGACCTCGACCTCGACTTCCAATGAGGGTCCTTCTCGGTAAAGTTTATCTCTTCGATGTCGATCTGTACGAGATGGAAAGCCATGAACACCCAAACTGATTTCGGTTTTCAAATTCATGGAGAGGGGGGTTTCATAATCTGGCCATTTAGAAGCTGAAATTTTTCAAAAGCTGATTTTTTTCACAGATGAGCACAACTGGAAACTGATACAACAAGGAACAAGCTGAATTTTTTTACAGCTGAATTGAATTTTAGAGCAAATTTTTTTACAACTCATTTGAATGTCACATTGAAATTTTAAGCTGAATTTTTTAGAGCAGTTTTTTTTTACAATTGAGTGTCACATTTGAATCTTCATGCATATCACTAATGGGTACCTCACCGACAACATATTCAGATTCATAACTAGATGCACCATCATCATCAACATCATTACATAGAAATTCTACCCAGTTCATATTTTCTAGTTCATCATCAGCATCAAACTCGTTCATTTTGATGTAATAGTCCAATCAACTGTAAATCACAAAAAAAAAAAAAACAACAGCGAGATGTTCATTTGTACAACAAAAATTAGAATGATTATACTTGACAAAAACGTTTTGTAAATATCTTCTAAGTTATACCTTCTTGTAAATCAAAGTTAAAGTTGCATAAAGGTGTTGATGAACAAAACCCCAAATTTGAATATAAAGGTGTTGATGAACAAAACCCCAAATTTGAATATAATCTTTACCGAGAGGGACCCTCGTTGGAAGTCCCTAACCCTTCAATTCGTAGTGGAGTAAGCTTCTTCTCCCATCAACACCTGCAATTTGTGGCTGAAGTACAGGTCGAGGTCGAGGTCTCAATTAATCCATGACTTCTCAACTCTCAATTTCCCCTTTCTCCTCCTTGGTAAAAACCTAACCCCAAATCGTAGTTCTGTCAAACTAAAATCAGATTTTTTTTTTCTTTTTTATTTGAAGACTTGATTTTTTTAGCCAACTGGGACCCACTTCACTTCTCCGGTGCCATGTCACCATTTTCACCGTATTTCTCATCGGAAAAACCGTCCATATTGTTTTCGGTTGATGTTGAAATAGTTTGAGTATAAGTTTGTTGTTTTCAAAGTTTGTATTGTTATTGGTTCATGAGAGAAAGTTTGTATTATTAGAAGTTATTTTTCCAAAAAAGAAAAGGAAAAAAGAGATTTTAACCGGTTTGAGAATTTTCCTCAACAAACTGGGTTTTAGTGGGAGAGTGGGGGTGTTACAACACACGTTCCCATCCTCTTAAAAAGGGGCTTTTAGGTTTTAGATGAAAGACGTGGTTTTCTATCTTCTTCCTTCTCTGAGAAACGTTCTGAGTTCCTGGTTGATTCCATCTCTTCGATTGCGAGTGTACGCTTTTGAAGGGCACTGTGTAACCTTGGGGGGCGATGCCACGAAGCCGACTTGCACCGTGGTCGGGGCGAAATCACTTCTAAATTGAAGATGGCATACATATGCACTTAATATAGACCAACCATGTCTTTAATTCATATAAGCTTTGCTTAAATAATTTCCCTTAATTATTCAACTAAATCAAGTAGATAAATCATCATCTCACAAGATAAATCTACTAATTTGTATAATTAGACTAAGCTCAACCATCAACATATATATACCATTACTTAGGATCCAATTAATTAACCATTCACCATGTATATATATGATCGATTGAGCTCAAACATATATATATATATATATATATACCACTAGTACTGAGCAAGTGAGCAAGACAAAGTTACTTTACCTTTGCAAGTTCAACTCAAGAGCACATGGTCGCACTAACCGGAAGTCAATTGCCCCGCAAAAATCGAGGCTCAGTTTTGGACTCCCGTCGAAACATTCGGATCCGCCGCCTTCACCGCCTCATCTCTCGTCTCCTCCGCTGCCAGAGCGGTCAAGAGGAAGGGCAAATTCCACCCGAGCTCGGATCTCTTCAGATCTAAATTTGCATAATTTTCCGTCCGATCCGTTCTCGGATCCTGCTGTGCGTTTCTGTTTCGGGCTCCAATCACGGCCAGAAGCCACTGTCGACGTTCATCTATCACAGCCGGTGACCGGAAAAACGCTAATCTCAGGCTCCTCTCGCTCAAGGACACCCCCGGTTTTGGCAACGCTAATCACATAACGAAGAGCACACAGCTTCATGGGAGTGCCCCCCGCCGCCAGTCCTCGCAGAGCTGAACCCCGTATCACCGCAATAGACGTACGTCCATAGGAAGATGTACGAATCGAGTCGCAATCGACGAGCAACAAGATTCACATCCAGATCGCAATCCTCGCTTTGTCGATTGCTCAGCACAACGATGGAGGTTCGAGATTCCTTCGAATCTCCAGATCCCGATCCATCTCACCTTCAATCGGAGCCCTAACCTCCATGGAGAGATGCGCCCGCCGGATCGAGACATCGAAGCTTCCAGATCCGACATCGGAGATAATCGGGGGAGGAAGACATCGATGATGAACAGAGGAATGGGGCACAAAAGGGGAATTGGGATTAGGTTATTTAATTGGGTGGACAGTTTACTAATTTATCCAAAAAGTAGGACATTCCGCTAATTAGACCGAAAAAAGGTGCATGTGGCACACATTTTTTCATATATCAATACCTTCAAGATATATAGGAAATTTTTATTTCTTATTGAATTCCATAAGTTGATAACTTTTACACGACTAAGTATTATTTTTTTAATTTACCCAAAACCTTTTATCTTCTTCATATTGATAAAGTTATTGATAAATTTATTTAATTATTATGTTAATTATTGATAAATTTATTTAGTTAATATCTTCTAAAAGTATATCCATATCTAATCAAATTGGGTCAAATTTTATCTTATGTATATATAGATATATTGATTAAATAGATTTAGAATAAAAATTTATCTTATGCATATATTTTAAACTTCTAAAAATATATCCATATCTAATCAAATGGGGTCAAATTTTATCTTAGACATATATAGATATATTGATTAAATAGAGTAAGAATAAAATTTTATCTTATGCATATATTGATTAATTCAAAATTTTGTGATTGGTTCATACGACTACGATTAAGGATAAGCTGTCATGTGTCTCAGGCGACTTCTCCTTTATTATATATAATAATAATAATTGATGAAGTGAGTGATAAAATGTGTTATGAAGATAAAATCTTCACATATCATTCATTTATTTATTTTAATAGTCAATTTAAAAAAAAAACAATTTTTTAAATAATGTAACCCGTCAGGTCAAAGGGTCAAACCAAACCCATCAACCCGTGACTTTTTCGGGTTAGGGTTCGGATTGACCAATCCCGATCCTTAACCCGGTGAATCCAACCCGTCGACCCGACAGGTTTTAACCGTGACCCCGTCCATATAACTATTACACCAACTTGATCATATGACCCATATTCAAGCTTTTTCTAGCTTCTAAGCTATAAACAACACCCTATACATAGCCCTAGAGCGGTTAGTTTTGACACAAAACAATAATTTAAATTTAACAGTTACATATGAAAGGGGAATTTTTTTTTCCATTGTTTTTTACACCCACAAAATTTACTATTTATACCCAAAATCTAAGTTTTTTTTTAAATAAACCCTACGCCTCCTGAGTCATAGACGTGTGACTCAAGAGGGGCAGGGTATGTATATAGAAAAAAATAGCTGCGCCTTTTGAGTCACACACCTGTGACTCAAGAGGCGTAGGGTTTATTTAAAAAAAAAACTTGGATTTTAGATATAAATAGTAAATTTTGTGGGTGTAAAAAACAACCCCTTTAATTAAATATCTCAAAGTTCGAGTTTATCTTCGTTTTAAACCCTAGAAAGAGTACAGCTGCTTCGATCCCATCCTTATTCAAGTGAAATACGAACCATTTTTCATATTTGCTAGTAATAATTTTTGCAATAAACGGATCAGATCAATCTCATATGAATTATTATTCATAAAATATGATTGCAAAAATTAGTGATATCTTATCATGTACTCCGTACTAATGAAAAGATTTAATCTTTTATGAAAGGGAATATTGTGGGGAGTCATGTTATCATGTATATATGTTTATTATTGCTAATCGCAAAATTTTCAGTTCGACATCGTTGTTTCCTTTCGGTGGCTTGCGCTCAGGAGCGGATCCTCTTTCCTCTTTTGGAGTCAGGGATGGCAGTCGTCGTCCAATTAAAAATAAAATTTAATATACGTATTCTTCTCGTTGATAGATTCGATTTGATATATTAAAAGCTCAAATCCGACACCTGAGTAAAAAGTTACTCCCTCCGTTCGGCAAAAAATGTCACTTTACTATTCACGCACATTTTTTTAGGAGATAAAAATTAGAGTATATAAAATATCTAGTTTTTTAATAAATTTTTTAACAGTTTCGTAGTTATTATTAATAAGTACAAACTTGTTAAAAAATTTTATAAAAAGATAAATATTTTATATAGTTTTTATCATTCTAAAAAAACGTGCGTGAATAGTAAACGACATGTTTTGCCGAACGGAGGGAGTATAAACGTTTCAATACTTAACCGACATAAATTATTTTTCACATCATTTATCAAATGGATATATTTCTATCATAATTATCATTTGTTAAACTTCGTAACATAATACTATAATTAAACCCAAAAACTTCAAATTAGTATGTTATGTTAAAATTTTTAAAACCATGAAATAAAGTGTGCACGCTTTATATTTTTATTATAGTTACAAATTTATAATATTAATGATTTTTTCAAATAAAAATATAATTTAATTATCCATCCCTCAACTGACCGCTTCAGGATCCGCTACTACGCTACTACGTGCGCTATTGTTTTATCGTTTTCCTTAGCTTCTTGTTACATCGAGATTGATTGTCGAGTGGTAAGCCATGTATTGATTCGATCAATTTCTTTTTTTTTTAAGGGGAAAAAAAACTAAAAATATGTAATGCTAATGGGAAACTGCATGTACTGCACCACCTTCAACCTTTTTCCTGTGTATTGGAGAGTGCCCTTTCTTATCAATCAATTCACATTTTGAGTAGACGTATGTCTATTCCTTTTACGAGTTAGTGGATCCATTTGTGTAAAGTGTACCTACAAATATATAGCCGAATTAGAAGATTTCCATTTCATGACCTACTCGACAAACCAATTTATGTGCTAATTTCCACAAACTCTAGGAATTTCCTTTGATAAAATAAAATTACAAAATTACTCCCTTCATCTCATTTTTTTATATGAACTCATTTTGGTGAAACAAAAAGGATTGTCTTTGTAAAAAAAACTTTCACACTTTTAAAGGAGATATACTATTTTTTTTAACCGAAAAGAATTTGAAAGATTGTCTGAGCAATCTAGTCAATAGAATCCTGGAGGATGAAACTACGGAACACAACATCAGTAGGTCGGAGTGAGCAAGAATGTATATAGCCTGGATGAGAAAAGCGGTCTGCTACACGATTGTCATCCCTAAAGATGTAGGAAATCTCAAATTCAGAGAAATAATGGAGAGATATCAGAGAGTCAAATAAAATCATCTCAATCTCGCCCAAGCAAGAATTACTAGTCCTTAGACTGTCAATGATGCTAAGATTGTCAACTTCTATACAAATAAATTTGATTTTAAGGTCAGTAGCTTTTAAGATACCTCTCCAAAGACTGAAACCTTCAGCGCCAAGAAAGGAGGAGAGCGGTGAGATTCTTGCTTCAGAGAAGAGAACAGAGTCGTATTCATCACGGATGACGAAGCCATAGGTTCCAAAGCCGATGGGAGAGACTGCACCGTCGAAGTCGAGTTTGCACCACGCAGGCCGAGGCTTCGACCATTAATACACAAATCCAGCCCTATATATATAATATTAAAAGGAAATAAGTGAACCCTAGAACCAATATTTAAAAAATGAATTTAACTAGTGAATTAAGTAGAAATTTTTTAAATCGATATGCTTAACACATGCCTTATGGTTATGTTAGAAAATCTAATACTTCCTCCATCTCAAAATATGGGTTATTTGACTTTTTGATGCGCTTTTTAAGTAGCTAAAAACTATATAAATACTCCATCTGTTTCCTTTTAAGTGACTTTTTCAAGTCATGCACGTAGTTTTAGAACGATCAAAACTATATTAAATATTAATATTTTAATAATATTTTTTAATAATATTATACTTATCACCAATAAGTATGAGATTATCGAAAAAAATATTTAAAAAAAATATTATTTCATATAGTTTTTCACACCTTAAAAAACGTGTTTGAATAGTAAAAAGTCAATTAAAAAGAAACGGAGGTAGTATCATATTTTAATCTATAAATGTCAATTTTTAGTTTCTTAAAAAACATGATAAAAAGTCAAGTGACTTATATTTTGAGACAGATGGAGTAAAAAAATTATAGGGAATATTTAAACTTAAATTTAAACAAACAAACAACAACAACAAGTATTTATCTATATACATATACTAAAACCAATGTATGACATCTTACGTGGTGTGTTGTGGTTGCTAGCTTCTAGGGAAAAAAATTTTCATAAAAAAATACTAAAATAATTTGTTATCATAATTTATAGAAAGTCATGATAAGTCGCAATCTATTTATATACTCCGTGTATTTTAGTTAATGGATAAAAATATAAATCAAAACTATTTTATAACCATACTTACCAAGAATATTAATAGATAAATATTTCATATGTGTTATTATATATATTATTTTTGGGTGGAAATAATTATTATATTAAAATTAATTATTTAATAGTTGTTATTTTATTTATATCTATATTATGCTTTGATAGAATGAATTATTTATATCTATATTATTTTATATTTTTTGCATACTTTTGATCATTATTCGTTAATTCTCCCATTGTGATTTACACTGATTTTTTAAAAATATTTTTAATAGTTTTTTTTATAGACAATAAATATAATTTTATAATCGTGTGTTTAAGATATAATGAGATGGAAAAGAGTAGTTTAGAAATAAATTAAGAAGATTAGAAAGACTCAAGTGTTGAGATAAAAGTAGGTAATAGTTACACTTATTTGCTTATAAATATATGCGCATGCATGTAATAGAGATGCTAAATATTAGGCCAATCATTCGTTATCATAAGCTTAGTTAGGGCTTAGAACTACTTATTAAACTTCCCTTTTATATAAAGCAATAAATAAATTAATAAATACTGTATATATGTTGAATTAATAAAGTTAGAAATGTATAGGCCAACCATTTCCTTTTTGCATGGTTTTAGTGGGAGACAGAAATTGAATCAGTGAACATGCAAGACAACCCAATTCTTTCACTTAATTCAAAGAAAATTAATTAAAATAATACATTAAATTTAATCGGCTTTTTATTTATTTATTTATTTATCTATCATACAACGTACCCTAAACTTTTGCAAGGATTTTACAACACGGAACTTAGATTAATTGCAACGTCCATAACTCCTAAAGTGAGTACAGGCTAGTTGTAAACTAAGGGTCCGTTTGGTAATGCATGTAGCTTTTTGGAGCTTTTGGTTTTAATAAATTATAGTTTTAAATAAGTTAAATATAAAATTTTAATTTAATTAGCTTTTGAAATTGGAAAGAAAAAATCATTTATTTTATAGGTCCATGAAAGAATGAAAGCATCTCAAATATTTTTCTAACAATTCTAAAACATAAAACAACAAAAGTCATATTTTTCTTTTGTTTATCTATCTATCTATCCCATAGTTATATTTATATAAACTATTAAAATAAAATAATTTTTAATTATGTGTCATTCTTATCTTATTTTTAGGAATTTCGTCCAAACATTAATTTTCACCTTTTTTAGTTTATTTTATCATTTAATTAACCATTAATTATTTTTTTGGATGAAGATGGTGATTAGAAAGGGATTTTGACATAAAAGGTTTTTAATATATATTCCTTCCTTAAATCATTGTTTATATTTTGATTAGAGAAACCATTTTGATTTTTATCCTTTTATTAGTTTTATATTTTGAGACTATATATATATCTTAACTTGTATCCTCAGCTTAATTCACCCTAATCTAATTAATCACACATTTTTCTATAAAATAATTTATTATATTCAATTTCGACAGGTTTCCAATTTTACAATTCGAGAAAACATTTATTTAAAAAAATAAACTCTAAAAGTTTGTGGTTCCTTTTTACTACTCCCTCCATTCACTTTTATTTGTCGTTTATTATTCACACACGTTTTCTTAAAATGATAAAAACTATATAAAATATTAAAATTTTAATTAATTTTTTTAATAATCTCATACTTTTTACTAATTAATAAGTATGATATTATTAAAAAAAATTATTAAAAAATAAATATTTATATAGTTTTTATCACCTTAAAAAACGTACTCAGTATATAAATTAATTGCTCTAACACTTGGTATACATATTTTAAAATTTCAATGAATTGTCACAACATTAATATAGATATATATGATATATATCGAGTTGAGAAGGAAGGGTAATTGTCCTTGGAAGTGGGAGGGCAATGGCCATTATGAGAACACGTACTAGAACCTTTGGTAGTGGGTTTTTGGGCCAGAAAGAGTTAATTTCCATTCATACTTTCATTATCAATTTAACTCCCAACGAATCTCATCAATCATGATTATCCCTTTACTAATTCCTGTATCCTCATTATATTTTTTTTTATGTTATTTATTTATTTATTTATTTATTATCTATAGGGTATTAAAGTTCGAATCAGATCGATAATTTGGGTCTATGTAAACGTGCACATATATAATAGTAGTCTAGCATATATATAGATTGAGTGATGTTTCAAATAAGGCTTGTTAATATCGTATTTTCGATGTGAAACACTTAGAGCATGTTTGGCAATAAGAGGCCAGTGGAAAATACGATATTAACAAGCCTTATTTGAAACATCACTCAATCTATATATATGGGTATTTTTCCTAAAGTTCGAATCAGATCGATAATTTGGGTTTTTTTTCCTAAAAAAAAAAACAACCTGCTCTGGTGTTTGGGAATGTAGGTTGTGGTGGTGAGGGATGGAAGTGGTGGAGGTGAATGGCGGTGATTTCAGGCCGAGAACTGCACCGTCTCGGGCGAAGGTGAAGGTGGTCGATTTTGTGACTTCCTTGCCCTTACAAATCGATCGTCCTCCTCTCAGATTCCCAAGTCGGTGCTCTCTCCTCTCAGATCTCGCATGCCCTCTTGCTTCTGGGGTCAATTCGGTGCGCAGGAGGTGTGCTACGGTAGTGAAGGGGTGCCGGATTCCGGCGCCAGTGAGGGGGGATTGGCTGGTGGAGCGCCCTCTGCAATTGTGTTCGAGGGCACCTTCTCTTGTCGTCTTTTGCGGCCTACTGTGTCTGCTTCTTCTCGTTGTTGCTACAGACAAGCAAAGGTCGAGGGGGGGGGATCATATAAATAGCATAGGTCTTTACCAAAAAAAAAAACAGACAAGCAGAGGCAAGGGTAAGTATATTAAAACAAGGGCACAGATGGGTTTAGCTCAACTGGTCATAGGGGTGACATTTGGAACAAGAGACCAAGGATCGAGTCTCATCAGCAGCAGTGTGGGAGAAACCTCTTAAATGAGGGGGGCTCCTTGTGCATAGTGAGCATTGGTTGGTGGAGGGGTGTCGGATTCCAGCGCCGACGGGGGTGGATTGGTTGGTGGAGCGCGCTCTGCAACTGTGTTCAGGGGCACCTTCTCTTGTCGTCTTTTTCGGCCTCTTGTGGCTGCTTCGTCTGATAAATAGCATATGTTTTTACCAAAAAGAAACAAGCAAAGGTAAGGGTAAGTATATTAAAATAAGGGCACACATGGGTTTAGCTCAACTGGTCATAGGGGTGTCATTTAGAACAAGATACCAAGGATCGAGTCTCGCCAGCAGTAGTGTGGGAGAAACCTCTCAAATGAGGGGGCTCCTTGTGCGCAATGAGCATTGGTCCCAGCCTCTGTAATCGGTTGAGTCACCGTGATTTACCTCCTCTCACAATCCCCTTCGGACCGGGGGTGAGGGGTGTCTAGGGTAAGCGATTTCACATTTTGGAAACAAGTACCTTAAACAAGGGCAAAAATGTCATTTTCTTTTTATAAAATAACCTTATACCCCCAAACACTCCACTCCACGATGTTGTATCGGGGTTATTTTTTTAAAACAATCTCCACCTCAGTTAACCTAAAAAATAATCTCCACCCCTTAAAAAATAACATATTACCAATACATATTGCCAATACAGGGAATGGGATGAAATGTTTACAACATCTATGACTAATTATTACTCATTTGCTTTGTTTGAATTCAAGATAGTTTACGAAATCATCTGAATTCACCTTCAGGCCACTAGGCCGGGTTTACCTCTACATTTCCCTGTACGTTTTCCCTCCTTTAATTACTTCTTCTAGGGTTCTTCAGTTTGTCTGAATCGGGCAAAAGTTTGGATTGAGTTTGAATTTCTATGGATTCGAATAATTGGTGGCAGTTGTCCCAGGCGAAGCAGCCCAATAAGGATTTTTTTAGTCCTCGTTTATAATCCATTTCAAAATGAAGGTCAATCTCTTTCTATCCTGTTGATTTTGAATTTATATATGTTTGCAGTGGTAAATCCATAAAGTTTTCGGAGAGTACGATTATATATGTTAGTGTTGTTTTAGACTAGAGTAACATTGTTGTATTAGTTTAAATTAATAGTAAGAATCTATATAATACGATAACAAATAATGTTGACTTTGGTTAAAACGTCATTATTTTTTCCAATTTTGCAAAAATAAATGAATGAAAGAGTCGAAGAAAAAAAAAGAACAAAATTAAATAAGGATATGAAAAGAAATATAATAAATAATGATTGAATATGTAACTTGTTTGAACATGTAATAATGTGTAACCAGATTTTAAAAATTTAAACTTACATAACTTCTCATCTAATTGTCAAAATAAGTAATATAACATCTCATTTCAAAACTATCTAGATGAATTATAGACTTTATAGTATATGAATGACAATCTAAGAAAAATATAAAAAACATTATAGTTTATTGAAATAATATTAAAGTGATTAATATACCTTTAATTTTCAAACATTCATAATTTTTTTAATCGAATGTCGGATTACAGTATCCTATATTCCTATATAGTAAAAGAAGTTTTTTTTGACATAAATGAGGTTGAATAAATGAGACATGTTGAATATTTAATAAAAATAACTAATCATCACTTGAGTAAAAATAATCTTTAATTATAAGAAGTTAAAAAGTTTAATCTAACATTATCTAATCAGTTATTTGTGTAAATCTTTTCAAAGTAGAAAACCAATTATTATTTTTAAAATCAACATTTGAGTATTTAATTAAAAAAATCAACACGAGTAACACAATATATAATGAAAACAACAAATTA
Source organism: Persicaria maculosa (assembly GCA_963922045.1). NCBI lineage: Eukaryota > Viridiplantae > Streptophyta > Magnoliopsida > Caryophyllales > Polygonaceae > Persicaria > Persicaria maculosa. Next base: position 8,665,284 of record OY998257.1, read on the forward strand.
AATTATATTCATAGGCTTCATCAAATATTTTTAAATTGTAAACTACCAAAAATAGACCCCATATATAAAAATAATTTATTATATATAATAATATATCTTAAAACATCTAATACATAAATTTTTATTGATGGATAAGTACTCCGTATAATAGTAAGATACATGTAGAGTTGTTATCTGAGCCGAGCAGCTCGGGCTCGGCTCGAGCTCGTTCGTAAGGGGAAAACGAGCCAAGCTTGAACATATTTTTAGGCTCGAACCGAGCCCGAGCCGAGCTCGAAAGCTCGGTACATGAAATTACTAAAATGCCCTTAGTGTTATTAGATAGAAGGAGTTAGGGTTTCTCAATTCTCAAGGTCGGCCGCTCTTGAGGTATTGGTGTCTTCAACCTTCAAGTCCCTGTACGTTGGTGGCGACTAGAGAAATTGAGAAAGGAGCAGCGTCTTCACTTAGTCCCTGTTCGGCCCTCCTTCCGAGCTCGGATTAGGTGCCGCCGGTGAACAATAGCTAGTAGCAACGCCTGTGCACAGCAGCAGCAGCACAGAGTCGTCGTCGTCTTCCATTCAGCGTCGTCGTTGTCTTCTAGCTTGAACCGGTAAATATATAGATATGGTCGTTGTCTTCTAGCAACGCCGTAGCTTAGGGCCTCCTCCGTTCTGTTCAGCGACGCGCTGTTGTCTTCTAGGTTACTCACACAGTCACAAGTTAGTGCCGATTTGAGAAATATGAGATTCCTGAAATTTGAAAGCTTAGTGCCGTTTGATGGGTTTGAGAAGTTTGAAATCTGAGTTAATTAATTCATTGCCAATTTGAGTAATTTGAATCTGAAATCCTTTGGTTCTATTGCGGTTTGAGAAGTTTCAAATGCTAGAGTAACTAGAGTTCATTGTCAATTTGAAATGTTATACTGTTAAGTGTTAACCGATTGTTAAATTCATTGAATTTAACAAATTCAAGTGAGCTCAAAGAGTTAAATTCAATGAACTCTCTTGTTATATGATGGTTTATTGGTTTGGTATCCCTTAAACATATATTTATTTACATAGGCACTGGCGCACTACTGTAACAGTTATGTTTATTATCATCTCATCTCGGAACCGAGCTCGAACGAGCCCAGTTGACGAGCTTGAACGAGCTCAGGCTTGTTTGTTCGAGTCTTCACAAGTCGAGCTCGAGCTTACCCCTAGGCTTGCGAGCCGAGTTTGAGCGCCAAAAAAAGCTCGAATAATTTTTGGGCTCGAGCTCGACTCGACTCATTTCCCGAACGAGTCAAACTTGAACATGTCAAGCTCGGCTCGTTCGGCTCGTATATCACCCCCCACTAGTTATATATCAAAACGAAGCTATCGACAAGGAAAATACATTTATGTAACTCATTAAATGGGAGAAGGGGCACGTGACTCTCAAGACCCCCCTTGACTCTGCCACTATATGTGGAATGGAAAATCTCTCACATAGTGCAACTTTTTTGATATTTTCATTCTCTCACTTAGTGGAATGATGATGTTTTAAAAAAAGTCAAAATGTTTTATTAAAACTTGTGTCAATGGCTAGAAATTCATGTAATATGGAACAGAGGGAGTATCTAAATTAGTTTTACTCAAACTCCAACAACTTTTTCATTCCGACAATTTAGCGAATCATTTAGTTTTAGAGAATACTGCAGATTTAAGTTCATTTTTCATTTTGAAAAATAATACTCCCTCCGTCCGAAAATAAATGATGAATAACTATTAAACTATGAAAAAATTAATTTAAATAAATAAGATTTTATATAGTTTTTAACTCCTAAAAATACGTGTAAAAAAAGTCAAACATCATTTATTTCCGGACGGAGATAGTATAGAGAATCTATTAGAATTTTTTGTAAAAGATTTAAAATCTTTATTTTAAGTTTTTAGGCTATATACCTTGTCTTTACAAAAAGAAAAATGTTAAACATCTATCCAAACACATTAGTGGGACCTCTATGGAATTTTAGTAGGCTATGTTAAACGTATTTTAGGAATAGGGAAGAAATAGAATTCAAATTTCATTATTGATCCCCCGTAACACGTAACCCGTCCCTATTTATGAGCGAAACAATCGGAACGGGCTGTTCAACTGGCAGAACGGGACGGGATTACGCCTCCTACCCTCCTTTATATAAAGGACCCCTCAACTGCTTTCCCTCTGCTTCTTCATCACACACGTCGTACGAAGCTACGAACCCCCCTCCCTCCCTCCCTCCTTCCGTTGGTTGGCTTGTCCTCTCCTCCGATCCCCCCCCTTTTAGGCTTTCAAACTTCCAATCTCTCCCTCTCAACGCAATCATCATTACCATTCCCTTGTTTTTCTTCGTTTCCTCTCTCTCTCCTCTCTGTCTTTTTGGCTTCCTTTTCCACCATCCGCAACAGAAAAAAACCACAGTTTCTCTGCCTCTATATGCGTGAAGTGAACCGCCATTGACGCACACCAGCCAGATCTTGAAGCAAGAAGCAATTCAATTATCAAATCGTGCTTTCTGACAGGTATGGAGAGCAGGTGCCACGGCTACGATCATCCGTCTTTCTCCTCCACTCTCCTCGACGCCATCTACCGCTCTTTCGATGAATCTAGCCACGACATTCGCCCGTCCGCGCGATCTCGATCGCAGTCGCTGGTGCGCGGCGGAGGCGGCGAGGTTTTCTTGCAAGAAATGGTGTTCAAGAAGCAGATTGCTACCAAGAATGGCGGAAGTTCGATGGACGCGGCAACGATGATGATGAAGAGCAGCAGTGCTTCTCTGGATAGGAGGAGTAGAGCCGGTGATGCGGAGCAGCGGAAATCGCGAGAACGGATTGTTGATCAGTGGAGGCAGAATTCGGCGATGATTGATGACGATCACGTCATCCGCCGGAGATCTTTGCCGCCGGAAACGACGATGGAGTTTGCTGGACTGAGATCGTCGGTGATGTCGAGCGACCGCCGCCGCTCGCTAGGATCGTTTAAAGTGAACTCATCGGCGGGGAGCTCGTCAGATTCTAGTTCCGGCGGTCGATTTTCGTCCTCCGAGACCGATTTCTTCTACGGCACGAAGAAGAAGAACGCACTCAAGCCGATCAGGACGAGTTTCTCGGATCACCGTTCCGAAGCGTTTCGTCCTCTCCCTGATTCGAGGCCGCCGAAGAGCGACAGCGGCGGCAAGTCGGCGAAATCGCGAGCGCTGAAACTCTACGGTGACCTGAAGCGGATGAAGCAGCCGATATCGCCGGGAGGAAAGCTGGCGAACTTCCTCAACTCTCTCTTCAGCGCCAGCGGTAGTTCCAAGAAGCAGAGGATCTCATCCTCACCGTCGTCCTCACGGGCCACCGGTGACCTAATCGACACCGGAAGGTGGGAATCCAAGTCCAATTTCACCACCAACACGACATCGTCCTGCTCAACCGCCTCTTCTTACTCCCGATCCTGCCTCAGCAAACGGCCATCGTCGTCCGGCCGCTACGACTGCGGCGTGAAACGATCGGTGAGATTTTGTCCAGTCAGCGTAATCGTCGACGAGGATCTCAAGCCCTGCGGCCACAAGTCCTTGCGAGGAAGCGAAACCCCCGAAACAACCATGTCGGCCATGGCTGGTGATCCGCTGAGGAATTACCACCAAAGGAGCAAGGAATTCACAGCGCGAAAGGATCAGATCTATGTCGGTGTCGAGAAAATGGAGACAACAAGAGATCAAAACATGGTTGTTGATGATGAGGATGATGTCGAGAGTTGTTGTAGCTCAGATCTGTTCGAGTTGGAGATCGGCATTGACAGGTACTGCGAGGAATTACCTGTTTATGAAACCACTCGCGTTGATACGAATCGAGCGATCGCCACTGGGCTGATCGCCTAGCTATGATGAATTCGTGGTCTTGCTATCAAATATTCAAATCATCGATAGATAAATTTTGTATCAGTTTTCATATCTCCATGTACCATAACTAATTCTTGCTCATGCTGAATTAAGTATATACAGTGTGTATTGTTCAAACGATCGAAAGTTTATATGCAAACAGTATATGAAACTGTTAGAAATAGAATTAGTTCTAGCCTTCTATAGGTGTGCAACACACAACCCTCTTTGCCTGTAAAAAACTTGAATGGAAAATAGAGCTTCGGTCTTGTTTTTTGGAACCACATTTTGTCTATAAATCAGAGAAGATCATGTCCGTCAGGTCGACGAATCGTTCAATATAAGTCTAGTCGCGAGATGTGCAACAATATTAAGAGTCCTACAAACATAAATAAAAGAGACGATAACCAATTACAAGTTGGTTTAGTGATTGTGGGGCTACATCCCATGCTAAGAGGATGGCTAAGCCTCTGCCAATGTTACACGAGATTGGATCAAAGAAAGTGTTTTGACGCAACCATGAGAATGGTACCTGAAGAATCACGAAGGACTACGTCAAGGCAAATTGATTCATTAAGAAGAGCGGCATCGGTGTTGAGTTTGAGGGAGCCCAGCGGACTGGGGGATGGTCCAAGAGGAGGCGCTTGGTGTAGAACTGTAGATGGAGTGGTATAGAACTTCGGTATATGTCAATCCATCTACTTAAAATCTCAATCGAAAAAAATTGCGTATTGAGCGTAGAAGTGACTTAAGAAAGCAATATTAAAATAATTTAATTTTAAAAAATATATCTGAGGATAAAAATATTAAAGGAATGATTTTCAAAAAAGAAAAATAAAATGTGACGTTTTACTATTCACGTATTTTTGTAGGTGTTAATAACTATATAAAATATCAAATTTTTAAATAATATTTTTTAATAATTTCATTAAGTGTGAATTTAAAAAATATATAAAAAAATTTATTATTTTATATAATTTTTTATTATTGTTTTAAAAAATGGGTATAAATAATAAATGTTGACATAATTTAATTAAGAGATGAAGTATATTAATTCATATATGTTATGTAATGTTCAATAAGCACACATATATAGGGTATAGCCGTATAGGTTGTGTATATATGGATGCAAAATAAACAGCTAAAAAATAAGTAGAATTAGCTAGTTTATATTTAAACTGCGTATGGGTTCACATTTTAGTTAATTTATAAAAAAAGAGTTAAAAAAAGCTAAACCAACAAGCTTTTTTTGTGTTTATTTGGTTTGAAATTACCATAATACCCCTAATAATAACTAAATAAACTCCACTTTTTACAAATAAACTCTTTTTTCATCCCATACGGTGTTATATTATTCCATAATCTTTCAACCTTTATTTTACACAATTTTTCAATTTCAACTGTTTTTAAATTTTAGTCACTTTTTTAACTCCGCTCCCATAAGATCTAGTTTTTTTTGCTTTTCTTTTTATATTGGGCAAACAGTAGGATGTCTTGCTTTAACAAGGTCAAGATCCACTCTTGATCATCCCGAATGATGATGTTAAATAAGTCCCCATGCAAGGAGATATTCGACATGTTACAGACACTCCTATTCTTCGCAATATAGTCTGCTACTGCGTTTGTCTCTCTAAAGCAATGTCGGAATTCAATTATGTCGAAGTTTATCTTCATCAGCTAAATCTTTTCAATCACTCTCTAGATTTCCCAATCACAGATGGTACCTTCATAAATAGCTTTAACAACTTTCATATTATTACTTTCTATGATGACGTTTCAAATCCTCTTGTTCAGAGCAAGTTGAACCCCCATCCAAAAGGTAGCAGCTTCTGTTTGGAGGACAGAACCCGCCACTGTACTTTGTTGAAAGATATCGATTATCTGGCCCGCACTGTCCCTAATAAAACCCCCAATTTGGCAATCATCAGGGACCCTGACAGAGCCATCTACGTTAATTTTGTAAATGGCATACGGTGGCTTTTGCCACCTTGTTTTTCGTCTCCTACTTTTGCTACCACCAATTTTTCCATCTTTGTGGGACTGATTCCAATCCTTAATGTTGTTAATTATCTATTGCGTAATAGATGCAAATGATCCTAAATTGACATTATTGAAAATAATCTTGTTCATGAGATCCCATATAGTATATATATCTAGTTGAATAGTCAGAAAGCAAAGGAGAAAGATCATACATTTTTTTACTCCATTCGTCTCGAAATTTAGGTCGTTTTAGCTTTTAATTCTTGTATCAAAATTTAGATCGTTTTAGGTTTTCTAGGTAGGGAATAATAATGATTTGTATCGATTTGTGTGTTGTTGATTTTTTTAAAGATTTTGATTGGTTAAAAAATATAGTGGGTGCTAAAAAATAATGCAGTAAAATTTATGAAAAAGTTAGTGGAATGATGATGTTGATTGAGGGGTGGGTGTTTTATTAAAACTTGTACAAAATCCTAAAACGACTTAAATTTTGATACGGATGGAGTATTTATTAGGGGCGGGAACAGGATTGGAGTAATCCTGTGTCCCGTCTCGCGTACTTTTTGTGAAAAGAGATTGATTTTTTTTATTAAAATCCCACCAGATCTTATCCCTCAAGAGGGAGGGTGGAATGTGACTCATCCCTCATAAAATAAGATTCCAAAACAATCCAATAAATTTCAACAATTAAAAAGTATGGTCCTACATATATTCTTACATAAGAATATCACAGTTTTGCATATAGTTCCACAATTTTGATTCCAGTAGCAAAATCAACAAGTTGCAAAGCTGCTACTACTGAATTTACATAGGGTGTGTTTGGTAACCGAAGCTCAATGGGTAGCTGAAGTTGAATGTTTAATTGTGTAAAATATACGCTAAATTAAATTATTGATAAGCTAGTAATGCGTTTGGTAACCTTAGCTGATTAATGGGTAGCTGATAAACTGAATAGATTATGTGTATAAAAAGAAAAACTCCGAAAAGCTTCAAAAATCCAAAACGCTAATTAAAAAATAATCTTAGCTTTATTTCATTTCAAACTATATAATATTAAAACAAGAAACTCTGAAAAGTTATTTGCGTAAACACACCCATAATTACAGTAGCAAACAACAAGAAGCAAAGAACCAGTCCGGATCATCTACAACACCCCACGCTCCCTTCCCCGCATCACAAAATTATTTCCGATATAATTTAATTTCAAAAAAAATTCAAAAAAATATTTTTAGATTCTATACACTGATTTTAATAGGTTTATGAACTTTTATTTTGAAATTTCATGTTTTAAAAAATAATAAAAATTATTTTTTAAAGCTAATCGATATTCTAATTATCTAAAATTTTATATCATATTTTTTCTTGATGAAAATTTATAAATATGTGAATATGAAGGTATAGAATCTAAAAATATTTTTTTGAATTTTTTTTTTACATTAAATTATATCGGAAATAATTTTGTGATGCGGGAAAGGGAGCGTGGAGTGTTGTAGAGGATCCGGACTGGCAAAGAACTACTGGCGAGTCCTTGCCACCTTGCACTCTTGCAGTAATATTATTGCTTTATTAGTTTATTATGTTTAATTGTTTATATAAATGTTGGATGTAAATAAAATCTGAAATGTTAATGTTGGGTTTAAATAAATGTTAATATCTATATTTTAGATGTTTTTATTAATTTTAAATTTTTATTTATATATATAATTTTTATTTTTATATATATGCAGGATGGGACGAGATTTGTATGACAAATTTTTGTTTTTTCAAATCTCATCGAGATGAAAATTTACGAGATTTGTGTTCACCCCTATTATTTATAAAGGGAAGTATTTTCACAAAATAAGTTCGAACACAACCAATATGGCAATATGAACATTAAATATTGGTCAATTTCTTTATAAATTTCTGATATGGTACGTATGAAACCAGATTTTGAAAAATTAGAAACAAAAAACAATTAATATCACGGAAATACATATACCTAAAGTTGCAGATAAACTTGTAAATTAATATGCGCATAAGTATTTACCAAAATCATAAATGTGATGCAGTAATATTCACATGTCTCTACGTTGCCCTACCTTTTTATAAGGTACGTAAAGGGTATTTAATTACATTTAACTTGAATATTAATTTTAGGTCAATGTACGTACCTTTTCCACTTTGTATCTTCAAAATTCAAATTATGAGACCCATAAAATATACAGAGGCTAAACAACCCAAACCCAACTAAAAGGTCAAGCTACTAGAGTATATAATGCCCACTTCACTAACTAAAATATAGTATCATTTTATTATTTATGCAAGCATTTTTAAAAGCTTATAACTGTTATCTTTTTTAGTAATCTTTTAATTATTTCATATCAACTTAAAAAATAATATAAATAATATGAGATTGTTTTTATCATCATTTAAAAAGGAAAGTGAATAGTGAATGACATATTTTATTTGACAAATGGAGTATTATTAAAAAATCTCCATTTTAGATAATTTAAAAAAAATTGTTCATTAGATTTTTCATCTTTTTCTCCAAAATAGAAAAATACCATAAAAAAATAGAGTAACTTTCTTAAATCTTCATAATTCTCCAAAAGTTAATAATTCTCCAAATCTTTGGAATGAGAAAGCTGTTGGAGTCTAAGAAAAAATAATTTCAACAATATATATGAGTCTGGTTAATTATATACACCGCAAATCCCCCTTTATAAACGCACGTTCAAAGCAACGTGATACCACTTCCAAAGTAACGTGGTAGAATTTTTAATATAATTAATTATGATTTTAATCATCTTTAATAGAGAGAATTAGTGTACGCCGAAAGCAACATGGTACCACGTCCAAAGCAACATGATGATTTGTGGTGTACGTATTTAGTTTCCACCTTAATTTTCCATTTTAGAAAAAGTTTAGAAAATTTATTCGAGATGATCTAAAGAATTGTAGTGTCAAACAAAAACTTTAGGAAAGTTGTTATATATTTTGCAAAACTCTATGAAGTTTGTTGAGATTAATCTATAACCTTGTCCTAAATGAAATTAGCACTAATAGCTTTCATTAATCAACTCAAAAGCACACGATGATGATACCCAAACACGATACTTGAAAGTTAATCAAACACAACCCCGGCCCCAACCACTTGATCGATATCTAGCTAGACCTATATCCTATAAAAGTTACACCCTACAAATTAATTAATTAATAGGCTAATACAAAAATTAAGCCAAACATCCTTTAATTAACCAACAATGTACGGTTTATTCTAAAATGTAGGACCACAAAATCATAACATCATAATATATGCTTTATATTAGCTTAAAAGCCTCCATGGGGTTAGCTTTTGAGTTGTATAGTACTTGACAAATAAGGGAAAAAAGGCTATATACTTGGTAGGTTTAATATATGTTTAATTAACTATAAATTTAATCACTAGCTAGCTAGATAGATAGTTAGGTAGGAGGGCTCATAAATGTTTGGACCACAAATGGGTCTTACCGTCTTAATGTCTAGCTAGCTAGTGATAGATTTATAGTTAATTAACATTTATATATGTTCGGAAAATGAAGTAATTAACTTCATTTTATATATATATATAAAAAAAAGTAGTTAACTTCCTTTTCCGAATCCTACGTGCACTCTATTCCATTTTTAAAAAAACATACTTTCGGTCAATATATATCTTAATTAATCTATATTTTAAGAGTATAAATTAGCTACCTAGTAGAATCCAAACCTTGTTGATTTGTATTAATTTTGTTATGGTAAAAGTCATATCTAGAGTCTCGACTTTTGATTAATTGGTTAATTTAAAACACTGGAACAATGAATTTTCAACCATAATAGGGTTTTTCTTATTCCTCAATATATTCTACATATTTGATTATATCAATTAGTTCAATTTAAAACATTGAATTAATATAGATAATATATATATATATATAATCTATATCTAACTATTAGATAAGAAACATTTTTATTTTAAGTGTCATAACTACCTTAATTTTATAATTTATAATTAATCAACTTAATCTATATAAATTGTTAACTAATAAAAAATTTACACATTTTTTTAACTTATTTTTAGCTATCCAATGAGAATCATCATTTTTCTTAAGTATCATATAACCACCTTTATTTAAGAATTTTTACACAATTTTTACAATTTTTTCAACTTAATCTTTCTAATTTTATGCTAACTTATGTTAATATTTTATTTTATTTAATAATATTTTATTATATTATGTTAATATTTTAGGAGTATAATTTTATTTATAAAAAAAATCGCGACATGGCACAGGTCGGACTTGTATTAATTAGTTGAGATCAATTTATTACTAGCTAGCTTGACCCTCTCCTTTACATTAATGCATCCAAAACATAAACTAATTTAGTTTAAAACAATTTCAAATAGGTAAAAGTAGATTCGGGTCAATTGTCTAAATAGACTAAATTCAAAATAGCCATACATATATCCTATTTAGATACGAATCGTGTGCAACGTACATGGATGAATAACTCCAATCTGCAGCTATATAGAGAGTAGATCCTAGAGAGGTCCCTCCCCACTTCATGACATTGCCAAGTAGCAATCACTTTGATTGCAATGGAACTTATGGAAGCCCTCGCCTGCAATATATCTCTCTTGCAAGGAAATCTCCAACTCAATTTTGGACCTTACAAAGCACCTCAAGCTCCATAAATGTCAAGGACTAGTAAACATCAAGCTCTATTTACACGTATGCACGTGATGTGATCTCGACTGAATGTCATTTTGGCAATCTGCACACGAGCACCAATTGATCTGGTTCGACGATTTTATGGACAGAAATGGATCGAGGGTCAATGTACATACCATATATCTTTTTTACTTAACGTGTCAGTTTTGAGTGTGATCGCTTGTAGGATTGTCGCGAGTTTGTCACATTTGAAGACTACACAACTTTGGCAAACTATTTTGGCAAGATAAAGAAAGAGAGTGATAGGGCTAATCTTTGTGAGACATATTAGTTTTAGGGTTCATGGAACCTTGCCAAAGGACACATGAATGAATTTTTTGTCCCTTCAAACCAAAAAACAAATATGAAACATAAAATAAAATTATATAGTTTCATTTTATGTTTCATAATGTGCTAGCTAGTAGACATGCTCAAATAATGAAAATTCAGATAGGTGTATATCCCTAGAAGTTGTCTCTATCTTAATTTTCAATTTTCATTATATGAGCATGTCTACTAGTAATTACTCCATCTGTTTCAAAAGAAAAGTCACTTGACTTTTCGAAACACATTTTAAGGAGGTAAAAATTCTATAAAATATTATTTTTTAATGAATTTGTTTTTATAAGTTCATACTTATAACTAACAAGTATGAAATTATTAAAAAAATGATTAAAAAAATAATATTTTATAGTGTTTTTACCTCCTTAAAAAGCGTGCACAAAAGGAAAAATGACTTTTATTTTGGAACGGAGGGAGTAGCTTTTTTGTTGAGAAAATTACAGAAGTACTCCCTTCTGCCTTCCAGTTTGTACGTAATTCATTTGAATTTTTAGCACGCTTTTTAATGAATTTTAAAAAATTATTTTTTTAAAATAATATCATTCATATTACTGATTTTATTTTATTTTATTTTATTCAAGCATTCCCAACTTGAAAATAAAAAATTGCAAAAGAAATGAAAAATTACAAAAGAAATTAAAAAAATTAATCAATTGGAAAATTCTCCATTGATCTATTCACCTAGAGAGTTATCGTATATATAGACAAGATGATTACAATATATGCATATTTTAGAGGCCAAGTTTATGAAATAATAAATAATCGTATAAAGATATATATACAAACATAGAAGATAGATTTTATCGATATTTTCTATTCTAATAAGATCAAATGTCAATGTTAGAAAACATTAACTTGGATCAAAATATCAACGGTTAAAAAAAGCATTGGTTTTGTTTGACCATGATATAACCTCTTGCCCAACATATATAATTGACCAAACACTCGATTTGGACTCGTCAAGAAACATGTAATTATGTAAATTTTTATGATATTTTTTTGTCTTTAAATAAAAATGAACCAATCGAGTATAATTAAACATGTATTGACAAGTTGGGGTAGCTAGGATGGGCATGTTGCATCCCAAACCTACACATATTGGGTAGCGTAATGTAACAAGACGGGGAAAGGCCTTCATATATGGCTATTCTTTACAAGACATCTTACATGGTTTAATCATTCTTTGTATATTATGATGTATTTCATGTTACTTATATGATACAAAGAATTCAAATCTAGTATATAATCGAATTGCAAACCGTGTTATCAATATGTTTTATATGGATTTATATGTATAACTTCTAATGCATGTGCACTCGTATATACACAATATGGTGTCATGAGTTTTTATTGAACTTTAATATGTTATCAGAGTCGATGGATGCATGTATTAAACACTTTAATTGTTCCGGGTTTATATCCAATTTATAATACTAATGACATTCGCAATTTCTTGTCACACATTCCAAACAACAAATATATTTTTATTTTTGGACCAAATATAATGACAAAAAGTTTTCCTTCAAATGTGAAGAAAGCGGATATGCATGCACTCGAATATACACAACACGACCCTTAGTTACGATTCATATTGAACTTTGGAATGATATTTAAGTCGATCTTCACTTACTCCATTCATCGATCACAAGTTCTTATCACACATTCCAAACAACAAAATACTTTCATATTTAGAGCAAATGTGAAATCCTTGCTAACGCAAAGAGTTCAAATCCTATATCGATTCTAGCATAGTTCATGCCCTCTTATTAAACATTGTAAGAAAAATAAAAGCACTTCAAAAGACAACAGTACGTACATGCAATCTGTGTATTGATATCTGTTAATATGGAGTATAGTAAGGTTGTATTACACATTTCATATCTGCAGGGGTATATTTGTAATAAAGTAGAAATGTTAGGGGTATTTTGGTAAAACATCAGTTGGGTTGTTAGTTTGTTAGCTGGCGTTAGTTAGAAGTTGCAATAGGATATAAAACAAGCACAAATCATCTTCTTCATGTAACATTTTCTTGAATCGAGATTTGGTTTTCAGTTTTCCATCTTCTTCTACATGGAGTTTTGTTGTCATAGATCTGTATGAATTACAGATCTCCTCATGGTATTAGAGCGCAGTGCACAGATCTGATTGTTCTTGCGCCTCTGTTTCTGTTCTTTGTGAATCTGTTGAGGATTTTGTTTTTCTTTTGTTTTTGCCTCCGCTCTTGAATTCATTGAGATGGCAGGTCGTGGATCGCCACAGATCGGGCATAGTTCAGGTTTTGGTGCAGAGAGAGGTGCTGGTGTGTCTCCTCCTGGACAGCAACAACCTGGACAACCTTCGATTTGTTCATCACCAGTTCCGGCGTTTGGGGGATTACAGTTTGGCAACCTCAATCCTTAGTACAATGGTGCTCATGTCAATCCATTGTACTTAGCTAATTCAGATCATCCTGGAATGCAACTCGTTTCCACCTTATTTAATGGATTGAATTTTACGAGCTGGAACAGGGGTGTTCGGATGGCCTTGGGTGCTAAGGCCAAGCTTGATTTTATTACTAGTAGTTGCGTTAAACCTGATGAGGCTAGTGATGATTTTGAGAAATGGATCCATGCGGATTACATGGTCATGTGTTGGATTATCAATTCGATGACTAGTGAAATTGAGGAAAGTTTCATGCATGTACAGTCTTCTAAGGAGTTATGGGATGAAATTAGGGAACGATTTTCTGAATCTAATGATCCATTGGTGTATCAGTTGCATAAGGATCTTTGTAATCTGAAACAAGACAATCTGTCCGTGGGGGCATATTATAACAAGACTAAATGGATTTGGGATGGATTGCAAGTTCTAGAACTAATTGCTGCTTGTGATTGTGGTGTAATGTTACAATGCAGTTGTGGTGTTTTAAGAAAAATTGATGAGAAAGAGGCTAAGGCTAAGGTGATGCAGTTTCTTATGGGTCTTAATGATGGATATGAGAATCTGAAGAATAATGTTCTTACAAAGGATCCTTTACCCACCATTAACAAGGTGTTTCAGCTTACTGTTCAAGCTGAAAGAGGTAGAGGTGCTGGTATAAGTTCTTCTACAGATGCAGGTGTTATTGTTGTTGGGAGAAATTGGTCATATGGTCAAAGTAGTGGAAAATCTGAGAATAAGCCTCCATCTGGTCAGAATTCTCAACAGAAGCAACATGCTCAGACAGATCAGTCAAAAAGAGATTTCAAGAAAGCAAAGTATGACAGGAAATGTGATTTCTGTAATGAGAAAGGGCACACTAAAGACTATTGTTTCAAATTGGTGGGGTATCCTGAATAGTTTAAGGGACCTCGTGTTAATGGTGATGGGAAATTTGCTGCTGATGTTGAATTTCCTCAGTCTGATCATCCTCTTGAGCAGTGTAAGCCTGATCCAAGCATGGTTAATGCTATATATCAGGAAATTATCAAGATGATGAAAGGCAAGCAGAAGGGTGAATGTTCTATGACTGACTTAACCAATGGTCAGTCTATTGTGAATTTTGCAGGTAAACTAAGTTCCTCCTTTCTTATTGGTTCTCAAAAATCTGATAAGAAAGCTTGGATTATAGATTCTGGTGCCACAGATCACATGGCCTTTGACATGGCAATTTTTTATGATCTAAAGCATCTTGATAGACAGATTATTCTTGGTTTACCTGATGGTACTGCTAAGACAATTTAGTGTGCTGGGAGTGTTTCTATTTCTACTGATGTGATCCTAAAGAATGTGTTATATGTGCCTGAGTTTAGGCACAATCTGTTATCTGTGTCTAAGATTCTTCAGGATAGCAGATTGGGATTCAGTTTTGATAGTATGTCATGTACTTTGCAGGACCTTACAACTAAGGTTCAGTTTCTGCAAGGACATGAAGAGCATAGATTATACAAGTTGAATGCTCATGGAAGGATTTAATTGTTGTTGAACCTTTTGACTTGATTCATATGGATCTTTGGGTTCCTTATAGGATTCCTGCTTTGTGTGGAGCTAAGTACTTTCTCACAATTTTAGATGATTGTAGTAGAACTACTTGGGTTTATTTGTTACAAAATAAACTTCAAGTTTACAAAGCTATTGCAGAGTTTTTAGCCATGGTTGAAACTCGGTTCAGTAAGAGTGTTAAGGTCATTAGATTTTATAATGGGACTGAATTCACTCAGCATGTTTGCAAGGAGTTGTTCAGTAGTAAAGGTATAATTCATCAGAGGTCTATTCCTGGAGTTCCTCAACAGAATGGAAGGGTTGAAAGGAAGCATAGGCATCTTCTTGAGACAGCAAGGGCTATCAGACTCCAAGCTGGTCTTCCTATTGAATTCTGGGGAGAATGTGTCTTGGGAGCTACACATTTGATTAATAAGATGCCATCATCCATCTTGAAGTGGAAATCTCCTTTTGAGGTGCTTTATAAGTCCTCCCCTTCTTATGACAATCTTAAAGTCATTGGTTGTCTTTGTTTTGCTGAGTTAAGTAATGGTTTGCATGACAAGTTGGGGGTGAGGGCTAGGAAATGTGTTTTCTTAGGATATCCCCCTGGTCAGAAAGCTTTTAAGGTGTATAATATTGACACCAAGAAGATTGTTGTTTGCAGGCATGTGGTTTTTCATGAGACTTCATTTCCTTTTAAGGATGGGATGTTGGATACATCTGTTGGTGGCAGAAGGAGTTCATTGCCTTTAGTAAATCCTGCTCATGTCCCTTCTTATGAGTTAGTTGGGCAACATGGTGTTCATCAATCTGTTGATTCTCCTCCATTGCAGGTTTCTGATTCTGTTGAGTCAGTTAATCAGGTTCCTTCGTCTGATAGTGATTTTATGACAGATAGAGTTGGTATTCAGGGTATGACAGATAGTGGTGATACTCAAAGCATGACAAATAATGGTGGTATTAAGATTAATGACATATCTTCACATGATTTGATTGTTGATCAGATTGTTACATGAAAGAGGCATATTCATAGACCTTCTCGTTTTCAGGACTTTGTTTGTGGCAAGTTGCCCTCTAGATCCATTGATTCATCTATTTCACTCAGTCCAGTTTTTTCTGTCATGAGCATCAGAGATGTTTCGCATCTGTCTCAGTCTTATATTGCATCTTTTTTCAATGTTTTTAAGGTGTTTGAACCTCGGACTTATAATCAGGCTAAAGATGTGCCTGAATGGCAATTAGCTATGAAGAAGGAGTTAGATGCTTTAGCTGATAATCATACTTGGGAGCTCACTCAGCTTCCTCCTGGTAAGAAAGCTATTGGTTCTAGGTGGGTTTATAAAGTCAAATATAATCCTGATGGATCTGTTGAGAGATTTAAAGCTAGATTGGTTGCAAAAGGATACAATCAGATTAAAGATTACAAACACACCTTTTCCCCTGTTGATAAGCTTGCTACATTTCGTGTTATTCTTGCTATTGCTGCTGCTAATGATTGGCAATTACATCAGCTAGATGTAAATAATGCCTTTCTCCATGGGTTTCTAGATGAGGAAGTTTACATGATTCCTCCTCCAGGTTTTAATGCTCCTCCTGGTCAGGTTTGAAAACTTACTAGGTCTTTATATGGCCTTAAGCAGGCTAGCAGGCAATGGAATTTTGAGTTAACCAAGTTCATGGTTCAATTGGGTTTAATTTTGTTCAATCTAGGCATGATTATTCCATGTTTGTGAAGCATCATGGTTCTTCATTAACTGTGGCTTTGTTTTATGTTGATGACATGTTGATCATACAGAGCTTTTACCATTAAGGATTTGGGTATTGCTAGATACTTTCTTGGTATGGAAATCTCTCGTAGTTATGCAGGCATTCTTTTGAATCAAAGGAAATTTGTTTTAAATATTCTCAAGGATGCTGACATGGTCAATTGTAAGACTACAGATTTTCCAATGCAACATGGTACAAAGTTAACTATTGAAGGGGATGATGTCTTTCCTTATCCTGAGAAGTACAGGAGGATTGTAGGAAGATTGCTCTATCTCACTCTTACTAGACCAGATATTTCCTTTACTGTACAACAACTGGGCCAGTTTTTGCAATGTCCTTTGACATCACACTGGAATTGTGTTGCTTATCTGCTGAGATATCTGAAAGGAAGCTTTAATTTTTCTATGTGCTACCCTGGTTCTTCAAAGATGGTTGTGTCTGCATATAATGATGCTGACTGGGCAAAATGCACTTTCTCTAGTAGATCATTATCTGGGTATTGTGTATTCTTGGGATCTTCTCTTGTTTCCTGGAAGACAAAGAAACAGAAAGTTGTTTCTAAATAATCAATAGAAAGTGAGTATAGAGCTATGTCATATGTTGCTAGTGAATTGGTTTGGCTAACTGGTTTACTGTCTGACTTGAGGATCAATGTGCCTTTACCTATCAAGCTTTTCTGTGATAATAAGTCTACCCAACACCTGGCAGCTAATCCTGTTTTCCATGAGAAAACTAAACACATCCGAGTGGACTGCCTGTCGGCCATTTTATTAGGGATATGATCATGGATGGTTTTCTACAAGCTGCACACATTCCTACTACCTTACAGACAGCTGATATCTTCACCAAGGCTCTTGGGGCTTCTCAACACAGATTTTTTTGTTCCAAGCTAGGCCTTGTGGTTCCTCTTTCAAGTCCTGCTTGAGGGGGGGGGGGCTATGGAGTATAATAAGGTTGTATTACACATTTCATATCTGCAGGGGTATATTTGTAATAAAGTAGAAATGTTAGGGGTATTTTGGTAAAACATCAGTTGGGTTGTTAGTTTGTTAGCTGGCGTCAGTTAGAAGTTGCAGTAGGATATAAAACAAGAACAGATCTTCTTCATGTAACATTTTCCTGAATAAAGATTTGGTTTTCAGTTTTCCATCTTCTCCTACATGGAGTTTTGCTGTCATAGATCTGTATTAATTATATTACAGATCTCCTCAGTTAATGTGTCTTGAATCATCATTGACCAGTGACGCATCGGTGGGTTTAGGCCCCCCGCCCTTTACGGTATGCTATGTTTATTGTAAACGGGTCTATCGTCTGTTTGTTTTTTGCTTTTAGTCTATTGTCTGTTTAGGGTTTCATGAGTCTCTACGTACATATAATCATGAAACGCCAAACTCTTGTAACCCTAATCTGTTTTCGCTTACTCTAATACAAAACTGGTTCTCTATCCGTGAACGTAGATAATACATTGTTGCCGAACCACGTAAATCTCTGTATCTTTCTTCGCTATTTTTCTTTCTCGTTACAACAATGTCCCGTTGTGACACAAAGAAAATGCTGTCATCAAGATTCAAACACAAGATGCAACCTCCTATCTCAAACGTCATAGCAATTATGCTAATAACATATATACATAATAGTACTTCTCTTTTATTTTTCAAATAGGGTGGGTTGCAACAAACCTCGTCTCACCTCTAAGTCCGTCTTGTATACAAGTTTGATAATTGCTCCTCTCACCATAAATTGAGTTGACGATGAAACTTTAATAATCTTATGGTTGAATGTCTAACGCATGTATATACCCTCCAATCATGAACCTTGTCGAGCTCTGAGCGTAATTAAAAACGGGCATCCAATTAATCATTCGTAATTAAGAGAGGTTATCAAGTTGATTTAAGGGTAGTTGATATAATAATTTCGGTTCATATATATACATGTTTTTTTTGTTAGTTTTGATGTTGATCATTGTAATGATGATTAGTCATAAATGGTTATCGGTGTTGAATTTGCAATCAATTTTAATTTTATGTGAAAACTTGTAGGTTGAATATATATATAAATTTGGCTACTACTTAATTTTATATTTTTTCTAAAATGAAAATCTTACCCTGTACTCTTGAGAGGGATAAACCGATATAATTAGGGACATATGTTTGAATTGTTGAGGTTTGTGAGTAGAGTCTCATGCATGGTTATTAGGATCCCGATCCGGATCTTACGATCCTACGATCCTACGATTCTAGGCAAGGTTTTGATCCGGATCGGGCATATAGACTCCTTCGTGCTAGGATCTTCCTAGGATCCTATGGGATCGGTAGGATCTACCTAGGATCTACCGATCCTAGAAAAAATATCAGATCCTAGCAAAAATCATATTTGTGTAATTGTGTTTGTTTTGTTTGGATATTGGGCCTTCTGGATACGATGGGCCTTTTTATTTTTTTATTTTTTGGCAGCCCATCTCCTTAGAAATTGAAGGCAGAAGAGTGAAGACGTTGAATTGAAACCCTAAGCCCTTTGTTTCGTTACTCAACTCGACAAATCCACGTCTGAGCACCTGAAATTGTTCATGATGTGGTTAATTGCGATGATGACATTTGAAACTAGAGATGGCATTGGATATTTGGATGTGTGATTTATCTCTTGTATGTTTGTCATATTTTCATACATTATCTTCTCTGTTTGTCACCTTTTGAGACATTATTCTTGGCAAATTATGAATTTTAGGTGCTTATTATTGGACTATGTTAGTTACTTAATTTGTTTAATGGAGGAAAAGCTTAGTTTTATTTTAAAATTAAGGTATTTGTTTAGGATGGTTTGTTTTTATTTTATTATTTATTTTATTTTTAATTTTTGTCTAGGATCTTACGACCCTACGATCCGATCCTACGATCCGATCCTACGCCTTTGTCTCGATCCCACACTAGGATCCCGATCCTAAAAACCATGGTCCCATGTTGAAAAATACGTGAAAACCAAACCAAAATATGAAGGGAGTGAAGCCCCGGCCTACACAATGACGCTACACAATGACCTAAGTTTTTTATGTTAGAAAAGTGGATCCCGAGTCAAAAACAAAATAATCCCGACACAACTCCTATATATAAAAATAAATGGATCCATGTTGGCATGATGCATAGGCTGGACTGTACGTACCATGTTGGTTCAGGCCGGTGTATAGTCACATCCCTCTCTCATTTACGAACCACGGGGTCGGACTGAACCATTTTAATGCACAACCCTATTCCTCGATCTTTGTCTTTAAATACGGGCACATGTTGGGCCAGTTAACCAGTACGTTTTTTTTTTCTTTTTATATATTGGCAGATATTTATATTAGGTCATTACAACAGGAGAGAACATGGGAATTATTCGTTTGATAAGTTAGTAAGGTACTAAGGTTTGATAGCACTTTAAATTTTTTGGTAGGCAAAAGCAGTACGTTAATTATTCCTTGTATATCGATAATATAAATAGATCTGTCGAATCGGATCATTCAGACCGAATTCGGATTTGAGTCATTCGGATCTCGAGTAGATCGAGTTTCAGATCAATTAGATCATGGGTTGGTTCTAGATCGAGTTAAACCGGGTTTGTCCCGATTTTGGGTGGACTCAATGGGTTAAAAAAACTCGAACTTTTTAAGAATACTAAAATATTATATTAAAGTTAAATTATAATATAAATATGTCAAATTAAACTAAATAAAATAAGTTTTTAGGATTCACTATTTTTTTATTAGGAGATCTTTCTTAGTTTATATTCTTATCCTACGCCCTTAACAAATATGATAGATTATGATTTATGCATAAATTGGATCTACTTGCTCAAATCGATTACAGTCAAACACTAACAACATGTTTGGTTGATGGGAATTGATGAGATTTTAATAAGAGGAAAATAAAAAGAAGTAATTTCCCTTCTTTGGTTAAATTAATTTAAAAGATTTGATTAAAAAACATAGGAAAATAAGCAATCAATTGATGAGAAATAAAAGAAAATTAAATCTCACCAAATTGGTGGAATTTGATGGGAAATTAAACTTAAAGTTCAATAGTGAATTGGCAACAATTTCCTACCTTACGAAATAAAATAAGTTTCCTTCATTTTCTTCTCTAAAAACCAAACATAAGTTTCCTTCCTTAAAAATGAGTGTGTATAAAATACATTATTACATGTTAAAAATACAATAAATTACATATTGACTCAATATTTATTATATTGCATTTTCTATCCTTATTTTATTAGGTTTTTTTTCTTCGGCTATTTTTTTTTATTAAGTAAGAATTCAAGATCAGGCTAGCCTGATTCTCGAGAGGCCGACGAATCGGCAGGCGAAAACCACCAAAGCATACAATAAGAACAGAAAAACGGCGCTAAGAAACAAGCAGAAAAAACCCTACTACAAGAAACGATCTAAGAAGAACTACTCCTAACAGTTGCGGAGGATGACGAAGGACGAAGCCAAGCACCACCAAACAGTAGCACCGCGGGCCAGCGATACAACAGGACTCTATCTCCTGTGGAATGTGCAGACGAAACTCCAAGGAAACAACATCCCGGATACGGAGTCGTCCATAAAGCACCACCTCGATCCCAGCCAGTCCCGACTCCAGACTTCACGCCCCCAACCAAGCAGAAGAAACTCCTAGAAACGCCGAAAGTAGAGCCCCACACCGCTCGGGCAAAGACGCCAAAAGATTTGACCAAGCCCTTACGAGATTTATTCAAGCCTTTTCGGGATTTGGTTCAAGCTCTTTCGAGCGGAATTTCAAAAATACTCCAAGTATATTGATATAAATAAAATACACGGTATTTTTCCAAATTTCTTTTTTAAAAATATATACTCATAAATGAAAATGAGTATATATAAATAAAAAGGAAAGAAAATTTTTAATTAATTAAATAATCAACAGACGCAGAAGTCTGATATTATAAGATTCTTTTTTCTATTGACCTTGGCGTGCAAGGCGGAAAAGACATCCCTTGCACACCAAGGGAGCAACAATACACGACAATGGTGATAGACCACCATGGCAAGCACGACAATGCAAGGGAAGGACACCAACGGCGGCCGGGAACGCGGCACCAGCGCGGATCCGAACTGAGAACACACGGAGGGCCACAACCAAGGCGCCCGAACGACAGCCACCGACGGAGCCACGACAGCAAGAAGCCTCCGGCGACGACTGACACCAGAATTGAGGATAACAACATCCCCGAAGGACATCATCGGCACTAATCGAACAACCAACATCCATAGCCAGGGAGATTGCAGGTTCGCACGGGGATAGCCTCGCAACACCCGGATTATCGCCATAGAGGTTTTAATCAGGGGGATAATTGGAGTTTGGGCTCAAATCGACATGGGAGATGTCGGATTAGACAGGAAGAGGTAGAATAATGGCAGATTAGCAGATCGAGGTTGGTAAGACGATAGCCGAATCGACGCAAATCGAGATGGACATCAGTGGTTTTGGGCGGCCGAAGCCGACTTAGATGGCCGAAGCCGGTGGTTTCTCAACCTCTCTCCAACGAGGGAGTATTTGTATAGATATAGATCGAAAACAAACATCTCTGGGGAGATGGGTAAAGCGAGACCCAGCACGAGAAGAATCGATGTGGTCGGCGTCGGTTTTGGGCGGCCAGAGCCGGGTTACATGGCCGAAGCCGGTTTTTTTTTCTTCGGCTATTTTTTTTATTTATATTTTTATAATGGGAAAAAGGCAATGCCATTTTATAATAAATTGACAACTTTTTATCCTAAAATAATATAATTTGTTGTTTCATTATATAAAGTTTTTGATACTGTTATGTTTTAATCCAAAATTACACAGCACATATATGATTGTGCCCCCTTTCGAAAATTTTCTGGCTCCACCACTGGTAGTACATAGTAGTAGTAATAATAATCTAAATAACATCAGTTGGCTTGAATGTGAAGATGGTAAACCTAGTTATTTGATCTTGTTGTGTTCGTGAGATTCAAGGATCACAAGTTAGGAAAATCCACTCTCCTTTTCACTTTTCAATTGCTAGTTTTTTAGTCGCAGTTTGTTGTTTTCACTTTTCAGTGTATCCACGTATTGAATCATAAAGAGCATCTTCAACAAATTTCCCATTTTGGGTGGAGAATTTCAAGGCGTGTTTTACTCTAACAAATTTCTCATCTCATTCTCCAAAATGGGAAAACAACATAAAAAAAAATAAAGAGACTTCTCTAAATCTATAAGATTCTCCAGAAGTAAATCATTCTCTAAATCTTAGAAATAGAAAAGTTGTTGGAGTTAAAGGAAAAATAATTTGAATAATGTATATATTGTTTCCCCATTTTTGAGAAATTTTGGAAAAGTTGTTGAAAATGGTCTAACACTTGTCCGTGTTTTGCCTTATGTACATTTACAGTTAAATTAATTTAAATTTGTTAGCTCATCTCATATCTGTTATGAATCCATATTTGGAGGCTTAATACATGGTGGAAACTAATTAAAATAACCAAACCTTTAAGGGGGTGTTAAAATATATATTTACCTTTTAAATGTAAGATAAATATCCCGACCTTTAATTTATAGGTCATGGTAAAATAATATCACAATAATTTTATCTCAAAAAAATGAAGACATGGCGCATACATGGCAAAAAATAATAATTTATAAAAGGCAAGACTAATAAAAAATCAGCATTAATATAATTTTGTTAAATCATGGGTTTCTTGGATTTTTTTAAAATCAAACTCGGTTTTCTTAAACCTTTTTTAATTAGTCTCCCTCACGCGAATATCTAGAATATTATAATTAATCGGTGTTTGTTTGAATGAATCGGTGTTTGCATCTAATAAATTGAATTCAATATCTAGAATATTACAATTAAAAAGAAAAGGGATGAAATTCAACTAAATTTTACTACTTTACTTAATAATCACATATTTCCTTAAGGAAACCAGGTTTAAGAAAACTGGGGGTTTGATTTAAAAAAAATCCAAGAAACCCATGGTTTAACACAATTATATTAATGCTGATTTTTTTATTAGTTTTGCCTTTTATAAATTATTATTTTTTGCCATATATGCACCATGTCATCATTTTTTTGAGATAAAATTGTTGTGATATTATTTTGGGTAATCTGCAGAAAACCACCCCTTAAATGGGGCCTTTTGCACAAAATCACCCATTAAAATCGAAATTGCAGAAAACCACCCTTTAAATAGTATATGTTATCAAATCACCGCCCCACACCACTGTTTCATCAAAATCTGTTAAATATGTGAAATGACTATTTTACCCTTATTTTTTAATCATTGAAATAAGGGCAGATTTTATAAAATAAAAAAGTTAGGAGGAAGAATGCAATTAATGATTCTTCCTCCCCAAATCGACACCATCAGACTAGAAGTCATATGTCACCGCGCGGCAATGGATTCCAGCAATGCTTCGGTAAGTTCCCGGTGGAGATTAGAGGCACGAAAAGACACGAGGTTGGAGGTTGCGAATTTCTGGTGGTGTGGCGGATCTCCCGGTGGTGCAAGGAGGTGGCGAAAAGGACGGCAAGGTGGCGGGCTGCAACCTTCGGCTAGCTTATGTCGAAAATGGTATCCAATTATTTTGCAGAGTTTTTAGAGAAATTTTTGCACTAAATCGACGCTTGAGGTATTGGGAACGTGCAGATGGAGTACACTAGGAGCTCGAATTTTGGCTAACAATGGTGAAATAGGGTCTTGAAAGAGACAAAATCCCCTTTTGTAGACCGAGTAGATGGAGGCCATAAAACCCACAATTGAATACACCAATCTCTCTCACTTTATCATTTGATTGATTTTGTATATTCAATTATAAGAAACGGCTTCAAAATCATCCAAAACGATGTAGATTTCAATTTGGGGCTAAAACGAACTTGAACGGAATTGAGCTTGAATCATTCGATTAAATTCCAAATTGATCACGTTTTTTAGATGAGGAAATTGAGTAGTACTTAATGGATGTGTTTTGAAGGTGAAACAACGGAAATTAATCAACCCCCATTGAACCTTACCACCCAATTAGGGATGGCAATGGGTCGGGTGATGGGTGGATGATCTACTTCTGTCACCCGACCCACCACCAAAAACCCTTCACACTACCCAACCCATTACCCACCAAATATTTCACCCGCCCCGTCCACCCATTACCCATCGGGTGGTCGGGTGAATCGGCTAATAATTCGGGTGAAATACAAGACATCAAATTCATCAAAAAATTATTGAAAAACATACGTCAAACATATAAACAAATAAGCATTAATTAGAAGCTCATTGCATTCACGTTTCCATTTTAATTAGGAGTCAATTGGATTGCATATCTTCAAATAAAAATTGCATAACTTAATTTATGACAAGATATTTCCATTTTAATCATTTGATAGGTATCTTGAATTAGGGTTTAGAGGGGTATATTGGTAATTTCACATATAAAATATAATTATATAATATAAGTCAGATGACGGGTCGGGTGACGGATCGGGTGATGGGTCGGGTGACGGATGGGGAATGTCTTCACCCGAATCTGAGCCGACCCATCACCCGTTCACCCATCACCCATTTAATATCCGCTTTATTTCGGATTTTCACAACTTTTTTGGGTCGGGTGAGACGGATATCCGTCGGGTGCGGGTGAAATTGCCATCTCTACACCCAATTTGGAGGAAGAAGATAATCATTTGACTTGGTCGAGTTGAGCGAGTGGACTTACTGAGTAAACTCACCCCTTAAAGAGCTCTAACAGAAGTACAGAACTTTGACAGAACATATTAAGATGGGTGGCGATTTGGTAACGGATATTATTTAAAGGGTTGTTTTTTGCAATTTCGATTTTAAGGGGTGGTTTTCTGCAAAACGTCCCATTTAAGGGGTGGTTTTATGCGAATTACCCTATTATTTTATCGTCGCATATAAAGATCGGGATATTTGTCTTACATTTAAAAGGTGGAGATATATTTTTAACACCCCTTAAAAGTTAAGTTATTTTAATTAGTTTTGCCCACAATACATGTATTAAGCCCAATAACGAGCAACTGAACTATTTAGTTTGTTTCTCAACCAAAAAAAAATATAGTTTGAATCAACCTCACAAAAATAGTGAGTTAAACCACACATTGGCACCGTGGCCAAACATGTCCCAAACATGTCGCGCGTGCACACGTGTGTGGGGGTGCTTGCCCACAGGCCACATCACCCATCCCTGTGTAAAAGTTTAAGCCTTGTTTGGACCCAAAATTTATTGTGAAGGTCTCTTTCACCCTCTTTCACTCGTATAATACAAATAAAGTCCGATTACATTGCATATATTGTCTTTTCTTGCACATTTTTCTACCGATAAAATGTTGTCCCCATCTTTCACTTTCTCTTATCTTATCTGCAGTCATAAACCACTTTATTTTGTTTCATCGGCAACTCACATATATTTTTTTTTTACAGTAGGTAAAGAGTTAGATGTACTACAGACATCCATGATCATCTGAAAAATGATGTTTTGGAACTTGTAACAGTAAGATCCTACGATAATATTACAATTTAAAGGAGATTTTGCAAGGAAATCGGTTGCCTGATTTGCCTCTCTGTAGCAATGCTGAAAACTGATCGATTCGAAATCTTCCTTTAGAGACTTGATTTCTTCAATTAATTGTGCTATCTCCCATGGGGTTTTGATTATGTGATTGATGGCATTGATGATGGTTGCGTTGTCACTTTCAATAATGATTCTTCTGATCCCCAAGTCGTTTGCCTGTCTAATACCTGCATATATAGCTATAGCTTCTGCTAAAATAATAGAGCATTTTCTAATGTTGCTTTTGTATATATGAATTACCTGACCGTAGTTGTTTCTCATAATGCAGCCAATTTGGGTTTCATGATTAACTTTAACAGAGGCATCTACATTAATTTTGATCGTGTTAGGAGGTGGGTGTTTCCAAAATAATTTATGTTGAGGTCTACTGATTTTAGGTTTTATATAATTATTATTTTCTTTATTCCAGGAGGATATGTTGTCAATTGTTTTGTATAGCGTGTTGATGATGTTTTTGTTTTTGTTATTTCGGAAGATTATATTGTTTCTGAGTTCCCAAATGTTGTGCCATAAGTAACAAAGGTCAGAGAAGTCTTTATTGAGTGTTTTGGTGTTAATGATGTTTTCATATGCGTTGTTTGTTAGGTCCGGTATAATAAATAATTTTTTTAATTTGATGCCAAGGTTTGCTATAAGAGATTTGGTGATCTGACAGTTAAATAAGAGATGGTTTGTGTCTTCTATGTCAGAGTTGCAGAGAGAGCAAGTGTTGGGAACTCTATTTATATATTTATTTAAACGGGCAGTGGTAGGTAAGATATCGAGGATAATCTTCCAAATAAAATTTTTGATATTTGGAGGGACGTTAAGTTTCCAGATCCAGTTTGCATTAATTTTATTTGTGTTACTGGTATTGAAAAGGGAAGTAGTGGATTTAACTGTAAATTCTCCATTGTTATTATAGATCCAAATAAGTTTGTCAGGAATATTTCTAGTTGGGATATGTATGTTGCTGATCATTTGGACGATGTTAGGGGGAAAGATATTATTCAATTTATTCATATCCCACGAATTGTTTTTAGTGAAAAGGTCACAGACTTTTAGATTAGGGTTTTGATTATTACGGAATCTTTCAAGATATTGTTCATTTACCCATATATTAGTCCATACATTTATACTTTTTCCATTACCTACAAGCTAGAGTAATCCTTTTGAAAAGAGGTCTCTGATATTTAGAAGTCTTCCAAATTGCCATGAGGTTTTGAATTTTCCTCTTTCCATTAACGATTCTTTTGAGAGGTATTTTTCTGAGATTACCTTAGACCAGATATTGTCAGGATTGGATATGATTCTCCAGAGGAGTTTCATTTGCATTCCAATATTAATTTCTTCTGCTGATTTAAATCCTAATCCGCCGTCCTTTTTGGGGGTGCATAGGTGTTCCCAGCTGATTAGTGGGTGATAATTATCAGATTGAAGTTTGTTCCAAAAGAAATTTTTGTTTATTTGATCAATTTTGTTGAGAATTCCTTTAGGGAGAAGGAAAGATTGCATTAGATAATTTGTTTTAGAGTTGAGGTTAGCTTGAATTAGTACTGATCTACCGGCCTGTGAGAGAGTGTTTGATTTCCATTTTGAGAGTTGTTTTTTGAGGCTTAGTATAGCATCATCAAAGGTAGCATTACAAACTCTTCCACTAATGAGTGGTATTCCAAGATATTTTTCCATTGTTTTGGTAATAGGAATATTTAGTTGTTGGGCAAGAGACTATGCTTTATTTTGTTGTATATTTTTGGAGACTTGTAGGGAGCTTTATTGTAATTGATGGTTAATCCAGATAAGTTAGAGAAGTTGTTTAGGATATTTTTAATCGTGTATAGACTTAGTTCATCGGCACGTCCAAAGATTAGTGTATCATCAGCAAAGGAGAGGAAAGGGATAGGACTGCTATTGTTTGTGAGTTTAATACCAATTAAAGGATCACATTCTAGGGATTCCCTTTGTAGCATTCTTGCTAGTAGTTCCATTACTATTACAAAAATATAAGGTGCAAGGGGATCTCCTTGTCTTATTCCTCTTTGCGTTTGGAATGTATGTCCTGGTAAGTTGTTGACTAGGACGGAAAAGCTTGTTTTGGTAAGGCAAGTCATAACCCAATTAATCCATTTAGGGTCAAAACCAAATTTATTTAAAATTGTTTCAATAAAGTTCCAGTTTATTTTATCATAGGCTTTTTCCATGTCAAGTTTTAGGGCCATCCATCCTAATTTCCCTTTTTTGTTGTGGAAAGAATGAAAAATTTCATGGGCAACTCACATATATTTAACTTGTTATCGGAATGGGAAAATAAACCCAAAAATGAGTTTATATATCCAAACCCGATAATGTGATTAGTCAGTTGGTTATAGTCAATTTAAGGGGAGTTAGCAAAATGTCAAAATACATGGCTTAATTAGTGAATTATCCATACATTTTGAACAAATTAGTGAATTGTTCATCCTCTTCCCAAGTCTTTTTTTTTGTCGTGCAAATATAAGAGTATGTTGTGCTGTGCAAATATAACCATATGTTGTGCAAATATAACTCAAGTCTAGTTTTTTTTTTCATTCTGTCGTACAAATATAAGAGTATGTTGTGCTTGTGCAAATATAACCCAAGTCTTTTTTTTTACATTCTGTCGTGCAAATATAAGAGTATGTTGTACTTGTGCAAATATAATCATATGTTGTGCTGCTTCAGGGTAGTGTTTGGCTTCGTCCTTCGTCTACGTCCTTGTCTTGTCCGGTTTAGTTGTATTTAGTTTCGTTTTTGGAGAGTTATTGCCTGTATTTTGCACCAACTTTGTATTTTTATGTTTTCTTAGACGGTTATCCGTCTGCCGACTTGTCGGCCATCGAGGTTCAGGTATGTCTGACCTCGAAGTTTTTCCTAATAAAAAAAATATGTTGTGCAAATATAATCCAAGTCTAGTTTTTTTTTACATTCGGTCGTGCAAATATAAGAGTATGTTGTGCTTGTGCAAATATAACCGTATGTTGTGCAAATATAACTCAAGTCTAGTTTTTTTAGTGTCGATACATTTTTGGCATGCAAATATAACCGTATGTTGTGCAAATATAACCCAAGTCTAGTTTTTTTTTCGTGTCAATACATTTTGGTGTGCAAATAAAACCGTATGTTGTGCTTGTGCAAATATAATCATATGTTGTGCAAATATAACATTTTGTTGTGCAAAGATAAAAATAAAAATATAGTAGATATGGATCACATAATAAAATATAGATAGTTTTTTTAATTCTCATATTTATGGGGTGATTTTTGTAATTTAACAAAAAAAATACTTCTCCTTCCTCACGGTTATCAGATCCACGAAGAGGAACAGGACGATCAGCGCCGGATCGGAGTCGAAGAGGAACAGGACGAATCGGAGTCGAAACGGTCGAAGAGATCAGAATTAGATCCGGCGCCGAATTTCGCCATAGATCTGGTCGCCTCCGCCTCGCCGCTGCGCCGAATCGGATGCTCCGGCCTCTCGCTCTCTTGCTTCGGCCGATTTGAAACCTCCGATCTCACTCCCTCGCTCGCTCGCTCCGGACGCTCGCTCGATCTCGTTGAACCACCGACTGAACCACCACGTCGAGCGAATGCCAGTGCTGGTGAGCAATCGACGACAACAGATTTGAGCACAAGATCTGAACGCCGGTGATGGAGGGAAGGAGATCGGGAGGGAGCCGGAGATCTGGAGATCGGGAGGGAAGGAATCTCCCTCTCTCTTAGTCAAATGTGTCTCATCTGTTTCTTCTGTATTTACAATGGGGGATTGGGGGAGATAGACAATTTCACAATTTGTCCCAACCCTTGAACACTCCGCTAATTAGCCCAAAAATAGTGCATGTGGCACAAATTGTCTCTCAATTTAATGTTTACATTAATTCGTTATTATTGTTTTTATCAATAGAAAATTGAATCTATCCACTAATATAAAAGCTTAAGTTGGCCGGTATATAAAACTTCACCATTTCTTTATAACACGTTATTTTTTTATCTTTTATATTCGATGTAGAAAAAAACACTCTTATAACAAAAACTCTTTATGACTAACTCCCATCATTAACTGTGCAAATGTACACATCTGCATAAGGTGTTAAAAAATACACATTACTTTTTGATATTTTATTCCATTGGTTGAATGTGTATTTTATACACAATCATTTCTAAATAAAACAGTAGTACCACTGGACAGCGATACAACAGGAATCTGTCTTATGTGGGTAGTGCAGACGAAACTCCAAAGAAGCTATTTTCCAAATATGGAGTCGTCTTGAAAGCACCACCACGACCTCAACTAGTCTTGATTCCGAATTTCACGATCCCAACCAAGCAGAAGAACTCGTAAAGACGTCAGAAGCTATCAGACACCTCTAGTCTAGTTTTTTACTCCCTCTGTTTCAAAATAGATGGGTTTTATACTTTTATGTGGTAATTTTTGTTTCAAAATAGATGGTTTTTTATGGTTTTTAGATTGGAGATTGTATTAATGATTGATATTGATTTGTGTGTTATTGATTTTTTAAAAGATTTTGAATGGTTAAAATGTATAGTTAATTTTAAAAAAAATAATAAAATTTATAAAAAAATTAGTTGAATGATGATGTTTTTTTAAGTGGATGATTTTATTAAAACTCGTCTAAATTGTAAAATGACCATGGGATGATTTTATCCAACGAGATCTTTTTAATGGAGGGATGTGATACCGACCCTACTCTATTTAATTACACTATTTTGAGCCTTTGTGGTAGGGGACGAGGAAAAAAGGTAAAGATTAAATTAATGTAACTCATACACCTTTATTGTCCAATAATTAATAATCTAGCATAGTTTCAGTAATATAATACTATAAAACAGACGTAATTTGTTGGAGAGTTACCTTTAATAGGATCATCCATGGCATGACCAGTTTTGGCAAGGTGGGCCAAATGTTTTAAAAAAAATAAAAAGGAGGAAGGTTTCGTAGCAGGGTGGCAATTTAGATACAGCTAAAGTGCAAACGAGTTTTTCAAGTGAATCAATCTTGTTGAAGGATCAGAATTTTTGTTATCCCAATAAGATGGAACTCTCTTTATTGCTTTATTTTTTTTTTGGCAAATTGGAAAAAAATAACACGAACTTTATGGGTGGTTGCGTTCGGTGGCACCAACTTTCAAAAATTCTATAATAATCACCAACTTTGAAGGGTGGTTGTGGTTAGTAGCACGATCATCCTTATTAACATTTTGTTTACAAAAAAATCACATTTTCGATTGTGTTTTTAAACCTACTCACAATTTTCTTCTTAAAAAAAAAACAATTTTCATGTTTATAAACTCAATTTTAATTTTTCAAAAAACATCATTTTTTTAAAAATATAATTGTGATATTAATTGGTATCTTTTTAAGGCACTCATTTTTTATTTTAAAGACATTACTTATTATTTAATTTTTGAAAAAAAACTGAGTTTATGGAGAAAATAAAATTAGTTCTTTTTTAACCGGGTGTAAATAATGAGTGTATTCTTATAAGAAAAAAGGGGCACCCTTATTAACATTTTGTTTACAAAAAATCACATTTTCCATTGTTTTTTTAAACCCACTCAAAATTTTGTTCTTAAAAAATAATTTTCATGTTTATAAACTCCATTTTAATTTTTTAAAATATAATTGTGATATTAATTGGTACTCCCTCCGTTAATTAAAACTTGACGTTTTACTATTCATGCACACTTTTTGAGGTGTTAAAAACTATATAAAATATTAACTTTTTTAATATATATATTTTTAATAATTTGATACTTGTTACTATTAAGTATGAATTTTTAAAAACAAATTTTTAAAAAAGTTAATATTTCATATAGTTTTTATCATTCTAAAAAAGCGTGCATGAATAATAAACGACAAGTTTTAACTAACAGAGGGAGTATCTTTTTAAGGCACCCATTTTTCATTTTAAAGACATTACTTATTATTTAATTTTTGAAAAAAAACTTAGTTTATGGAGAAAATAAAATTAATTCTTTTTTTAACCGGGTGTAAATATGAGTGTATTCTTTTAAGAAAAAAAGGGAAATGTAGTGTTTTATAAAATAAATTATATTTTTTAAAATTAAAAATTAAAATGGATTATTTTTAAAAATGAAATATGAGCATTTTTTAAAAAATTAAAAATTGGATGATTTTTTTTCTACAAAGAATGTTAACAAGAGGTTATATTTCAAAAAAAAAAGATGTGCCACTTATTGCAACCAGAACCAAAGTTGGTGATTATTTTTAAAATTTTGAAAGTTCATGCCATTAAACGCAACTACCCCTAAAGTTCATGCTATTTTTCACAATTTGCCCTTTTTTTAGTGGTACGAAGTATAATATTTTGTTTTTTTATTAGAAAAAAATTCAGATAGAGAAACTTATCTGATAGCATCTTGACGGAGTGACGGATGAAGTTCATGAGATCTAAATTACTCATAATATCAATTCCTTTGGAAGAGCGACAAAGTTGTGCAATTTTATCTGTCGTTCTATTCTCAATGCGAGGCATATGAGAGAAAGATACATCTCTCACATTTAACAAAAGGAGTTTAATGTCGGATATTACTAGTTAATAGTCTTGATTCTGAAAAAAATAGTCTCAATCACTTTGTTTTAATCATTTTAAAAGGATGCTCAAAAGTAGAGTTAGGGTTTCAAGGAGGCAATCACCCCCTATTTCCTCCAATAAGCTCACGAGTCCATATATAAAATATTGTTAATATTTGAAAACTACTCATAAATTAATCAATCACTTCAATATGTTTTTATATCTATATATCTATATCTATATAATACTTTAAATCAGAAGACTTTTGCTTACGTGTCCACTCCACCTTCATTTTAGCTATTTCAATTAATAACGAATTTCTTTTTTTTTTCCTCCTACCTTTTCTTCCCAGTTTCTAAAACACCTTTATCATCCCCAAACAATAATATTGCATTTAAATATTTATATTATATAATAGATAATAAATTTTTTATTTGTAATTTTTTTCATTGTTTTTTGTTCATCTTATAATAAGTATTTTATTTTTTATTTTTCTTTTTATTCTC
Organism: Persicaria maculosa; assembly: GCA_963922045.1. NCBI lineage: Eukaryota > Viridiplantae > Streptophyta > Magnoliopsida > Caryophyllales > Polygonaceae > Persicaria > Persicaria maculosa. Next base: position 8,698,532 of record OY998257.1, read on the forward strand.
GTAAACGCGCAATTGGCGCGGGAATTGTACTAGTTTTACTTAATTTGATATGTTCATACTATAATTTAGAATGATAATTTCAAACTGAAAGATTATGTTTCTCATATCCACAATTTATACATTTTACAAGTTTTTATATCGTGTTACATTATTACAAACTAGGAGAACGATAATTTACACATTAGCTCATTGGATTTCATTCCTTTGATGAACTATAGGACTAGTCTTTTAAGTTCAACGTCCATTAATCGGTTTTTCTATTTTTTATTTTATTAGTCCATACTAGTTTTGTTATGTTTAAAATTTAGATGGTATGTCAATAATGGCATCGATATTTCCTTGCAAATACTAATGAACCAAAAAAATGTGTAAAATACTAAGAATTTTTTTCAAAATATTTATAAAAAAATAAATATTTACGTAAATATTTAATGGTTTAAACTAATTACAAAAATATTCATTTTTTTGCAGGTTTTTCAGAAAAACGCGTACTGGGTCCGCGTTTTATGTACAAACCTCGAAAGAGAATTGGCGCCGGGGTTGGGGCTTGAATTTTTCAAAAGAAACGCGGCATGCGGCAGCGTTTCTATTAAAAAATAAAATGAAATTCTAGGTATATGTACAGATGCTGAGTTGGCATTAGAAACGCGCCGTGTTTCTGCTCTGGACTTGGGCCCCAGTTGCTGACTGGATGGGACGCAAGGCAAAAACGCGGCCCCTGTGTTTCAGAAAAAGAGAGTCAAAGATTCTTATTCTTTGAGTGTGATGTAGATAAAACACGGTCCCAGGCCGCGTTTTATTCATTTCCACAACCCAGCCAAATTCACCATTGTCTTTACCAATACACTGTCTTCAAGTACTCTTTCCTTTGCATTTGGTTCTTCTTCGTATCCTCTTTCTATTGCATTTCCTTCTTCTTCATATCCTCTTTCCTTTGCATTTGCTTCTTCTTCAAATTACATATTATCTCATATTTGATCAAGGCTTGGCTAAGGTTAGTTTTGCACTCTTATTTAAGTTTTTCACTTTTATTTGAATGAGTAAGAGGTTTGGAATCCTTAATAATCTTCTATGAGTTTTGAATCTTTAATTATGATGTAGTTACTATCATGATTATGATGTAGGATTATGTAGTTGTGTTGTTGCTTTTCATTTTTTTGGTCGAGAATATAGTTTTGTTATATGAACTTGTACTTATTATCGTGATTAACTTGTTTAACTTGTAGGATTATTTAGTTAATATTTGTTGATGAAATAGATTGAAATACTTGTTTAACTTGTAGGATTATGTAGGAGTACGTAGTTTTCATTGTAACTAATTCGTGAAAACGTTTAATATTTATGATAAACTAACTTACAATTAATTATATTATAGGATGAATGAGTATAACAACACATCTCAGCAAGGGATCGAACAAGTGAATGAGATCTATGTTGATGCTCTTGGTGTTGATCACGAAGACGACTTGGATAATTATGAAGAGGACGATGATGCTACTAGGGAGGCGGCGATTAGGGCCGAGGCCTCTAATCCCAACTGGAATATTGTTGAAGCTGATCCAATGATAACAACTTCATGGCAAGGGTTCCATCCACTTGTCCAATTAGATGATGGAAGACAGTTTTTTCGTGGATAAATGTTCAACTCGCTGGAGGAGTTGAAATGTGATTTGACCGAGTATTCTGTGCGTTTGAGTAAGCCATACAGGACAAAGAAGGCGAGTCCAGAATGGTACATAGTTATTTGTGATAGGAAGGACAGTTGTGCATGCACATGGCGACTATCTGCTCGTCGTCTTGATCGAACTGTTGATATGTGGACGGTCGTCAATTACAGTGGGTCTCATGCAGCCAATTGTGTTGGAGAGGTTTTGCAGTTGGATAATCGTAACGTTACCTCAAATTTCATTAGAGGTGAGATTCTTGGATTTCTTCGTAATGATCAAGACACGAAGCTAAGTTTCATACTCGAGCATCTGAAAAAAAAAAAAAAAAGGTATGGGATTTGTGTCTCATACATGAAAGCATGGAGGGCAAAGCAGAAAGCTATTGCAGAGATATATGGTGATTGGGAGGAGTCGTACACGGAGTTGCCAAGGTTCATGGCTGCGCTACAAGCTACAAATCCGGGAACAGTGGTTGAATGGTGCAATCTGGATTCCCCAAATCCACAAGAGAAGATATTCGGTCGTGTTTTCTGGCCTTTTGCACCATCCATTGCTGGGTTTGCACACTGTCGTCCTTTGATATCGATCGATGGCACCCATCTGTATGGAAAGTACAAGCATGTTGTGTTAATGGCAATAGGTATGGATGGAAATGATCAGCTTTTCCCTCTGGCTTTTGCAGTTGTGGAGAGTGAAAATGGAGATAGTTGGTCTTGGTTCATGGATTGTATAGGGAGACACGTCACTCAGAGACTCGGATTATGCGTTATTTCAGATAGACATGCGGGTATCCTGAAGACCATGGAGGAGCTGCCTAGATGGAGGGCACCGAGTGTACATCATAGGATATGCATTCGACATTTGAAGTCAAATGTGAACTCCACGTTCCATGATCATAAAGTGAAAGACATGGTAGGCTGGACTGCTTATCAGCTCACCACACGCGGGTTCTAGAAGGGGTGTCGCGCCCTCCAACAGATGAACGGTGAAGCTTGGGAATACTTAGCCGCGATTGAGCCAAAGAAGTGGGTCATTTGTAAGGATGGAGGGGCAAGGTATGGTGTGATGAAAACAAACTTATCTGAGGCTTTTAATGGTGTCCTGAAGGGTGGGAGGAGTCTTCCGATCACAGCTCTTGTTCGACAAACCTTTTATAAGGTGAACAGTTACTTTGTGCGGAGGAGAGCGGACGCTCTCACTCGCTCCTCGCAAGGTTTCCCACTGATAGAGGCGGTCGATGGTAAGATTGGAGTAGTTATTGAAGCTGTAAGAAATGCACACGTCATATCATTTGATCTGCATAATGGAATATTTGAGGTTATTTTGAACCCGCGGGGGTCACAAGGCAGGCGAAGTGGCCGGTCGTACAAAGTGAACTTACGTCGTAGGACATGTACATGTGCTAGTTGGAAGTTGCTGAGGACACCTTGCGCACATGTCTTGGCTGTTTGCAGAGATCAGAGCATTTCCTTCGTACCATTAGTGGAAAGGTACTTTACAACGGAGTTATACTCATTGACATATCAAGCAACATTTATGCCAGTGGGTGAGCCATTCAACTGGCCAGAAGTGGGAGGTCCCAAGCTGGTCGTCAATCAATCGCGTCTGCGAGATGTTGGGCGAACCCCATCACGAAGGATTAGGAATGAGATGAATTTTGGCGTCCCAGGCCAAGTGCGTTGTGGAAACTATGGAGGTTATGGGCACAACAGACGATCTTGCCCGAGTCGAGCGGGTCCATCCGGTTCGTGATCTTTATGATGATCCAACTAGTATTATTGTCGTGTTATTATTTGTCGTGTTATTAGTTATCGTGTTATTAATTATCGTGTTATTATTTGTCAAGAACTTGTGCTTTGGTTGGTTGAACGATGAAACTATATTAGAGTAAACTACATTGCCTATTTCTCTGGATGGTCATTCACACAATCATAGCAAACATAAACCAAATTAAACTAGAAAAGATCCAAGAACAACATCCCAACATAAACCAAATTAAATTAGAACATAAACCAAATTAAACTAGAAAATATTCAAGAACAACATCCTAACATAAAAAAAACAGTCACTCTACTCATCCTCCTCATCCTCGGGTTGGCAGTACAGGTTGGGGTCTGGCGCAGGCCGAGCTGGAGGTGTGGCACCGTACAGGTTGCAAGGATCGCGGTACACAATCCGCCCTTGATGACAAGGCGGGGTGGTCAAGAACGTAGGTGCAGGACCGAACTGGGTCGGAGCTAAGCTAGAGGCCACAAACGTCGACTGGGGGAACATAAATCGTGGTTGGTGGGTTGGATCCATCATGACTGGAGGTGTACCACCAGGAGTACCGTATGACGGGTACGAAGGAAACACCATCGACGATTGGGTCTGCATCTCAGGTTGGGATGACACTCCATACCCTGTGGGTGGCATATGTGCTTGAGATGGTCGCTGCATTCTGGGTCCAATCGGAATGTGTGATAGTGTGGGGTTGTAGGACACTTGACTGAGAAGCTGCGATCCATGTGTTGCCATGTAGTTGCAATACTCATCCACTTGACCCATCATGGAGTTGTACTGATGTTGGACATAGAAATTATGCGATTGTTCCGCAATTTGGGTTGCCCGAGTACTAGCATCCATCACGAAGTTTCCCTGGACATAACGATATAGTTATGATGAGCAAGTGAAACACTGAAGCATGTAATCAATAACCATCATGAATTGAACAACTGAAAAAATGAAGCATGTAACCACTAACCATCATGTGGTAGTCAGGAGCCACAGGTTGATATACCCCTATCAGTGCACTAATTGGTGGGCTAATGAGGCGTCTGTTGATTCGTGTGTACCAAGACATATATTGTGATGTAGCCTCATCCCCGTCTTCCACCTCAGCTGCAACATGAACTGAGTTTTCCCGATCGTTCCACAACTGTATCCATTGTGCATGAACCTCGGCCCAGTTGTGGGAGGGTTTCCCCCTGCGATCCATCTTGTGCAACATCTCCTCATATGCGCATGATGGGGGGACCACTTGCACATCCCCAAACTGGCGGGAGACCCGCTCTGGGTGGTGCCCCTCTAGAATCTCGAAACAAATTAGAGGTGTAGTAGATCGCCAGATGTTTGCACCTTCTCGACAGATGGGAGCAAGGCGAGCTAGTACGTCGCTCGAGTAGGGCTCCCACACAAACTGTGTTATAAAGTAATGCATGTGACTACAATAGTTCTTAATTCTACGATATACAAGGATGAGAAGTGACAATAAAACTGACTAACCTGATCTGAAGTTTGGCGATCTAATGCATCTCGATAGTACATCAAGGTCTTCGGGGTAGTTCCATAGGAGTATGAGCAATTCAACCATCTCATAGCCAGTGAATCCTCCCCATCTACAAATCGAGCACTGAATTGGGGAGGTTGTGAGCCGTAACCTGTCTTCTTCCTTTTCTCTTGTCTTCTAGCCCTCCGAACTGCATTATGGTCATCACCTTCACCAAGTGGGATAATGCAACGTGGTCGTCCAATGGGGATGCGCTCCCAGGCCCACAACTAGTATTATTGTAAATGTAATAAGTTCACGAGCTCATTGACTGTAGATGTATGAAATGAAATAATTACCATACCTGTAGTAAGATGACTGGCCCAACGATCTCAACTTTCTCTCTTTCTGTAGCTCTACAAAGCTGTCGATAGAGGAAGGCCAATGTCGCACTGCCCCAACTGTACTGGCTAGCAGCCTCCAAATCCGCTAACAGTGGGAGGTACAGCAGTTGTACTTGACCGCCACTACTGTCCGCGAGCATGACACTTCCCATTAGCAAGAGAATGTACGCCCTAGCCTGACACTGCACTACATGTTCCTCCACATCTTTTGGTAAGAGCACCAGTAGCTGTCGTAGCCAGGCCACTTTCACCGACGAACCCCTTATCTGATTTGGCGGGGGTCTTTGCCCAAGGAGTGTTTCAGCAACGGTTGGCCAATCGTAGCATGCAGTTCCAGTAACTGCAAGACCGTCAACACGTAGCCCCAATAAAACTGAAACATCTTGGAGTGTGATTGTGGCCTCCCCTACGTTGAAGTGGAAGGTGTGGGTCTCAGGTCTCCATCTCTCTATCAACGTCGTAATTAACTCATTTTCTGGCTCGAACCCAGACCCAAGCTTGTAGATGCATTCGAATCCTGCATCCTTTATGTATTGCATCACTCTCTGGTCTGGAGCTAGATCTCGCCCAATCTTACGCAAGTGTAGTCTATGTTGGATCACGCCATTCGTCTATAAATATAACACAAACAAACATTAGTTTTTGATCTGTTTGTAACATATACTTACATATTCTTCACGATAACAACATGTACTTACATATTCTTCGCGATTCCAGACATCGGTTGACCTATGGAGATGTTGTCTATGGAGCACCTCATTCACCAGCGGATCGGGATTCAATTGCATGGCCATTTGTACCCTAAGACAGAACACATAATTTGTGCAGAATGACTTAATGAAATTCTGAATCTTAAATTTGTATTTATACAATTCAAAAGTACTTATCCTACCATCCTTAGCAATCAAAGTCTTTTAAATGCTCTTCTCCTTTTTTTATTTTTTCCCTAATTCAATTGTAAACTTCTATAATTTTTTTCTTATATAGAATTTATTCTACTATTATTTTATGCAATCACTAATGTTTTCTAAATCTATTCTACTATTATATAATACAATCTTTCAAGTATATATATACACAATCAAAATCTAAGTTTCTATTATTTCATGACACCTAAATGTTTTCTCTTCTAATAATCATACAATATTTTCTATATGACAAACATCACACAATTCCGGATCTATAATAATCACTAATCTATATTCGTTAAAACAAACATACAAAGGATTAAATCGATCTACAACTATCACACAATTTCAACTATATGTAATAATCACTAATCAACAATAAAAAAAACATACAAATATCAACAAACCCTCATCCATTCCGACCAAAATCAATCTATCATCATCCATATTCGTTCAAAAAAAAAAAACTAACCTTCAACTGGCGATTTGGAAGATGACCGAAGAAGAGATGAACGACGAGGGGATGATGAAGGTGAACGAGGAGGGGAGGACGAAGGATGAACGAGGAAGAGAAGAAGACGGGCAAACGAACGACGAACGAAGAAGATGAAGTGAAGAACTTGGAGAAGGAGGTCGGTTGGGTTAGGGTTAATAAACTAAAAACGCGGCCCCAGGCCGCGTTTTTGGTGTAACTGCCACCAACTGCAGTAATTACCCCTTTGACCATCTTTTTTTTATGAAATTAAAAGAGAAACGCGGCCCCAGGCCGCGTTTTTGCTTGGCGTCCCATCCAGTCAGCAACTGGGGCCCAAGTTCAGAGCAGAAACGCGGCCTGAGGCCGCGTTTCTAGTGCCAGCTCAGCATCTGTACATATACCTAGAATTTTATTTTATGTTTTTAATAGAAACGCGGCCTCAGGCCACGTTTCTTTTGTAAAATTCAAACCCCAACCCCGACGCCAATTCTCTTTCGAGTTTTCTACATAAAACGCGGACCCAGTACGCGTTTTTCTGCCAAACCTGCAAAAAATAAATATTTTTATAATTAGTTTAAACCATTGAATATTTACGTAAATATTTATTTTTTTATAAATATTTCGAGAAAAAATTCAAATACTAAAGCATCTAAAAAGTTATAAAATCCACCATTTCAGGATTTAAACTTGAAGCATTTTATTTTTAAAGCTATAAAAGCCAATGGTCTTTTGGGCCTTATTGAGGTTCAAAAGACTTGATGAAAACAGGCCTTCCTTATTATTAATAAGCCCAATTAGATATACATTTTACAACTTGAAAGGCCCATTTAATTTTTGGTTTCCCATATATTCTTTGTTTTTTTTGCATTTTGCTGCTACTGCCTACTTTCGCATTTGCCCAATTCCCAAAAACTGTAATTTCCGATCCGATCCAAATTTTGCCCAGCCTTAAGTGTAAGATGTAGCAAATAGCCATTGTCTAGAGCAACTAAGCTGTATCCGTCCCTTGCGAACTCCTTGCTCGTCATCTTGGCTAGTGAGGTGGTTGTCGCGACGATTAAAGGAAAAATCTATTGGTGTGAATTTTCTTTTATTCGGGACAACAATCTATTTTTAGATACATTTTTCTCCCTTTTTACACCTTATCCAAAATCTTATAGTATAAAGATAAAATTTTGCTTCAAAATAAGAAGAAAAAAATGAGTAAAAAATATGCAAATGTGCCTTCTAAATATAGCAAAATTAAAACTGAATTGTACACACTCAAAATGTGTGTTTATCCATTAGAGGAAAAAGAAAATTGGAGTCCTTATCCAAAAATAAAAATAGGAAATTGGAGTCCCCTCTTTCTCTGCAGTTTCTCCCTCTTAACCCAACCGTTGCCTCCCGCGTTTTCTCTCTCTAACCGATGAAATTGGGGATTCACAGGGAAGCATCCATTGATTGGATCCATTCACCTTCATCATCGCAGTTGCTGTTTCAGTCTCTGTCAACTCCACCCCTTGTCAATGTCATTCACCTAATGTTCTCGATTCTCCGATTCGATTGCCGAAACCCTAATTTCGACACACACTTTCTTCTTCCCTTGGATTTGTCATTGAATTTGCACAAATTGGGAGCCCAGATTGACCAATTGAAATCCTTCCTGGCGTTGGAACCCTACAAATCCTCGGATTGGAGCCTCTGATTTCGCAATTGAGCTTGAGTCTCCTGTGGTGCGAATCCGAATCTATGGAGATGTCTTCAATCGGTTCACCATTAATTACCTTGGCGGCTTTTGCGTTCACAATGCTCCTTTCCTTCTCCTCCTCCGTCGTTTTATCTGAATCCGCCTCCCGCAATCCGTCACCGCCACCTCCATTCCACACGCCTCCTCCGGCGACCAAAAACGGCTCACTACCACGCCCGCCGCGGCCGCTGAAGGCTCATGGCTACTGGCATCATCCGCTTCGCCACCCCCCACCTCCCTCAGATAAGAATAAGAAGCATTCAGAATCTACTGCGGCGAAGAAAAGAGGGCTGAATACGGGGAAGCTGGTGGGATTGGTGTTTGCTGCGATTGCAGTCGTCTTGCAGATTGGGGCGGTTAGTTTCCTGGCCTACAAAAGGAATCAGCTTTTTAAGGTGCGCGATTGAAAAGTTTGAATAATTGCTCTTCGAATTCAGAATTGGTTAATGTTATGCATTAGAGGGAAAAATCATCCTAGCCACCAGCTTCATTGTATTTGTTAGTGATTGAGAGTGATCTGGTGCATATAGATTCACAATTATGTGTCGGAATTTGAAAACTGTAGGTACATGAAACGGGAGTGAAGAGCTTAGATCGCTACTGAATTAATGGTGTAGGATTATAGTGTTGATGGTGATCAAACACAAGCAAACATTGTTCATTTCAGATTGTGTTGGCAAATATGGAAAAGAGGATGGTACATGAGTTCCATGACAGTGAAAGATTATAGGGTTGTTCTCTTATCGAAATGAGATCCTGAAGAAAGTTCTCCTAGTGTGTTTGCCATTGATGAACTTGCTAAGTAGCTTCCGAGGCCATGTGGGAACGGGACGTTTCAATCATGGTTCCATTTGTTAATGGGGTTAAGTTTAAGTCTTTTAATCTGCATTTCCAAATTTTTCGGAAACTTGCATGCTCATGAGGCTTTGACATAATCCATGATTCTTACTCTGTAGAGAAGGGTTCTTCCTATCCATATTGTTTGTATGTATGGTTCTTGTGACGCATTTTATGCTAACATTTGTATTGACTGCAACAAGATGAACGACGAAGCTTTATTATTGCTGATGCTATTCAAACTTCTCTTTTATCTTTATGTCTTATTGTGCTAGTGAAAATTCTTTTTGTTAAAGATTGTGGAGTTTTCATTTTCTAGAAGTCATCATATTCAATTAGTTTATCGTGGGCATGAAATTTGATTTGTAAATCTGTTCTCATGGTTAATGTAATGGTTTAGGCAATGTGTCTAATAAACCTGTCATGTAAAAGATTCATTCAAAGTATTATACAAAGAGCCTTTCTCCTACTTTCCCTTTTTCTGTCTTCCTAATTCCTATCTTTCTTCTGGTTTTCTTCTTTGTCTATACTTCATCTCTTTCCCTCAAACCCTACCTTTCTTCCTATTAAATTCTATGGTTATTGCCCCCAACTAATACAGGACATAGAGAGCTCAATGTCGGTGTCGTGGATTTTTGATCTTGCTACGGACATATTCACTGAATTTTCCCGAATTATTAACATGTGACATTTCCTTGGTCAAAATACTTGTCTTCATATATACTTTGGATCATATTATGTCTTTTCGAGAGAGGTCCTAGTCTTATCCTCCCATGGTTGGATTTAGCGGAAGTTTGTGAGTCGATTCGAATTGGCATGTCTATCTAGGTGGGGGGTTGGTTATTGGATTTACATGTGAAGATGAGATTTCACTATTAGTTTCTTTGGCTTCAAATAAAACATCTCTATCTTTGAATTCAAACTGGGATGTGTTTGGCTTGACAACCTTCCAAGATAGTGGTAACTAGTAAGCTGGCCAACGTGTAACCGATATGGGATAAAGATTCAACAACACGTTTCATCACATGGTTTAAAAGTGCTCCATCCCTGGGGGCTGAACTTTGAATTGTTCATCAGGCCCAGTATCTTGTATTTTTGGATCAAAATACCTAATAAGGTGAAAGTATCATATCAAGCAGGGTATGAGCTTGCAATGTGATGTAGACAGATAAATTGGATTGGGATCCAAGTCAATTTATCTATAGCAAGTTTTATCTATATATGGTTTTATATATAGAAGGTTTATTATAAATGGTTTTATCTATAACTGGTAAAGATAAGTTTGATCTATATCAAGGTATATCTATAGGAGGTTCTACCTATAGGGATTTCTCTATTATAAATAGAGGATGTAGGGTTGAATTATGGTGTGCCTATGTATCTATCAAAACATCACAATAATAATTAATAGTAAGAAACTCTAGTTGCAGAGAGGTTTTACTTTGCAGGGTGTTCTGAGCGGTTCTTCCAAGAGCACGGAAATCTTTCTTATTGTTCTTTCTTTCTCTTTAACGATATTCACTTGCAAAAATTCACAACACAATGCTATGTTTCACACAGGGTTTTAAAGTGTTACACCCCCAACTCGTTACCTCGTTTGTTATTTCATATAGATTCGTCGATTCGAAGCAGTGGAAGGTGGTTAATAATGATATTATCTTATAATGTGCCAAGGGCCCCGAATCGTTGGTCCATCTCCTGCTCTGAATGCAACTTCTCTTTAGCAAATTATGGAAATGTACTGCATTTGATGGATGGTATCACGTCGCTTGTTCCCTCAATAAGCATGCGAAAATGTCGCTAAAAACGCCAAGAAACTTTCAATGCAACATAAGTGCTAGTTTGTATGTATTCGCCATGGTAGCGATTCTGAATTTAAATACTCATTTCGTGGTTCCAAAAACGTGACATTTCTCAAACTCGTCTACTTGGCTACGACGACATTTTAGTCGAGTCGAATGAGATGGACATTGTGTAACATATCTGTTAATTTCTTTAACCATTTTATTAAGCTTAAATAACTATGGCTATCGAATTTCTTAGCAAAATTTCTCCTTTAAATGCATTTTTGTAGGTAAATATATTACTAGTATTTTGTTAAAAATAGGAAAATTTATAGAAAATCACCCTTTAAATATAAGGGTTTTCATTTAACCGTTCTTTAAATTCAAAAGTACATAAAATCGTCCCTTAAATGGTCACCATCAACACACCACATTTCTTCTATTTTCGTTAAGCTACTACTCCCTCCGTTCGGAAATATAAGATCTTTTACTTTTTGGCACGTAGGTTAAGGAGCTAAATACTATATAAAATATTAATTTTTTTAAAATTAATTTTTTACAATATAACACTTTTTATTAATAAGTATTAAAATATAAAAAAATAATTTTAAAAAAATCAATATTTTATATAGTATTTAGCTCCTTAAACTACGTGCCGAAAAGTAAAAGATCTTATATTTCCGAACGGAGGGAGTATTAAAGATATTGTATTTTAATATTTTTAAACTCGAAATTTGATTATAAATATATTTAAATTTTGAATTTAAAGGTTGAATTACATTTTAGCGATCATTTTATATATACATACTCCTTCCGATCCAAAATAAGTGTCGTCTTAGACTTTTCAATTTGATCCAAAATAAGTGTCGTTTTATGTTTTCTAGGCAATATAATAGATTGATTAATGAAAATTGTTATTGAAAATTGTATTTGTTGACTACTTTTTAGTTCAAGCTCTCCACTTATTGTTTGAAAAGGTTAGTAAGCATTGATTAAAAAAGCTAAAACGACACTTATTTTGGATCGGATGGAGTATAAATTAATAAATATAGACTACGAGTATTGTCCAAATTTGTGTCTAAAAATGATTATAAATTTTTAAAATATTATGTACATTAACATTACTCATAATAGAATTAGAAATCATACTTTTTATTTATAAAGTTAAAATAATCTCAAAATTATTATTTATTTCCAATCTAAATATTGACTTTCAATAATTAATCTTTGATAAAAAATTTAAAAAGATCAATAATTATATTTTAGTTGTACTACTAATGAATAAACTGTTTTTTTTTAATTTACAAACATTTTGAGGCAAAATGCCTGAGAAATAATCTTATAATTATTATTTATTTGTAGTTCAAATATTGAATTTGAATAAATTAACCATTGATTAAAAAAGCAATGATTATATAGTTACACAATTTATCAAAAAACTAATTTTATAAAAATTACAAATATTTTGAGGCAAAAGCATGAGAATTCTCCACATATATAAACTTTTTTTTATAAGGAAATGATTATCCCTGACAAATTATATAGAACAAACAAATTATATGGATCAAACGCATATTTTAAGTTGAAAAATTATAAAATATGATGTACAATATTTAACTCTAGTTTGATAGAAATAGGAGAAAGTTGATGATTTGTTAACAGAAACCATCAAAGAGGTAATTTTCTGTAATTTTGAATTTGATGAGTGATTAAGTAAAAACTTACTTATATTTAAGAAGTGGTTTGTAAATTTCCTTTAAAAATAAGCTAGGGGTGATTTTGTGTAATTTATTATTCCTATGGGCGAGGAGGCGAGGACAGTTCAAATAAGGAGGCAAGTGTAAAAAGGAAGGTGATGATTAAAAATCATTACTCTGTTTCAATGGACACACAAATAAAGGGATCAATTATTATTATTTTTATTTTTCTAAATTATTCCATGTTCTCAATTATTGGTTGTGTCCCCACACCCACACCCACAAGAAGTTGCCACTTTCACAATTTTTCTCACCCTTTTTTTGGTTTTTCCTAATCAAGTGGAAAGGTTATTACTTTTATACTGTAGTATACTTATACTACTTATTGGCATGTAGTTATTTGATGCTTAGTAGATTAAATAAATAAAACAAAATATATTGTTTTTAAAAAAGTTTTTATATGTTTTATTCTCATGGCTCAAAGCCTCAAACTTACAAAAATTCATAAAGAAAATATAATTTCTTATCAACTTACACAATGTTTCTTATTTGTGGCTCTAATATCATAACATTTCATTAGGTGAGATAAATATATGCTCAACTATGAATCCTGAAATAAAAACGGAAAAACTAATTATACACCAATAATTTTTATTGAATACATCACTAATAGGTCTGTAATAAGTTATGAAACCCACTAATGGTGTTTTTTTTAATTTTTTAAACATGGGTGGACTCCGCTAATGAGTAATCAACAAATTGCGGACTCATTAACAGTATATCATGTAAAAATTACCGGTGTATTTAAAAATACCAGTAAAAATCACAATCTTATGGTCAGTTATTTATAGCAGTGAACATGTTGCGCGCCCAACTCTATTTTCTGTTTCAACCCTTGATTCCTCCCATTTTGCCCAACTTCAACACACCAAAATTTAAGCATTGATTGTCTACTATGTATATCATATGTCATGCTAATATAGTCATAATCCGTCATAATTTAAGCCATAGTCAAACTAGATATGTCATGGCATATGTGATATGTCTAGCTGCAAATTTATAAAGTTTGATTCTATTTTTTTTTATCCGAATCGTTTGTCTCCGAATATGGTCCCTTTCCTTTCTTCTTCTCACAAACTTATATTTTTTAAATTCTTTTAATTTATTTTTTAAAATTATTTTATTTTTGTATTTTTTTTAATTTGAAGGTTGTGAAGGAGTGGAGCTAAGGACATGTGATTTGGAGCCCAGATAACTTATTCATTTAATAATTTTTAGGGATTTGGGAGAATTTTAAACATTTTTTAATCTAATAGATTTTCCATCAAATTTTCTAAAACAGAGAAAAAAAAACATAGGAGTCTTTCTCAAATCTGCATAATTCTCTAAAACTAAATACTTTAAAAAGTTTTCAAAATGGAAAAATAATTTAAAAAATATATATTTTGTCCATAATTTAGAGAAATTTTAAATAATCCGTTATAGACGATCTTATATGAGTTATTTTGGTATAAAATAATATTTTTTTTGGTTGAGAAAAAAAAACTTATAAACAATTTTTATAACTTAAAAGACAAAAATTAAGTTTTTAATTTTAGTTACATTATAAATAGACCCAACCATAGGTACGTACGATCACTCACGTCTTTCTTTATCGTGCTATGATTATCATATATATATAGAGAGGATAGATCATGTGTAAGCAAGCCTTACTGTGTAATTTGTGAGCAAATCTGAAGCGTCGGATTAAGAAGATCAAACGGATGAGATTAAAAGTAACTTGTGAACAGTAACATTATTCGTAGGTACCAAGTGATTATTCGTATGTACATACATATGAATAATCTTTTGTTGCATACGAATAATTACATTTGTTCATACATACGAATAATTACATTATTATACACGAATAATCGCTTGGTAACTAAGAATAATTTCTCTGCTCACAAATTACACCGTAAGGGTTGTTTACACGGGATCCAACCTCTATATATATATATATATATATACATGGGCGGAGCTAGGGGGAGCATTCGCCCCCTCCCTTCATCCGACAAATCACCTATATTTGTTCTACACGTCGATAGCTTCGTTTTGATATATTATAAGCTTTAATCCGATATCCGAGTAAAAAGTTATGAACGTTTGAAAGTTAAACACAAATTAATTATTTCAAATGTCTTTTAATAAATCACAATGCTTTTATATTTTACTTAATTTGATATTTTGGTAATATAATTCAACCCAAGAGCTTCAAAATAAGAGGTTATATTACTAAATTCGATAATTATATAAGAAATTATGCCAGTTTAAAGTTTGTATATCTTGTTACGCATGATTGCCTACTAAGAGAACAACAAGTTACATATTGACTTTGTAGGTTTCAAACAATATATTTTTAGACGAAAAGAATGTTGTTATATATTAAAATATATTAGTTTTTTCGTTTAAAGAGAAAAAAATATATAAGAATTAATGACACAGTGTTAAACTAAAACACCGTCGTTTTGAACAAAAAATTGTGTTTAGAACTAAAAAAACGTTGTCTTAAAACTAAAATATCATTTTTAATCTAAAATATCATAATTTTAGTTCGCTATACTATAGAAGAATTTATTGAAAAGCGAGTCAATAATTTGTATAAAACTTCGCTCCCCCTTCAATAAGTTTCTGGCTCCGTCACTATATATATTTGATAAATAAAAATTTGAGATTAATCATATCTGATTTTCGAGAGGGCGGAAAAATTGGCAAATGAAATCACGAAAACACCATCACAGACAAATACAATCGCCACACGTGGAATTAACAGGAACAAAACGCATTGAGCAAGCTAAACCCGCAAAACTACAAGTGGAACCGAGGCCAAACGAAAATCAACTAATCAAATAAACAGACGAGGACCAAGCCAGCTAAGCACCACCACGGTAGCAGCACTAACCAGTAGACATCGAAACTCAATCTCCTGGGAGCAGAGCCGATCCAGCCTATATATAATAGAGACCTTGGGTGAATAAAAATAAGGGCCCTAATAATTTGAATTCTATAACCATCACACCAGCAAAAAATTTTGAATGATTTAATATTCTTATCATTTTTAAAACAAAAGGCAGAGTTCAATTGACAATAATAGAAAAAATTGTAGAATAACTATTTTGCATCAAAACTCTCCAGAGCAGAAAACTTGGACAACAACATTGTATTTAATGAATTGTGATTTAATGAATTGTTCGTTTTGTATTCTTATTTTCCTTCTGCATTCTCAAATAAAAGTTTTTTAGGTAACACTGAACAATCACAATTAAAAAAAAAATAAAGAATAAGAGAATAAAATCACCTGAACTAATGAGCAGTTGACAACAGACACCAGCCGTAAGCAATTCGAACCAAATACTTAAAATCTCATTGATGAATTCCAAAGGCAACTTAACTCATTGTTGCTATATATGCAAGCCGAAAAGACAAATAGGTATATTAAATGACCCCCTAAAACGTATTGGTATATTTAAAGACTCAAGGGACAAATAGGTATATTAAAAGTGCTCTTGTGGACAAATTGGTATATTAAAAAACTCTAAGGGATAAATAGCCCTTTTGCCTCATTTGGCTTCATGTCATTTGGTTTTTCTTAATAAAAACATTTTTATATATTTTTAAATAATTAATTCTTTATTTAACTCTTATTCATTTGACTATATAATCATAAAAAATGGATATATTTCTATCAAATTATAAAAATATATTTTTTTCCATATGTTTGTAACTAATAATGTTGTATCAAATATTATTACATAAAAAATTTATTGGTTTTTTGTATAAATTACAAAAAAAACACTCACTTAATAGTTGGTTTACAGATCACAAGTTAAAACACTTACTGCTTATTTTTACAAAATAATTAATTAATTAATAATAATAATAGCATATGAAATATAATTTTAACTTATTTCATCATGCATGGTTTTATAAAAATTCTACTATTTCATTTTTATTTTATTAAACATTTTTTGTGTAGTTTATAAACAAATACTAGCTCTTATTTTGCGGGACAATTTAATTTGTGCAATTTATATAAACAACCATTGTAATAAGTATTTATTTAAAAAATGTATATAATATATATTATTAGTGACAAATAATGATAAAAATCCAATAGTTTTAAAATTTGATAGAAATATATACAAAATTTAATTTTTTTTAATGATTATATAACCAAATGGATAAGATTATATGAGTATGTAACCAATTAATCATTATAAAAATATATTAAAATAATTTTTGAAAAAAAAATGAAAAGGAAGTTCGATGATGTAAAATAAGGTTACTTGTCCACTAGAGTATTTTAATATACTAATTTGTCCACGAGAACACTTTTAATATACCTATTTGCCTCTAAAGTCTTTTAATATACCAATTTGTCCACGAGAACACTTTTAATATACCTATTTGTCCTTAAAGTCTTTTAATATACCAATTTGTCTTTGGGGGGTCTTTTAATATACTCATTTGTCTTTTTGGCCTATATATATGCATATAAAAAAAGATCTCAAAATAAGAATGGGTAATACAAATTGAATCCCCCAAATTTCCATTCTAATTTTTATCATTTTCCTCGAATCAGATTGAATTAATTTAATGGTCTCTACTGATTAAATGAATCAATTAAGTTTATAAATACACTTTTGGAGAAAATAATCTTACTGGTAGAAGAAGAAGCCCCAAAACAATACGTATTCGAACTTGAAGGAGTTGTTTTTGCTTGTTTCATAACGCCGTTTTCTGTTTTTATTATACGTTTAGACAATTTACACCTGCCGATTCATCGGCCTCTCGAGAATCAGAGTTAGCTGATCTCGAATTCTTACTTAATCAAAAATAAATACACACCTGTTAATCTGGTGCAACTAGAGGTTAATCTGGTGGTGGTGGTGTTATAAAGTCGAGAGCTTTGAAATTGAAAAGACTTCATCTCTCCTCCTTGAATGCTAGACGATCAATAGCAGTCCGATATTGAAGAACATCTTTGCCAATTTTTAAATCCCTAATTTGAGTCATTCCCATCTCTGCAACTCTCATGGCTTTAAAATACACACCTGTTGTAATTATATTTCAATTTTTTTTATTTTCAATTAACACAGTGGTTGTCTTTACATTTTTAACTAGTTCAGGACCCGCACTGTGTGCGGTTTTTTTAATTTAAATAAATTTAATAATAAAACCCGTTTATTCAATTAATTAATTTCTTCCATACTTCTGATTTCTCAAATCTGAATTAATTTATACTTAATTAGTATAAAAGCTAATTTCTCCATACTCCGGTCTTACTTCTTAATCTTTGCTAGTTAGTGCATATTAGTGAAAACAACATATGAAAAGTTAGTAAATATTAGTGGAAACAACAAAATAACATACCTTGTAATCAATCAACACATTATTTCGAAAAGCTTACAAAGGAAATCGTAAACAAAGTCGTAAATAACTTGCAATAACAACACCAAAAAGAAGGGAAAATACGTCAACTTTTGTGAAATACATTAACAATCCAAACTATATATACGTCAAAATCTAAAAATCTATCCATAATTATATATGTATAAAATCCAAAAATATATCTCATAAATATATCAATACTTTCAAGATATATAGGAAAATTTTATTTCTTATTGAATTCCATAAGTTGATAACTTTTACACGGCTAAGTATTATTTTTTCAATTTACCCAAAACATTTTATCTTCTTCATATTTGATAAAGTTATTGATAAATTTATTTAATTATTATGACCATACTAAGTATTATTTCAATTTCGTCAAAACTTTGTATCTTCTAAAAATATTTTCATATTGATGAAGTTATTGATAAAGTTATTTAATTAGTATGTCCATGTAATATATTGATAAAGTCATTATCTTCTAAAAATATGTTCATATATAGTGAAAATAGGTAAAATCTTATCTTATATAATAATCTTTAAAATTAGTTAATACGGAGTATCTTCTAAAATATATCCATATCTAATCAAATTGGGTCAAATTTTATCTTATGCATATATAGATATATTGATTAAATAGAGTTAGAATAAAAATTTATCTTATGCATATATTTTAAAATTAGTTAATACGGAGTATCTTCTAAAAATATATTCATATTTAATCAATATATAGATATATTGATTAAATAGAGTTAGAATAAAAATTTATCTTATGCATATATTTTAAAATTAGTTAATACGGAGTATCTTCTAAAAATATATTCATATTTAATCAAATTGGGTCAAATTTTATCTTAGGCATATATAGATATATTGATTAAATAGAGTAAGAATAAAATTTTATCTTATACATATATTGATTAATTCAAAAATTTGTGATTGCATTGGTTCATACCACTACGATTAAGGAGAAGCCGCCATGTGTCTCAGGCGACTTCTCCTTTATTATATATAATTGATTGGATTGGGATTGAGCCTGATAGATTACATATTTATATACTGTATAGTGTATTGGGCCTATTGGCTTAAGCCCAGTCTTACTCTCTTGTAATCTATATATATTGTCATTATGAGGAATGAAACCCTAAGAAGGATTTTATATCAATCATACGATTCTACATGGTATCAGGCTTTTCTTCCTTGTGGAACCCTATTTCGATCTGCCACCTGTGCAACCATCCTTTTCCCTCTCGGTAGTCCCTCCCGCCGCCCTCCTTCCCTTCCGCCGCCTCTCCCCCTCTCGCCAATATGGTCGACGACCCTAAGCCTCCTTTCCACTCCGACCTCACTATCTCCGACATCAATAATTGCATCCCCCTACCCGCCTCCTGCCACTTCAGAAGCCCTACCACCGCCTACTCGCCTCCTGTCTCAAGTCCCGGTCCGGTGCGCTCTCCGCAACAAGGCAGCGGTCGCGGCAGTAGCAGCGGTAGCAGCACTGGGCGCTGCCCGCAGCAAAGGTGGCCTGGTGGCCCTCGCTCTTGGAACGCCGCCCCTAGATGGTCCCCGGTGCCTGACTTCAACCCTCAGTGGATGCACTTCGGCTATCCTACCCCTCGACTTGCCGGTCCTCAGGCCTATTTGACATCGTCTGATCAAGGCTATGTTCCGTCTGATGAGCAACACGCCTTCTCCTCCATGCCGCTCACACCTACAGACTCCTCCTGGTACATGGACACTGGTGCCACCTCACATATGACGAACTCTTCAGGTACCCTCTCTTCTATTTCCTTTAAAGGTCCTGCACACTCTATTATCGTCGGCAATGGTGGTCGCCTTGCTACTTCGGGTATTGGCCACGCCACATTACAGAACCCAACCCACCCCCTACACCTTAACAATGTTCTGATTGCTCCAAAGCTTGTCAAAAACCTTATCTCTGTCTGTCGATTCACTACCGACAATAACGCTTCCCTTGCGTTCGATCCTTTTGGTTTCTCTGTGAAGGATCTTACTACGAAGGTTACTCGTCTGAGATATAACAGCACCGGGGAGCTCTACCCTGTCACACCGCCATCTACATCCCGTCAGTCGTGTCCGGTCGCCCTCTCAGCATCGTCGTCCAACCTGTGGCATGCACGCCTTGGCCATCCTAGTGCTGCCATTTTAGCTGTCCTTCGTTCTCAGAGTCTTGTCACTTGTAATAAAGAGTTACGCTCTAGTTTATGCTCTTCCTGTCAGTTAGGCAAACATGCAAGACTATCGTTTCAGCGGTCTTTGAACTCCACCTTTGCACCTTTTGATATCATTCATAGTGACATTTGGACCTCTTCTGTGCCTAGCAAGGATGGTCACAAGTACTACCTGTTATTTCTTGATGATTACACTCATTTTTTATGGGGTTTTCCATTGCACTTCAAGTCCCAAGTGTTTCCTATTTTTGTCAAATTTCATGCCTACATTAAAACACAGTTTCAAACACCCATCAAAAGCTTCCAATGTGACAATGGTCGCGAATTTGATAACAAGGACTTTCACTCTTTCTTCACAACAAATGGCATCTCATATCGGCTGTCATGCCCCTATACATCTCAGCAGAATGGCAAGGCCGAAAGAATCATTCGTACAATCACCAACATGATGCGCTCTCTCCTTTTTCACGCATCCATCCCCCTTCGCGTATTGACCTCACGTCTTATTAACCACATGTTATCTCCTCAACATCCTCCCTTCTACTACCCTCCAGCATCGCTCACCTTCGTACCTTTGGGTGCTTGTGCTTCCCAAACCAGTCCTCCACCGCCCCACATAAACTTCACCTGCACTTCACTCCATGTGTGTTCCTCGGGTATCCGTCTGATCATCGCTGTTACCTTTGTCTCGATCTTCACAGCCACAGGCTTATACTGTCGCGCCATGTCACATTTGATGAGTCCCGCTTTCCCTTCTTGTCACCTCCTCTCCCATCTCCCAACCCTGCTGTCTAGACATGGCCACGGGTCACGGGTCGGGTGGGTCGACCCGTGACCCGCCGGGTCACCGGTCAAAGGGTCGAAGGGTTGACTCGGGTTGAGGGTCAGGGAGAAGATAACCCGTGACCCGGCGGGTCGGACGGGTTTGCCTTTGAAACGACACAAAATCATCACAAAACGACAAAAAAACTCACAAAATCGTTCAACGGAAGGTCGAAACCCGCTCAACCCGGACATGAGTGGCGGGTCGACCCGATTTCTTCCCTCTCCTCCCACATGGGCGTGACGTGGCCCAACCCGGCAGGTCGACCCGTCGACCAGCCGGGTGACCCGAACCGGTGGACCCGTTGGAATCCCGAGTTAGGGTTTGGGTCATGTTCCCGTCTGAGTCGGAGTCTCCCTTCCCACACTTCCTCCTTGACCAGCGCTCTCCCGATGCTACTGTCTCTCCCCCTACGCCGCCCCCACCACCTCCTCCCCCACCTCCCACCAGACCTCATACCCGTAGCATCTCCGGTGTGTTCAGGTCGAGACAGATTGTCTCAATGCATGCCTCTCATCGCCCCGCCCTCACCCCGTCTCAGCCGTCCCAAGCTGCTCCCACAACACCCCATTTGCCGCGGCCGCAACTCCTTGTTGCGCCCGCAGTACCCCACCCCGCAGCACCCAACCCAACAGCACATTACGGCGGCCGCAGCACCTTGCGGCGCCCGCAGCCAAGTGCGGCGGCCGCAGCACCCCCCCCCCCCGCCCCCCTAGACTGCCGCACCTCTCACCTCCCCCCCGGCCTCGCTCTCCTTGACCCGAATTGGCAGGCGGCTATGCTCGATGAATTCAGGGCTCTTACAAGGAATGGTACCTGGATTCTTGTTCCACGCCCGCCTGAGGTCAACGTCATTTGTTGCATATGGCTCTTCAGACACAAGTTCCGCTATGATGGAACGTTGGAACGCTACAAAGCTCGACTTGTGGTTAATGGTCAAGCTCAGCAGGCCGGTATTGATTGTGATGAGACATTCAGCCCCATGGTCAAGCCTGCCACTATCCGTATGGTGTTGAGCTTAGCTCTATCGCGACAGTGGTCTATTCATCAACTGGATGTCAAGAATGCCTTTCTGCATAGCCATCTGAATGAGACTGTTTATATGTTTCAACCGCTAGGGTTCGTTGCTTCTGATCGTCCTAATCACGTCTGTCTCCTGAAGCGCTCTTTGTATGGTCTGAAACAGGCCCCTCGGGCGTGGTTCCAGCGCTTTGCATCTCATCTGCTCCGCTTGGATTTCGTTGGCAGCCGCTCCAATTCGTCTCTCTTTATATATCGCAGAGGCACAGACATGGCTTTTCTGTTACTTTATGTCGACGACATCATTCTCACCGCCTCCTCTGATGCACTCCGGACATCCATCATCGCCTAGTTGAGCTCCGAGTTCGCCATGTCTGACCTTGGGCCGTTGACTTATTTTTTGGGGGTCTCCGTGCAGCGTCATGCGTTTGGGATGTTTCTCTCTCATAGTAAGTATGCTGCCGAAATTGTTGCTCCGGCCAAGATGAGCAACTGCAAGCCTGTCGCCACCCCTGTCGATTCCTCCAACAAGCTCAGTGCTAACTCTGGTCCCTTGGTTGATGATCCTACATTGTACCGGAGTCTTGTCGGGGCATTACAGTATCTTACGTTCACTCGGCCAGACATCAGCTATTTCGTTCAGTAGATCTGCCATTTTATGCATGCGCCTAGGGAGCCGCACTTTCAGGCCTTGAAGCGGATCATTCGGTATATCAGTGGTACGCTGGATATGGGCACCACGATCTCACCTTCCTCTCGGCATGACCTCATCGCCTACACGGATGCGGATTGGGGTAGGTATCCTGACACACGCCGCTCTACGTCTGGTTACTGTGTCTTCCTCAATGACACCCTTGTGTCCTGATCGGTGAAGCGTCAGTCCGTGGTTTCTCGATCCAGCGCGGAGGCTAAGTACAGGGGTGTCACCAACGTTGTCTCCGAGTGCTCCTGGCTGCGTAATCTCCTCCTTGAGCTTCGCTGCCCTCTTCAGAAGGCCACCCTGGTCTACACGGACAACGTTTCTGCTGTCTATCTCGCAAGCAACCCAGTCCAACATCAGCGCACCAAGCACATTGAGTTCGATCTCCACTTTGTTCGGGACAAGGTTGCTCTTGGACATGTGCGTGTTCTGCATGTCCCATCCTCCTATCAGTATGTTGATATCTTCACCAAGGGTTTACCTCGTCAGTTGTTCCTCGATTTTCGGTCCAGTCTTACTGTTCGGGAACCTCCACTTTCGACTGCGGGGGTTTGATAGATTACATATTTACATACTGTATAGTGTATTGGGCCTATTGGTTCAGGCCCAGTCTTACTCTCTTGTAATCTATATATATTATCATTATGAGGAATTAAACCCTAAGGAAGTTTTTATATCAATCATACGATTCTACAGAGCCCTTCTACGGAGTATTTATCTTTCCTATCTTTATATTGAAAATGAGCTGATTTCAATTATATCATACATATATCAAAAAAAAAAAATTTTGATCCCTGTATTATTTTGGATTTCAATTATATCATACATATATCAAAAAATTTTTTTTTTGATCCCTGTATTATTTTGGATCCCGAGCAAATACTCAATCTGTCCTTACTTCTAAGTCGGCTTTACCTAAAAATAGTGAAAATGATATTCCAAGATAATGTCTCCGGTACATTAGGAGTCAGGACTACGACTATCATAATGTCTATACTTGTATTCTTGTAATCCAATAATTGGAAATTTATTTTAATATTTCTTTCTTTTGTTCGATTTAATATATATATTTTTTTTTTGCTTTACTGTTATAGATTCACTCCACGTGGCAACCGTCGTAATGTATACCCCAAAAAAAAATAAGGAAATTGAAAATTTGAGTTTGGTGCTTCGCACTACTTTCTTTAATTAGTCACATGCTCCCATTGAAAGAGCCGTTACGATCTTGACACGTCATCTCCATATCAAAAGGCTGTCTCCAGCTCCTTCCAGGATGTTGCCACGTGTATGGACAAATTAGTTTTTGTCCTTTTTTGTATACTTTTCCATCATATTCCATTCTCATTTCTCCCGTGTTTATGAGTGGTTAGTCAAAATATTCACAAAATAAAAAATATTTACCGAAGTATTTAGAGTTTAAAAGTATTTACCAAAATATTCACTAGGGTCCCACTTGTCTTTTATAATTTTCCATAAAAAGCAAAAATCATAAATAATCACCATATCTTTTTATAATTTGCATTAATATCCTTAAGTATTGTTTGTCTAGTTCTGTATTCCGCATTTAAATATTATAATCAGAACCTTAATCTAGTTTGATCCTGCAATTTGGCATCAGAGCCTAGTTAATTAAAATATTTGTATTTATCTATAAGCCAATCTGGAGGTATCTACAAATTGTCCCCATAAGACTTATCCTCATACTTTACATCTAGATACAAATGATAAGCACTTTGGAGCAATTTTAAATGCTATTTCAGACCAACTTATAGATTTAAAAGTTGAAATTAAAAAATTAGAACAGTTATATCTAGAAATTAGCGGTAAGATTTTTAAGATAGTAAAAGAAACAGGTGAAGTGCAACACTCAACCAATCTCAAAGCCATCAACGAAATTAGTCATCGAATAAGCCTAAAATCTGGTGGTGAACTTAAGAAAGGAGATCCTTTTAAATATAGTTATCCATTTAAAAAATCCAAAAAGAAGTTTTCTACTAAGATAGATAATATAAAGAAAAAAGGTGTTATTGAAGGAGAAAATCAAGACGAAAATCAAATCCTTAAAAATGAATCAACATCCAGTTCCACAAACAAGGAGATTTAGCACTAAGTTGGACGACCCAGAATGGAAGTTGAAATTACAGAAACTTAAAAACATTGAATTCAACTTCACAAACCAAGAAGTTATGAGCGATGATGAGTCTGACAGAAATTCTGATGAAGAAGCAGTATATCAGCAAATGGGACTAATTAATCTGAAAGACATGGAAAACATTCCCATATCCAAAGTTCAACAGAAGCTAGATGAAATACTAAGACAAAGAAGGCTGAGGGAGAATGAACCAGTAGAACAGAATGAAGCTAGAAGAAACTACAGGCGATATGAACATGGTTCAACCAGTAATTATAGACCTAGGCTAAAGCCGAAGGAGTTTCTAGCGAAGAAAGAAAGATTTGGAGTGAGTATTATGCCAAACCATAGGCAAAGAGAAATTAACCTAGAACCCATAAGTGAAACAGGTTACAAACTAAACCTGGATGGTGTAAGGAACAGGCGTGAGATCATAGAATTCTGGAAGAAAAGCATGATGAGCGTATTAAACATGAATGTAGGATGGAATTCTTCCCAATTCCTTAATTATATAGAACACAGTTTCTATGGTTGTATTGCCGATTGGTATGGAGCCATTGGTGATGAAGCTAAGCAAGAACTTAGGAATTTGGCAAGTCCAGTGAATATGTTCACATTAATATGTGAGTTAATTGAAGATGAATTCATTGGAGAAAAGGAAGATGAAGATAAGGAAGCTTTAAAATGGCAAAGAACTTTGAACAATCTTGAAATCTGTAACATGAAATATGTTGATAACTATATAACAGAATTCGAGAGATGTTACTATAAGATAGGAGAAAATGGCACTAATCTTCAAATGTTCTTTGATAAACTTCCTTCCCCAATTAATGAACAAATAAGTGACGAATATCGAGAGCTAATAAAAAATGGAAGCAAAGATTCTCTTGGTAATAGAATTTCCTATGTTAGGAAATGGGTTGAGAAAAAATGTCGAGATGTTAGAAGCACCCAAAGAATGAAGAAGCAATTCTTAACATGTTGGGAGACACCAACAGAATGGGGATGCAACACTAGAGATTATCAAGGAAGAAAGAATTATAAGAGAAAAAGTTTCAACAGACAAAGAGGTGAAAAATATTATAAAAAGTATTATAAAAAACCTTTCTAAAAAAATAGAAGATTTTTCCAGAAAGCCTCATTTTGTCCTGAGAAAAAGAAAAACTGCAAATGTTGGGCATGCGGTGAATCCGGTCACTATGCTAATGAATGCAAAAACAAGAAGAACAATAGATTAGCAGAAGCCCTGGGTAGTTTGGATTACATAGAACTATCAGAAGATGAAGCAGTAGATTTAGCTCTAAGGAACAACAAAGGAATAGTGGAAATAATTGAAGAGAAGTTCGATGAACATGAAGAATCTGAAAATGAATCAATTGAAGGTGAAGAAATTAATGAGATGATGGAAGGAGAAGCTCCTAGTGAGTTCTCTGATGAATATGAAATGACCACCTTAGCTCAACTTCAGCAAGCTGAAACTTCTATTGATGAAGAACAAGTAGAAGAAATGACCAGATCAGGGGTTGATTTCCCGATCATTGCCAAAGAACAGTTTGTTAAAAAATCATTGTTCTCAAAATATGCTAAATATGTGTGTGAAGAGATGTCTGGAGACGTAACAGTTAAAAACAATGAAAATCAAGCAACTGAAGTGAACTTAATAAATTGGGCAAATATTCAAAAACATAACAAAGACAAAAAATTTAAATATATCTTTATATGTGGCATTCAAGTTATTATAACTCCATTACAAGACTATGGTAAAGATGTGCAATGCATTAATTTCGTTTGTGATATTAGGCATAAAAAGTTTAGTGACCAATGCATCAGTGGAATAGTCTGTAACCTGAGTCAAGGAGCAGTTTCTTGGATTTGTAGGCCAAACTATTATGTTAGTTTAGAAGATCATTATGCATCTAAATTCTTAGCTATAAAATTGTTAACCGAAGGTATCAGTATGCACAAGGGAACTTGTCCATTACAGCTAAAGTGGAAGGTAGTTTATAAACTGGAAAACACGACAAATCCTCCACGTAAGTGTCACATAGTAGAAGCTGAGAAACACGAGGTAGTAGGACCTAGCAAAGAGGTTGTGCCAGTAAAGCTAAGACCAGACCAGATAAAACTAAAGACCATTTGGGTAAACGCATTCGAAAATTCTACAGCCACTAGCAGCGATAAAGTTTTAACTATAGATGAAGAAGGTAGAATCCATACGAATGCTAAACCACAAGTAAACCTATCTAGGTGTCCGAGTCTAGCCAGAAATCCCAGTTTTAGGTTCAATCCTAATCTCAGTATTACCCCAAGAACCCAAGGACCTATGGCAAGCAAGAAAGATAAGTCATTTGTGGTAGATGAGGATATAGCTAGCATGATAGCAGCTTTAAACAAGAGGTTAGAAAATAGAATTATAAGAGAACCATCTAGACATAGTATTGATCTAGGTTCCTGTCCTTTTAGAGAGACTGATACAATTCTATTGCATCCTCCAACACTCGCAAGTATTGAGGAAAGACGGGGAGAATCATCCAGTTCTGAGCCTAAAGGAAAGATAGTAGGATATCAAACTAGAACCATTAGTGAACCTATCTTTGAAAATGATGCAAGGGCAAAGAATTTTGTGGAACCTCATAAGGAACCGTTTTGTGAACCGTTTTGTGAAGAAGAAATAGGAATGAGAATGGAAGTGATGGATCTTAGGCATCTCTACGAAGAGAATGTGAGGATAGAAGAAAGCCTTGAGCATGTCAGTAGAGGATCCTTGAAGAAAAATTATAGAATCACAAATCCCAATAGCATTTATATCCCAATAAGTATTTGTTTAGAAGGTTTTAACAAATATGAATTATGTGCCTTTGTGGATAGCGGTTGTTCGGTATGCTTTGGTAAAAAGGCATTATTTCCTGAGTTCATATGGCAGAAATCTCGTAAACCAATCCAAGTCAGGATAGCTGACGATAGTATCATGGTTCATTCAGAATTAGCTTCTGATGTGCCAATCATGATAGGTGGAGTCTCATGTGTAATCCCTACACTTTGGGCTACTACTCAACCTTCACATGACATGTTAATTGGAAACAACTTCCAAAGACTTCATGTCCCAGTCACTCAACACTTAGACATGATGGTCTTTAATATCAATGGAGAAGATGCTTGGGTTAAGAAGATCAAACAAGCATATACACACCAAGCAATAGAGTTCACGCGCACTAAGCGTGGTGAGGAATATATTCTTCCTACTCAAAGAGAATTTGCACTCTCCATATGTGAAATAGGTTTAAAAGAAAAAATTCTTAAACAGCAAGAAAAAATGTGCAAAGAGTTATATTCTGAAAATCCTTTAAAATTTTGGGAAAAAGATAAATCATTTGCTACCATAGAATTAATAAATCCAAAAGCTGTCATTAGAGTAAAACAAATGGTTTATACTTACAAAGATCAGCAAGAGTTTAAAGAACAAATTGATGAGCTATTAAAGAAAGGATTAATCAGAGAAAGCAAAAGCCCTCATTCTAGCCCCGCCTTTATGGTCAGAAATCATGCTGAAGAAAAAAGAGGAAAAGCTAGAATGGTTATCAACTATAAAAAGCTTAATGATAATACTGTTTTTGATGGATACTATATCCCCAATAAAACAGTTTTATTTAATAGAATACAGGGAGCCACTTGGTTCTCTAAAATGGACTGCAAAAGTGGATATTGGCAGGTAAAGATGAATGAAGACAGCATTCCACTTACTGCATTCAGTGCTCCACAAGGACACTATGAGTGGATAGTCATGCCATTTGGGTTAAAGAACGCACCACAAATATTCCAGAGAAGAATGGACAATGTTTTCAAAGAATTTAAACATTGTTGTCTTGTTTACATTGATGATGTCTTAATCTTCTCTAAAACCTTGGAGCAACATAAACATGATTTAAAAGCCATAACCCAAAAATGCATTGATCATGGAATCATTCTTGGACAGAAAAAGTGCATTTATGCTGAACCAGAAATTGAATTCCTAGGACTCAAGATAAAAGCAGGTCAAATTGTGTTGCAGGAACATATTTTAGAAAAGGTAGAAAAATTTCCTGATGAAATCAAAGATAGAAAACAACTAGAAAGGTTTCTAGGATGTCTTACCTATGCTTCTGATTTCATTAAAGATTTAGCCAAACTAAGAAAACCTTTACAGGTAAAATTGAAGAAAGAACAAGTTTGGAATTGGACTCAGCTAGACACCAAGATAGCCAAAGAACTAAAAAGAAGATGTGAAAAACTTCCAATATTAACTCTACCTAATGAAGATGATGAGTTAGTTCTTGAAACAGATGCTAGTGATTATCATTGGGGAGCTGTTTTGAAATTAAAGAAAGATAACAAGCTTTGCAGGTACAGCAGTGGCAGCTTCAACAAATCTGAGTATAATTACACTGTCATGGAAAAAGAGATTCTTGCAATTTATCGTGAAATCCAGAAGTTTATAATCTTTTTAGCCCCTAAACCTTTTACAGTCAGAACAGATTGTAAAGGCATATTGGGTTTTATAAATAATAATCTTGATAATATGAAAGCGCATGGGAGGCTCCTGCGTTGGCAATTAGCCCTTAACCAATTCACCTTTACTGTTGAACATGTGCAGGGTTCAAAAAATTCTCTAGCAGACAGCCTAACTAGAGAACTAGCTGATGGACCAAAGAAAGCAGATTCGATGGGAAGACGCTCGCTGGGCAACCAGCGAGATGGATCTTGATTTCTTAAGTGGCATAAGAGAATATCAAGGATGGGTTTCCCCTCCAAGTTTTTATATTTCTGTTGATTTTGGAAGATTTACTCATAACAGATTCCGTCGTGGACTCCTTGAAACGAGACACAGAACGGTTGAAAGATTTTTAACTTTGGAAATCATTATAAAAGTTCTTCAACTACCTATAGAACTTCAAGAAGAAATCTGTAGGAGATGGAGAATGAGAGATTTCAGATATTTCTACTGGACAGTAACCTTGAGGGATCACAATACTCCAGCAAGGACCAGAGAGTGGTGTAACCATTTCGGTATAAACAATTTCGCTGGATTAGGAGGAATCTCATTGCCACTTACGGCATATGTTGATTCAGAGTATCTAAAAGCATGGGAATATGGAATGTGTAATGGACTCTACAAATACAAGCAACCATGGCCAAAAGAAGAAGAGCATAGCTTCCTGTACAACCACTTCACTAAATTCCAGAAGGAGGTTTTCCTCAGAGCAACAACGTTTGAGAAGATAGAGGAAATAAATGGTTGCCGTGTTATCAGTGCTTGCATGGATGTTAACAAAGGGAAAATCCGGTTACCACACTACCTGATCTTCCTGCTATTTACTGAAGAATACTGGTACGTGGTAGATCCAGTAGTAGGAAGCCATAATAATATAATAAGACATCCATGGGCAGCAAGAGCAAAAGGGTTCTTCTACATCTATTTTTACATCAACAAGTTTAGACAGACTGACTGTGGAATATTCAAAGTTGGGAATACCACCTTCATCATAACCCCACAACTCAAGCCATTGATGCAGCAAGCTATAGACAGGTCCGAGTCCATTGAGCTCTATTTAGCACAAATAGAAGCTGGTCACTTTTTGGATAAGGAAGGCCATGAAAGGATGATTGATATGTTAATTACATGGGATCGAGAATACACTGAAGGTCTAATGCTTGATCTCGATTTGGATAATGAGCAAGATTTGGAGATTGATAATCTCCAAGATCTGATAATGGATGATGATGACTTAGAGGCCAATATGGGAGAAGAGGGGGTCCAGAACCTGAATGATTAAACATCATCATTATGCACCAGCACAATTATTGTACCTTTCTGTTTTCTTTTTCATCATGTGAGTTGTATTATTGAGTCAGCACTGTGTGCTTTTATTATTTTTTCTGAATGCGTAGGGGCCCATATGTCGGCCATTAGCTTTTAGACGTTGTAAAGGCATCCAATGCCTTTCAATCAGCTCTATATATAGAGCTCTCCTCAGACTTCCAAGGGCATCGAAATCCAGAAAGAGAAAAACATATGAAAAGAGAGAGAAGTCTTGTAATACAGAAAGAGAAAGAGAAGCATTGTTGAGTTCTGAGTAGGTTGGTTTCCCATCACTCAAAAACTCAAGAATCCTTCGATGGATCTTTCTGGTGTGAGAATCTAGTATGTTTGTGTGTTTGTAAGTTTTAAATTAGGAGTGCTTGTGTGTTGTAATATTTTCCAAATTCAATAAAAGTTTGTTTTTAAGAAAGGGAAAGCTACTTAATCGAACTCTATGTTCTGAATAATTAATTTTCTTGATTCCAATCCTTTCACCCTCCAAAAACAAAAACTGAGAGTTAGAGACTACGATCTGAGGTAGGAAACGAAACAGATCTGTGCTGTGCTTGGACTAAGGGAGGCCTGGTTGAAGGTTAGCCACCTCTAGAAAACCGGAAGCTAAAGGAACGCCGGTGGTCCAGTGTAACTAAGTTCAGGTATCGGTCAAACCTCTCTATCTTTAAGTTTTTAATTGCAGAGCGTGGTGGGCTTGAAACCACAGAAAATTCATTATTCATAATATAGTCAGTAGATTATGGTAGTTAGTACCACCAAAAGTCATTTATAAGTATTCTATATTGCATCTTGAGTATTATTATCAAAAACAAGAAAGTTTAAGACGAAGTTTGTAATTTAGTATAAAGTACGGGTACCTTTTGAAAAATCAAAAAGAAAAAGCTGAAATCTTTGAATATTTTTGAAAATAGTTTGAAAGGTTGAATTTTGTGGTAATTATTTTGGAAAACTTGAATATTTAGAAAAAAATTTCCGTGTTTATAGCCCATAGTTTGCATTGCACCCCTGGGTCGGGTCGGGTCGGGTCCTAAGGTGAGCTGTGAAGGGTTACCCTAGATGGGACAGTCGGGTCAATTGTGTTAGATTCAAGTCAAGGAAATCTTTTCGGGTGGTCCAATCGGAGTGGTCCAATAGTGTGGAGTAATTGGAGAGCAAGGAGGTTTCGGCTTCGATTCTTATTTTCGTCTACTAGTGGGTCGAGCTGGTCAGTACAAGCTGATTTACCTAATATGCGAGCTCTTGCCCGATGGGTCTCGTGTCCGAGGTTTACCATCAAATGTGGGTTTCCTTGTCATACAAAAAATCTTTTGGGACGAATTATTTTAAATAATTGAATATACTACGACAATAATAACTCATTATATCTCGAGGGATTCAGATGCGAATGCATATATTAGTCAAAGAGAGAGTAAGAGGAATTAAACAAATGAGACAAACGATGCAAAGTAATATAAATAAGCAGCGATGAAAATATAAAATAAGCGGTAAACATAAAAGGCTGATTAACATCAATGGTTCGAATGCTTCTTTTCTTGATCAATGATCGACAATATCTCTCATAAGTGTCGGGAGAGTAATGTCTTGACGAATAAACTATTAAACTCCATCCAAACTTTTCTTCGGTCTACACCTACCCCTTCGAAATTAAATCTCCTAGTATCGGTGCTGATGGAACCATGCATGTTCGAATCAACGTAGCCTACCTTTTCGCTTCTTGTTTTCAATGTTAGTCACTCCAACTTTGATGAAAGGTGATATATGAGTTTCGATAGGTTGAATTAGGTTTTTTTTGTGTGTGTGTGAGAGAGAGAGAGAGAGAGAGAGAGAGAGAGAGAAGGTTTTTAGTAGTTGCCGGATTAATGAATGGTATTTACATGCTTAGAGTACTACTTTCATTATTATTTAGTGATCGTCGTAACGTGTACACAATATAAATTAGACTTGCATCTAGTCGAGAAAAATAATATATGATGAATAAAATGATTTATATTGCCGACAAATAAAATAAACGGGCATGTTAATCACATGGCGACCAAGATTATATTTGATTAAATGAAGTCAAATAAGTTTTCATACCAGCAGGTAAAAAGCCGATTTCGTTATATATTCTATCTACTAAGCATTAGGTGTCACTCGATTATTTAATTTCATATATTATATGTTAAAAGTTAAAACGATAAATAAAAATAAATAGATGAAATACTAAATAACTCGCTAATTTTTCATTGTAAATACATTTTGCTTAAAATATAGGATTATTTTCGTAAGATCAATATAAAGAATCTTTCATTTTAAATGTACAAGTCAACGCGTATACTTTGGGTTTATATTTTTTAATATCTGTATAAAATACTAAAAGGCCTTTGGTGTGATCTCGCTTACGTGGAATTTTCTGGATTAAAACGGGATTATTTTTGTTTACGTGTCATTTTCTGAAATAAAATTGTATTATATTTTTGGTCCACATCAATTAATATATATTATACACATAATACACTTATTATTGAAAACATATCCAATTTAACTAATCAAATATAATAATATATATTGGATCAAAAATTTCAATGGGAAATCCTCAAAGTGAAGGGGAAAGAATAAGAAGATGAATCACTGTGTTCTTTTTTTTTTATAAGGTAAAAATTCGAGGTCAGAAAATTCTGAACCTCGAAGGCCGACAAGTCGACAGACGGTAGACCGTCTCAGCAAACAGAAAATACAAAGATGGTGCAGATAGAAGCAACAACACTCTACAAAGGCGAAACAAAATACAACCAGACCGAACGAGACGAGGACGTAGACGAAAGACGAAGCCAAGCACTCCCCGGAAGCAGCATCGCAGGCCAGCGGCACATCAGGATACACCTGTGGGCAATGAAGACGAACCTCTAAGGAAACAGTCTTCCGGAAAAAGGAGACGCCTTGATACACACTACCACGACCCCAGCCTTTCCCGACTTCGACTGCCAGAACCCCATCACACGGAAAGAAAGACCAATTACGCACACGCAGAGCCACACATTGCCTGAATCAAACTCACCAGAGACCCAAGCGGGAAATAACAACCCGACCGGGATTTATTTATTATATATAAATGTACAAAGGTATAAATATAAATGGTTTTATTAATTTATAATTTTAATATTTATTTTTAATTATTATTTGCTTGGGAAAAAAAACCCAAGGGTTAGCAGGTTGATAACCCAAGCCCGGGCCACCTTCGGGCCCAAGGTAAGCCCAATGCCAATAGAAGCATGACCCGAAGAGGAGATAAACAACCTAGGGATTGCAAGGCTAGCACGCCGAAGAGAAGAGATGGGGCAGAGCCAAGGCCGGCAATCACGGCACAAAACGTGGCCGTGCGATTTTTTTTCTTTTTCTTTTTTTTTTTGTTTTGTTGAAGTCCTTGCTGCGCAAGGATATTTTTTATTTTTATTCTTTTTTTTCCCTCCAAGACCTTGTGCTGCAAGGAGGGCTCAATCGAACGATGGCGACCCGGATCAGGGATCCCAGGGAGGACGCAATCGACGAACGGATCAATGAGGAAGTAGAATCGGGCGATAATCGACGAGATGGTAGATCAGCAAGAATGAACGAACCCAACCGAAGCCGGATACGGCCATTAGAAAACAAATTTTAGGGGATTCAAATTACCAGTTTCAAGTGTGGCTTTTCCATTAAGTTGGAGGATGGGAAACCCCAAAACAGAAGGAGGTTGAGCCGACAAAGGCGGGGTGAGATCGAATCGGAAGGAAAGGAAGCCCCAATACGAGAGCAAGAGCGGGCTAGGCTGGAATTTATGAAGCCGAAGAAGCGGCTGGTGACTCCCGAAGGAGATGTAGGGATCCCAAAGGAGATGTCAATTTCAAGCTAGCTGCTTGTACTCCAAGCCTTTGAATTACATCAAGCGACTAACCTTTTATTTATTTAATATTTTTTAATAGGTGTAAGCCTCGCCAAGCAGCCTAGGCCAGCGAGGAGGAGACAACGACCACTACAAGGCCGCACAACCAGACGGCGGAGCACCACCGGCCGGGAAAGACACAAGCGAGGTGGGGAAGACGACGACGAAGATCAAACCGAGCCCAATCGAGGCAAAAATGGCGGAGATAAGAAATTAAATAGAAATTAAGGAGGTACGAAAGAGAACGGCGATGAAGGTGCAGAGCACCGCCAGCGCAGCCAACGGCCCGGAATCGGAGGAACGAACACCGAAACCAAGACAGCCACCATCAAATGACCACACCGAGCACAGCCGGAGGAGGAATTTGGGGCTGCGAGTGTGGAGCCGGATTGAGGCTGAAAAGGGGGTGACGCAACCTCGACTGAAGGCGGTCGGAGTCGAGGTGAGGCGGCCGAAGCCGGATTGGGGCGGCCGAAGCCGGATTAGGCCGGTCGAAACCGGAGATTGGCTGAGACACTGGTATTTGAGGGTTTGTGGTGCTCTCAAAAGAGAGAGTTTTTGTGACTTAACAGATAGAGTAAAGTGATGATTTCGCTGTACTCTATCAAATAGTTGATGTTATCTCGCCGACCCGATTGACTTGAAATAGTTAATGTTTAGTTTAACTCAATTTATCTCATGTTTGGCCAACATTATCAAACATGAGATAAATTTTTTACTTATTTCTTTCTTTTATCATTAATTTCCAATGTAAAAATTGTTTTCAATGGAGAACTTTATGTTATAGTACCATCCAATTGGGGTTTGAAGGGGTTGTTTATGTTGAGGAGTCCTTTACATTAAATCACTGTGTTCTTTATTACTATCCCGTATTTTTACATTTTTTTTTCGATCTTTGAGTAATATATTATTGATTATCTTCTTCTCCTGTTTAACTATACTATCTTTAATCAGGATTTTTTTTAATGTCTCTTTTTTTTTACAGTAGGCAAAAATTTGGATGTACTAATGACATTCATGATCATCTCGCAAGATGATGTTCTGGAACTCACAACAACAATCGCTCAAAATAAAATTACAATTAAACTGAGATTTGGCAATAAAATCAGCTGCACCATTGACCTCTCTATAACAATGCTGAAAATTGATGCTCTCAAATTCTCTTGTAAATGAAAGGATCTCTTGGACAATTTGAGTGATCTCCCAAGGACTATTGTTCGCATGATTAATGGCGTCGATGACGATCGCACAATCACTCTCAAGTATCAATCTACGGATTCCCATCTCCGCTGCCAATCTTATACCTGTATAAACAGCAAGGGCTTCTGCCAAAATGATAGAACCCCTCCTAACATTACATTTATGTATCCGCATAATTTGACCATTATTATTCCTTACAACACAACCAATCTGTGGTTGAATATCAATTTTCACCGAAGCATCAACATTGATCTTAACTACATCTATTGGTGGACATTTCCACATCATTTTATCAGGAGGTCTAGCATGTTTAGGTAATCTGATTTTAATATGACCTTTATTCCAACAAGAGATATTATCAGTAGCTCGAGTTAACACATAGATCATACTTGTATCGGAAGAGTTGCGAAAAATAATTCTATTTATGAGCTCCCAAATTGAATGCTATAAATGACATAAGTCTGTAAAATCTAGATTAAGAGCCCTAGTATTTAGAATATTTTCTTGAACATCACATGTTAAATTTGGAATAATGAAGCATTTGTTCAACTTAACACCCAGATTTTGAATAAGGGATTTTGTAATTTGACAATTAAACAATAAATGATTTGTATCTTCAATATCAGAATTACAAAGAGAACAAGTACTATGAACTCTATTTAAATATCTATTTAACCGGACAGCCGTGGGCAGGATATCTAAGAATATTTTCCAAATAAAATTTTTAATATTCGGAGGGATATTAAGTTTCCAAATCCAATCTGCTGGAATTTTGTTCATATTCCTAGTTTTATAAGGCGAGGAAGTGGATTTAACAGAGAATTTTCCATTATTGTTGTAAATCCAAATTAATTTATTTGGAATATCAGTTACAGGAATATGGATATTAGTAATTGCTTGAACTATATGAGAAGGAAAGATAGAATTTAACTTATTAGTATCCCAAGAATTGGTATTTGTAAATAAATCGCTAACTTTTAAGTTAGGATCACGATCATTCCGGAACCTATGAAGATATTGTGCATCTACCCAAATGTCAGACCATACATTAATGGTTTTCTCATTGCCAACTAACCAGAGTAATCCTTTAGAGAAAAGATCCCTTATATTAAGAAGCCTACCAAATTGCCAAGAAGTTTTGAAATTACTTCTTTCCATAAGAGATTATGTCGAGAGATATTTATTCGTAATTACCCTAGACCAAATATTATCTGGATCAGCCATGATTCTCCATAGAAGTTTCATTTGCATGCCAATATTAATTTGCTCAGCCGATTTAAAACCTAACCCACCATCTTTTTTGGGAGTGCACAGATATTCTCAGCTAATTAGAGGATGATAGTTATCAGATTGAATTTTATTCCAGAAGAAATTTTTGTTGATCTGATCAATTTTTTGTAGGACTCCTTTTGGAAGAAGAAACGATTGCATTAAATAATTTGTTTTAGAATTTAAATTTGCCTGAATTAGTACCGATCTACCAGCTTGAGAGAGAGTATTGGATTTCCATTTGGATAGCTGCTTTTTGAGACTATTAATCGCCTAATCAAATATGATATTGCTAACCCTACCACTAATAAGAGGAATCCCTAGGTATTTTTCCATAGATTTCGTAACTGGAATATTTAGCTGTTGAGCAAGGGACTGGGCTTTACTGATAGGAATATTTTTAGAAACTTGTAAAGAACTTTTATTATAATTTATAGTTAATCCAGACATATTGGAGAAAGTATTTAGAAGATTTCTAATTGTGTGAAGACTTAAATCATCAGCTCGTCAAAAAATTAAGGTGTCATCTGCAAAGGAAAGAAATGGAATAGGATCACTATTATTTGTAAGTTTGATTCCAACCAAAATGTCATATTCCAAAGATTCTTGTTGTAACATTCTTCCTAATAGTTCCATAACCAATACAAAAATATATAGTGCAAGAGGATCTCCTTGTCGAATTCCCCTATGGGTATGAAATGTCTCTCATCTTTTGATGATTCTTTCTTGCATACAACTAACCATGTCAAGCACTATTAAATTACTTATTTTTAAAAATAGGTTTAAAAAATAAACAAGGTATACCATTTAAGGTTGGAGAAGGATATATCCTTTTTAGAAGAAGTTAAATATATTTGTATGATATATATCTCATAAGATTTTTTTCTTTAATAGATAATTATTTAATTAAGGATAATTAAAACAGAGGCCTCTTGAATGTGAAATTGACTGTCGATTGGATTCTAAGTTTATCTATTAAATTACTTATCTTTGAATAGGCAGATTGTTTGAATAACAATTGAAAATTTATCCTTTTTAGAAGAAATCATCAATTCAATATATCTATATAAAATACTAAAACAGAAGCCTGAAACGGCCTCTGGTCCGATCTCGCGCCCATGGAATTTTCTGGATTAAAGCGGGATTATTTTTGCTTACGTGTCATTTTCTGGATTAAAGTAGTATTATATTTCTGGGCCACATCAATTAATAAACAAATATAATTAGGTAAAAAACTTATCTTTTTAAATCAAATAATCTATCCAATATTATTTTTGTAAAATATTATTTAACTTTGTTATCTAAAACAAATATAATATTTAATTATTCTACATCTACAACTTCTTAATATTTTCCCA
Source organism: Persicaria maculosa (assembly GCA_963922045.1). Lineage (NCBI taxonomy): Eukaryota > Viridiplantae > Streptophyta > Magnoliopsida > Caryophyllales > Polygonaceae > Persicaria > Persicaria maculosa. The sequence continues at coordinate 8,737,155 of OY998257.1, forward strand.
TGGTAAGCTTCTCTATCGATCTCTCTCTTTTCTTTATACATAGTAGAATGGTCAATTGTAAAAATTGATTTGAAATGATACATGTATAAAAACTCTAAATTATAGTAAATATCATAAAAAATTATTTAACATGATTAATCTAGACTGAAATATGTGTTTACATTCTAAAAAAATAACACAATTGAAGATTATATATTTACTTTATAGTAATTTATATTAATTCAAAAATAGTTTGTATAACAAAATTTATTAACAAATCGCGCAACGGGCGAGTAATAAAACTAGTATATATATATTAAAGTTTTGGGTGATGTCAGACCCTAATGATCCATCACTCAATGACATTTTTCCGCACGAGGAAAAGGAAATCTGGATGAGACGTTATCGTATCATGATCCATAGTATTTATGAGGTGGGCCACCTTGTCTGTCACTTATTTGACCTCGTGAAAGATATGACTGCAAGTCACCCACTAAAAGCATAAAAGGAGATATATAATATTTGTGAGAATCATTTCGATCTCCCAAAGACATTTCCAATTCCCAGAGATACAATTAACGATCGTGATACTGTCACATTCAATATCAACAAGTCGAAGACCCAAATCCATAGTCATCAACAGACTAGAACTGAGTGCCAGAACTTCAGCCATCAATCGGGATATCGTGCCATATTGCGAGCTGTCAGACGTCGTGACAAAACCAGTGTAGTCTCAGATGACAAAGCTTGAAGTAGCAAGTCCAGACGAGAGTTTAGAGCCATCAAAATTAATCCTCAAGTGGTCTGCTAGAGGTTTTTTCCATCAAAGGTTTTTCTGACGTATGAATAGGGGTTGTGGTCATGTTTCCACTGTGATGGTATCTTCCTACTGTGAGTGTGATGGTGATAAATGTTTATAAAAAAATCTCAAACCAAAAATTTAAATAATGTAATTATATTATATATGGTCGGTGAACTTTAATTTCCTTTTTATTATCAATTAAGTTTAATTTGTTATTAATTATCTTGTAAATATATTACTTCTTTATATTTATCCTTTCTATCAGGATTTGTGAGATTTATTATTTTATGTAAATCTTTGTAATTTCCCTATTTAAAGGTTAATTATCTAATGAATCGATGGTGACTCTATTCATTCAAACTTACATGGTATCAACGTCTTTGGTCTGACATGATTTCCACTCCACAAAAGCTTCTGCCCCTCTATTCCAATAGTTGAAGTTCATGTTGTCGACCAACCCGATCAACGCTTTCATTTTGTGCAGTTAGTCACAAATATCAAAAATCTTATCCCCATCTATCTCGATCTGCAAAAGGTTTCGTACCATTAATGGGCTACCCTTTTTCAGGTTGCTCTACAAGCATACAATGTGTGATGAAGTATTATGAATTACCAATAGGGGCGGGAGGTGGTCGTGGCTCCTCCAGGTGGAAAAAAAAAAGAAAAATTCATGTTATATGTAATACGTTCTTTGTTATATTTGGAAGTAAAAGGATATGTAAACTTTGAACAAACTCAATCTGTATTCAACACTCCCAAATTCTCCATTAGAAGGAGCAAACAAGCTCTCTCAGTTTGTTACAAAATCTCAACTGGTTACACTGGCGCCACTTTACTATATAAGGTGCTACAGATGTGAAATTACCAAACTACCCCTCCTGTTATAACAGATTTGTCAAGGTGGAAAAATGTGTGTGTGCGTGTGACAGAATACCTTCCCATATACCCCCCTCAAGCTGGGCAAGAGACAGGTAAAACGAGACCAAGCTTGGAAGTAAGGAATCTGTGTTGATCAGCACCCAAAGCTTTGGTAAGCACATCTGCAATTTGAAGGGCTGAAGGAACATGAGCAGTAGAAATGAAACCTTCCTGAACCATTTCTCTGATAAAATGGCTATCAATCCTCACATGTTTGGTTCTTTCATGGAATATGGGATTGGATGCTAATTCTTGAGCAGATTTATCGTCACAAAACAAAGTGATGGGAAGAGGGACAGATATATGCAAATCTGAAAGCAGCCCCTGTAACCATACCAGTTCACTTGCAGCAGTGGACATACTCCTGTATTCACTCTTTGTGGATGATTTTGAAACCACCTTCTGTTTCTTTGTTTTCCAAGAGATCAAAGAGGAGCCAAGAAACACACAGTACCCTGTGAGTGACCTCCTTATGTCACGGCAATTGCCCCAATCTGCATCATTGTATGCACTCAGACTCAAAGAAGAAGCTGCAGAGTAAGACAAAGCCAAATTGAAGGTTCCTTTGAGATATCTCAGTAGATACATAGCAGCATTCCAGTGTGGTTGCAAAGGGTTTTGAAGAAACTGACTCAATTGCTGGACAGTATAAGATATGTCAGGTCTTGACAAGGTGAGATATAACAACCTACCAATGACCCTTCTGTAAGCCTCAGGATTAGAAATAGGTTCACCATCTTGAGAGGATAATTTGGTTCCATGTTGCATAGGAAATGAAGCTATCTTGCAACCCTCCATCTGAGCATCTTTGAGAATATCCAAAATATACTTTCTTTTATTCAAAAGAATACCAGATGAAGACCTTGATATTTCCATGCCCAAAAAATATCTAGCAACTCCCAGGTCCTTGATAGTGAATGCAGAATGCAATGCTTTCTTAGTTTGCACAATCTCCACAGAAGAGTTGCCCAGTAAAAGCATGTCATCAACATACATAAGAGCAACAGTCATGTCTGATCCTCTATGTTTGACAAAGAGAGAGTAATCATGTTTGGACTGAGTGAAACCTAAACTGACCAAGAATCTAGTGAGTTCATGATTCCACTGCCTACTAGCTTGTTTAAGGCCATACAATGACCTATTAAGTCTGCAAACATGACCACTCTGCACACAATAACCCTGAGGAGGAGTCGTATATACTTCCTCTTCTAAGTATCCATGCAAAAATGCATTGTTGACGTCCAGCTGATGTAGAACCCATCCATTAGTAGCAGCTAAAGCTAATATAACCCTGACAGTAGACAACTTAGCCACAGGAGAAAATGTTTGTTTGTAATCTTTGTCCTTCACTTGATTATACCCCTTTGCAACCAACCTAGCCTTGTACCTCTCAATCTGCCCATCAGGTCTGTATTTGATTTTATAGATCCATTTGGACCCAATAGCTTTCTTACCACTAGGGAGAGGAGTAACAATCCATGTTTTATTCTTCTCAAGAGCTAACAATTCATCTGTCATAGCCTTTTCCCAATGATCAATCCCTTTAGCCTGAGCATAACAATGAGGTTCAAAAGTGGCACACATGTTCACAAATGATTGAACATATGCAGGTGATAAATGAGCAAGATTCTGAATAGAAAACACTACAAATGATTGAGAATCTGACTCTGAAGATGATAACTGAGCTCTAGAAGGAAGCCATGAACACATATAATCCTGCAGTCTTGCAGGAGGTCTAATGTTTCTTTTTGAAGGAAGAATAAGAGGAAGTGAACCAATCATAGGAGGGACAGATGTTACTGAACCTTGAGATTTGTCACTAGGCTCATAACTGCTACGTGATGTGTCTTCTTCTGAACCAACAGCAAGATCCCCATTACTTACATTCATGGCAGGAGAAGAAGAAGAACCATCCCTTAATTGTCCAGAGCACAAGTCCTCTGATGATGAATCATCTTCAAGGGAGAAGCCTGAATTAGGAGGAAACACAGAGAATGAAGGATCCTTATCCTTCATCTTGAATGGAAACACAAACTCAACAAATTTTACATGTCTACTGATGATGACAGACCCTTTATCTAAGTCATAAAGCTTGTAAGCTTTCTGCCCTGGAGGATAGCCTAGGAACACACATCTTCTAGCTATGTTGCCAAGTTTATCCCTGTAGCCATTAGGTTGCAAAGCATAGCAAAGACATCCAACAGTGCGTAGTTGTTCATAAGATGGAGGTGTATGAAACAGAATTTCAAAAGGAGATTTTCACTTTAAAACAGAAGATGACATTTTATTAATGAGGTAAGTAGCACTCAACACACAATCACCCCAAAATCTGATTGGAAGACTTGTATATACTTTGATGGCTCTGGCAGTTTCAATCAAATGCATATGTTTTCTCTCAACCCTGCCATTTTGCTCATGAACCCCAGGTGCAAACCTCTGATGCAGTATACCAAGAGAAGTAAACAGCTCAACACACCCTCTCTGGGTGAATTCAGTTCCATTATCAGTCCTAATACACTTCACAGAAGCCTCAAACTGATTCTCAACCAATTTTAAAAACTTAGACACACAATTCAGAACTTCCAGCTTGTCTTGAATCAAATAGACCCAAGTAGTTCGTGAATGATCATCTAAAACCGTGAGGAAATACTTAGCTCCACATAAGGAAGGTGTTTTATAATGCCCCCACACATCCATGTGAACTAACTTGAAAGGAGCACTAGCCAATGAAATACTTCTATCAAACTTGAGCTTATGAAATTTAACCATAGAACATGTATCACAATTAAAATTGCAAACATCCTCAATCTTACAAATGGACAAATGTTTCATCTTTGACAAAGACATGTGACCAAGCCTAGCATGAACAGTCCGGAGGTTGGTCACATTATTACAAGAAAAATTCTTATCCTTATGAACTACTGTGTGCTCCATATAAGCAGATGCATTCAACTTGTATAGCCCATCTGCTTCCCATCCTCTGACCAATAACAACCTAGTTGTAAGGTCCTGTAACCAACAAGTAGATCCATCAAATCTAAACTCCAGATTCTGATCCTTTAGAACCTTAGAAACTGACAACAGATTGTGTCTAAATTGAGGAACAAAAAGCACATTATGCAACACAAGGTTAGGAAGCAAATTAACAGTTCCATGGGATGTCATAGATATGTGGGTTCCATCAGGTAACCCCAATGAGATAGCATTTCTCAATGGAACAATTTCAGAGAAGACATTCTTGTCAAACCCTATGTGATCAGTTGCTCCAGAATCAATAATCTAGTCACAACTATTAGCTTTATTTGTACCAATTAAAAATGAGACACTAAGTGTACCTGCAAAAATGGACTATAGCTTGATTCACTGAACTCTCAGACTGATCAGCATTGCCCTTCCCTTTCATCATCTTAACCACCTCATTGTAAACTGCATTTACCATGGCAGGATCAACCTGAGGCCTCATTGCAGTCATTGCAGGCAGCATCTCTGGATAGCCATTGTCAAGTGGTGAATCACTTTGAGGAGATTCAAACTGAGCTACAAACTTGCCTGGTTGTTTGCTTTTATTCTCCTCCTTAGGTCCTTTAAACCACTCGGGATATCCCACTAACTTGAAGCAATAATCTCTAGTATGACCTCTTTCACCACAATAGGCACACACACGATCAAATTTAGCCTTTTTGTAGTCCCTTTTTGCTTGCTCGAACTTGGATTGATCATTCTGTCTATAATTCCCATATCTATTCACAGCATTAGCTTCACTCTCAAACTGTTGCCATTTACTAACATTCAAAGCATTCACATCAGTCTGTACCACAGAAGTAACACCTTTTGATCTCTCCAACTGAACAGCCATCTGAAATGCCTTAAAAAGACCTGGCGTTGGATCTTTGGACAAAACATTACCACGCAATGGTTCATATACATCATTTAGTCCCATCAAGAATTGCATAACCTTCGATTTCTCTTCTCTCTCAATGACTTTCTTTAACAATCCACAACTGCAGCCACTCATACCCCCACATGAGCAACCCGGAATAGCATCCAACAATTACAATTCATCCCAATACTTCTTCAGCTTCCCATAGTAAGCTCCCACAGATAAATTCTCCTGTCTCACATTACACAAATCACGACGCAGCTGATACACTAATGGATCATTCGATTCATAGAATCTTTCTTTAATTTCACCCCACAATTCCTTGGCAGATTCAACATACATGAAAGATTCTGCTACCTCGCTTGTCATCGAATTGATTAACCAACACGTCACCATATAATCAGCTCTCTCCCACTTCACAAAATCCTCACTATCTAATGGAGGTTTCACACAACTTCCTGTGATGAATCCTAGTTTCGCTTTGGCTCCTAAGGCCATTTTTACACCATGACTCCAACTCGCAAAATTAGCACCATTAAACAACGTAGTAACTAATTGCGCTCCAAGATTTTTAGAATTCGACAAGAAAAGAGGATTGTAATGTACAGAATTCGTACCTTGACCTAAATCCCCAAACTGAATTCCACCATTAAAACCTCCAGGATGACCTCTGCCACCAACACCAGGTCCTGGTGGTGTGACATACGTGCCTCTGCCACCTCCAGTAAGCGCATCAGCAAAACTATGACCAGGAGAAACAGTCGAACCTCTTCCAGCCATGACGAAGAATAACGATGTCGAACAAAATCAAACGAATGAAATCAACAGTTCTGAATCAAAAACAGAGATCTCCTCCACCAACTCAAACTCAAAGATCGGATCGCTACTCGATCATACAGATCGTCACCAGAAGCTCTGATACCATTTGAACAAACTCAATCTGTATTCAACACTCCCAAATTCTCCATTAGAAGGAGCAAACAAGCTCTCTCAGTTTGTTACAAAATCTCAATTGTTTACACTAGTGCCACTTTACTATATAAGGTGCTACATATGTGAAATTACCAAACTACCCCTCCTGTTATAACAGATTTGTCAAGGTGGAAAAATGTGTGTGTGCGTGTGACAGAATACCTTCCCATATAAACAATTATTTTTTCTCGTTTAAATGGTAAATGATTAAATATTTTAACCTAGAAGTCAAGAGTTCAAATCCTTACATCTTCATTTTACAACAATTTTTTTTGAAATTATTGGGAATTTGACAAAAATAAACAAGTAAAAAAATTCCAAATATTTTTTTTGGCTGCTTCGAATAAATAGTTCAGGTTCCGTCACTGATTATAATATTATATATTATGCTTATAAACTCGACTTTGGTCATTAATTCAATTTTATCGAACTTTCATAAAAAATGAGGTATCTCTCACACATACACACATACGAGTATATAAATATGACAATAAAAAAACATAATTAATTATTTCAAAATAATATAGTATTATTTTAATTTGTAAGTATGATCGAATTAGGTCACCTACTCAATATCGATAGCATGTAAAATATCAATGGTCGTTTTCTTGTTTCCTTCATTATTGATTAAAAAAAAAATTTCGATCAACTGATGTCATTTGGGCGAAAAATACAATAATATTCGATCAAGTGATGTTTGATTCGTTTGAACACGATTTTATGGCTTGACTTCCATAGTACATTAATGCACTGTTAAAGCAATAAATATTCATGTAGTTCATTAAATGAATTTGACCACCTTACTGCATTACTCTTGGAATGTATCTCTGTAGTCTGTACGTTCTAAGACCATGTTTGAATTGATAGGCATTCCAATGCAAACATTGATAGGATGATAATATGATTGGTTTAGGAGTTATTGTGGAAACGGTTTAGGGTTTAGGGTTTAGGGCTTAAGATTTTTTGTTTCTGTTTAAATTAGTTCCTGTTGTTTTTGGATTTTGTTGATCGAGATGGATTGAGGAAAATCCTATGCAATTAACCATGATCAAAATGGATGATGCTTGAGATAGAAATTATGATTTGTTTGGATAGTTATATATTATAACTTATAATAAATAACGATATATATAGAGAGATTAGTTCCGATGTACACAATATTTATCGTGTACGCAAAAATTACTCCTTTGTTTGTACATGATTATTCGTAATTATTTGTCTGTACAAATAGTTTAAAAAAATAAATTGTATTATAATAAATAATCATCCAATATCATCGAATAATTTCATTCCAACGAATAATTATTCAATACCAATGAATAATACACAGTGAAAGCTGTGTGCATAGGATTTATTATATATATAATATTGTACATTATAATTTATAATATATGGTTATGCAAACAGAACTATATCTAGATGGTAATAAGCTATCTCTTGTAAATATATTTCCTATATATATGTTCCTTTTTTATACCTCTAAAATATATTTTAACGGTAACTTATATAGATGGTGATAAGGTATCTCATGTTTTATAATATGACATAGTGTTGAGAAATCGCAAGGTGTAGTGATATAGGATTAAGGTAAATGACACATAAGACACATAAAGGATGTATATAAACACAAAATAAACAAACGACCAACATAAAGTAGCTTTTTTTATACAAGGTAAAATTTTAAAAATGATCAACTATGGTTGAATCATTATTGTTCAAGAGTGAACGATGTCATCGATCTTAGCTGGACAACATTCCTCGGATATGGTCAAACTCAGCCAAGATGTGCCAACCTGTCAGTTGTCCGGTTACCCTCTCGGAAGGTATGAGAGACTGTGACCACCCCGAGCGTCTTTCAAAGGCCGAACGCATCGAAGATCATCATCTCAATAACCCACGAGCACGTCCAGTTTTCTTTAAGAGCATTGATAATTGTCAAGCAATCACCATCAACTTCAAGACACATACATAACCCCTACCAATCTTCAGAGCTTCCAACATAAAGCAGCATATATCAATGAATGAGAGCATGAAATCCATAAATCTGAACACTTTTTTAGTCGAAAAAGAAATTGATTAGAGAAGGAAACAACGTAATATACCATGTTAGAATGAATAATTCCTAACGGAGTTGCTTTTATTATCATTAGAGTAAATACACACCCAATTATAATTATATTATTCTTAACATCTCTATATATAAGGTTATTTACTCTAACACACCTTATAATACACGATGAGAGATTTATAACATATATTTCTCCAACTTTTTTGATAAATTGATATATTATTCCTTATAAAAAGAAGATGTGAACCCCACTACGTGATGTGCACATATATATAAACCATTAACAAAAGATTAAACTTGTACTTTTTCTCCACTTTCAAATTAACAAAATTCAACTACGAATTATAAAATGAAACACATATAGAATCTGAATTGACACATAAGGCTATCAAAATAATTCATACTAAAAAATTAGAATCACGTATTCTTATCAGCACTGATAGACACGGCTCGTGAAAATAAAGAAAGAGAATGGAATAGAACAAAGTATATTCTTTATAACAAGTTGAGAAAATTATACCTCCATTAGCATGTCTTGATTGCCTTTTCCAATCTATATACTATATTAAAAGAGAAGCATTTATGCCACATGTCCTCTCCATTTTCAAAGTTATTTTTGGAAATATTATTTACATAATATCATTTATTATGACAACTATATTTTCTAATATTATTTTTTTGGAATGTTTTCTAATATTAATTACCCAATATTATTTGATGTTATATTTTTTTAACCATCTATATACTATATTAAAAGATAAGCATTTATGCCACATGTCCTCTCCATTTTCAAAGTTATTTTTGGAAATATTATTTACATAATATCATTTATTATGGCAACTATATTTTCTAATATTATTTTTTTGGAATGTTTTCTAATATTAATTACCCAATATTATTTGATGTTATATTTTTTTAACCATCTATATACTATATTAAAAGATAAGCATTTATGCCACATGTCCTCTCCATTTTCAAAGTTATTTTTGGAAATATTATTTACATAATATCATTTATTATGGCAACTATATTTTCTAATATTATTTTTTGTGGAAAGTTTTCTAATATTAATTACCCAATATTATTTGATGTTATATTTTTTTAACCATCTATATACTATATTAAAAGATAAGCATTTATGCCACATGTCCTCTCCATTTTCAAAGTTATTTTTGGAAATATTATTTACATAATATCATTTATTATGGCAACTATATTTTCTAATATTATTTTTTGTGGAAAGTTTTCTAATATTAATTACCCAATATTATTTGATGTTATATTTTTTTAACCAATGGGATTAATTCAAATCTTTTATCTTTCACTATTTATTATTTATTTTTCTCTTTATCTCTTTAACCCAATTGTATTTTTTTCGATTATTTCTAACACATTTACTAATCAATGGGTTTAATTCAAAATATTATATTAAATTTAATGTCTATAATTAATCTATATCTAAATATTATTTATAAAATAACCGCGCCATGGCGCGGGGATCGTACTAGTTCATGTTAATTAATTTACTTGCCAATAATTTTTTTTAAAAGAAATAAACGACTAGTGTATAAAGTTTAAATGTATTTATCTTTTTTTTCCTTTTTAAAAACATTATACAAGTTTATGTACATGATCATTTTTCTTGAAAAGGCAAGTCTTTTTACCGTTGTTGTGAATATGATATGGGATAGTATCCCACATTGATTATAAAGTGAATCCAACTCTTATATATAGGTGGATGAGCTACTCTTTCTAATGCCAATTGATTTTAATATGGAACCTCACTCTGCTTGTGTGATTGGCTTGGTTAGCGCGTGTTGCGCTTGGCGTGTGACCCTCCATGTCGTATGACCCACTGTTGTGACGAACATATTTGCCGCATTTATTATCATTTTGTCCACCAACCTATCCATATTAGTGTTGTTGAAACCGGAGTTGCTCAATCATTGAATTTTGAATTTTTGCCCAATTTCTGCTGCAACCAAATTGAATAGAAGACACACGTTTACCACATTTATTATCATTTTGTCCACCAACCTATCCATATTAGTTTTGCTGAAACCGGAGTTGCTCAATCATTGAATTTTGAATTTTTGCCCAATTTCCGCTGCAACCAAATTGAATAGAAGAAAAGGCTCAAACTCAAGCACGGACCACAATTTGCCCAATTGCAATACCAATTTCAGCAATTACAACAATAATTTCAGCAAATTAAGAGATTTCAGCAACAACAATTTCAGCAAATTAAGAGATTTCAGTAACAACAATTCCAGATTAGTGGTAGTCGAAATCTCACAACATCGATTTCAGCACAACACAAAAAACAATTACGGGAGGAAGATATTAAAATTACAAGAATCAAAGGAGGGAAAAGATGAGGGTTTGGGCAAAGTGTCTCATCTTCTTCCGTCAGCAACTACAAAGTTTCCTTCTAAGTCTCCCATCTTCTTCTGATCCTCCTATACACGCTTCAATTTCCATCGACTCTGTAGTTGTCCTCTTCATCAATTTCTTCTACCTGTCGATCTCCCCATCTCGATATACACGCATCTGCAATCAGATCTCCCCTAAATCTAGGTCGGTAAATCCAAACGAATTTTTAAACCATCGCCACCGGCATCTCACACTAAGAGGCGACGAACTCCATCACGTCTGGGCTCGCCTCCGCCTTCGCATCGCCATCAAATCGCCTCCACCTTGCCTGGGCTCTCGATCGTGGTTGTGGTTGGTCCTGGCTGCGAATCTGGCTCCTTGTCGCCATTAATTCCATCTCCTTTGGATCTGAGTTCGGCTGGATCGATTGACATGGAATTTCGTTCGTGAAGGGAGGATTAGAGGGTGATTTCATGGCCTTCGTCTTCTTCAGTTCCAGATCTGGACTCACCGTGTTATCTTGCTCCCCGAACCCTCTCTCTTTCCTTCCCCCGTCCCATCGCCTAATAAATTTCTAGATCTAGAAGCGAGATTTGGAAGCCATTGAAGTTGAGAAAAATGTTCCGGAAGCCATTAAAGTTGAGAAAAAAAGAGTGGACTTTTAACTAATTTGTAAGAGGCGGTGGTCAATTTTTTTAATTAGAGCCTAAAAAATGGCTTGTAGAACAAATTAATTATAAAATAATTACGGATTGTTCCGAGAGACAACAAAAAAATGCCGCTATGCTCCTCCTGCGACCACAATATCCACTCAGCTAACCCTCTTGCTGGCCGCCTAAATTTCTCGATTCCGACCTCGTCGCCGTCGATTCTTGACATGGACTCACAATACCTGGAGAAATCCGCAGGTACAATTTCATCCGCAACACTAATTCTAGTTGTTTAGGAACCAAGAACAACAACTTTCGACACCATTTTGTCTCATAACCTACTCAGAATTGTGAATGGCAATGACGATGACCACCAAAACGTTACCTTTGACATTGTCGTAGTCGCCAAACATCCTTCGTTATGGTATTCTAATTCAAATACTCATTTAATTTATTTTTTCTTTCTTCAATTGCTTTGGAAATCAATGGTTAATTGTTAAATTTGCAGGAGGTATGATCAAAACAGGATGACTGAACCACAATTTGAGAAATTTACAGATGAACAGGTTTTTGTTATGGATTGCTCGAATGTAAACAATAATTATCGACAATTGGGAAGAGTATACGCAACGCATGAAAACCAAATGTCTAGATTGCATGAAAACTGACGCAATGGTAGTCCTCCACCCTTCACAATTTATGGCCAATTGGTTTAATTTCAATCTTAATTGAAACTAGTTTGTGTTGAAGGTTGAATACGAAGATGAACTTGGAGCTGTAAAAATCTAAAGTTAAATTTTTTTTTTTATCTCGGCCCAATACGTAATTATTTTATAAAATAAAAAGGATTCGGGTGTAATTATATAAACTTCGTCTTGCCTATAGATGAAACTTATCTTGCCGATATACTTTATGTTCGTTAATAGATGGTCGTTAGCTTTTTATCACATTTTTTAAATAACTAAAAAATTATATAAAATATTAATCTTTTTAAAATTAATTTTTACATAATTTCATACTTATATAAAAAAATATGTCAAAAAATCATCAACCACCTATTACCGAACGGAGAAAGTACATCATATCCATCGAAGCAAGAGAGATTTTATTGATGAATTCAAATAACATGCATATTCGGCTAACGTGTTAAAGCATAAAATATTGATGACTAATGAGTCATGTCCCGAACAGATAAAAGAAACCCCAAACCCGAATGAAAATTTAAGGCATATCAACAATGACTGAAACTTGAATTGAAGTGATTTTGGATTATGAAAATCGGGAATTATATCTCTAATTTTGGTTAGTTTTTGTTTTCACGTGATTTTGATTATGTATCTGATTTATAAATTTTAAATTTCATTTTTATCATTTTCTATTTTTAACTGAATGCAGAATTGAGGATCATTAATTCATTATTAAGCCATAAGGTTTTTTAGCAGTATAAGATTTTGTTAACCTACCCTCAATGATATCTCTTAAAAAAAAAAGTTGGGTATGAAATGATTGCCTCATGCACCATTTCATGTTGAAGCTAGAGCACTTTGTTCTCTATTTGGTTGATTTTGCGGTAGATACGTGTGTACGTTGGCCACTCAAAATACTAAATGTTTGTGACGAACATTTTAATCTCTCAAATATATTTTCATCTGTCAGTAACATAGTCAATGAGTGCCAGATTGTCTACTTCAATTTTAATGCGTTGAAGACTAAAGTCACTTGCATCCATTAAGCCAGACTAGAATATAATAACTTCCACCATGAAAGGAATGTTCGTTCACAGTGAAGTCAGTAACTAAAATATTCATCAAAATTTCAATCTTTCTACTGAATTTATCGCTAGGTTTAGTAGTTTAGGTAAAAAAAAATGAAGTTCAAAATCAATTGATTTCATCACATTCTAAAAATCCCAGCATCAAATAATAATTTAGAAATTTTCCAATGCAAAGTTAAATTGATTAATTCTAGGGTTTACCGAAGCAGAAATTAAATCTTTTCCCTTTTTTGTTATTAGATATTCCAATTTTATTTTCTCCTGGTTCTCTCGCGTTTTAAAAATTAAAATTTTATGTGGACGAAGTCATCGCCCATCAGGCAAGGTTGCTTCTTTCTTCTCGATCTTGTCTTTGTCTTCTCTCTCTCATCTCTTACGATCTGAGCGAACTGAAACCACTTTTTCGTTCCCAATCTCTCTCCGCCTCCCCCAAAAAAAGGCCATCTTTCTCGTGCTCACCGAAGAAACTGTAGCAGCAAAGCGAAAGATCTGGCACTTTTGAGCTCTTTTTGCAATTGCAACAACTGATTTTTAGCTGCTTACCTTTTGCTCCGTTTGTTTATAGTCATTTTGTGTATTTTTTGAGCATTTTGAATTAATTGTTGTTGTAATTGATTCAGTTTCGTGTATAGTTACTTGATTTGGATATTGTTTAATCGTTTTCATGGAAAAATCGGTGAGGAGTGATTTGATAGGTGCTCGAATTCAAGGATTTGTTGTTTCCTGGTAAACTTCAGATCTTTTCTGGATCTTCTTTTGCCTTTGTTGTATGTTTGGTTGAGTTGCCCCGGTCCTGAGTTGAGTTGCCTCGGGATCTGAGGGAAGTGTAAAATGGAGAAACAAGCTTCGATTCACGTGGAGGAAGAGGTGGCTCAGCCGAGCGCTCCGTATTATTTGGCGAAATTCAAGCTCTATGAGACTCGCTCGGTATAATTGCTTCTCAACTTCTTCTTCTTTTGCCTTATTCTCGTTTTCGTTTTGTTTTGTTTTGTTTTGGATTTATTGTTTGAGTTTCTTTATGTATTTTTCCTAACTTCCTCTTGATCTGTTAATAGAACTCTGCCATACTTATTTTGGAATCTGCATTTTTGCTGTAGATAATTGTTACAGAAATCGGGTGATTTTTTTATACTTATTTTGTCTCAATTATTGTAGTGAGTTTTACCCTTAGATGTGAGCTAGATGAGTATTATTGAATTGCTGATTTTTTGTTGGAAGTTTGAAATTAGATGCGGGGATGAAGGTTCTACTTTGGTATTCGAAGAAATTTGTTTGAGTTTTGGGTTTGGTTGCTGTTGAAGGCCATATAAAGTCATTCAATAATTGTTTGCCAGCATGTTTCGAAAACTCTCGTGGTTTGAACATGCTATATATTCTTCTCAAAAGCTTCTCTGGCCTTTTTATTGTTCAACCATGAATCCAAAACTTGCTTCAAATGAAAGTTCTGATTATTGGTTCGAGTTTTTTTTCCCGAGATATACTAAAACATCTTAAGAACTTATAATATTTGTCTGTGACTCACACTTTATCGACTTAGTGGCCTTGCTGTGAAGTGCTTATTTGAGATTACTTGGAAAAGTGATTACATGTTCCTGTTATATCTTTTGTTGTGGTGATATATTGTTTCTGTGTAGAAACCAGTCCACCCTTGGGAGTTCTAAAGGTTTGCTCTTAATTATATGAATGTTTTACAGAACTTTTATATGGTGGGAAGAGACAAAAGCAAAAGATTTTGGAGAATACTAAAGATTGATCGCTCAGAGCCTTCTGAGCTCAGTGTCACTGAAGATCCCACTATATACTCATATCAGGAATGTTGTGTTCTTTTACAATGTATCCATGAAGGAAACAAGCATACCGGTGGCCTTAAATTCGTCACAACTTGTTATGGAATTGTCGGTAAGATGGAGGGACATGATGTGCATAGGCAGGGTCCTTTGATAGTATGTGACTAAATACAATTTATTTGCTTATTCAGGGTTCATCAAGTTCCTGGGACCTTACTATGCTCTTCTTATAACGGAAAGAAGAAAGATTGGCATGATTTGTGGTCATGTTATTTATGCTGTCGCCAAAAGCAAGATGATCCCAATTCCCCATTCTACCGTGCAGTCCAATGTGGATAATCCTAAGAATGAGAACAGGTCTTTTGTCCATTCTGCATGTACATGTAAAATGTACTTGATACTTGTAAAGAGACCTAACAATTTGCATTCAGAATTGTGAATTTTATTTTAGTTTCCTTTTCCTTTTTTGTTTATTCCAACTCTTGAGCCCAATTATTATGGTTTTGGGAGCCTTTGTCTAACCTAGATTTTAGCCATCATAGAAGTAAAAGTTCAGTCTATGGTCATGGTTGTTATTATTAACTGAATAGCAATGGGCCTTGTTTCTATTAACCGAATCTCCTATTTCTTTGTTGGCGTAGTTTGTTTCTCCTACAATATATCATGTGTAATTTTTTTTTAATGTCAGTCCTTGTTAAGGTTATTTTTATTTTGACATTTTAGATATCTGTCTTTCTTTCTCTTTTTTTTTCTTTCTTCTTCTTCTTTTGGTAATTTGCCCTTTTAGTTTAAACAGTTCCATATAGACAATTGCGAGTTCACTTCCTGCAAGTGCAGAGGAGCAAATTCCTTGTTCTTAGGATACCTTAACAAATGAGGCAAGGTATCATCAGGGTCTACAGGGAGAGAAAAAAAGCACTCTCTCTATGACTCTATCTCTATCTCTCTCTTTTATGTTTTGAACTTTTCCTTTTCTTTCCCTTTATTTATTTGAACTAACAATTTTTCTGACTAACTAGTATTTACATCTCCTGTTCCTTACTTTGATTTTACATTCTTGTATGTTTATTTATGGCATTCTATTTTCTTCTTTGGTGAAATGAATAGATACAAGAAGCTCCTATCCAACGTGGACATTACAAAGGACTTCTTTTTCAGCTACTCGTACCGGATCATGCATAGTCTGCAAAGCAATTTGTGTAATAGTGCGACAGGACTTGTTTCTTATGATACAATGTTTGTCTGGAACTCGTACTTAACTCGGGAAATTCGTAATCTTCTTGGGAACACACACTGGACAGTTGCACTAGTACATGGCTTCTTCAAGCAGGTACAGTGATGACAAGAATAAATTTTGAATTTTGAAACCTTTGCACCAATTAGATCTCTTTCTGATATTAAAGTTGAGAATTTTACCTTATAACAGTTGATATATGTCTTTTGATTACTGTCAGCAATTTTATCTTCTGTTGCCAATCAGATTTTGCATTTATTTTTTCTTTTATCAAACCTGAATTTGCATCTGTAATTACTTTAGCCTTGCAAATTAATAGCAGTTGAGTGTGCCAAGCAAAAATGAGCTTCAATGATTTTGTTTGATACAGATGACTGATATCTTGCTCCCACTTATGTGGTAAGAGCTTCAATGTATCTGAAAACTAGGGGCATGAATTGTTGTCCATGGCTGATACTCTTGGTATTATATAAGCCTATTCTCTCCATCTCAGGGGCTTGTACTCTTGCCCTTAGTGATGAAGAATACTTTTCTACTTGATTAAAGTTTTCTACTTTTCTGTTAATACTTATGGACCTTTTATGTTTGATATGTCTAGGTTAAACTGTCAAAATCAGGCCAGCCTTTCAATTTTACCCTCATTGCTAGACGATCACGTCATTATGCTGGCACCAGGTATGAATTTTAGCTTCTTGGGTGAACAAATATGTTGCTTTCTTTCCTTTTCCATTTACTCATTTTTTATAACTTGTTATCTCCAATCCATTTTGTAGTTGCCAGAGTTAGGTTAATAGTATTTCTTCTGGTCATTTTGTGTTTGATGAGTCCGTTGTCAGCATGTGCTCTAGATTTAATGGCTTCTTGTGCCCACGTATTCTGCTTTCTGCTAAACATTTTTATTATTATTTTGGTATTTCACTTTTGTTTTTCATTCTCGTGATTCGGTTAAGCCATGTACAAGAGGAAAGTGTATCCATACTTTTTTGGTGGCAGATATTTGAAACGTGGTGTCAATAAGAAGGGTCGTGCTGCCAATGATGTTGAGACAGAGCAGATTGTCTGTGCAGAGATCTCTGGTGAATGCAATTCTGGCATTACTGCTGTTGTGCAGAACCGGGGATCAATACCCCTTTTCTGGTCCCAAGAGACCTCCCGATTGAATATCAAGCCTGACATCATATGTATGTTATCCCTTCTTCCTGTGCTCATTTTGTTTCAGATCTCCAGTATATGCAGTTTTTTTTTGTCATTTTGACCTTTGAATTTAAGTGGCTGATACATTCTTTTCCATCAAATGTCTAACTCTGTCCAGTGTCAACTGAGGATCAGAGTTACCAGGCGACCCAACTTCATTTCCAAAATCTTGTTGCTAGATATGGAAATCCAGTAATTATTTTGAATCTGATCAAGGTACAGTGTGCTCCTTGTCTTGTGATAAATTTGCATGACTCCTTGCTCATGTGCTTTTTGTTAACGATTGCAGAAACATGAGAAAAAGCCTCGTGAGTCCATTCTTCATGCAGAATATTTGAAGGCTGTTGCCTTCATCAATCAAAGCTTGTCTAAGGAGAACCGGCTCAAGTTTCGGACCTTGGATCTTAACAAGCTTTTTCGGCTGTAATTGCCCTTTCCTTGATTATGTTTATAAACATTTTCGTCATATGCAGTGCAGTTGATACACTTTAGCCGAGATTGATTAATGTATAATTTATAGTTAATTGATAGCATAATTAAATTGCAGGAAAGGTGGTAAAGTGTTGATGCTTCTGAACAAAGTGGCAGCATATGCATTGGAACAGACTGATTTGTTTCACGGTCAAGTGCCTCCTTTTGCTGAATCTGGTGATTCATGCAACTTCTCCAGCGTCGAGGTTGAACATGAGAACAACAAAAACTTCACTGTGAACCATGGCTCTGCCAAGCCACTAAGGCTTCAACATGGGGTATTGAGGACTAACTGCATAGATTGTCTGGATCGCACAAATGTTGCTCAGTATGCATATGGATTTGTTGCACTTGGCAATCAGCTGCATGCTTTAGGAATCACTAGCACTCCGGAAATTGATGTTGATGATCCTTTGGCATATAGACTAATGGCAATCTATGAGGCAATGGGTGACACTCTTGCTTTGCAGTATAGTGGGTCTGCAGCCCATAATAAGGTACTGTTATATGCCAATTTTGCTCCATGTCCTCACATAAATGTCAAACTATGACCATCCGTCTATTTTGGGCTTAGCACTTTAAAATTGCTAATCAAAATACTAATGTGGCAACTAACAAATGGTTCTCATGATCCTGTCAAGGGATATTTCATATTGCTTGCCCATTGTGATATTTGCACCACCAGTTATTACGTAAAAGTTAATCACTGGGAGTTTGTATTTGAAATCTTGATTATGATTTTGATAGATATTTTCTGAAAGAAGAGGTCAATGGAAGGCTGCAACACAGTCTCAGGAGTTCATCCGGACTCTGCAACGATACTTGAGCAATGCATACATGGATGCTATTAAGCAAGATGCCATCAACTTGTGAGTGAATGATCATAGTTATCGACTGGCTACTTTGTACTCCCTCCGTCTCAAAATACATGTCTTTTTAGCCCATGAAATTTTGTCAAAAATACATGTCTTTTTAGATTTAATAATTACACTTAAATCTACTTTTTACATCTAATCATTACTCTAATTTTTACATCACCCCTACTCTTCTCCTTACAAATTGAAAAAAAAAATAAACAAATACTCTAATACCAAAGTCTAATCATTACACTTAACTTACTTTTTTACATCTAATCATTACATTTAACCTACTTCTTAATTCCCGTGCATAATCCTAAAAAGATATGTATTTTGAGACAGAGGGAGTATTGTTCAATCCATTAAAAAGTGAAAATTTTGAAGCATTGGATGATCATTTTTTGGCTTTCTCATCATAATTTAAGCATTGGTGGTGTTAGTGGTGCTACTGCAAAGCTACAGAGCATAAATATACATCTGTTAGTACGATTTTCTGGCACATTCAAACGAATCTAAAAGACGAGATAGGTTAATGAAAAACTATCATTGAAAAGTATATAGCTTTTGCCAAGATAGTCGGATTCTTACGTTTTTGCTGCTGCGTTCAAGCTATGTTTATAAATAATTCATTTATCCATTCAACAAAATTCTCCAGGTTCTTGGGGCACTTTCAGCCAGACTCTGGTCGACCAGCACTGTGGGAACTAGATTCAGATCATCTCTACAGGATTGGAAGTCTTAACCCGTCTTTTACAGAAGAGATCTCAAGGTCTGGTATAGTCTATATGCAGTTGAAGTGTTAGATTCTGAAGTAGACCCTTTGAAGTGGGGTTCTACAATTTGGATGGCTACTATACACATTATATGGAAAATTTGATGTGCAAACTGAGATCTGATACCAAGAAGATAAAGATAAAGACATGTTGGAAGTGTTTTGACATAGAAACTATTTGAGGGTTCATTTTCAATTTTTCATCTATAGATAGCCACCTTTAAGGATTGTATCATATGAATGAAATAAAAACCTTAATTAAGTTCTCTGTAACAATCCCTAAAATATATGGTCTTCTTTGTCTAGTTATTGGGTGTAAAATTTATTTTCAATATCCACACTTCACGTTCTTATCCCCATTCTGCTTCCACTGAACAAGAAAATGGAGAGAAGTTGCATTCGCCTAGTAAACTTCTGTTTTACTTGTGTTATACAGGTCAACACTAAGGAGATCACTGTCGGATGGCAATCTTATCTGTGAGAGAAGCTCCCCCATTACACCATCTGATATCAGGGTATCTAGCCACACTGATCATCCTTTGACTGATACGGCAGAAAGTGGTAATGAGGATCTTTCAGAATCGCAACCAGAAAGTTCAACTTGTGAAGGAAATTTGTCCACGTCTTCTGAAATCGAGGGATCATACTCCAGGTTAGTTGGTTACTGAATTTATATTTCTAATGCATCAATTTGTTGCTACTTCCTAGTTGACGTGGACAATTGCAAAGTTTTGGCAATTAAAAATGGAGTAAAATGTCCAGACAGTCTGCCACAAGCTTAATGTATTGTTGCCAGTTAGTTTTCGTCATTCTTGTCAACATCTTTTTGCCATGTATAAGCACAACAGAACTTGTAATAACATGTTTATCTAACACTATTCATGTACCTCAGGTATACTCCATCCATGTTGGCCCGCCAACTTTTCACAGATATGCAGGATGGAAACTGTATGGTCAGTGAATCCAGTTACTTCGCTGAACAGGGTGATGAATTCAACTCAGATATTGTTGATCTTGACTGGATTTCGTCCTCTGGAAATTCGTGTGAAGATGAAGGATACGACAGGTATTTTCTTCTTGCCTTTCCAAGTGTTGCCAACCTTTTTAGAGTATACACAACTGACTGACTCACTGACTGTACTACCAAAGCATCAAGCAGACAAACATTATCTTCTGACAAACATTAATGATAGATAATTGATGGTTTTATCATCTACAGATCTTCACTTGTGAGTTCTCCTGGTGCGAGCTCGTATGGCGCTGGCATGAATGAAACTACCTCAGAGGTTAGTGGTTACTGATCTTGACTTTGTCCAATACTTTTGTTATGTGGAGTGACTTTTCCCCATTGAACGGAACTTCAACACAGTATATGGTTCTTTAGGATGTGTTGATAGAATGACCATTCTTGTTGGTTGAACATCGTGCTTCAACCAGCAAGAATACGAACCCCTTTTAACACCTTAGCAGATATTCTTGCCACTGGATCTTGTAAACGAACCTTGTGACGCATCTTAACACAAAAATTCACTTTGCCTGATGTTACATTTGACCTGACAAGGGTTTTCTTGCAACATTGCAGGCAAGAGCTCGTCAGTCACATTATTCCGATGAGTTTCCAGATGCTTTCGTCCGGTGGGTGGAACACGGAGCAACGTTTGTTCCTTGGTAAAAAATCCTGTATTATTTCGGTTACAGAGTTTGATTGCATTCGACGGCAGAACGCCATCCGAAGGGTGTGGTTTTGCCCGATTCGATGGGACTTCGCGGCGACGGAATCCCCTGAGACTTGAGAGTAATATGGCTTCCAAGGTCTAGCCACAGGATCGCGGAAGTGTAAATATTGACAAAGCTAATTTCATTTTTGAATGCACTTAACCCTCCCCTCCCTCAAACCCCAAAAACCAAGTGAAAAAAAAAAATAATGAAATAAAGGAAAACAAAAGTGTCAATGTTGTAAATATTTATTAGTGTTTTCTGCAGGTTAAAAGGTACTTATTATTCGCCCACTCGTGAGATACTCAAAAATTCATGCATTCAGTTCAATTATAAAAAATTTTGTGTTGTAAAAAATAACCTCAATTTTGCAATTTTATGGGTCCTTTTATTTCTTTGTTATACTCATGCATTGGTAGTTTTAGTGTATATATAATTGTCAAAATTGGCCTCTACATCATACTTGCCCCTTGCAGATCAATCCACATAAGATATCTCAATTCTCGAATCATGAAAAACCCTAATATTGCAAGAACATTTTCTTAAATAATGAGAGGATAAACCCTTTTTTGAACTGCTTTGCTGCTCTCAATTGCTCGCAACTTCAAAATTCAAGGCACGATTTTGGTGATGCCAAAGTCAATTGGGCTTGTAGGGTTGAAGCGTGAGAGTTCCTAGGTTATCGACTATCTTCACGGGTTCATGTGCTAATTTGCAAAGCATCTGAATAGGAAAGTCAAACGACAAGCCACTAATCAGGCTTATTTAAACCAATTAAAGTTTGAGTACTCACTTATCTCAAATTGTAAAAAGTAGAATTTGATTGATAATCTTTATGTATTTTTCTTTCTTTGACGATTAAAATGTCATTTTAGATGTTATTGGATTGATATTCCATACCATCATACAAAATTCCACCCTTTTCTGGAAAATTTATAGCTCGACTATTGTCACCGTTCACCAAACTTATTTATATGTTATTTAATATCTATAATAATTTCCGATGTGATCGTTTCATATTTCAAACATGTGACTATATATGAAAAGTGAAGATACATATTACTCTATATACATTACAGTATTATTAAACTATTGACACCCATTAACAGTACTGAAGCTAAACGAAAAGATACATTGAGAAACATCGAAGAAACTAAATACATCACAAATTTGCATGTCCACAAATCTGCACGTTGGAATGGACGTGCAGGTTTGAAGTGAACTAATTAATTAAAAAAACGTGCTAATTAATTAAAAATGACTGTACGTTGGAATGAATGTGCGCTTAAGAAGAAGGATTTGCGGCGTATCTAACAACACTCGAGAAACATTAATGGCTATGGGCCAAAATTGAAGGTCTTGAAAACGATACAACAAACCAATACTATAACATGGAAGAAAAAGATATAAATGTGTCACCATAGTTCATCATCACATAAATGTGTCGCCGTAATCATCAACTTTACCTTTCTTGAATGATTTAAAAAAAAAGTCAAAATTTTTTTAATTAATTATTACATCGAATAGAGTATCCAAAAATCACGTAAATGGATCAACCAAGTCAACTACTCCGTAATTAGATTAGTATCCGAATCCTACACTTTCTGACGTGGTTATTATAATTGCTCCTCCTTATCATCACCAGCTTGTAATTACATTAATCCGTCCTTTTAGTCTTTTACAAATAATAATAAAAATACCACTAAAATCCATATCCAAAAGACCTTAAATCATTAAAAATCAGGACCTACTTTTGTATAAAATACGAAGATTTTTTCTTCTTTTTATTTTTATTCTTAAGCTGGAAGGTATATTCAACCCTAAATTTAATTCATAAAATATAAGGTCGGTAGATAGCTTATTAGTTGATGACTTGTGGTTGGTTATTAAAAATATCATTAAATAAATAATATTTTTTAAAAAAAACATGTACAATGTATATATATAGATTAAACATAATATTTTTTCAAAAATAATATAAAAATAGATTTTTTATGACGATAAAACCCACTATTTAGTGACAAGACAAACCTTGGATTTTCACCCATGAAAATTGATTTTAATGGTCAAGATCTTGTCAAATCTACCAATAGAGTTTTTTTAAAACTCTATTAGAACTCATTCCCACGAAAATGGGCGGAGTCAGAAATCAAACTCGTAATGGCATAGAATAAAAAGACCGTAAACCAAAATATAATCAAGATAGATTAAAAATAATATTGAAACTAAAATTTTGAAAAAGATATTCCGATTAAAATTTAAAACTTTCTTATATTATTAAAAAATATTTTGCTACAGTATTTGTTAAAGTTAAAGGCAAAATAAAAATTTCTCCAAATTTTTTTTAATATAAAAATCCAACTAATAATGAATACAATTACTGTATTGAATATTAAAATTTGAAAAAGATTGTAAATTTCATGAAAATCCATGAACTAATTTGCCATTTTTTTAATTTTTAATAACCCAGTATAAAATGAGTTTGTGGAGTATTTATTTTCCCGCCCCTTTGAAACCGTCTCTCTCCACGCTCCCTTTCCCGGCCGTCCAGGTTTTTGCTTGCCTCTCTCTCTCTCTCTCTCTCTCTCTCTCTCTCTCTCTCTGACCCAGCGAAGCTTCAAAAGTTGGAATTGGACAGCGAAATTGGTTTCCGTTGCCATCAGCTTACTGTTTCTAGGTTTTGATTGTTCGAGATCCCGCTTACTGATTCTATAGTTCTTCGCTGTGGAGGCGGAGATCTGCAGATTGCTTGATTCGGTCTCGATTGCG
Organism: Persicaria maculosa; assembly: GCA_963922045.1. Lineage (NCBI taxonomy): Eukaryota > Viridiplantae > Streptophyta > Magnoliopsida > Caryophyllales > Polygonaceae > Persicaria > Persicaria maculosa. Next base: position 8,761,371 of record OY998257.1, read on the forward strand.
ATTCTGAATTTTGCGAGCGAGAGAAGAAGAGGAAAGGAGAAAATTTCCTCAAGTTGCTGGAGAGAGAAACATGATTTGTTGTCTGATGTGCGAATATGGTTTCCGAGTGTGAAGTATCCGAGGAGGATCACCAGGACAAGCAGAAATTTGATTTGGATTCTTACGATGGAGAAGAGCAAGCGGTACCGAGGAATCGGTACTTTCTGGAGAGGTTCTCTCTCTTCAAGACTCGCTCGGTACTGGATCCCTGCTCATTTAATTTCGTTGAATTTCTCTCTTGTTGAATTTCCTACTTTGTTGTGCTTCTGTAGTTCCGTGATGTACTTCTGAGATTTGCAGGTTGATTTTTTATTTAATGTTCTTCTGAATATTTTGGATTATGATAACAAGTTGATAGATAGTTTGGATGTTTGTTAGGGAATGATCTTTAGCTGTTTACAACCAAAGGAACTTGTTAAAGACTGCAAGGCTTTTTCTTTTGTTATTTTAAATTGTGCCTTTCTCGATGGAGCAGAACTTCTACATGGTTGGAAGAGACAAAAGCAAGAGGTTTTGGAGAGTGTTGAAGATTGACAGATCTGAGCCATTGGAACTGGTTCTTTTCGAGGACCGTACTGAATATTCATGGCTAGAGTGCTGCTGTTTGCTGCAAGCACTTGCTGATGGCAATCGGAATGTTGGAGGACTTAAATTCGTTAGCATTTGTTATGGAATTGCAGGTAAGAATATAGTTGGTCTCTATTGTTACACCTTGAGGGAGTTGTTGCTATAATAATAGATCAAGTAATGAAGGCTTCCTTTGTATTCCTTTCACAGGGTTCATCAAGTTTCTTGGACCGTATTACATGCTTCTGATAACAAAGAGGAGGGAGGTCGGCGAGGTCTGTGGCCATCCCATATATGCCATCTCAAAATATAGTCTCATCCAGATTCCTCATAAAACTGTTCAACCAGAAGTGGAAAATCATTCAGAAGAGAAGAGGTATCTTTCTTTTTTTCATTTGTGTTAGTTATGCTTTGTGCTTTCTCCAAAACTTGAGGTTCAAGTTGAATTTTCTATGACTTGAAAATGTGTGATTTCAGTAGTGTGCTTTGTGAAATAGCAACAACACCAAGATCCCACTAAGAAAGGAAAAAAAAAACTTGTTTTATCCTGTTTCTTTACTTTCTTCTTTCCTTGCTGTGGTGATCATGTTATCAGACCTACATTCATGTGGTTCAGATCTCTTTTTCTTTGCTGATTTGTGTAGATACAAGAAGCTTCTGTGCTCAGTAGATTTCACTGATTACTACTTCAGCTATTCATATGATCTGATGCACAGCCTACAGCAGAACTTATGTGGCAATGATACAGGATCAACATCTTATGGATCAGCATTTGCTTGGAATGAGTTCTTAACAAAAGAAATTCGGAAACATCTTGGAAATACCCTCTGGACAGTGGCACTGGTTCATGGCTTCTTCAAACAGGTAAACATGTGCTGACCTGAAGCATTGTTTTTTTGTTTTTCTGATTTTGACTGTAAAGATGTTTGGTGGCTACCTTTTTTGCAATTTTTTAAATCCTAACATCTATCCTTGAAGACTGAAGAGTACAATGTGATAGTAACGATTTATCATGTGTCTTTCCTAGGTCAAGCTTTCAAGATCTGGCTGCAAATTCGATCTTACTCTTATAGCTAGACGATCACGTCTTCATGCTGGCCCAAGGTTTGGCACATACCGATATTTTAGATAGAATCTTGCAATTTTTAATATCCAAAGGCAGTGGATTTACACATTAGCAACTTTAGGTTCAGGTTTATATGTTAGATTACATTCTGTTTCTGAAGCAATGTGGAGCTTCTTAGTTACCCAAATAACAAGATCATTTCTTCTGCTCGCTCTCTAACGGCAGGTTTCTAAAACGCGGTTTGAATGATGAGGGTCATGCTGCAAACTATGTTGAGATTGAGCAGATAGTTTGTGGAGAGATCTGTGGCGGGTTTTCTTACAAAGTAACTTCCATAGTGCAGAACCGAGGTTCTGTTCCCCTTTTGTGGTGCCAGCCTAATTCATGGTCAAAGCTTAAGCCAGACATTTTATGTAAGTTCCAGAAGCAGCTTCCAGTTTTTACTTTCCCAGAATATGATTGTCTTACCTCACTAATAACATGCAGTACTGGACGTGGATGGCAACTATAAGGCAACGAGAATCCACTTTGAGGAACTTAGCAAAAGATATGGTGACCCAATAATTGTATTGAGCTTATTAAAGGTATCAAAATCTTTCATATTGGACAAGATTTTTAGATCCGTCTCTACTTGAAACAGAAGTTCTACCAACTGTCGTCACTCCTAATGATCTGCAGTGTTGTGAGAGGAAACCGCGTGAATCTGTTCTTAGTGAAGAGTATCTCAACGCGGTTGTTTCTGTCAATACTTGCTTGCCAATGGAGAGAAAATTGGAGTTCATAAGCATGGATCTGGATGGACACTTCCAAACGTAATTTGACTTAATTTTTTCTCCTCTCCTCATTTCTGAAGTTTCTTTTGACCAATTACCATGCTGAAAAAACAAAAATAACTTTCTAGTGAAGGTGCTTCAGTGCTCACTCTTCTAAATGAAGTGGCAGTGGAAGTATGTGACTGTATCGGATTCCTCAGTTATGAAGTTATCCCGTCAGTGAGTGTTCAGCAAACCGTGGTGCACATGTCCAACTCCGGGTACTCAGAAACTAGTTTCATTTTCTAAACTGAAGCTTTGATGGCCAATTATTGGCTCAAGCTCGAGTCTTTAGTCTGGGATGTGACATGCTGTTTGTTTGTCTGTTATTTGAAATGCTGTATAGGGAGTGGAATGAAGACACAAACAAATTGGAGACTTCATTTGAATATGTTGAAGACATCAAGAAGTCAGAAAGGGAATGCAAGAAAAACAACAAATTGTGCAAGAATCACTTTGTGAAGCCTCAGAAGATCCAGAATGGGGTTCTGAGAACTAACTGCGTTGATTGTCTCGACAGAACTAATGTTGCGCAGTTTGCCTATGGGTTAGTTGCTCTTGGCTATCAGTTACATGCCTTAGGAATCATTACAGCCCCAGAAGTGGATTCATTAGACGAATCCTTGGTGAGTAAAACAATGGAGGTTTACAAGGCCATGGGCGATGCTCTTGCGTGGCAGTATGGAGGATCTGGTGCTCGCTGCAAGGTACTTCTTTCTTTCTCGCTTTCTTGATGAGAGAGCCAGGAAGTCTTCATCACGAGCACTTCCATAGAGCATACATTTCCATGGCTTCTATCCCTCTAAATTGTGAAGCTCTTGTTCTAGCAGATCTTCTCTGAGAAGAGCGGTGAATGGAGACCCGCCATACAGTTGAAGGAGATGATCAATACTTTGCAGCGTTTCTTCAGAAATGTGTGCATGGACGCCAAGAGGCAGAAGGCCATTAACTTGTGAGTTCGCACGCAGCCTTCTTTTTCGTCGTTTAGTAGGCTAAATAATATAGGTGTTAGTCTAACTTGTAAAGGCTTTCTTTTTCCTTCCCTGATCAGGTTACTGGGATACCTCAGACCAGGAGTGGATCAGCTGGCAGCGACGGAAATGGGTTCGCATGATTCATACGATGTTGGAGCACCCGATAGGTACAGTCTAGAAGTAGAACCTGGCTTTTACCAAATGATGTTATGTGTTACATGTACTGAATCATTCACCATACTCTCTGGCTTGTCTGTTTTGTTTGCCTAGCTCACCAGAAGGCAACTGTTTTCTCTGTGAGGGTATGGCATACAAAATATCAGCAAATACCGAAAATGGAAGTTACAACGACCATCTGGAAAGCGAGACTGGTAGCGAGGAAGTTTCACTAGGAGGTGCCATTAGTGAAAATGGTACTTTGGATAACAGGTTGGCTATCTTGTTGTTTGACCTGAAATGTCTATTATACACACACTAGTTGGGATTACTCTTACGCGATTTTACAAGTTCTGCTTCCTTTTCCTTCACATACTGTGACTGATTATATACATCTTTGGTTGTTTTCAGATACTCTTCTGCTTTATCGGAGTTGCAGCTTCAGGAATATACAGATGGTTTATGGTTTGGTAGTGTTCGTAGTTTCTTCAGTGATGATCAAGGTGAAACCTCTGATCTAGAATCAACGAGCTCGTCTCAGTGACCTCTCGCAGATGATTCTCTGCCGATGATCAAGATTTACTGGGACTATACTTGAAAGATTGCTTGTATAATTTTATTCAGGGGGGTTTGTCCTAAACAGTTGCTAAACAATATAAAAAAAAATAAAGGACCAAGATTTTGCTTACTAAGGTGAGATTGAATGGGTCATCATTCATTGATGCAAGCAAAAATATTAAATAGGAGCAATATACTTCAATCTTAAAAACATGAAGATAAACAAAAAAACTTGTTTCAAAGTATGCAACCAAACATAACATAAATGTAGGCTTGGAACTGAAGGAGCTGTTTTCCTGTCATTTTTGGTTGAACATCTACAACTAGACTCTCAACTGAAACTAGCTTCCACCTTCGACAAAGTTCTCTGGAAATAAAATACCAAAATTTCGGAAATTACTAGAGTTGACGACAGAGAGATCCATTCTTAATCCCAGCCTTGTGCCGGTGGTGGAGTAAAATCTACAGGAACAGCTGCCAGTGGCGCCTGTCCCTCTTCCCACCCGGATGTAGCCACTGGAGCTGCATCATCATAGAGAAATGAAAACATTTTAGAACTAAAGCAAAACGAGTTCATAATTCAAATTCACTAAAAAGAATTTCAGAAGGGTTTAACTGAGGGTGGATGAATTACCAGGTGCTTGCTGCCAATCAGCAGCCACAGGAGGCACTACAGCTCCTTCAGCTGGCAACGAAGCATCAGCAGCTGCTCCCCATGAGTCAGTGGCAAGGGCAGCACCAGTCGGGTACTCTAGTCCATAATCAGCACCACCTGGAATTTCTTCATCTTCATCCTCCTTGGCTTCCTCAGGCTCCCTGTAGAAGAACAGGTCGACCTGTGCAAGTGAAATTAGATACCAGTAAGTACCAACAAGGGAAAAAGGATGCTACAACCATGTGTGCGAGAAGGTGGCAAGAAGAAGATTTGACTTCAGCTAAAAATGCTCACCATAACATCCCACTTGTGCCCTTGGCGAATGGTACCACGCATCTGCAGCACCATGCGAGCTAGAAGCCAAAACAGACACCCAATACTGTGCTTACCCTTGTTGTTAGCAGGGATACCAATGTCAACATAGCGCATGGGCGAATCTGTGTCACAGAAGGCAATTGTGGGGATATTCCCAAGTGAAGCTTCCTTAATAGGCTGCACAAAGAACACAAAGAAAACAGTAGTTAGTTAAAACTGCACATAAGCTCAAGACAGGATTATGTACACACCGAGCAGCTTGTTTGCTCGTACAGGGCAAACACAATGTCTCTACAATAATCCTAATGTCAAAATTAGAGCATAAGCATAGATAACCTACCTGGTGATCAGTCCTGGGGTCAGTGAGGATAAGGAGGCGTGGCTCAGAGAAAGACGTCTGAAGCTGGTTGGTAAATGTACCAGGAGTATGTCTTCCAGCAATTGCATTAGCACCAGTGTACTGGGCGAACTTGAGAACAGCCCTCTGACCATATGGTCTAGCAGATTGAACAATGATGTCTTGAGGGTTCTCAATAGCTACAATAACTCTAGCAGCCAACTGGAGCTTCTCCCAGGTCTTTCCAAGGTTGATTATGTAGATCCCTATTCAACAAGTTCAAGCCAATTCAATTACACAAATAAATAAGTACTTAGAAATAAATCATAGATACAACATCTGCAATAAGTCTGATTCATATGTTAAGCTAATAAGAATCAGAATGTATCTATCACAAATTCACAACAAACATGTTAAACAATTTCAGTTCAGATTGTCAGTTTCTGTCGAAACATATGGCCTATTACCAAAAGATGAATAAATCGATAGATCTATCTGATCCTCATAACTGTATAACACTTGCAAGATAAAAATCTAAGCTTGAAAAGATCAATTACCGAAAAGAGTGCCATATTATTCATAATAAGGTCATTCCCCAGATCAAGGATAATGCACCTTCAACCCTAAAAACCTCTTCATTTTTCATATTCAGAATGTTCTTGTATCAACCTTCTAGAATCTGCTAAAAATGGATTAATAAAATAATATTCCGCAGAATCGACATCACGAATCACATCGAACACAAGCGACTAATCGAATCAAGCTCCAAAACAAAACTACGCCACATCCAGTGACAAAAAACAAGCATCCAATGGAAAAACAAAATACCGTTCATCAGTTAGAAAAAAGAAACGGGAAGAAATAGTTAGATAGAGAGCTGACCATCGGAGCGGCGCTTGAAGACGTAACGCTCCATCTGGAAGTCACAGTTCTTGGTGCCGAGATGAACATCGGCCGCCAGCATCATCTGTATGTCGGTTTCCCTCTGCGAGAGCTGTTTTGATGTCGCCATTGTCGAGCACCTGGATAGAGAGAGGGTAGAGCGAGAAACAGCGACTGAGTGGAAGAAGAAGAGCTCCTGCTAGGGTTTCCCGAGACCTCATTTTCTCGCGCTGCGTTTTATATAGCCTTAGTCCAGCCCTGTTTCCACCTTATTGGGCCGGCCCAATTAACATTTCGGCCCACAATTTGGCCACAAAACCCGAACTGGTCTGGGTGAACTGTGAAGGGTATTCTGGGTATTTTATACAACACTCTAAGGGCCCGTTTGGATAAAATAATGTACTGTGAAAATAATTCAGATGGTATGGTATAAGTTAGGTGCCGGAGATAGGCATTGAAATGAAGTAAAGTAAAACAAAGTTTGTCGAAACGCATGTGTCTTATGGATGTCAGAACGAGCTTACTCGTGTTGGAGAAATTATAGATGCGTCATCAATACATGAAGCCAGGGGCGGCCCTAGGGTGGGGCGGGCGTAGGCGGCCGCCCCACCCTTCGACCTATGTGTCTCCGGATTTTGGAAAAAAAATAAAAAATTATTTATATATATAGCAGTGTTGTAATAAGTAAAACTAGGATGAATATAGAATCAACTAATCTACTTTGTGTAGTTGGTTGGTGGGAAGGAAGGAACTTAAAATAAGACCAAAGGTTGGGGGTTCAATTCCTACTAGCCTTCTTTTTTAAAAAAAAAATCACCTCCCCAAAAACTTTTTTTTTTGTTCAACTTGCACCCCACCCTCTATGTTTCTACCCACTTATTTAATTATATTCTCACTTCCCGACCTCCCTATTAGATACAAATTATCTAGCTATAACTAATTAAACCCCATAAAATTGGTGAAATTAGCCTCTTTTTTTAAAAAAAAAAATTCACCTCCCGCAAAAAAGCTTTTTATTCTTTGTTCAACTTGTACCCCACTCTCTATATTTCTACCCACTTATTTAATTATATTCTCACTTCCCGACCTCCCTATTAGATACAAATTATCTAGCTATAACTAATTAAACCCCATAAAATTGGTGAAATTAGCCTCTTTTTTTAAAAAAAAAAAAAAAATTTCACCTCCCTCAAAAAAGTTTTTTTTTATTCTTTGTTCAACTTTCACTCGCTCTCTATGTTTCTACCCCCTTATTTAATTATATTCCCACTTCCCGAGCTCCCTATTATATACTCCCTCCGTTCGGCAAAACTTGTCATATTAGGATGTTATTTTTGTTCAAAAAAACTTGCCATTATAGGTATTTTGCCATTTACTTTACAAAAATGCCCTTAATATGATTGATGGTTTTTTAGTTGTAGTTTTCGATAAAGTAAAAAAGAAGGATAATAATTGAGGGTAAATTAGTACATTTGTTAATTGCCTTAAAACTTGTGAAATAAGCTAAAATGACAAGCTTTGCCGAACAGATGGAGTATAAATTATCTAGCTATAAACTAATTAAACCCCACAAAATTGGTGAAATTAGGATTTGATTATGAGAATAAATTTTGTGAAATTTTCATTAGAGTTTGTGATTTTGAGAATAAATTTTTGTGTTTTAATTATTTTGTATATATGATTTTGAGAATGAAATTTATTAATTGAATTTGTGAAGCTTTATGCAATATTTATATTTTCGTACCCTACATGTCTTTGGGAACCAAAAGATATTATAAAGTTGATGAGTTTACAATCCTAGATAATATGCAAAAGCCTTGAATTTAGCATGATTGAATTTCGATAAGTTTACACTCCTAAATATGACAAATGCCTAAATTTCCAATGAATGACGAGAAACCACTACCATAGCAATCAAGCAAATGTAAGTCTACTTTTCTACAATCCATTGTTAAGTTGAAAGTCGTAACTTAGGTAAAGGAGTTTATTCAAGGCCAATATCTCAGTACACACTAGAAATTTCGCCCCACCTTTCGGAGGATCCTGCGGCCGCCACTGCATGAAGCCACCTCATAGAGTCCAAATATATATGAAGGTCTACCATTGTTCCCAATTAGGATAGTTGGAACATTCTATCTGGGATTGTTATATGAGTTGAACAGTTCGAACTCGGCTCAGGATCGGCTCGAAAAAAGCTCGACTTGAGCTCGTTCACTTACCTAAACAAGTCGAGTCTGAACATGATTTTAAGGTCAGTTCAAAGCTCGGCTTGTTCGATTTAACCTCGAAAAGCTCGAATTTATGGAATTTCTAGAATTTCTTTTACGTTAATATGTTATAACCAAGATGAACTACTTAAAGTTAGGAAAAAAAACTCGGTTCGAGCTCATTCATTTTTTAAACAAGCCAATTTTGATTAAAAAAACTCGTTTAAAAATTGGGCTCTGCTCGGTTCGAGCTTGTTTAACAAATGAATCAAGTTTAAACATGTCAAGTTTGGCTCGTTCTGCTCAAATAACATCTCTATGTGTGTTTGTCTATTGATTATCACCTCTGGTATCTATGACATTTTTTTCTATATTGACCTACAATGCTTTATTTTTACTATTTTTTTTTTTTAAAAAAAGAAATGAATCCGATACATTGAATAAGTCCATTTAATTGAGAAGTCGAAACTATCACCGACAAAAAAAACCCGTCTTAAAAACTATCACTAACAAAAATCTAGTGTTGTACATGATAGTTTAGATCGATCTTGAAAATTAGGAAATTCCTTTTCATTACATTATATGGCCATCTTCCATCATGATTTGCAGAGATGTAGTATTCTTCGTCTTCTCATAACAAACGTGCAAATTGACATGTGTCATTGCTCGAAGTTACTTATGGAAATGGATTCGGTACACAAATTATTAGTGGATGGTGGTATTGAAGCATTTTCTTTAGAAGTACTTAAAACTTTGTGGAGTTGGTGAAATATTTAGAGAGGTTTGAGGGAATTTGGGTGCTCCAAAACTTCCCAATCTCATTTGCAATCAATCATAATGAGTGGTTTCCCCAATAGGAACCAACTAAAAATTAATTGTCATAATTTACTTTTTATTTTTATGAATGAATGAATTAAAAAAAAAACTCCTATTTTTCCAAATGGAAGTACTATAAAAGTGGTGATTACTCATTAACCTCTAAGGGTTCGTTTGGTTCAATGTGAGAATTGAAATTCCCGGAAAGTTACTTCATGGGAATTGAATTCCCGGGAAGTTACTTCATGGGAATTGAATTCCCAGAAAGTCCAATTGATGTGAATTGTGAAAATGTGTTTGGTTGATTTTTTTATTCTAGAGGATTAAAAGGGGGAATTGGAAATTTCCAAATACAAAATGAATGAAGTTGAACTTACCTAGGGGGACTAGGTAAGTGAACTTCCTCCATTTTGGGGGAATTCAACTTCCCGGGAAGTTGAATTCCTGCGTTTTTTAATTTCAAAAATACCAACCAAACACATGAATTTCTCCTACTTCATGGGAAGTTCTACTTCCTGGGTTTTTGGGTTTCCAACTAAACGAGCTTTAATATATTATTTCGCTCTGACAAAATTTTTTAGATTTTCATTCAAAAAGACGTTTTAGTATGGACTAGATCGTGTTTATAAACCTTTTCTAATTTACTTTCTTAAAAAATGGTTTATTTATTTTCAAACTATTTTATCTTATATTGAGTAGATTGTTCATCGATATAGATTTATTTATTTCAACAATAAGCAAATAAACCAATCACGAATCCGAAAATCATCTTAACTTTATTCAAAAGGAATTCACAAGTTTATATAATGAGTTTGTTTAAGATTCAAGAAATAATAGGTCCATCGCCAATCCAATGAAAGCAAAAATTCAACCGATTAGGGACCTTTGGGTCCTTAACACAAGGGCCATAGGGCTTAATCCCCCAATAGCATCTATCTCTGCAGTCATACCCTGGCCTTTCATCTACATATACATCAAACCATTTTAGTTTATTCTTCCACGCGAAGCTGCAATTATATGTCGTGTTCTTAAAAACGCTTTTACTAAAGGAGAAGTCCCATGTGCTTTGGAATTTGATCACTTGCTCGCCCAAATCCTCTTTTTTTGACTTGCAATGAACCATTAAGTCCGCGTCTATGAGGTTTGTTATTTGCACATAAGTTTTGGCCGATACAGTGTTTGATATGATCAATAGGATGAAGCAAAGAAGGGAGAGGGTTTGGCATGGAGGAGACATTGTCATTGCAAATTAATAGTTAGTTTGTGTTTAGATTTGTAGATCATAGGAGCCCTAAATTTAGTCAGGGTTTCTTGGTTGATTTGTAATGCAATAAACTTTTGTTAGTTTGAGGCCATGGTTTACGCGAGAGATATAGTTTGAAGATTGCAATGTCTCCAAACTTAGAAAAGGAAATACATAAATTTCAATGGGTAGCAAAATGTAATTGCTTTGGATGTGTTTCGACTTTTGTGGCAAGCCAAGGGGTTTTATTGGATTAATTTTGCGTTGTCGATATTAAATAAAATGCATCAAAGATCAAAAGTGTTATTTCTCAACTTTATCTAATACAGACTTACAAAGTGTGGAAAATGTGAAATGATACATCCCAAATTGATAATATAAAGAATTCAAAATTTTCGTATAAGTCGGTGGATTACTCTTCCTATCTAATACCAATTGCTTTTAAGATCGAGCCCCACTGATCTTGTGTGATCGACTTGATTAATACATGGTGCGCTCAAACATGATCGGTAACCCCCATGTAAGACAGTTGCACTTAATACAGATGCATCTTTTTTATACAGGGTAAGAGTTTTAGTGATATCTGACCAAAACTCTTCAACATGGGTGGTGACAGTTGCACATAATAGTTTTTTTTAGGGAAATTTCGTCTGGTAGCCACAAGGTTTGACTCTTTTCGCATGGTGTCCAAACTTTTCAAAAATTTTGTATGGTAACCACGAGGTTTCGACCAATTTTGTGTGGTAGCTACGAGGTTTGGGCAAATTTCTTATGTTAATCAAATTAGTTAAAAATCTTTTAGAATATAGGTAAAATCACAAAATAATCATAAAATATATTTTTTCACACAACAACCCAATTTTGATTTTTTATTTTTAAAAAGTTAACTAAAACCATTTAAAAAATTTATAGTGCTACACATTAATTGCATGATAAATAAATAAATTATACAAAAAAAAATAATGGTAGTTTTTTTAAAAAAAACTTTTTAATTTGAAAAAGTATACATAATTATTCAATGTAGTTGATTGTTTTCAAAGAGTCATTAATAACCTTTCTAATGTTTTAAAAAGATTACATATTAGATACATAATACAAAGTTTATTTTATCCAAAATATTTTATTTAGTTTAAATAAATATGAATGAATGGTAATTTAAAGTATGTACTTAATTTATGGATTTGAAAATAAATTAAGTACATATTTTAAATAATTTACTCATTTTTTATGTACTTATTTTTTTAATTTTAGGTGATTTTTTTATAATTTACTCATTCTTTGGGTAAATAATTTAATCTCCTTAAATATTAAAAGGGTTGTTGACGGTTTTTTAAAAGTAAAACACCAAAAATGAGTGATTAAGTGAGTGAATTATAATATATTTATCATTTTATATAATTTCTATATGATTTTTAATAAGTTTGGTTATCACATGAAATTTATCAAAACCTCATGGTTACCATGCGAAATTCTTGAAATATATGGGTACCATGCAAAAAAGACAAAACCTCGTGGCTACCAAACGAAATTTCCCTTTTTTTTTTATTTTTATTAAACACTAATTCGAGCTCAGACATACCTGAAGCTCGAGAGACCAACAAGTCGGCAGATGGATGAATCGTTGAACATACAATAAAGCCGAAAATATAAAAAAAAAAAAGTGAAATCAACAGATAACATGTACCCTAAAATGAACGAGACTAAGCAGAACTAAAACTGTAACGTTGAGGACGCCGACAAAGAACGAAGTCAAACACCATCAAAAGGAAGCACCGTAGGTCAGCGGTAGAGTAGGACTCTAACTATTGTGGGCAGTGAAGATGAAACTCCAAGGACCAATCTCCTGGATACGAAGTCGACCTTTGCACACTATTACGACTCCAACATGTTTCGACTTCGGACGCAGCAAACCCGGTCAAGTTGAAGAACACTCAGGAACGGCACAAACAGAGTCACACACTACCCGAAGAAAAGACACCCGAAAATACAGTATATATATTTGTGACCAAAACCCGGCGTGACATAAAAAACTCTCTTCGAGAGTTTGGTCGTCGCCGCCTTTGTCCAACATTCATGGCCGCACCTCTTTGCTTTCAATGGCAAAAGTCACCCGCTCACTGGCTTGCTTCCATGGGCAAGTTGCCACCCTCCAACACCTTGCTCGTTTCGGCTTCCAACCGGTCACCGCCAACAAGCCACTGTCCTCACCGGCTTTCTTCTCCTTCAGGAGCACCTGGTTTACCGCCGCCAAAGCTCTACTGGCCGCCACCGCCTGCCCGTCGCCGACCCAAGCTTCTCCATCGGCGCCCCCGGTTTGCTTTCAGTTCCTCCTCCGGCCTCCCTTAGCTCCGACTATCTCTGGGCATCCACGACTCCGCCCTAGGCTCTGCTTCCGGTTCCACCCATCTCGAGTTCAACCTCGACCCTGTCCTACGCTCCGGCCTCGGGCCTGACCTTCCCAGCGGCTCATCCGACTCCTTGTGAGACCTCCGTTTCCTGTAATTCTGTCATTCATTGCGGTTTTCCTTTCCTTTCCGTTCTTTCTTTCCTTTTGCCTTTGAATTGTTGTTCAATTTCTTTGCTTCATCCTGTCTCTGTCGCCTCTATTTTGACTACCTAGTAGTCTCCTACGATCTCGTTATCGTCCTTTGAGGGTTTTGAGATAGGTTTGAGTTTTTTTATTGACCAATGGTTTGACTTGGGTTTGGTTTTGCGGTTTGGTGTGCTGTGTTGTTCTTGTTGTAATACAAGCCTCATGTGAACGGTGTTTGATTTGCTGTATCCGAAGACGACGTGGAATTGCGATCAATATCTGATGGCTCTTCAAAGTCCATAATCTGAGATGTCCGCTAGTGTCCCCAGAGTTCTCTGTGTGCGTCCTCCGTTGGCTTATTGATTCGTTTGTCATTGTGGTTTTGTTTTACGGTGTAGGATAGCTTGCACGTTTATTTTATTTTCGCATTTTCATTTCTGTTATTTGCTTCGTGTCATTTCCTTTCTGTCATTTGCTTCTGTTATTTGATTTGATTGTACATGATGGTTAGTCCATCTACCGACTTGTCCGGTCTCTCGGTTTCTCTAGACATGTCTAGAGAACTGAATTCTTATCTTGCTTAAAAAAAAAAGAAAAAAAACTGGTCGAACATACAATTAAAATCAGAAATACGTGCAAATAAACAATAACATGCACTCTACAACAATACGGTTTAGATCTTTAGCAATGTTGTGATTCCGCTGCCGCACAAAGGAGGAGGACGAAGGGCCTGTTTCTCTCAATTTTTTAAATTTTTTTTACATTTTAGCCCGGTTCTACTTAGAACCGGGCTAAAAACATGGTCCTTGCGAACCATAACAACCCATTGTCCAACTTCATCTACGGTCGTTGCGACCATTGTATCCGGTCGTTATGACTATTTGTGATTTTGTAAAAAAAAATTGGATACAACGATCAAATGCCTATTGGTCGTTGCGACCACTTGACTATGTACTAAATGAAAATTTAACCATGTACTAAATAGAAAAATGTATATTAATACGTGTAAGTGTCAACGTAAATTAACAAAAAAAAAATTCAATACCGTAATTTTTTAACTTAAAATAATGATAGAGGAATTCACTTCTTCCTGGGCTGGCCCAGTAAGTACGCCGTCAAACTAACCCTCGCCTCGCCGTCAAATCACACCGTCGGCATAACAAAATCAAACCCACCCCCCTCCGAAAGCGTTTTCCAATCTTTCCAGTTTCCACAACCCAAACCAAACGATCCTCTCTCTCTCTTTCTCTCTCCTAGCCCCACGTTATCCTCGCCGGTCAACCCCAACGACGCCATACAATTCCGAGATCTATCGGATCTCTCTCCACCTGTGTGCCATGGACGACGACGGCGATTTCCCCGCCTCCCACCCCTCGCCGGACACCGTTGAGCCCCTCGACGACGGTAACGACGAACAAGATGCCGGATCTCCTCGCTCCGCCTCGCCGGAGCCGGCGAACGGCCGGCTCATCACTCTCGCTCTTCCGATCCAAACTCGCCGCTCCACTCCAACGTCCTCTGTTACCGCCGCCGCGGCTGTCGGCGGTGGCGGCGGGAGGGAGGACTGCTGGACGGAAGAGGCGACCGCCGTGCTGATCGAGGCGTGGGGGGAGAGATACGCGGAGCAAAGTAGGGGGATTTTGAAGCAGAAGCAGTGGGAGGAGGTGGCGGAGATTGTAAGCGCGCGTGCCGGCGCCGGCGCCGGAAAGCCAGCAAGAACGGACGTCCAGTGCAAGAATCGGATCGATACCGTCAAGAGGAAGTATAAGGGCGAGAAGGCGAAGATCGCCGCCGGCGCAGGCCCGTCCAATTGGATTTTCTTCGACCGTCTCGAGCGACTCCTTGGAATCGGAAACCCTAACTCCACCGCATCCACCGCCAAGATCTCGCACGCAGCGGCCTCAAAGAATCTAGCGGCTTCCTCAATTTCGCAACAGAGCCACGCGTTCCTCCGGCGGAACAACGGCCGGACGAAGCGGCCGGTGTCTCTGACAGTCGATTCCGATTCAGATTCCGACGGTCTCTCGCCCGAATCCTCCGACAGCCTGCCGCCTAGGACGAACCTTTACCAGCGGAGCAGCCAGCGGCAGAAGACCGAGTTCAATTCCCCTCCGTTACGCCCTCCGAAATTCACCGGAGCGGCTGCCATGAGAGGCCAGCGGAGGGTGAGCGAGTGGAGCAACTCGGTGAGGGAGCTGACGAGAGTGATTGCGGTGTTCAGCGAGGCGTACGAGCAGGCGGAGAGCGAAAAGCTGCAGCAGATGGTGGAGATCGAGAAGCAGAGGATGAAATTCGCCAAGGAGCTTGAGCTACAGCGGATGAAATTCCTGATGAAGACACAGTTGCAGCTCTCGAGGCTCGGCCGCCGCATCGGCGCCGGTGGAAGCGGCGGCGGCGGTGGAGAAAGCAACCACCGCCAAGGGCGCCACGTCAACGACGGGAACAACGTCAATAATAACAGTGGTTGCAGCAATTAACATTGTAGGGATTTTTGTATTTTTATTTTTATTTTTATTTTTTTCCCCCATAAAACTCGTAAGAGGTGAAGGTGTTGGTTTAGTGGTAGTTTGGTTTAATTGTAGGATTTTATGTAATTTGGTTGGTCAGATTCATAATGATCTTAATTTAATGGTGGTTACGGTTAGTTGGTATTAACTCGGATTTGTTTGAATAAACATGTATTATACGACTTACCATGGAGTATAAGTTATGTGTTTACTTTTCGACACGTTTTTTATAAGTATCAAATTATATTAAAAAATAATATTTGATAGAGTTTTTCGTTCCTTAACCAACTCTTCAAATGACACACATGAGTATTTGATTATTTGAACAAATTCTTCAAATTGTAAAGGTAAAAAATGACATGTTAAGATCTCCATATGTCAATTTTAATAACAAAAACGTGACATCTTTTAATCAGATGATGAAATACTTGGTATAATATTTTATAAAGATTTAATGTGATTCAGCTGTACTTTTATAGTTGTTACTGTATATTTAAAGGGTGAATTACGTTCTAAGTCCTCAACCTTTCATAGTGTTTCCACATTAGTCCTTAACCTTTCTTTTTTTTCATTCACATCCTTAACGTATTAAGAGACTACATCGTTAGTCCCTCCATCCATAGTCCCGCACCGTTAATGACTGCTTTTTTTTTTCAATTAAAAAGTTGGGTAAATTTTATGGGTTTTTTTAATGAGAAGAGGAAAGAGTTCGAGAAACATTCTCATAAATTAGGGTTTTACAAAGGAGAGAAATTGCTTACTGAAAATCAACCGATTGGTGATGTAGCAGGTGAGATCCTAGAAATTGCTTGCGCTTAGGGAGGATGGCAGAGATGAATTGCATCAAGAAATGGCAAGAACGGTACCCTTCAGGACAACAACCTCAATACGGTGGGTATAACTTTAATTTTTTATGTTGAGAATATAGAAATTCAAGTTGACTATATGATGTAGGATTTGGTATTGAATGTTGAACAATTTCCCATGCCACTGGATGCATATGAATATGTAAGGAACAAGGGACTCAAAATAAAGTCTTATTTAATCGATGCTTTTTTGTATTTTTCTGTGATTTGAAGAATGGGGAACAAGTACTCAAAACTCAAGTGCAAAACTTGATACCATAGTATGTTGTACTGAGTATGTTGGTAATTGATCTATTATTTTTCAGGTATATAGTATGCTATAAACCATTTTCCCTTTTTCTGATTGCTAGTGTTTTACATTGTAACAGGTTCTAATACAAGGTATTTCAGTATCAAAATGCACCATGGGGGGTATTTTTCTAAACAAGGATGGAAGGATTACGTGAATGCGAGAATCACATATTTTGATTATTGTCACGAGAATAGGATATCCCTCCAAACTGTTTCTGAAATGATCACACAAATAGGGTATAATGCAGAGTCTATGACTATCTTATGGAAGTCACCTAATCCAAGAATGGTTGAACAAGACTTAAGGAAGGTCAATCACGATCTTGACTTGTTAAGTATGATCATTGTTCACCTTCCAGAGCATAGGGTGTTTGAGATGTACATGGTGAGTCGACATTCAACAGAAATGGTAGGAGAATATGTTCTTGTCGATGATATTGGGCTTGTTCACGATGAGAAGGAGTGTGTGTCTGCAATGAACAACCATGACGGCTCATCTACAGAGGATGATTATCGGTTTGAAGAAGACACTGAGTTAGAAGAAGGTAGTTGTGATGAGGATTTGGTAGATGAAGATAATGAGATTCAGAGTGATGATGCAGAGCTTTATATCAGTATGCCCATTCCACCAACAAGACTTGACGCGTGTGTTAAGAAGGAGAGGCCACAACCAGGAATAAATGAGCAACAAGTAATGGGATATTCATTTGATGTTGATACAGATTATGAAGAGTCAGACAAGTATCAAAGTTTAGAAGAACAAAGTGGTGATGAGAAGAAGGAAAGGTTTCCAAGGTTCAACATTACAACTGATATGAGCAACCCAACATTCAAAATAGGTATGATTTTTCCATCACTTGAAGTGTTAAAGAAAGCTATTCGTATGTATTCAATCAAAAATAGGTATTCAGTTTACTTTAAGAAGAATGATTCGACGAGATTGAGAGCGTTTTGTAAGGATGGTTGTCCATGGGTGTTGTATGCTACTTCAATACAAGTTGGTCATAGAGCACAGTTTAAAACCTTTTTGGATAAACATACATGTTGTAGAGTATTCAAAAATAAGTATGCCACTTTTATTTGGGTTGCTCATAACTATTTGGAGACGAGCGAATCCAGAGATTCCATTGCTAGCATTGCAAGAGCGTGTGAGATAGGATTTCAACATCATAGTCCCAACAACCAAGTTGTGGAGGGCCAAAAATCATGCCTTAAAGCTTTTAAGTGGAGATGAGACACAACAGTTCCTGAAGCTTGCAGATTATGGAGGAGAAGTGAGGAGCACTAATCCTGATAGTACACTGATTTTATCATTGGATAACTTAGTATTTAAAAGGTTATTTGTTTGCATATCTGGGTGTAAGAATGGGTTTAATGCTGGTTGTCGACCTATAATTTCCATTGATGGGTGCTTTTTGAAAGGTAGATATGGAGGCCAATTGCTTGCAGCTGTTGGGATTGATCCAAATGATTGTATATGGCCTATAGCATATGCAGTGGTTGATGTTGAGTGTCGAGAGACTTGGACATGGTTCCTTCAGCTCCTAGGCGAAGAATTGGGTATTGAGAATAGTCCCAAATGGACTTTCATGTCAGATAGACAAAAGGTAATATTCATTTCTTTTTTTCATTTTCATTTATTCTTTTGACCTTTTGTTTTTCAACTTTTAACTTTTTTTTATCCTCATATGACAGGGATTGATACAAGCTGTTGGAGCATTATTTCCTAATGCTGAGCACAGATTTTGTGTTAGGCCTTTGATCTCAAATTTTAAGAAGAGTTTTCATGGTGAAACTTTAAAAAACATCGTGTGGGGTGCAGCAACTAGCAGCTATATGGGAGAGTACAATAAGCAAATGGAGGAGTTGAAATTGTTGAGTGTAGATGCTCGAGCTTGGATGGATCAAATTCCAGCTGGGTATTGGTCAAGATCTCACTTTAGATTTGATAGCAGGTGTGACATGTTGCTAAACAATTTGTCAGAATGCTTTAACAGATTTATCTTGGATGCACATGATAAACCTATTTTGACTATGTTGGAGATCATCATGTGTAAGATAATGGTGCGGATTGCAAAGAAAAGGGATAAGATGAGTAAGTGGTCTGGTCCTCTTTGCCCTTAAATTCAAAAAAAGTTGGACAAAATTAAGGACCAGTCAAAGTCTTGTTGGCCATTACCTTCCGGCGGCCCCCTATTCCAAGTAAGTTGTCGAGGTAGCCAGTTTGTAGTTGATTTGGCTACACACACTTGCTCTTGCAGAAAATAGCAACTAACGGGAATACCTTGCACTCATGCATGTGCAACATTGGCTTACAATGGAAATATGATTGAAGATTTTGTGGATCATTGCTATACTTTATCAGTTTGTAAAGCTGTGTATGAGAACATCATTAATCCAATCAGAAGCATTGATCAGTGGGAGGATGTACGCCATAACCCCATTCAACCTCCACACTCTAGACCACCCAAGCAAGGCAGACCAAAGAAGAAAAGAAGAAAGGAGCAAGGTGAAAAAGAATCAAGCGGAAAGCTACCAAGATTTGGAATGAAGATGCACTGCACATTATGTGGTGGAAGTGGCCATAACAAACGAGGATGTAAAAATCCCAAACAAGTACCGCAAGTAAGATTTATTGTTTCATTTTAACCAATACTAGCTTATGATTATAGAATGACATATTTTTTTCTTTATTTTATAGACTAGGAACACAAAATCACGTTCAGTGGGAAAGTGTTCACGCCCGTCAATCTCATGAGTTCAGGTTTTTTGCAATTTATATACAATATAATTTTATAACATTTAGTTTGATGATGCTAGATATATGTAAGAATTTTACAGTTTCATATATTTTTGTTGATATTTTGTGTGTAAGATACATTTGCTTAACATATCTCTATAAATTTCACTTACTACAGGACAATCACTTGTGACCAAAGGAGGGGAATAGAAAGAGAAGGATTGGTGTCTAATTGATATGAAAAATGACATGGAATTGGATTCACTGTTGTTGGATTGGTGCTCAAAACAAGAGTTTAGTTCCACTTTTGTAAAGAAATTAAACAGCTTGATGATGACAATATGGTTACGTAGGATGGTCTTTTTAGTTTCACCTTTTGTAGAGAGAACATGTATATCTAGCTAATGTGTCTTGGTATGAAAAATTGGTATAAGAGAAGCATATTTTGCTGTTTTGTTCAATTAATTAACTTGGTTGCATCCTTTTTTTTTTGGTTTTGATTTCTTAGTTCAAAATCAGCACTAGTGGCTGATTTTATGATATAAGTTTCAAAAGAATCCATAAAGAAATAAATAGAAATATAGATGTGTGCCTACTAAAATAAAAAACAAGTTATTCCACCCAAAACTAACGTTAAATATAACAGCACAATAGACAGAAGGATTAGTGATGCAATCTTTTAATAGTTTAGGGATTTGAATGAAAAAATTGAAAGGTTAAGGACTAAAATGGAAAAAGCATGAAAGGTTAGGGACCATTAACATAATTTACCCTATATTTAAATGTACATCTGGAAACAGAAGTATTAAATCCAGTAGATATATACCTCTAATAGTATACTTGTAAACATACAAAATTACCTTTTTGTCAGAAACCAAAATTACCTCCTCCAATTGCAAACACCCACACACACAACTATTCTGATTAAAAAAACAAAAAAAAACCCACAACGTCAGCAAAAATCCATGCATTTTTTAAATCATAACGGTGTGGCTATATACACCCCAAATCATGCACGTCCTTAAGGACGTGCATGGTTATATTAATAACTATAGATTGATATATCATCCTAAACTCTTCTAAATTAAGAGTTTATATAGATGGTTATATTAGATTGAATTCAATGTTTTGAATTAAGCCCAATAGTTATTAAAATTAAAGAAAAAAGAGAATTAAAGGAATAAAGAAAAAAAAAGAGAATTAAAGAAAATCAAAGAAAAATGGCAAAAAAATATGATTAGTTAAAACTCCTAAAATGCCTCTAAGATTGACACATCATCCTAAACTCTTCTAAATTAAGAGTTTATATAGATATAGATAGTTTTAAATTAAAGAAAAAAGAGAATTAAAGGAATAATTAGAAGAAAAAAAAAGAGAATTAAAGAAAATCAAAGAAAAATGGCAAAAAAATATGATTAGTTATAACTCCTAAAATGCCTCTAAGATTGACACATCATCCTAAAATCTTCTAAATTAAAAGTTTATATAGATATAGATATAGATATAGATAGTTATTAAAATTAAAGAAAAAAGAGAATTAAAGGAATAAAGAAGAAAAAAAAGAGAATCAAAGAAAATTAAAGAAAAATGGCAAAAAAATATGATTGGTTAAAACTCCTAAAATGCCTCTAAGATTGACACATCATCCTAAACTCTTCTAAATTAAGAGTTTATATAGATATAGATTGTCTAGGTCTCACCAGTCACCAAAAACCATGTTATTTCCATCCTACACAAAATTATTTTTTTTTATAAAAGTATTATACTACCTCTATCCCTCAAAACTTGATATTTTTTCAACAATTTTCTTTTAACATTTTTTTTCTTTTCCTTTAATATATTTACTAACAATGGAGCTTAATTGAAAATATTTAATTCAATCTAATATAACTATTAGGATTAATTTAAAATATTGAATTCAATCTAATATATATAGAGAGTATGTTAAATCAATCGATTAAATTTTTTCCCTTAATTATTTTTTTCTTCCCTTTATCTTTTCAAACCAATCACATTTTTTTCTTTTATTTTTAACACCTTAAGAACTAAATATATATTTTTAAAACATAATAGTTTTAGCCTAAGTGACATCCCTACCTTTTTTACCTGTTTAAATCAATCTATTTTTTTCTTTAATTTTTCTTCTTATTTCCTTTATTCTTTTAAACCAATCATATTTTTTTTATTTTATTTTTAACATATTTACTACTCCGTAACTATTAGGCTTAATTCAAATATTAAATTTAATATAATCTAATTCAAACCAATCACATTTTTTCTTTTATTTTTATGATGATGTGACATAGCTAATACTCCCTCCGTTCGACAAAACTTGACGTTTTACTATTCACGCACGCTTTTTTAGGAGCTAAAAACTATATAAAATATCTAGTTTTTTTAATAATTTTTTTTAACAATTTTGTAGTTATTATTAATAAGTACAAACTTGTTAAAATTTTTTTTTTTAAAAAATAAATATTTTATATAGTTTTTATCATTCTAAAAAAGCGTGCGTGAATAGTAAACGACAAGTTTTGCCGAACGAAGGGAGTATTATTTTAGATATTGATTATGCCACATTGCATTTAAACAAAGCCACAATGATATTTTTTTTACCGAGTAATTTAAAATATCTATATTTATGTATGCTATTTTAAATGAGATTTAAAAAAATCTAAAAGATTTATATGATACATTTGTGGTAAAGATTTTTGTTTTATGTTTATGTTAACTTTTAGTTATACTTTATAATAATTTTTTTATTAAGATTTAAAAAAAATCGCGTCATAGCGCGGGAATATTGTACTAGTAGATGATTATATAAATATTTTGTAAAATTCAAAAAAAAAACGTTGTTGAAGCAAATTCCCACATTTAAAAAAAACATTTAAGTAGGGGCCAAACGAGTAATTTCAGGAATCCCGTTGAACCGTGAAATTCAAAATTCGTCCGCACACACACCCAAGGTCCGAAGCCAGCCAAGTATTCGTATCACCTTCGTCTTCTCTCTCTCTCGTCTTCTCTTCGTATTTCAATCCTGAAGACTGAAAGAGAGAGAGCGAAAGCGACTTCTGGGAGGGAGAGAGAGAGAGAGAGAAAGTCCACAAGGGAGAAAGGCCTTGTGGGGATCACTTGTTGTATTGTAGAGAGAGAAACATCACTCGATAAAGCAAACCAAATGCACAAAAATGCAAAGCTTCCCAATTCACTAGCATTATTGCTATCAATTCCTCACCGCCTACACCGCCATTTGTAGGGTTTTCTCCCTTCAACAACCTCTGCAGTCCCAACTTCCTCCG
Source organism: Persicaria maculosa (assembly GCA_963922045.1). Classification (NCBI taxonomy): domain Eukaryota; kingdom Viridiplantae; phylum Streptophyta; class Magnoliopsida; order Caryophyllales; family Polygonaceae; genus Persicaria; species Persicaria maculosa. The sequence continues at coordinate 8,784,234 of OY998257.1, forward strand.
AAAACGAAAGCTCAGTCTTTGAGCCCCCAAGCAATCCTGGCCGAAAATCTAGCAATTTTTTGCTGTGCGTCTCACAGTAGCTCTTGAATCGTTTTGAGTAAAACTCGGGGAAATGGCGGATTGTCTGGTTTTGAGCTGAATCTGGGGGAGGATCTGCTTTACCGCAATACAACTATACAAGATCTCCTCAGCATTGCGACCCCTGCTTGAGGTTTGCTTCTGGATCTTCCCAAGGTCACGTTTTTATCTTTGCTGGATCGTCACATAGGCACATTGCGCTTTCGTTGTTGTGGATTTTACTTGTGCTGTTTCCGTCACGAGAATAGATCTGTGGGGGTTTGATCTATCTCATCTCATGTGTGAATGCATTCTCAAGGTCAATTCTTGATTCGTGTTACGAGATCTATGGTTGCCAAGTACTGTTGAAGAGCTAATCTTTCCATTCGTCTTTTTCGATTCCTCGTGTGAGTGTTGGTTCTAGGGTTAGGTTTAGCAACAAAATTAGTCTACTTTCCTAATTTCATCTTCGAGTGTAAGCTCGGAGCTGAATTTCCCTGGTGCAGATTGAGTAAAATCTCGTAGTTTTTGCAGATTCTTTCTAGATTTCGTGCTTAATATCTGCCGCATTATGTCTTTTTTGGTTTTATCCATTGCCGTTTATGCTAATCTGCTATCAAGCATGCATATTTAATTGCCTATTTTGAAATCCATTATTGCAATCAGAAAGTTAAATATGTTTCCCAATTTGCCAGGCACCAAATAAATATGTATTAGTTTGAGAGGACACACAGTGGATATATAAGACAATGAATTCAGACATACCTCTTGATCATGTTGTTTTTCAGCTGTCTCCTAAACGATCACGGTAAGGGTTTAATTAAGACAACTGAGGTTTTAGTTGTTTCCTTAGTTGGATTTGAAGTTACTTTATTTGCCTGATTGTAGGTGTGAGTTGTTTGTTTCCTATGATGGGACTACCGAGAAGCTTGCTTCAGGGTTAGTAAAGCCATTTGTTAGCCATTTGAAGGCCGTGGAAGAACAGGTTGCTTCAGCTGTGAAGTCACTTAAACTTGAAGCAAAGGGATGTGAAAATTCAGAATCATGGTTTACAAAAGAAACACTTGAGAGGTTATGCATGTTCTCTTCTAGAATCTTGAGTGATGTTATGCACCTATATGCCATCATATCATGTCTCCAGATCTCCGCTGAAGGATGTGTTGCATTATTTCTAGGCTTAAACTTATATTGGCCTATGATTACAGGTTTGTGCAGTTTGTTAGTACTCCTGAGGTATTGGAGCAGGTCATTACATTGGATGCGGAGATGTCTCAACTAGAGGCAGCTCGGAAGATTTACTCTCAGGTTTTGTTTTCCACTTGAATTACAAAAATGTTGCTATTTAATTCTACACCTCAAACCAATTTGATGTTTTTGTTAAATCTTTTGTTTCAGGGACCAGGTGAAGGAGCAGGTACTGTTAGCCTACATTTGCACATAGATTGAACTTTTACATGATTCGTGATGGATAAAGTTTACAATTTTACATCACTTTAGGCTCTTTTAAGTTCAACATTAAAAGTATAGTTTTAGTTCTTGCAAGTGTGATTATATCATAAGGAAATGATTGCTGTGTGGAATAAACATTATAGAAAGGAAGTGAACCCTTACAAGTTACCCTCCTGATGCTACTTGAAATCTATGAATGAGTGAAGCAAATAAATTACTAAATTGGAAGTTGATATCTATGAATGAGTGGAGAAAAGACAACCAACTCATGTAGTAACTTTATGTGCAACCTTGGGGTAGAGTGAAACTGAAAGAGTTGGGAAGGGAAAGGAGTGCATGAAGAGCTAGTAACATCCAACATGTTTGGTGGGTTAGTTAGGGATCAAGATTGATAGAAGAAAAGAAATGCACGTGGAAGAGAACAATTTCTAACTATAGTATATTTCATAACTGTAGTTGTTTGTATCCATTTAATCAACCACCAATGGCCTTCCTACAGGACTAACACTTGTTTTTTCATGATGATATTGTTTTAGTTATTGTAAGATTTGAAGTAACCTGCTTCGCTGAATTCAGAATGAGCCTTTACCATTTTTCTAATACCGTTATTGTTTTGTTATGAACAGGTACTGACGGAGGAGTCACCATAGCATCAGATGCAACAAAGTAATACTCTTGTAGTGTAAACCACTGGTTCCATTTTGTTACTTAAAATATCCGACTTTTGATCATTTAAAACTGTTGTGTTAGTTCTTGGATTAGGTATATTCACTTAAGATGATTCGAGCACAAGGTATGCTTAATGGATCTCCAAGGTTTTTCCTCTATATGATGGAAATAAATTATGAGTAAGCAAAATCAACATAGAGTTTGCAAGACTATTTAGAGACTTTGCATTTTCTTAAAATTGTTAGGTTGTATTTTTTTTTTCCAATGTGGGGTTTAAGCTCTTTGAGTTAGAGAAACAATAATGACTTTGGCATCAACCACTTCTAATGTTGATACTTTCTATACCTTCTCTTCCTCGATTCACATAAATGAATGGTCAGAGAACAATGAGACAAAGAAGATTATTATTGATATCATACAGGCACTGTATAACCTGGCTGCATTTCTGTTTTCTCGACTTCCGCAGGAAGGAGCTTATTCGAGCTATTGATGTCCGACTTGTAGCAGTTGGGCAGGACTTGTCTTCAGCTTGTACTCATGCTTCAGCTGCTGGTTTTAACCTTGATACTGTCTTGGAACTTCAGCTCTTTGCAGATCAATTTGGTGCTCATCGCCTAAGGTAAGAGTTCATGTATAATCACATAATCACACGATCTTCATTTGTGCAGTGTTTTTGGCTGTAAGTTGTTTGTATTTCAAATATTGGAAAAATAAAAGGGTCTTTGGATTCTAGCTGTACTATTATAGTAGTCTACAAATACTGGAGTCCCTTTATGTTCACAAAAGGGGATTTTGTTAAGATAGTCATTTTACTTTATAATTTTTATACTGCAAGGGAGCACTTTACTCACCTTATTGGGCCTACCCAGTGCGAAGTGAGGATTTGGAAAAATATAAAGCCAAAAATGATCTATAAAAATGGTACTATTTAAATTAAAACTAGTTGTTCATAATGAAGGTGCATAAAAGTTGTATTGTTTTTAATTACCCGTGCATCATTTGCATTATCTCCTGTTCTTTCCCTCGTCTTCTATTTTGTCAGTTTTTCACTTTCCTAATATCAGATTTTAAAAAAATGCTATTTGTATTGTTTCTGCAGTGAATCTTGCGGCATATTCATGTCTTTGTGCCAGAGAAGGCCTGAACTCTTCAGGACACGGAAATACAGAATCAATGATCAGGCAGTTCGATCTTCGTCTGGCTCTGATATGTCCCTTGATGACCAGGTCAGTGACTCGCGAACTGGGTCACTCATTAACCAGCATCAACCCAGTCAGTCAGAGAAGCCAGATAGGTTGAAGTCTGCCACTTTGCAGCCAGAAAATATACCTTCAGCTGTACACACCTTACGTTGCAGCACCTCCAGAGAATCACACATTGAGAAAGAAGATATGAAGGGAAATAGTGACTGGAATAAAGAAATAAAAGAGGATACATCTTTAACAATGCCTGATTCAGAGTTTCCCTCCCCTGAAGTGGGCCCACCTGCAAGGCGGTTGAGTGTACAGGCTCGAATCAGTTTATTTGAGAATAAGCAAAAGGAGAATTCTTCTGGTAGTGGTAGCAAGCCTGCTGTGGGGAAGTCTGCTGAGTTCCGCAGACTATCTTCTGATGTGTCTTCTGCTGGACAAATGGGGTCCGAAAAGGCTGTCTTGAGGAGATGGAGTGGTGCTAGTGACATGAGTATTGACTCAGGCGTGGAAAGGAAGGATATAGATAGTTCTGCTGGCACTCCATTAGGCCTGGCACAAGCTAGTACACCTTCTATTGTATCTGAAGATAGGAATAGGAGTGATTTACACAATTCTGCAACTCTATTAAATCCTGAGACTAAAGGCTTTGGTGCTAGCCAAGTTGATGATATTAGACTTGAGAATCAGTCTGATTCGAAGAAAGAGGGGCTTGAAACTCAGCCTTTTAGAACAAAATTAGGGGCTCAAGAAGCAATCTTATCTAATGCATCACATGAAGCTTCTCATTCAAAATCTAGATCATTTTCTGGAAGATCTGAAACTGTACTGAATGATCAAAGCAATGTCATGAAACAGTCAAATGCGTCTTTTGGCAGGCCTCCTGAAGACGCAGGTTTCGAAAATGAGATAACTTCACCTGCCTTGCATAGGAAAATGGAGCAGTTTGCTTCAAGAGCTCAATCATCTTGTGAGGCAAAAGCTATCATGTCTTCTAGCACTGAAGAATGCGCAGCTGTGAGGCGAGACTGTGTTGCTCAGACAGCACACTTGGGCATTCTTCCAAGCAGATCTGCCTGTGATCTATCAGATTGTGAAATCTATCAAGACACAGGTGAACCTGCGCATATTGAAACTGTGCTGAGCACAACAGATCGCCCAGCAGACTCAGAATTCCATTCAGTGTCTGTTCACTCTGTTGTCTCTCAGAGAAAAAGAAGTGAAGTTGCTGAAAATGAAACTGCAAGGAAAGAAGATGCTTCAGCCGAGCAGCAACCTGTGAGGAGGCATGGTTCTGCTTCGTTGCAGGCAAAGAAGTCAAAGGGGAGGAGGGATGATAGGGGGTTTGCTGGAAGAACTATTACTAACACTGAAGAGACCTTTTCATCCACAATGAAAACATCCGTGGAGCAGAATCAACAGGTGAAGCCATCCAAAGGGAACCAGGAACTACATGAGGAGTTAAAGCTGAAGGCAGATGAGCTTGATAAGCTTTTTGCTGTGCATAAACTTCGGCTTCCTGGCAATCAGCCCGGTGTTGCTCAAAAAGGCAAGTCTGTCGGGGTAAATGAGCAAGAAGGAAGTATGGTGTCCAGGGATGCCTCAGAGGAGGTTTCAACTCCGCAATTGCCTTCACGTTCTAGTCCTTTGATCCAGCCATTGGAAAATCAAGACTTTTATGATACACCAAAGCGAAATATACATGGCCTTGGATCTTCAGATGATTCGAGGGGAAAACTCTATGATAAGTATATGCAGAAAAGAGAAGACAAATTGATGCAAGAATGGAGTTCTAAAAGGGCTGAAAAAGAAGCTAGGATGAAGGCCATTGAAGATAGTTATGAGAAGAGTAGATCTGAGATGAAAACTAAGTTTGCAGGCTCAGTTGACAGGCAGAATCCCCACCACAGAGCAAGGAAGCTTAGATCATTCAATGCTCGGTCTGCAATAAGACGCGAGCAGGTATCCCGTTAAAGCAGCACTGTTGTCATTTCATACAAAATTGTTCAAAGATCTATTACACTAATTAAACAAAAGTAATTAACCTTTTGAAATGCTTTGTAGCTAATACTTTTTTCCCTCCACTCTGCAGCCTATCCACTCCTTTATGAGTGATGAGGATGAAGAACAAGCTGAAATCGGACAAGGTAGCACAGCCAGTGAAGCCTCTTTGGCAGGTGGGTCTTCTAGAAGTGTGCAAAACAAAAAGGCTTCTTTAAACAACAGTGCAGCATCATCCACTCCTCGAACAGCAGGAGCACCTGCTCCACGCTCAGCTGTGAAGGGATCAACCTCTAGTACTGGCAGGCGTAAACCACAACCAGAAAACCCTCTTGCTCAATCTGTTCCCAATTTCTCTGACTTGAGAAAGGAAAACACAAAGCCGACTACCGCAATTAGCAAAGGGGCTGGACGTTCACAGGTAAGAAACTATACCCGTAGTAAGAGTAGCAGTGGAGATGTCCTTTCCTTTGAGGAAAAGTCACAGCGGCCTCATCACTCAAGAAAGAGCTCTGCAAATCCATTGGAGCTGAAGGATTTGACTTCACTTAACTTTGAGGATGTTGAGCATGAGGATGCATTGTCATTCCTTAGAAAGGGTAACACTTCTAGTATTCCAAGATCAAAAGCTTCATTTACTGCCAAAAGTTTGGTAAATGAAGATGATGAGTTGATGAATACTACCAATGGGGAGGATTTGGAATCCGAAATAGACGAGGACTATGGGAGCATCGATAAAGGGATTCCAAGGGGGGGCCAGGGATCTGTTATGTCTACAAATTCTGGGTGCGAAAATGGTGATGCTATGGGAGTTCCTTCCGACGCTAACTCTGCTTTGATGGCTGCAATGCCTGCTGTCCTGCCTTCTGCTTTTCATTCCATGGTATCCGTGCTAGATTCACCTGGGGAAAGTCCTGGATCTTGGAACTCACGGAGTATACATAATCCATTTTCCTTTCAACATGAGATATCAGATTTTGATGCTTCTGTGGACTCACCAATTGGGAGCCCTGCTTATTGGAATGCAAATGATTCAGATGCAGCTAGAATGAGGAAGAAGTGGGGTGCTGCTCAGAAACCTATCATTGATTCGTCTAATGGACAGTCTCGTAAAGATGTAAGTAAAGGTTTGAAGCGCTTTTTGAATTTCGGAAGGAAGAATCGTGGTCCAGACAGTCTGGTTGACTGGGTTTCTGCAACCACATCTGATGGAGATGATGATATGGAAGATGGAAAAGATCCTGCTAAATGGTCATCAGAAGACCTGAGAAAGTCAAGAATGGGGTTCTCGCAATACCATCCTGATGATGGATTCAGTGAAACCGATTCTGTTGGTGAAAAAGGTTATCCATTTTCCTTCAAGTTGAATGCTTACTTTAAGAAATAAGTTATGTTCCAAGTGAATGAGTTTTGCTATATACGACGATTTCAATGGAAAATTGGTGCATCTGACACCCTTCATTGTGTTACATTGGCGTATGTTTAGGAAGCTGTTATGCTTGTGCTGGTTTTTATCTTCATGATGGCCAATAATGAATGCTGTGAACTTGGCATATCTTGTTATTCCCAATTAACGAGTTGCTTCATTTCTTGTAGTTCGTGGCTTTCCAAGCTCAATCCCAACACCTCCAAGGAACTTTAAACTGAGGGAGGAACATCTATCTGGAAGTGCCTTGAAAGGTTTGTCAATTTATCTTAACTAGCTTCCCTTTCATCTCTTGTATCATACCTTTGTATGTAAGGTTTTGACGATGATCTAGCTTCCTTGGAACCATTCCACATAAGCACATACAAGCACTTTCTATTGTTTCCACATGATCCTTTGATATGATTGATCAAGAACTATTGCTTTAAATTCACATTCTAGCTACATTTGGAGAGTATAGACTTGTTGGTTTTGTTAAGTGTCTGCATCTATGGTTTCTTGTTCTTTGGTGTGCCACCCTAAATCACTTCACTCTTTTTGCAGCCCCAAAGTCATTCTTCTCACTCCCAACATTCCGAAGCAAAGGAAGTGACTCAAAGCCCAGGTAATAAGAGCTAGCCCCCAAGCACAAAGGCGTCCAATTTTCGTGTTGTCGTGAAGGAAGTAACATTTTCAAAGCCTTTGAATTCACTGTCACGTGACAATGGGACTGCAAAGGCTGAGAAATATAATGGAGAGACCCTTCAGATATGACCACTTGGTATCTTTATGTTCTTATCAATAAGCCTTTATGTAAATTTTTCTTATATTTGGATCCCACCTGTCCAATTAAGAATTTTGGTAGCCTATATAAAGCATCATTTTTCGCTCTTTCTTCATTGATTTGATATCATGGTGATGGATGGGTTTCCTTGTGTTGAGGCTGCAATGTGGATAAAACCTAAAATGGAGCAAATGCATGGTATCTGTAACAGTGCATTCATTCAACAAACTTTGATGACATATGTTCAAATTTAACAGAAAAATGGCATGTTAGTAGGTGCACAATTCCAACCTTTTATTTATTTATAAATGCAATGGAGTTCAATATACAAGTTTGTAAGCAATATAATCTAAATATAACTAGGGGGTCTTTTGGTGCAAGTCTAGGTAGGAATCAGATTGGGCAGCTGGTATCAGGTAGAAATATCATTCCTATAGTTGATGTTTGGTCAGATTCTGATTTTTGGAATCACCCAACTTGGAAGTTGACAGTGGTTAATTGGTATGAGCCTATGAGGTCATGTGTTAAAGCTGGTTTGATGCCGGGTAACAAATGAATGAGGTAACAGTAATATCAATTATGCATCATGTAAACAATGAGCGCCTGAGTGATTAATTTCTTACCTTAACATACAGTTTGGGGTCACCCTTTTACGGCAAAAGCTCAAGCCTTTTGAGGATTAACCTTACCAAGGTGATCAGATTTTGAACAATCAATAAGAGACTAAATTGGTACTGTAAATTGAAGTTCATCTCTGAACCCTGGAACTCATAACACACACTGACACCCAAAAGATCGAAACTTTAATATTAAATCATGCCGGAAAATAACAGGGGCCTGGCTTCGATGATCAGTGGATCCAGCAGGACTAAAGGCTGATCGACCAGTTAGTTGGGTCAAAAACATTAAGAGCACAAAATTACATCAACTTCTGGCTACAATTAGCTTACCCACCATGTCCATATTTAAATACTATATTAGATCAAAAGCCATTCATTCACACAAAAAAGAACTTCCCAAAAGATGTTCTAGTTCTATTGAAGGGTATGCTAGTACTGCCTAAAAGTCAGATTCAAGCGTCCTGGACGGAGATTTGTCTCTTTCAGCAGTGGTTTAGGTGCGGTGTTGGGCTGGATCGAGGAGACACCATGGAAAACATGTCTTGAGTCCCCACCGAATATCAGAACATCTCCGGATTCTAAAGTAACCTTTTCTGCTTCGTCAACGTCTCTCTGGTCACCATACAAGAACTCCGCTGAGTCTCCAATCGAGATGGAAACAACAGGTAATCCTCTGCAAAGACTTTCTTCACTCTCATCACGGTCCTGAGACAACCAGGGGTTTTAGCATCAGGATGGACAAATAAAACAATAGATTCGTATGAAGGGATAACTTCAACAGCATAGAAGTATGGCAAACCTGATGTAGGCCAAGCCGACCACTCGTCGAGTAGAAGTTGACGAGACAGATATCTGGTGACATCCATGGAAGTATATCTTTTGCTCTTCCAGTTGATTTACATTCTTCGGCAATCAAGGCAAGTGATTCCTCGAGAGACTTTTTAACCAGCTCCAGAAAACTAATGGGAATCAGAGGGGGCTTGGCACCATCTGTAGGCCGAATTTCTTCGTATCTGCGGCTCTCAGGGTCCCAATTCTTTCCAAGGCACATCATATTCAGATTTAATTTCGCACCATCACGATAACCGGGTTGGTAGAATCCCCCAGTACCAAGGCCAAGTTTACGACATTCTTTGACTATATTTACCTTCACATCAAATTAGCATCATTCATTGCCTTTTATCAAATAAAAAAAATAGGGAGAGTAAAGCACTGCACTTGAAATTTTTGCATCATCAACACAGCTACACGATCCATACCCGAAGGCAATTTCTAAGCAGACAAAACATAAATAATCAACCATCTAGAGCATATGAAAATTCATGTAATAAAAAATTTAGAATTTCCCTGGGAGCCACTAACAAAAATGACTAATGTTATAAAAAGATTGAATATAACCAAATGCTGAACAAAAAGAAAAACAGCAGATGAAAATTGCCAAGATATCCTACTGATTTCTTCAAAAGAAAAATTATTCCCGTATGTAATATCAAGATATTTAAGTGATTTCTTCCAAAAATAAAGCCAAGTAAAACAGTTCTAGAGTATCAGCTTATGAAAATTGTTAAGAGTATTTTAGCTCTCTGTAGAAATAAAAGCAGATCACCTGTTCTGAGACAGAAATGTAATTTTTCAGAAGCACCATCCCACTTCTTATCAAGGTTCCTTTAGGCCCTTGAGCGTGCTTGATCTGTTTACGCTTTTCTTTGTTCATTTCCAGCAAAGATTGGTTCAACACAATATGGCCTCCAGCTTTTGGTGGACAAATATCAAACTGCTTAGCATCAGTTTGACATTTGAAATGCTGAGAAGAATCATGGTCTTCTGAATTCTCAGAACCTCCAATAGAATCAGGATCCTTTGGGTGGGAAAGCCTGTTGTGAGGAGCATATTCCGTTGAAACATTAGACTTTTCACCCTGGCTTCCGAGATTTTTCATAAGTGACTGATCAAGATCCAGAGGCCCATCAGCGGAAACTTTCTCAGGTACAGTGGGTTTCAATACACCAACAGTAGAGTCAAAAGACGAATCAGATTGAGTAGAATCACTGCCCATGATCTCTACCCGGTAGTTCAGCTCCGGTGAGGTAACTTCCCAATAAGTTCCATCAGTAGAGAGAGGACAGCCATGTGCTGAAGAAGCTTCAGTAGCAACTGGCTGAGCTTTCTTGATGTCTTTATACCATTGCCGTGATTTTTGACTGCTAGGCCTTACATTCCTCTGGTAAGACTCATCCACAATATCTGCCTGATAATTTAACTCCTTAGAACCAACTCCACAATCAGTATTATCTCTACTGTTCGACAGAGGGCTACCCTGCCCTGCGGAAGCTTTAAAAGCAACTGGCTGAATTTGTTTCCATGCTGGTTGACTTTGCCCCAGTCTTTGCCTTCCACCACTAAACCTCTCATCCCTATGCCAGGACCTTTCCCCCGAACCATCACCTGGCGAACGTGTATCACTAGCTTCATAAGCAACTGGCTGAACTTGCTTCCAATCTTGCTGACTTTGCCCCAGTCTTTGCCTTCCGCCACTAGACCTCTCATCCCTATGCCAGGACCTTTCCCCCGAACCATCACCTGGCGAACATGTATCACTAGCTTTATAAGCAACTGGCTGAACTTGCTTCCAATCTTGTTGACTTTGCCCCAGTCTTTGCCTTCCGCCACTAGACCTCTCATCCCTATGCCAGGACCTTTCCCCCGAACCATCACCTCGCGAACGTGTATCACTAGCTTTATAAGCAACTGGCTGAACTTGCTTCCAATCTTGTTGACTTTGCCCCAGTCTTTGCCTTCCGCCACTAAACCTCTCATCCCTATGCCAGGACCTTTCCCCCGAACCATCACTTGGCGAACGTGTATCACTAGCTTTATAAGCAACTGGCTGAACTTGCTTCCAATCTTGTTGACTTTGTCCCAACCCTTTCCTTCCGCCACCAAACCTCTCATCCCTATGCCAGGACCTTTCTCCTGAGCCATCAACTGGCGAACGTGTATCACCAGATATGCGGTCACATGAAGAAAGTTCAGCTCCAACCTAAAATATTTATGCAACAGAAGATTCAATATAAGTTACTTAGCAATCAAACCTAAGGATTCAGAGGCATACATTCAGAGGCATATATATACTCCAACCAAAAGCAAAACAAACCGATAGGGAACAAGAGAGAAGGAAGATAGCTGAGAGACAAAAAAAATAACATTGAATAAAAAATGTAATCCATTATAGTATTATACCATTCACGAATTCAAAGACTGACCTATAATGGATTTTTTAAGCCCTATTTGAAGACTGATAACAGAAACCCTACTTGGATTCAAAATCTAATCTAAGCTCTTTGTCAGCGCAAATAAACTCATTGTCATCTCATCACCAACACAAATAATCCCCTTTTCAGTAAATGACCCTCAATGGAGCTGACAATGAATGAATGAGAAAATAATATCAATATCTTCTAATCTTTCTTAATCAGTGTAAACAAAGCACACATCCAGAAGCAATTCCTCAATATTAAGCACAAGCACAACAGCTACAATGTAAAAACAAAATGGGCAAGGGAGAAAATACTCAAAAGTAGCAAAAATTACAAAGATTTCAAGAAACTAAATTTCTGAAGTAGCTCCAAATACCCCACTCAGAAGAAGAAACTGTGGATGAAAAAACTACTACTGGAAAAGATCAAATTTTTATTGGTTACGCCAGACTGAAATTCATCTAGGAACCTGATAGAAACCACTAGGAGCAAGGATCTCACTCCTAGGAAAACCACTCAAGCCAGAGTCTCACAAGAGGACATTGGTGGAGAATCTCCAAATATGTATTCAATTCAATAATTCCAGTCTGCCTTACAGCACATGCTGATTCTCCTTTTATAATGAAAAACTAGTAACTAACTCCTAATTATTAATAATAAAACTTAATCATAAATACAGTAACTAACTTGGTAGTGGAGAACATGGAGACAATGGCTAAAAATTAGGAAGTGGGAATGGGAAACTAATTAACTAACTAAATTCTACAGGAAAGTGAAGATGTTAATAAAACTTAATAGAATTATACTAGGGTTCGTATCAATGCATCCTCCCTGAAAATCGCCTTGTCCTCAAGGCGAAACTTCAGCTACTTTCCTCCGGTCTATGTGACTGCACCTATTGCATCACCTTCTCGGCCTAGGGAGGATTTCATGGGGAGCACAATGGTCTCCAGCATAGACAAAATTGGGATGTTGTAGATCGGTTGAGGGCTCCTACCCTGCTGAGTGTTGCTGATTTTGGGGCTGGAGATGAGAATTTGGGTTTGCAGATAGTGAAGGTTGGTTTGTGGTTTTAGGAGGGTAGAGGGAGAAATCCAGATGGGTATGAGTGGGCTGGTGGGTTTGAAGGATTGTTGGGCATTTTCAGGATTTTTGTTTCTTCTAATTCTGCAGTCAATTCAGCAATATCCATTTCCTTGTCTACAACAGCTTCTTCAACTCCTCCTGCAGTCACTCTAACAGACTCAATTTTCTCTTCTTCTTGCACTACAGCAGCCTTCACATCCTCTTCTAGTCTTCTGCTTCCACTGCAGCCTCCGTCATCCCCTTTTGTGCTGCCTGCTTCATCTCCTTTTCTGCTGCGGTATTCTTTCACTCCTCTATGACCACTACATCAACTTTGACTGCCTTAGTCGAAGACTCCTTAACCTTCTTCAAAAAATTCTCCACCTCAGATGACAAAGCCTCTACACCGGCCTTGAGGCTAATCATTTCGCTGATTTCTTTTTCTTTTTCTTCCCCATCTTCTTCCTCCTGGATCTCCTCCATTACTGCTTCCCAGCAGTTCTCTAAGTGCCCTAATTCGAACTCCAATTTGCTCCCAGGAAACTTGGTTCTGCCCTCCCCATCTTCAATCCAGGACAACAACAATTCCCTTGCTTCTTCTATCCAACTGCGGATGAACAGGAATGCTTCTTCCCTACTCTCCATTGTAGTGGCTGGTGGGTGGGTGTTTTGATGATTGGTGTTTTGTGGATTGATAGCGGAACGGGTAGTCACCATCGGATCAATAGCTCTGATACCAAATTGATAGAAACCACTAGGAGCAAGGATCTCAGTCCTAGGAAAACCACTCAAGCAAGAATCTCACAAGAGGACATTGGTGGAGAATCTCCAAATATGTATTCAATTCAATAATTCCAGTCTGCCTTACAGCATGTGCTGATTCTCCTTTTATAATGAAAAACTAGTAACTAACTCCTAATTATTAATAATAAAACTTAACCCTAAATAAAGTAACTAACTAGGTAGTGGAGAACATGGAGACAATGGCTACAAATTAGGAAGTGGGAATGGGAAACTAAGTAACTAACTAAATTCTACAGGAAAGTGAAGATGTTAATAAAACTTAATAGAATTATACTAGGGTTCGTATCATAACCCTAAAACTAGTAACCAGTAGTATGAAAATCTCACAGCAGCCCCAAATAAAACACAATATTACCAAAAGGGGGGAAATAGAGAAACCCAGAAAGATCAAGTTTTTACAGGTAAGAGAACAGAAGACAGGAAGGAAGAAAAACTCACAGGGGTATGAGCTGGAGGATCAGTGTATCCAGAGGAGGAAGGAGACGAGCCTCGTCTCCATAATCTGCCTCTGGGAGTGAATTGGCCTCCACCTCGGTCCATGGTTCCGGTGCAATGCAGGAGAAGGGTAAAATTGGCGGGAAATAATGATGGATGAATCGGTGATCGATGGGAGAAATTGGAGGGAGGGTGATTGTGATTGTGTGAGGATGTAAATCAGTGTTTTGAAGGAGTGGAATTCGAATCGGCAGGGAGATTGGTGTTTTGGGAGCGTAAAGAGACGGTCTTTGTCGCAGGTTTTGAAAGTGAGAAGACCCACTTGTTGGAAAGTGAAAAGCCGTCCAGCCCAGGTGCCCAACTATTAGCTTAGGGTGTGTTTGGATTCCATTACACTTTAATTATAATATAATTATTTTTATCTCATTTTATATTTTTGGTTGTATAATTAAAAGTCTCATAGAAATCATCCTTGTGGGTTGTGGTTATTGGGTTTTTTAATCTCTTTAATCTCATTGCTTTTTCTTTTTTTTTAAAAAAAAATTTGGCATAATGGGGATTATGAGAGGAGGTAAAACATGGTGACTCAAGCGGTAACAACGGTATGGGACCAGTGCTCACTATACACAATGAGACCTCTTGTTTGAGAGGTTGCTCCCACATTGTCGCGGGTGAGACTCAATCCTTAGTCCCTTACTCCAAATATCACCCCTGTGACCGATTGAATTAAGCCCAATGGATGGGATGTATCTTCGAGTATGGGTAGAGTTTTCTTTTAAGTCTTGGTCTATTTTGTAGTAATATTTTTTAAAGTGAAAATTTAATTATGTTCAATTTACTTATACATAGACGTTTTTATATTTTTGTTAATAATCTCTATGATACATTATTATTATTATTATTATTATTATTATAAATAGAGTAAATTACATAAAACCACCCTTAAAATAGGCAAGTTTTCACAAAACTACCATTAAAATAAAAGTTTATTGAAAATCACTCATAAATTTATTTTTTCTTTCAAGCAACCACCCGTGGCCATTTAAATATGTAAAAAGTATTTTTAAAATGTTCAATTCCCACCTTTGTATTCCATATAACCTAATTATAAATTTTTAAAATGTTCAATTCCCCCGTGGCCATTTAAATATGTAAAAAGTATTTTTTTATACTTATTAAAATCACTCATAAATTTGTTTTTATATTTTTTTAAAAATGTTAAATTACTCAAAACATTTAAGAAAATATGAAAATCTACATTTTTTTTATACTTATTACACATAAAAATGGTAGTGGCCTAGTGGGTGGTGTTTTGAAGGAAAAATAAATTTATGGGTGGTTTTATATAGACTTTTATTTTAAGGGTAGTTTTGTGAAAACTCACTTATTTAAGGGTAGTTTTTTGTAATTTATCCTTATAAATACAAATGTAGTGTTTAGTTAACCTATGTTACAAATATTAAAAATAACACAAATTTTAAATAAAATATATTATAAATTTGTTAATGTATTATAATAATTTTATGATATAGTTATAAGACCATGAGCAATCATGGGTTTTTATTATTACCTTATACGAAGTAGGTCTTAAAAGGTAAACTCATGGTTGTAAGGAAAACCTTAAAGAAAGAGGTTGGAAGGGGTTACCTCTCCCTAACATGGTAACTTCTTCCCTTTTTATTTTTATTTTCTATTTTTCTTTTTAAATACACAAGTGACCCACTGTATCTTATTCACATGTATTTAGTATATTAACAACTCAAATGTATTAATAATATATATATTATTATTTTAATATATAAATTATACCATTATTTAATTTTATTTTTCTTCATAATTTGAGTATAGTTTTTTCTTATAAATACCCCATCTTGACCTATTGTATTTTGCACCTCTTTTTCCATCTTCTATTTTCATAAACTGTGGATCACAATCATCCAAATACCCCACCCATCTCAAACATCAATTTTGATCCAAATCTTGTCAATAATCCTCAATTTCAAATGATGTTACAAATGTTTAACAATCATCCAAGACCCGAATACCAAAACTATAATCCAAATATACATCCATTTTCTAGAGAAATTCCTACAAATATGTATAATCCTACAAATATGAATACCCAAACTATAATCCAAATATACATCCAAGACCCAGGCGATAGGAAGATCGACATCTAGGCAATTATATGGCTATGCGGGATGAGTTTCGGGATAGACAAACTCATGTAAATTTGAAGAATGATTTGTTTGAACACATGTGGAACCATTTCCATAGCTCCGATCCGATTTGAGTCGTTATGAAATTAAGTTGTTATTTACATATAATGTAATCTTATTATTTTTGTTATTTTTCATCTATATGAAATAAAAATATTAATATCAAGCATTTACGAATTTTATTTATAAATAAAAGTAAATCAGGTAAAAAAGGTGGGGAACAAGGTAACCCCATAATTGCAAGTGTAACCTCTAAAAAAGAGGTAGAAAAAGTAGAAAATAATTTAGAGAAAAAAATATATGAGGTGTCAAATTAGAATAAGGGAATGAAAATAAAAAAGGGAAAGAGGTAACCCATGGTTGCTCATGCTCTAAATTGTATGCAATAGTGAATGTTTGTTAAACACAATTTACATTGTATTTTATTTGAAATTTATATTGTTTTGAATAAATTATAAAATATGTTTTCTAAATACTATTTAAATATTTATATTTATAAGCACGCCCTTAATAGTCTTGCTATTTAAAAAGGGAAAAATGACTCAAAATAATACCAACTATCACATAAGGACAAAAAATAATACGAACTAAAAAAAGTCTCAAAATAATACAAACTATCCACCTATAAACCAAAAACAATACAAACTTTAAAATCAACCAAAATTAATACAATCAATGAAATTTTGACTTTAAATAATACAAACTTTTGAACTTAAATTAGGATAAGATTCAAAATAAAATTTTATTTATCAAAATTATAAAAAAATCTATAATTATTCATACTTTGCACAAATCCACCTTTTATATTTTAAATACATCAAACCCACTATTTTTTTTATAAATTACACAAAATTACATTAATTCTAGGATATGATTCTTTTTTTTTGAAATAATTATGGATAAAGTGGATGTGATTTTATTTAATTTCAAAATAAAAAGTGATTTTTTTGGTAAAGTTGATTAAATAAATAGTGGTTTTGGTGTATTTAAAAATAAAAAGGATGCATTTGTCCAAAGTGTGACTATATACACATATTTTTATAATTTTGGTAAATAATGTTTTGTTTTGATTCTTCTTCTAGTCCAACTTCAAAAGTTTGTATTATTTTGAGTTAAAAGTTCATAGTTTGTATTATTTTTAGTTGATTTTAAAGTTTGTATTATTTTTGGTTTATAGGTGAATAATTTGTATTATTTTGAGACTTTTTTTTTGTTCATAGTATTATTTTTAGTTCATATGTGATAGACTGATAGTTGGTATTATTTTGAGTCATTTTTCCTTTAAAAAACACTATTGAATGTCTAATCCTATCAATATATGAGTTTGAGCTGTAATTATGATCGTTCCTCAATCTCCCGAGTTTAAGACTTGACTGAGTTCGAATTTTTACCTAATAAAAAAAAGGTTGTTGTTAGATACACCGCAAATCCTCTTCTTTAATTACACGTCCAATTCAACGTGCAAGCTTTTTTAATTAATTAGCACTCTTTTCTAATTAATTAACTCATCTTAACCTTGCACGTCCTTTTTGACGTGCAAGATTTGTGGTGTATTTATCCAGTAAAAAAAAATGATCGTACCTCGGAAAAAAATGTCAAATGTAACAAGGTAGATTACTTTAATGATTTCTAACGTACTCTACAAGAATTCCTTATGCTTTGCGTGAAATATCTGCCTCATAATGACCGGAGAAAATTATGCTTTGCTGTCTGGAAAAAAATGAGCATCATAACACCAGTTGAAAACTTCACTACTAGGTTAGGGATCTTGAAGGATTCGATATTATCGAAAACAGACTGGAAACTCGACACGAGCAGCATTTTTTCCCTCGATTCCAATCTCGCATCTCATCTGTAACCTGATGGGCAGGGAAGCCAGAAGCCTTAGCCGGAGTATGGTTTTTAGCGCTACTTGCTGAAGATGAAATGACACTCGATGACCTCTACTGCATGGCCCTCCTGATAATGGATGCCCAGTACTTTTCTGAATCGTTAGACCCGCCCAAGAGAGTTTCTCGTCGAATTGCAGTTGAATTCTGATAATGAAGTCTCATGTTTTCATTCAGGATGTCTTCCAAGTCTACAAGAGCACAGTTAGAACGGGAACTCGATTTGGAAGACGTCTCCTATCACAGTGATTAATGTTCAAACAGAAACTAATCTATTCTCCCACCAGTTGTTGAAATATAAGCATTAACTGATCCTCTTCTCTTTCTTTATACAGTGAAAAATGAAGAGCTTAGTTCTAGCTGTGGGCAGCAATGTCAATTATGATGTATACTTGAGTTACCTTGCCCGACTAAATCTGATCCTCGGTGTGACTTGCTTCAAGTGTGGTCGAGTTATGGTTGGACTCTTTGAGTATTAGAAAGAACTGACCCAAACATCTTGCTGACTTGTTCACCTGCAAATTTTGAGATGGATTAGTTTAAGCTTTTACTTGTGTTATGTTATTTAAAGATGTCAGGTACTCGCGTTACCTCTTCATCCCAATCAATTTTCCATGTTAAAATGAACGCCCAAAGTGCTTCAACTTCCATGCCAACACACCATTCCCAATCCAGATTCTCTGTAAACAAAATACCAATGCAGTCATGACACCTTGTGTAGATCTTCAATTCGTATGCAAGACGTATATTAATCAGGCTACCTGATCCAAATCCAATCCAAAAGTTTAGTCATAAATATGTTGATAAGCCCATATATAAGCTCATATATGTCAGAACATATCAGGTTTGAGTTAAGTAGCTTTTGGATTTGTGTTGTTTACGACGAAACCCAGGTCCTTGGCAGCTAACAGAAGATAGCATCAGGACTCAGGAGTAGAGAATAGCCCTTTAAAGTTCAAACTAAACTAATATTTTACAAATCAATCAAACAGTTCAAGTCCGATAAAACCAGCGCAAAATTGAACCAAAAGAATGAGAAATGGATGGCAAAAGGAAAAGGGCACCTTCATATTAATTTTAACTAGTGCTTCTCATATCCAATGTATGGCAACCCATATTCTATTGGCCTGTTCCGCATAATTATTCCATTCCCCCGCCATTCGGAAGTAGACCATCTTTAGCCATCTCAGTAATCAGGTTAAGAACTGCATCCATGTTACCTTCTTTATGGTTGATTTCCACTAGAGCTTTCGCAAGTTCAGCATCGCTAAGCTTACAGCTTTTCATTGTAGCATCTATTGTTTCACCAAGCTCTTTGCTCATTTCCTCTCGGGAAAGTGCTTTAATCAGGGCAACTGCAGTTACAGCATGAGGAGTGAAACCTGATCGAACCATTTCCCTGTACAAATCATATGCCTTGGGAACATCTCCATTCTTGCTGTGGCCATGCACGAGAACATCATAGACTGCATTGTTTGGCTTGTAACCCTTTTGGACCATGGACTTAAATACTTGATCTGCTTCATCCATCAAACCTTTCATACAGAATCCTTTAATAAGACCCAACACATCCTTGAATTGAGTGTTGCTGCAACTCTCAATCAGAATATTATATGTGATGTCATCGGGAACATTATCTTCGCAATACAGTTTCATCAAAAGCTTCTTTGCTTCTCTCGTCCGAGCTTGTTTTGTTAATCCATTAATGAGCACACTGTATGTGACAACATCAGAGAGAAACCCTATTTGTGTCATCTCACTATGAAGCTTAAGAGCCTGCTTGATGTCACCTTCCATACAGTAAGCATTCATCAATGTCGTATAAGTAAACTCATCTGGTGCTAAGCCCACAGATAGCATCTCATTGAAAAGATCACATGCTTTATGAAGCCTCTTATGATTGCAAAGTCCTCGTATAAGTGTTGAATAGGTGATAGTATCAGGCAAAATATCCTTTGCAACCATCTCTTGCTTAATTTGGAATGCCTTGTCCAATTCTCGGTTCTTGCAAAACCCAGAAATTATTGCGCTATAACTCACAACATCAGGCACCAACCCTTTCTCTACCATGTCATTCATCACATTTAAGGCATCCTCCATCTTACCCAAGACACAATGCCCATTGATGAGCGTATTGTAAGTCACTGCTGAAGGTGGAAATCCACTTTCCTGCATCTCTTTTAACAACTGATATGCTTCGGTCAGGAAACCCTGTTGAGAAAAGCCATCAATAAGGGTTGTATAAGTCCTCTGATTTGGTTTAATCCCTTTACTGGACATCTGATCAAAGAACTGCATCGCACGAGTCAAGTTATTAGCCTTGCACATCCCACTGATCAGAGCTGTGTAGGTAACAACATCTGCGCAAAGCCCATTTCTTACCATCTCTTCATGCAAAAGAAGTGCCTGGTGAAAGTTTCCCTCCTTGCAATAACCATTAACCATTGTGTTGTACGTCACCTCGTCAGGCACAAGACCCTTTTTCTTCATCTCGTCAATCACTTCATTAGCCTCCTTTATCCTCCCTCCATGGCAGAGTCCATTAATGATCACATTATAAGTCACCAAACTTGGCTCCATATGATCCATTGTCATTGATTTCAATATTGAAAAGGCATTTTCTACATCACCACCTTTACAGGATGCATCCATGAGTGTGTTGTACGTGACCACACTCGGGAAACACCCAATCCTTTTCATCTGATCAAAATACCCAACAGCCTTGCCCAATTCACCAACACGACAACAACCCTTGATCATTATGTTGTAGGTGAATACATTTGGCGAAACCCCAGTTTTCAACATGTCATTATAGAATCCCTCCACCATTGACAATGCCATCCTTGACCTGATCATGGAATCCAGAACAGAATTGTACGACAAAACACTTGGCATAAAACCATGAGTTTTAGCAAGAGCGATTGTATTCAAAGCCGCATCTGACATGTTTAATCCAGAGTAAGATTTCACTATCAAATCAAAGACAGCAGAGCTGGAAGAAAACGCATGGTAGGAATCTCTAAGGTAGTGGAAGAGGATAAGGAAAGAGTCACCACTTGGATTAGCAGCTTCCTCCTGTTCTTTAATGAGATCTTGTGCAAGCGATTGGGCTGTTTTGAAGAGCTTGAACCTCGTGAGGACATGAAGGGCGTGGCATTTGCACTGGGAATTGAAGAACCGGTGAGGGCTAGCCCAGTTAAGGAACTTGAGGATTACTGTTCTATCCGACTGTGAACGGAGGAGAAGATGGGAAGCAGCAGCAGGGGTAAATTGGGAAAGCAAAGACGTGAGCTGGTGAGGATGGCGCTTAAGGAAGATGATGGCTTTATCTGCTAGGTAGGCGTCGCTGTTGGAGGACGACGTAGATACAAGTCGGTGGCAGCACTGGTGTAAGGTAGCTGCAGGATGGGCCTTTCTGAGGGTCATTCTAGCTTCTCTTTCTTATTTCAAAGCTCCTTAATATGCAAAAACATTTTTTTTAAAAAAAAAGAGGGTCAGCAAATGTAGCCTTTATTTTCCCAAAGTACTCATTTCCAATCTCATCCTCTATAGTTCCATACAAACTGCATTTTAAGGTGTCATGTACAAGGAAAAGACTAAAATTATGAGATACAGTCCACAATCTAGAAACCAACCAGAGTCCAGAGATTATAAGAACAATAAATTTCAAATGGGAGAATAGGTTATCAATCTAAGATTATATCTTGAGTCTGGGCTGGTTATTTAGCATTAGAGTTGAGTTATTTCTTCAATCTCCTCTCCAAAAATCCATTGCTTGTTGGAACAATTGGGGAAAAAAAATTTGGAGAGATGAAAGGAAACATATCCAATCCCATATCTCGACACTGATTTCCCCACAGCATTTCCCAATTTCTATATAAATACAAAATTGCATGATTTTTCTGATCTAAATAAAGTAGGTTTTTCATGAAGAAGATTTGATATCTAACTTTCTTATATTTCAGGAGTTCAAAAATTAATGAATTGATCCTTCATTTTTATAGTTATTGGAAGAAAGACTTTAGAAATATTTTCAATGCCAATGCTTATACTAATCTAGTTAATCTAAAATGAAAATGAAAAAATTAACTTAAAACGATGGCTTAAGATTAAAAAATGGATGATTTAGATAAATAGATTACAAAATTGTATGATTTAGATAAATAGATTACAAAATTGTACTCCCTCTGTTAATTAAAACTTGTCGTTTACTATTCATGCACGCTTTTTTATAATGATAAAAACTATATGAAATATTAACATTTTGTTAAATTTGTTTTTATAAATTCATAATTAATAGTAACAAGTATGATATTATTTAAAAAATATGTTAAAAAAGTTAATATTTTATATAGTTTTTAACACCTCAAAAAGCGTGCGTGAATAGTAAAACGTCAAGTTTTAATTAACGGAGGGAGTATTATTTTTTCGATCTAAATAAAGCATGTTTTACATGAAGAAAATTTTATATATCTTTCCTATATTACTATAGATGTTACACTAATAACTATTTACTGATCAAAAGTAACAGTTTCATTATCTTACGAGTTAAAAAATTAATGAATTTATCCTTCATTTTCTCAGTTACTGGGAGAAAGACTTTAGAAATATGTTCAATGTTCATACTAATCTAGCTAATCTAAGATGAAAATGATAAATTTAACTTAAAAAAGGTGGCTTAAGATTAAAAAAAATGGAGGATTTAGATAAATAGGTAAAAAAAAAAACCCCAGCATTTCTAGAGAAACAAAAGCAGGTGAATGTTAATAACAAGACCATATCAAACTCTGAGCACAATTTTTTCATTAAAGCGAAAAGTTAATTTAAAAGAGAGATTTTTAAATTCATGGGAAGAAATTGAAAAATTTAGGTTTAGATATTGTAAAGTTTGTTTAAATGAATAAATTAGATTGATCCTGAATATACCATTTAAAGTTTGAGTAATTAGATTGATCTTGAATATGGCAGTATAAGTTTGAGTTAAAAGTCATTGAAAATTCAAACCCTTGAAGAATCTGTACCTAAATTATAAAAATTTAATGTTTATAAAGTTTTAAAGTGTTATCTAAAAATTGATACCACTTTAACATTTCATTAAATTTGTTGCCTATGGTAAAATTATAAAACTCAATCAATTTCTGATTCTTCCTGTTCTATTCTCACCTTTCTTATTTCTATTGGGACATAATAAAGGGGTGGATTGGTGGAAGGGGGAAAACTGGTTATAAGATAGGATGAATTTGATTTACCCTTTTGCGTTAACTTGTGTGTTTGTAAAATTTCTTCGTATTTTTTTAATCCAAATGCACTTATTCTTTTAACATTGAACACTTTGCCAACAACTCTCTCTTGAGTGGGGTTTTAGAAGAACTGATGTGCTTGTGTTTCTTTCCATAGATAAATTTTAGATTGGTGAGTAGGCTCTCTATCTACCATATTGTGAAAGAGATATTCAGAGCACCCCCTTGTTTTCTGCTTAAGTGATGTAAATTAGCCAATCTGAAGTTGTAAAGGATTGCTATTAACTCTAAATAACTCTTAAGATACTACTTATGGATCATTTCAAACCAAATTTTATGATGGAAAAAATACAACAGTTGATGCTATGCATGTAGTTCCTACTGTTTTCTGATTAAGAAATTAGCCACAAGAACTCAAGTGTATCTCTAAATTGATTGCTAAACTACTAAGCCTCTTTCAGCTACAAAACCATAGATCTCTAAAATTCATGGAAAAACTATCAGCCTCATTTCAGCTCTCTTTCACAAATTATCTACTGATCGTCCAAAAAAAAATTAGGAATGCATACCAAACCCAAGCTCTATTTAGCTGCCAAGTTGATGATCTCAATTCAAGATTTTCAACTACTAATTGCATTTCAGCTTTCTCTCTACCTCTAACAAATTACCCATTAATCTCGCAATGAAAATTGAAAATGCATCAAAATGAGCTAAACAAGTAGTACAAACTAAAATGGATTCCAAGAGAACACAATTAGCAACATCAGATTTATTATGGTTGAATTAACATGAGGAAGAGCATATAAAACAAACCTCCTCATCAACCAGTCCCGTTTTATTCAGAGCAAGGGAGAGTGGAATCTCCATAGATTTGGCATCAATCAGGAACCTAGTGAACATAAACGACTTTATCTTTGGCTGATCGAGGGAGAAAAGCACCAACAAATGATCAACATTCGCAATGGGAGGGTCCATAATCTCTTAACTTTTATCAAACATGTTCTCGATCCAGCCTCGACGATCCACCCAATCAATGGAACTGAGAAGCACCTTATCTCCTACCAGATAAAATTCGCATAAGCGTTTAAAACACATGTTAGATGGGGTTTAAATGAGGCTTTTAACCAAGGTTTTTGTTATGCATTTTATCAAACACATGGAGTGCATACTCAAGTCACAAACAAAACCCTTGTATTCTATAATTCTCAGTCCCACTTTAAGGATACATTAGCTAACACTATCATGTTTCAGAAAAAAAAAAAATAATAACACTATCACAGTTCGTCTTAATAGCTTTATCAGTGCAGATCATCATTCAAAGAGATTAAAGCTCCTTTCTTTACTTGCAAAGTCACTGTATTCAATTATGTACTACAAACTCCTACAACCATCAAATTGCTCATCCAAATTACAATTCTGAAAACCTAATCGATAATTTGAAAACTGAGACCAAATTCAGATAACTGAAAAAAGAGGAAACCTTTGAATTAGTACTCCAAAGAAGGCCAGCCACGACTGGAGCAGATGGCCATGGCGGGATCCTTCACAGACATGCAATTAGTTAATTTACCGATTACCTTAGCGAAGCCACGGGACTTGCTGGCAGCAGCGGCGGCGGCGACAGATCCGGGAAAGTCGTGGGAGGAGGATAAGGAAGATGCACCTCCGTTGTGGCGGCGGAGGAAAAGGGAACGGCTTCGGCGGTTGCCGGCAGAGATGATGAAGAAGAGAAGAGGGAGATGGGATTTTTCTATTCTTTTCCTGTCAAATTTTAATTAGGCAAGTGTGTATAATGGCAACCCTGGAATTGAATTTTTCTTAAGGTATACCTTGTTTGTATTAAATTGTGTGTTACAGTAAAGCTCGTGTCATGTACTAGATATATGTTCATCCGTCGTTGACTTGAGGGTAGATTTTGTTATGAGATATATGTTCAAATTTTCACTCTAATCAAGTAGTTGTGTACCAAATGATTTGTAAGGGTCTGATGCTGAATAACCCAAATCTTGTAGGACTTTAGTTATGAGTACTATAAAACAATGACATCTTTGTGGATCATTGAGAATTGTTTATTCCATCTAGCTTGGTTTTGGAGTTTCATTTGAATCAGTCTAATGGAACTGAAAGTGATACAGAAAGCTTTGTGAATACATTTAACATTGATCTTGATTGCCAAGAAAAAACGGATGTCAAGTTACGTATCCAAGATATGGTTTCGAAGATGGCATGCACAGTGAACTGATTGCAGATGCATCCTACAATGGTTCTGGAAAAGGAAAGTTAAGTAGATTGCGCTATTCAACTGTTTCACTTCTTTTATCTAATTGCAAGCTTCAAGACAAGGTTAGACAAAGGCTTCCTTGGATGAAATTTTTCTTTGTTAGCAAATAAGTTCTCGATATGTTTATGCCTCATTGAAGATAAAACATGTTAGTCTCTTGCTTTGAAAATTTTAGCTTATTAGTTCAAACGGTAGAGCATTGTGCTTAGGCACAAGACGTGTGGTCGAATCCCACATAAGCCACACATACATTACAAATTACAGCAAGGCCCTCATTTTGCTCATAAGCTACTTAGAAAAATCAAGAGCATTGTGCTTATGACTAATGCTAGGTCCATCTGTATATAAGCTAGAGAAAAGAACTAAATTTTGTAGCGATTCTTTGAAGAACATTTCAATTGCCCTTTTGAGAAATCAGCCTATATGGGACTCGAACCTACATCTTGTGCATAAGCACATGCTCTACCGTTTGAGCTAATAGACTTTTTAACAAGTTTCAAATCCATAAATGAATGCAAGATATAAACCATCTTAATATCATATATATTCTTTAAAGCATAGATATCCTGAATCATGGACATCTATATCTAGATCTATCTATCTATCTATATCTATATAAACTATTAATTTAGAAGAGTTTAGGATGATGTGTCCTTCCCACCTTTAATTTAGGGATTCCAACCATCTGCATTTTTCCTTTCATTTTTTTTATTTTAAATCTTTTTTTAATTTCCTTTTATTTTTTTATTATTCTTTCCTCTCATCTCAAATCACATTAACACTAATTGATCTAATTACTCTTTTTTGTTTAATCCAATTTTTTTTAATTCCATTATGTTTGTGTTATTTCATTTGATGTAATTTCATTTGTTCTCTAGTTTATCTTATATTATACTCCTTCCGTTTGAAAATAATTGTCGTTTGACTTTTATACACGTTTTTTAATTTATTTCTAAGGTCGATAAATTTTTATAGGGTAATCCTACCAACTTACCCACATTTTATTGGTTTATCTCTAGACAAACAAAATCATGTCCCAAAAAAAATACTCCTTATGTACCAGTGGGGCTGATAATTAAAGTGTAGTAGGTAAAGTATAATCTTGTTAATTTAGAGTATGTTTATGGGCTGGATAAGGGTTACAGTTTATGGGCTAGGCAGTACAATTTTATTGGCCCAATTATTTGTATTGAAGGGAAAGTCTTAGATAAGCCCATCATTCAGTCAAAATTGGTGGCTGTTTGGACAAAATTGGAATGAATTTGTTACTATTCATAAGGGGATCCTCCCTTTTATATATAGATATAGATATAGAAGATAGATAAGAAGATATATAGAATCCTGGATCGATTACATTGGGATCTATTTTTCTGTGCTTTAGTAATTAATAGGATTGATTTAAAACATATGGTCAATATATCTATTATAGTATCAAATAAGAACTTTGTTCACATATTATCAATTTCTTAAAATAAGCAATTTAAAAAAAACCATCTTTATTACTATTAAAAAAAACATCTTTATTGGCATATTTTCAATAAAATTTATTTACAATCTACAAAATTTGGTTAATTTCATTTTTAAAACCAATCAAAATTACGTCAAAACATAAAACATCCCATATCAGTTATAATGGATAAAATATTGAACGAAAATAATATTTCAATTTAGAAAAAAAAAACACAAAACATCCCATATATTCCCATACATTGTCATGAACAAGACAATTTACATGAAGACTGTCAAAAAACAAGAAAAATGCAACCAAAATGACTACTCGCCCCCTTGAGATTATCTCATGCCAACAGCAATATTTAGTAGGCATATCATATAGGCGATTTTGTTGTTCCTATGAATGTACAAGTAACACAAGCACAGTATCGCATGAGAATCGATCACTTCAACATAGTCGCGTTAACCAAACTACCAACTTGTTTCCGATAACGCATTGTTAAAGAAAAGGGTCAGCATGCTCCACAAATCGTTTCGACAGTTTTAACTTTAGAATACAGAAAAACAGCCCTCCATATCAACTCCTCTCTAAACACATCAGGCTTTCATTGGACTGTCAAATTCTCAATAAAAAGAGGGAAAAAGACATTCAGAAGAAAATGGTATATACTTAACAGACCTCACTCTCTCTCTCTCGCACTCTCAACAGTCGTGAGCGTAGATTCTACAAAGGCAGAAACCAAAACAACAACAACCCAAATCAAACGAAACGAAATAGAAATAAAAATATGTAAGGATTAAGGTGCCCATGGCTCGCGGACACTCCCAGTAAACGCAGGCTGAATAGGGGGAAACCAAGGGATTTTAGGAAATAAGATGAGTCTCGCCTGTATACACTTAGTGGTGGTAGTACATCAGTTGCTGGGCGGCTGCCATGCTCTGATAGGTGCCGTCGTAGATTGAACCACTACCTCCAGCTCCGGCCATCCCCATCCCCTTGTTCAGTGGGTGCTGTCCCTGGGCATGCATGAGGTTCGGAACCCCACCCATTTTACTCATTGCAAGCTGCCTCTCATAAGCCAACAGATCAGTAGTGGAAATGCCAGGGTGTTGTGCTGGTGCAGGTGGAGGAAGTGGGTTGGAAGCTGTTCCGGGTGGCGTAGGCTTGCTTCCCCACAAGCACTAGAACCAAATGAAGCAACAAATTCTCAGCAGAGCAAAAAGTATGTTGAGATACGAATGACTTATGAATCAATAACGAGGTGGAAAAATAAAAGATCATGTCCTTTTTCTATGCATATAATATAAAGGAGAATGCTTGAGGGGCGAGCAAGCTATTCACTAGGGCATGCAACTTTTAGGTTAAAATTACTCAAGAGAATAACCATTAAAATAAAGAAAATTAGCTCAAAGGAAATGTAAAGGACTGAGCGTGAATAAAGGGGGAGACTGGAAGTTTGCGCACACCTTGAGTTGTTTTCCACATAGCATATTGTGAGTATTCCCCATCTGGATAGCCAAGGCTGCCTCAGCATGTGCACTGTACCTAACAAAACCAAAGCCCTTATCACGTTGTACACGTACTTCTTCAATTGCTCCGGCACCAAGGGCATAGAAATGACGATGCAGATCAAGTTGAGTAACCTGCAAAACAGAAGGACAAATCACACTTTCCATCAAGTAAAGGAATCAAAAACTGCCATTTAGATGTGAAGAATGATGGTACAAGTACGCCTATCATTTATAATCAACAATATCTACCAATCTATGAAGTGCGTCATAGAGAAATATAAAACTGTGATACACAAAATAAGATGTTCATCATCTTGGTTTTTTATATATCAAGGTGGTCAAAACTGTACTTGAGAGGACAAAATGCAAAGGAGAGAAAGAAATGGGTCCCAAGAATTACACATCTGCATGAAGACATCATTATCAGTAACCATGAATTTACCTCTGGTGCAAGATTTCCTACATACACTGTTGTGTACTGGGGATTGTTTTCAGGAGCATCGCTGTTTGCGGTCTCTTTTCCATCCTCTGCAGAGAAAGGGATGATTTCCTCAGAAGAAATACTAACATTTTTCATTTCAAAAGGGCAAGAAAAGAAGCCAAGGGAAACAACAAATGAACACAAAGCCGCTACGACATTCATGACTAGCAACATATTATTGGGGAAGTGTACCAAGTGTTCCTTCTATACCCATAGGGAAGTTATACAGATCATATGGGCCCCATTTAGCAACTGAAGCCATGAAAAGTGGAGAATCCAGTCCTCCATGAAAATGAACGAAGGGATTCAACAAAAAACCATTGACAGGGCAGTGAAGAAACAGTTATTTATGACCAAATCTCTAGAAGTCTACAGTAAAAGATCTAATCATGGTCCAAACAACCTGTTACAATATCATATCATGTCATAATGCCAAATCTTCAATCTCCAATCCAACTACTGCTCAAAAACCATTTCCAAAGCAATTAATCACATTTGCAATTAAAAGAAGTTACTGCATATATAATAAGCGCAACACCTCTAAAAAAGACCAAACTATGAACAATCAGCTCTTTTTTAACCTACTTGATCGGCTCTTTTTATCCAAGGGTTGGCACCTTAATGCAACAATTCTAATCAAAAGATGCATTGGACATTGAAATCAAACACATAATATCAGTAAGAAAAACTTTAGATGTGCCATTAAGGCGAACCTGAAGTTCCATTAGTCAGCTCCACCACACTTTTACCATCAGATCCCTGCTTATCATCACCAGAGGTAGCACCTTTAGTTGCCCAATTACAACGTATCTGTCTGCTACCAAGCCACTTTCCTGAGCATAGTGTTTGAATTCAATTTCAAGATGAGTTCACAGCAATATATGCAACGACAGCAAAAAGAAAACAATAATTTAGACAATAACAATTCTTGGATGTCGCTGAGTTATCAAATCAATCTAAGCATTACCATTTACCAAACTACTTGAGGTGAATTGCCAGAGAAATAAAATCGCAAAGGAAACAAGCAATAAGATATGCTGCCCTAATCCACATTGTCTTTCTTGTCCAAAGAGGGCGTGAATGCCTCATAAGGTGGGAAAACTAACCTAGAGGGCCAATATGCAACAACCAAAAGATATAAAGAAAATTGTTAATGATAGTTACCAGTAAGGTCATTTATTGCACTCTGAGCCTCCTGAAATATTGAAAAGAAGTGTGAATTTACCCAAAAAAAAAAAGGGAAGGCTTAAAGACACTACAAGAATGAAAAGACACTACTGGAATGAAACTAAGAAACCTTACCTGCTGATTGCGGAATGAGACGAATCCAAACCCTCTTGAACGCCCAGTTTTTTGATCCCACATTACCCTTGCATCTCTGAACCCAGCACAATTATAATGAGTATGACTTGCAGAATTACAAGGCAATATCAAACAAATAAATTTGCCCAAGATGGAAAATTTAGAAATATATATCAAGTAGCATTTTCCGTTGCAGAACAGAAGAGGAGGTAAAGAAATAAGAAAGATATGGAAAAGTGAGCTTACGAGCAAGTAGGAAAGACAGAAAAACAGGCATACAGCATAGCATCAGTAACCTCGGGACTGAGATCACCAACAAAGATATTGAAGTGATCTGAAAATTGCATGTGAAGAAGTCAAGTTTCAGAGATAAAACATGTAAAGGTTATTCAAACTCCAAGAGCCAAGCATATTCAGAAATCACTACTTACTTGAAGTATCCTCTCTCTGACTGCTAGCATATGCCCAATTAACCTTGATAGGCTGCCCAAACCTGCAAGTGTAAAGATTAGATACAAGCACTAATTCAAGCATATTCCAAAAGTAAAACGTCAAATGCTTGAAACATAACTAGTACTTACAAATGCCTTCCATTAAGTTGCATTATAGCTAGACTAGCAGATCTGCGGTCAAAATAGTGAATAAACCCATAGGACGACTGCAAAATTTGACCAACATTAAATGCAAAATATCATAATTAGCATTGTTGTAAACCAAAATAATCCACAGAAAGACACAGCAAATAATATTCTGGAAGGAGAGAATAAAGAAACAAACTAAATGTGATGAGCATAAGGCACCTTATCCTTTCTGACGAGTTTGCAATTCTCTACAATACCAGTGCAGGAGAAAACCTCCTGAAGTAATGGTTCAGTCACTTGTGGATGAATGTTCCCGACGTATCTGCATTAGCTCAAAAAGTAAAAAAAGAAAAAACTAAAAAATTTATGAAAAGAGGGGGAAAGAAAGAAAGAAAAGATGTATCAACTACAAGGCATTCCCATCATAAATCATAATATCAAAAGCTTTAAGTATAACCAGAGGTAAGAATTATGTTCAAGTCCTAAATAGTTGGTTAGAAATAACAGAGGAAAGCAAAGTCTGTAATGCAAATGTTGGCAATCTGAAGAGCATAAAATCATGGTACAAGCAATAAAACAAGTGAACAGAGAACTCACATGCTGCGACACTGAGTTGGATCAAATCCAGGAGGAAGATTTCCACTAGGAATTGGCTCAATCTGAAATAGCAAAATGAACGAATATGTACTTTTTCAGAAATGGTATATATTATTGCCAAATGCAAGAGAATCAAAGTTTTTTAAAAATCCCCATGGATGCCTGATCCTTGCCCCCCTCAAACTAAAAGAAGGATTACTCAGTCATTCAACCCCATCAATCCCTAAAGATGCAAACCAAGCTCTATATCTTTCATTACTACATTCCAACCATCCTTGTAGTCTAATACTTGCTTAAAAAGTAAACTAAAATCTAAGAAAGACAGGATTCTATATTTATAACTTCCATATTAATAAACCAAAATCTAAGAAAGTGACAGGATTCTATATTTATAACTTCCATATTAATGATCAGTCTTTGGATAAATAATTCATCATATAGAAAGCGGCAATGAAGTATATGTGAAAACATGTCTACATGAAATGAAATAATTCCATAAACAAATATCTTTCAAGATTTTTACAAAATCTAGCAAAAAATTCAGCAAGTTAGCATCTTTATCAGATTTGGTAAGCTATTAATATGAAATTTTAACAATACCGGATGAAATGCATGTGAAGTTGACCAGAAAACATGGTATGGTTGCAGTAAACTGAGCTATATAACACATTTTCATCTATACAGGAGAGTATGTTAACAAGATACTTTCTTCTCTAGAGAAAGAACCAAAGAAAATAGAGTATTTATTTATTACGTATGAAATTGCTGAAGAAATTGATGGATTATGAGACCAGAAATTGACATATATATTTTATCAGCTCTGAATCAAGAAAATATGCACCAGTCTGTGAATAAAAAGTGACCGCTTAATTTTGCTTACAAGTGACTCTATGTTTGTGGTCTACTATTGGGACCAGAAGATTTTGATGCATTGACATTCTATCCTAGCATTCAAGCAGACATACATCATCATCTTCCTGAGCATTAACTTTATGCAGATAAACCAAGTAAGACCTAAGCAATTTTTCCAACAAATCGTCAAGAATTTAATTATTAAACATACAAATTGCATTATACCATCTATGCAGAAAATAAAAATCTATAGTTTTTAAAACTAAAGCTTACAATGTAACACGAAATAAAACAAATACAGATGACATTGGACACAAAAGGATAAGCACATATGAATATATGATAATATGAAGCATACTCTTCATATCAGAGAAAAATGCAAATAATTCATTACTTTCAACGTAAATTGAGATAACACGCAAGCTTAGAAGCGCCAGAAAGGCTCTAAATTACAGCTCCACTCCACCTTCCCTCCTCCCAAATGGCATAAAGGTACCCAAAAAGCAAAAACAGAAACTAATAATATCAGTAGCAATGAGAACTAACAGAAACACAAATGTCAGTTACAAGTTCAACGCGAGATTCGAACTGAAAAAAAAATACCCCGATTCAAAAAAGAAATCCAACCGACCTAGCATTCAAACAAAAATTCGCCTCAGAAAATCATCTACAAAGAAGAAATTCATGAAAAAAACATCACATGACAAACAACGCGCAGCTCAGTGAAACAAAATACAGAAGAAATGAAGAACCCTAGGTTCCCCAAATTAATCGGAAGTCAGAGATCACCTATATAGAAAAACAAACGCGATTTCAAACAAAATACAAATCGCTGAACGTTAATAGACAGGGAGAGGAAAGAACCTGGGGAGGAGCCAAGAGGCCGGGATGATAGAGAGACTGTTGTTGAAGGAGAGCAGCTTGTTGCAACAGAGCTTGTTGTTGTTGTTGCTGCTGGTGCTTCATCCTCTGGTGATCCATTCCAGATTTCTCGGACAATCGAAATCGGATGAGGATCGACGCGAAAATGGAGGTTTTTTTAGGGTTCACAGAGAGAGAGAGAAAGGTTTCGAGTGAGTTCGATTGAAGGGGATTTGGGGGAGAGGACTCCTATGAAGAGGAAGATTAGAAGGAAGAATATTCACTGAGGGCCAAATAATGATATTTTAATCTTAAGGGAAATAGCACTGGATGCCCTCTTTTTAAGAAGATTTGCACAAATTACCCTTTGTTTTGAAAGTTTCCAAAAATAACCCTGATTCTTTCCAAAAATAACCCAAATTTTATGAAGGTTTCCACAAATTATCCTTATTTTGAAAGTTTGCACACATAATCCTTGCTTCGAAAGACTGATAACGCCACCACGTTGTGGATTTCTTCCTATTTGTATTGTTGTATTGTTGTCGTCCTTCGTTCTAATACATTTGTTACGACTCATGGGTTCGAATTTTAACCTTCGGAAAATTTTGTGGATCTTCAATCTTACCTCTCGAGTTTCGTATTATTTCGTGCAGTATTGCAGTTTCGAGAAAACATTCAGAATCAAAATAAGCATGGAAATTCAACTTCAGCACCAAGAACAGTTTTTTTTTCCCCTTGTGTTCTAGCAACCAAAGAAACAAACATAAAGTCTACATTCAATAAATAACAAAGATCAGAGAGGCAATGACACAAATATAAACGCCTCTGCTGCAAATGCGTCGATTTCAGGAGTCGATCTTGACAAAAAAATACTTTGATCGATGGCTCACAGGAGCGTTCATGTTTCAATCCATATCTAGGAATTCCATCCTCTTCCTCATCATGCCCTTGAGATCCATCGCTTCTCTCTCGGCTTTCTGTGCCCTCTTGATCTCGGCTGTGGATACGCGAGTCATATGAGGAGGAAGATCATCTCGCTCGACATCCTAACCCCAATGTGGAGATAAGAGCAAATTTCAGGTAAATGAAAAAAGAACAACAGTATCTTTTTTTTAAAAAAAAAAAAGAGAGAGGAATTTAAGAGGTACAACTACAAACCAATTCGCCAACTAAGACAACATTCTCCCCGCGGATCACGTAAAGACCTAAGGGGATGTCGCAATAGAGATCCCCTACGATAACTCGTTCACATGCGCCTTCAAGAACGGCATTCGCTGAAACAGGACATTTTAGGAACAGCTAATGGTGGATGAAATAGGCTAAAAATGAACCTAACTGGATAAAATAGAACAAGGAGATATCATGTACCATACTGATCGAAAGACCGAAGAATCCCTGAGAGCTTGCGTCCATCTCGAAGCAAAACCAGTAGTTTTTCTGTGAAAATTAGAGATGCATCAAGAAATTTAGTTGAAAGAACAGCAAAAAAAAAATGAAAACCCATCAATGTTCAAACACGACAAGATATAAAGTACAAACCCATCGGGCTTCACGTATATCAGATAACAGGTTTCCTTAAGAAAGATCAGCGGGTTGTAATAACAAATAAGGAAACTCGGAACAAAAATGTTATCAAGAGAACTCGCATGAGCAGATTTACATCACATCTTATGGAACGAAGACAAGCACAAACCACGAAATGTCATGAATCATGAATAAATCTCAAGCAAAAATAATTCATAAGGGGGCCTTTTAAACTATAACAAACATCCATCTAAATACAATGAGCAAACATCAGAAATTTATGAACACCCTGAACAGCTGAACCTCCCCATCAATCTCCAAGAAAACCAAAATCTGGGAGAAAAAAAAAATCCGGCCTACCGCCTGGTAGAGTCTGCAACCATAGCAAGCAATTCACCAAATTAAAAAATCCTTATGGTAATTTTGGCATGGTCCCTTCATGACAGAAAGAAGAGAACAACGATACACAGACATAAATCGTAACTCTTCAAGGCATGATTTCTAAACAGCATTTTTTAACAGCAAAACTAAAGTTTGAAGAGATAGACCGAGATAACTCACTGTCTAGTTAAGAAAACAAAATTAGCAGTAGAAAGCTGGAGATAAATGTGACTCTTTAGTCTTCAAAGTTTGAAGAGAGAGACCGAGATTTCACAACAAATCTCAATCTATGATTTATACAGCCCTCCAAGAATCAATTCATTTGATCCAAACGCATCCTTACAAGTGCTCAGTAACAACCCATGTGTTGTTTTCCCTCTTCATCCAATCCACACAACACAAGTGAAGGATTCGACCCCTTCTATTCAGACAAGACATGATTTTGGTATTATTAATCGAATTTCACCAAAAACCAATTTGGATCAGGCATGACTTGAGGAATACCAGAAACCCATTACTGATTTTTGGACCAAAACATACCATGTCCCCAATTAGTCATGATCATAAAACCCTAATTTCAAAAGGCCATTGGGAATCAAACCTACTTCTCCAATTTGTGATTAAATAAAAAAAACCTAGTAAGAAAAACACATTCAGAAGCAAACCTACTAATCCAATTACACAAATCCAAGCCAAAACTAAGCAATTCAGACGTACATTCTCAAGTTCACAAAAAACCAATTAGACCATCTCTCAGCTTCAAATACCCAACCGGAAAATTCCCATCAAAGTTCAATTCTTTCGGAATTTAGAAGCACGCAAACAATCTGAAACCCTAGAATCCACACAAAAACGAAACAATAAATATGAAAAAAGCACAAAATTAAATTCATCAGAGAGAGAGAGGGAGAGGAATTTACTATCTAGGTAGCTGGCGAGGGAAGTGGAGAGGAAAGCGTCTTCCGGGCCTGCCCACGACATCGCTTTGGATTCGGCGAGTTTAAATTTCAGAAATTTGAAGTTGCGATTGGCAAGTAGCGGCGAATTATAGATGCCCCTGTACAGACAATCGAAACTTGGGGCAAATCAGAGATCTATTGAGCTCATCGGAGCAACGACTTGGACTATCAGAGAACAAAGAGAAAAGATTTTAAGAAGCCGGGAGGAAGTTTTGTGGCTTGCGGGTTGGTGGGGGATGAAAGTCCCGAAGAGGGATCCAGTCATTGAGCTTCGGAGAGCAAACTCGAGGATTATTTTTATTTTATTTTTTTAAAGGAAATTTTAGCAGAATAAACGAAGATAGAGGTATCATTTTATTTTATTTTATTTTTTTGGAATCAAGACTAGTTAGATCTCTCAAAACACAATTCAGGCTAACCAATTCGATTCGAACGCCCGGAAAAATTAGGGTCAAAACCCAAAAATTTTGATCCAAATTTTTTTTTACCCGAACCTGTGATCGATATTTTTTTAATCTCATGCCTCATATTTTTCCAAATAAAATACATTAGCTATTAACTATGAAAAAAATTAATATATTGTGATATCCAACCTATCCAATATTTATTGAGTGAGGCTATTGGTAAGTCGTCAGAATGGCTATTGACAAGACTGTTACCACTAAATTGCATGATAGATCATTGTCTATTTTTTAAAATATTTATGAATTTGCCTAAGAGCAAAAGAGAAAATCTATTAACATTTATCTACCTATTGAATTCGTTGAACCTTAATCCCGAATACACGATAAAATCATTGAAATGTATGAAGAAACGACTCGGTCTTATTACTGAATTCTTTCGATAACGTAATATGCTTTTGAAATGGTTTTCGACGACTTCAGGATGGTTTTCGATTACAATATTCATCGAAACCAATGTTGATAATATTTGTTGAACTAATGTAGTAAACTCGACACATATAGCCAAGCTAGTGTAGTAACCTCAATAAAACTTGTGGAGCTTATACAACAGGCTCAGCAAGATTAGTCGAGGTTACTTAATTAGCTCGACCATATATGTCGAGGTTGTTACAAAATGGCAAATACATCAATGTTACATTGACGATGTTTATATGAACAAATAATGTTGAAATATGAAAATACTCAATGAAATCAATGAAAACAGTTATCCCATTGGTTCTACCCTTGCACATACTCCTCAAAGTCTCAAGTTCGATTCTAGGTTGCAACATTTAGCACATAATTTTTTTTCTTTTTTAATTTGTATTTATGTTGAGTCTCGGATATAGCAACAAAAGATGAGGGAAGATCCTTGAACGAATTTTGACAAGATGAATCGAGAAAGAAAGTAAAAACTTAAATTCCTCGTTTAAATATTCAAATCCATCCACCAAAGTGTTATGAACTATTTTGATCATAAAAACACATTAAAAACATTGAAATTGAGTAATGAATGATTTTATATGATTAATTGGATCTGTTGGTAGCTTTTGATGATTTCCAAATGGGTTTCAACGAGTCAAAAGTGTTTTTCGAATACAAGATATGACGAAAGTAAGGTGGACTTATCATCTTTCACTAACTTCTCTAGATGACTCAGCATTTGTGACATCATATACTTCAGACATGGAAGCATCGGCATTCATCGTAGGAATGAGAACACCTTAGATATCAAAGAACAAGTCCAAGAAAACACACTAGGATCGTAGAAGCAGCCTCGATCAGAAGCAACAAGTAGATGTAGTAAACTTGGTAATACTTGCCGAGGATACTGAGTAAGCCCGGTATAATTTGTAGAGGATACTAAGGAAGCTCGGTTGGATTTGCCGAGGCTCCAACATATGCTCGACAAATCCTAATGAGGTTGTCTAATTATGACTGTATTTGGTGTGATCCTCATCCAAAACAATCGAGCTAACTAAATAGCCTTAGTTGATTTAGTCGAGCTTACGATCTCACCTCGTAAAATCCAGCCGAGCTGAACCCATGCCCTCGCCATATGTGTTCGAGCCTCCTACTAATAATTCAACACCAACATCAATAACCTCAGCATATATGGTCGACCATATGCTCCAAGGTTGTTACAAAATGACAAATAACTCTATTGAACGTTGCGATATAGATAAAATTTAAAAGGAAAAGAGATGGGTTAAACCAATGGAATAGTTGCTTTCATTAAGTATTTTCATATCTCCGTATTAGTATAAGGTCAACAATATTTGTTGAGGTTACTTAATACACTTGATTAGGTTATCCGAGACTCAGTATAAATAAAAATTAAAAGAAAAAAAATATGGGGTAAATGTTGCAATCTAGAATCAACATTATTTGTTCATATGAAAACCGTTCCATAGAGGTATTTTCCTTTTTGTAACAACCTTGGCACATATGGACGAGCTAATTAAGTAATTAACCTCGGCTAGCTGATCTTGCCGAGCCTATTGTATATGCTCAAAATTTTTTGTTGAGTTTACTACATTAGCTCGACTATATGTGCCGATGTTACTACATTAGCTCGATAAATATTATCGGCCTTGGTTTCGATGGATATTGTAATTGAAAACCATCATAAAGTTGTCGAAAACCATTTGAAAACATATTAAGTTATTGAAAGAATTCATTAATTAGATCGAGTCGTTTCTTCATACAAGTCAATGATTTTATCGTGTGTTCAGGATTAAGGTTCAACGATTTTGTTTTGATAGGTAGATAAATGTCAATAGATTTTATCTTTTTGCTCTCAAGAAAATTCATAAATATTTTTAAAAATAGACAAAGGACTTGTCATGCAATATGGTGGTACCTCTGTTGTCAATAGTCATTCTGATGCCTTGACAATAGCCGTTATGATATTTATTGAAGTGATTGAGTTGAGTTTTCAAGATATGGGTCCGTTTGTACACAATTTAAACCGAGTTACACCAAATTAAACTTTTTGATTTTTTTAAAATCAATTTCAACGTTCAAACCCTCAAGGACAATAATGAATTGTAACACCCCTAGTCTCCCTATTCACAGTTTTATTCCGAAATCTCCCTTGACTTCCTCGGTTGTCTGACATTTCTTTGCATCAATCGTTTTGAGCTTGGATATTTATGTTTTACTAATTTACCTTGATTAAAACAAACGGCAGATGGGGTGAAACAAACGGTCAATCTATCTATCATTTATTTTGACCTCTCGATTTCGATTTAGTGTCGGATATTTTAAATCTTTACCATGATTTTTAAAAAAAAAATTGCAACACCCCTATTCTATAAAAACAGCAATAAACTGTATTAGACCATGCATGTATTTAATTTAATCAACCTTGTTATTTTTGTATGCAAGGAAAAGCCGTGAAGCAAAGAAACTAAATGCTTGCAATTAAATACCACAAAGCCAAAGTCAATGTAAATGCTTGCAATCAAACACCACAAAACCAAATGCCGTACAATCTAAATGCTTACAATCGAACGTAATCACTATATTGTGTGAACTCTAGTGAGATGTGGAAGAATAAGTCTTATATATAAATCGATATGGATGGACTATTTTATTATTGTTCAATTGATTTTAAAGATGAAATCCCACTTAATTTATGTGTTAAGTTACTAAAGTTTATCCTCGGTCATTAGGACTCTATAAATAACTACTACTAACATCATATGCGGATCTAATGGTGTTGGTGGAACAACAATGATCTAATGGTGTTGCCCATTTAATACCCCAATTGAAAGTCAAATCATCTAATAAAAAAATATGTAGTATCTATATATCAATATATATAACTTATAAAAGAGGTTTTTTTCCCATATATACATTTAGTCATTTGTACAATGAATGTGAAGGAGTAAATTGAAAAATTGGTAAAATTTATTTATTTATTTTTAATTATATGAGACATATTGAAAGAGTAAGAAATTTTATTTTTTTTATTAGTAAATTTGTGTATATATAATAGCAAGGTAGAGATACAAATATGAGTATATATATACTACCTTCAACTCTAATCAAATATGAGTATGTAACATTTTTTTAGTAAAAATCATTTATTTTATACATACATAAAAATAGAAGAAAACTCATTAAATTTTGTATAAGTGTAAATATCAAAATATCCTCTTATTTTTTTATTGCTATTTTTGTAGTATTTATTTGGTTGATAATAGGAATATACCACAATATTATTTACTTATTTCATTGTCAGATATATAACATATTTGAAAAAAACTATAATTTGAAAATTTTATAGACAATATATTATTGAGTATATAATTAAATCAGTTAGATCAATTCTTAGAAGAAACCTATAATTTTAAAATTGAATTCGTTTGGTCCGCTGGGTGGCCAAACAGATTCATTGTCGGGCCGGGCCACCCAGCGGACCTATTTAAAATTACAGACTTAGGATAGTCTATAATTCTAAAATTTGATAGACGATCGAGCCGCCCAACGGATCTATTTAAAAATTTTTGTGTCCGCGACGAGTTTCTCCATGTCTCCTAATCCCTCTCCCGCTAACCGTTGAGACTATCCCAAGTCTTCCTTAAGGATTTTTACCAAGTTTGCACGGTTCGCGGACGAGTTTCATTCTCTCATTTTCACCGATCATGTTTTTTTCTTTTATTATTTTTTCTTTTTTCCTTTATCTCTTGAAATCATTCATTTTTTTAAACGCATTTATTAATTATTAGGCTTAATTCAAAACATTGAATTCAATCTAATGTCTACTATTAATCTATATATAAATATTTGTATTTGTATCTATCTATTTATCTATATTCTTTAAACTAAAGAGTTTTATCCTATATGTATGTTATCACTACCTTTGTTTTAAATTATCTATTTAAACTATAATGTATATTTTGATCCTTGTTTTAGACTTTAGGGGTTTTGGATGGCTTATAGGTTTAGATTTGCATAGAGCTAGAACTATGTAACTATATGTATAAATCTAGTTCTCTCTCATACACTAATATGTTATACATTAAAAGTGCAAGGTAACATTGCCTAGTACTCATGTATAACATAATGGGGTATAAGATATTTATATGTGTATTATACAAGTGTAAAGTCAGAACTGGACATATAAATTGAATTGGACCCTGTGTTCCAACTCAAAAGCCCAAAAGCTAGCCCATATTTGTGTGAGCTTCGGAGTATTAAGCTTCGGCTGAAATGCAATGTTTTAAATTAAGTGCCTCTATATAAGCTCGCTAACCCTAGGGTTGCGTTACTTCATCTTTTCACATTCCGCCACAAAGAGAGAGAAAGAAGAAAGGGAGAGGGAGAGGGAGAGGGAGAGAGAGAGAGAGAGAGAGGGTTTTCTCCTGGTCGACTGCAAAGCTCTATTCAAGTCCCGATTTAAGGCGCATCTTCAAGAGAGACCTCATATCTAGTGAAGAAGAAGGCATAGGGACATCAGACGCCCGGCCTTATCCCCAACGACGGTCGTCTTCTCATGCGATCTCCGAGTTAGATTTGATTTCCAAGACTAGATCCAGGGAGTTTCACTTCATGTTCTTTCTTTTTCTTCGTTGTTCTCTATTTACTCTCTCAGATAGGTCGGGTTTATAGCTAGTTGTTGGGTAGATTTGAACCTTAAGCAACCAACCTTGTATTTCTTGCTTCATTATAGTGGATTTGGGCTCAAGTCTCCCCTCTTGAGGCTCTGCAGACGTATAGGGTAACCTTGAACCGCGTAAACAATTCTCTGGTTTTCGATCTGTTTTCTTGTGCTGTTTTTTCGCACAAAGTTCCTTATTTGAATTTGTTTTCGATCTCTAATATAAGGGATTGGAACGAGATCTGAATTACATAAACTAATCAAATATTTTTTCTTTTAATTATTTTTTCCTTCTTTCATTTATCTCTTTAAATTAATCACCTTTTTTCTTTTATTTTTAACTTATTTACTAACTAACTATATATATATGTATATGTATATATATATATATTCTTAATACCAACATTATAATAATATTATTGTTTTTTGAAAGCAAGTTATAATGATATTATCATTTTTTACTAACAAATAAGAGTGATTTAAAGTATTTATATATGTATATCCAACTTTAAATGATATTTTAAAAAAACTATGAAATTATTTTTAAAATACTTTTATGATACCGTTTTTATGATTTTATCCTAAATTTATTATCATTTTTTAATATTAATTTATTATTAAGATTAGATTTTAAAAAAATCGCGTCATGGCGCAGAAACTGTACTAGTAATCTTCTAAACTTCAAATTAACTAGCTTATTCGTTAAGCTTCTTTCTTATATATATATATGTGTGTGTGTGTGTATCTCACTACGCCAGATGGGGTTTCAGACGATGGACCAATATCGTCGGCTGAAATGGGGTTTTTACTACCTGATGTCTCAGCCGACGAACATTCGTCGCCTGAGCTGTGGTCCGATGACTTTCATCCCTTAACTATTCACTCGACGAGCATCCGTATGTTCGTCGACGGAGACTGTTTAGGCGACGGGAAAAATGCTCGTCGGCTCATAACGTTGTCAGAGGCCAAGGCCCAACCAAGCCCGCCTATCAAGACTCAAGCGACGGGTTTGGTTTCATATCTTCGTCTTGGGAGTCTGTTTACATAATTTATGAGATTAAAAGAAAGATTCCAGACAACGACCCTATCCTATGGGATTCGTTGCCTCGATGTTTTCAGGAGACAGGTGTTATAGTAACTACGTCGCCTGAGTAAATTCAGAAGATGTGGAAAACATTATATGTCATGTACTCTGACTTCATCTTCACTGCATCCAGACAAGCATCCAGAACAGTCATATCGCTGTCTTCAAACAATGGCATGTGTGTTGCCTCTACAAGCCTATGATATTTCTCGTAATCATTGTCAAGAACATATTGGAACGGAGGTTCGTCGGCAACCGAGTGCGCCTCGTATCCAGCATAAAACGGAAAAGCGTCGTGCAGAATGTTCATAGCAGGACCATCAACGGAGGAAGATGCCCCTTCCTCCAGGATCTGCGTCCATCGTTGCTCAATTGTCCTATCAAATGGGGTTTCGTCATGCTTGTCCGAAACAGTATAACTAGGCCACATCCCCAAGTGGACCAAATCTCTGTACATTTCATCTAAAGCGACCTAGTTATTGTTGCGGCATCTCTGTCACTGACATAGGAAATGAGTCATCCCATTCGCATTATCTCTAAGATTCTGCATAAACATAAATATTCCGTTTTGGTACTCCCCGTGAGCGTGAGGGATCGGAGTTGCATCCAACTTTCATCGCCCATTGTCGTCCTATCATTATCAATATATAATCTTGAGCACAACTCATAGGTCCAGTCTCATTATAAAATCAATTCTC
The DNA here is from genome assembly GCA_963922045.1 of Persicaria maculosa. NCBI lineage: Eukaryota > Viridiplantae > Streptophyta > Magnoliopsida > Caryophyllales > Polygonaceae > Persicaria > Persicaria maculosa. The sequence continues at coordinate 8,827,433 of OY998257.1, forward strand.
ATCGCATTCTAAATTTCATTCTCGTCATAAACTCAATCCATTCATATCAATTCATCACATACACAATCCATTCATATCACAAACTCAATTTAAAATCAATTCTCGATTATCACATTCTAAATTCCATTCTCATCATAAACTAAAATACACAATCCATTCTCATCATCTATCTCATTCTACACCACATTCTCAAAAAAATTGCACATAAACAATCCATTCGCATACATAATTTATTCATATCATAAACTCAATTTAAAATCAATTCTCGATCATCACATTCTAAATTTCATTCTTTTCATAAAATAAAATACACAATCCATTCTCATCATTTATCTCATTCTACACCACATTCTCAAAAAAATTGCACATAAACAATCGATTCGCATGCACAATCCATTCATATCACAAACTCAATTTAAAATCAATTCTTGGTCATCGCATTCTAAATTTCATTCTCATCATAAACTCATGCAAATACACAATCCATTCTCATCATCTATCTCATTCTACACCACATTCTCAAAAAAATTGCACATAAATAATCTATTCATATCACAACTCAATTTAAACATCATATATACATACACAATTCATTCCCTTCACAAACTCCATTCAAACAACATTCTCACCATCCAAACTCCATTTTAAAAACATTCTCATCATCACTCCACACACAAACAATTTATATGCATATATTCAACAAAAACCAAACAAAAACAAAAAAATTTATACATACCTTAAATACAATGGGTGAAAAATTAAGAATTGAGAGAAGGGTTTTCGAGCCTCTAGGTTGCTTTTAGGAGAAAGGATGAAGAGAGGAAAGCGCTCGTACAAGTACAACCGATTAAAATTGGCTTTTGAGAAATACACATTCAGGCAACGGATATAGATCTATATCCGTCTGTTGAATGTACAGTAATAAATAGGTGTCAACTACCATACACTTTATCACTTGACTTTTGAAAAAATACACATTCATGCGATGGATATAGTACCATTTCCGTCTCCTGAATGAGCACTATTTAATATGGGTCACCTACCTTACAATTGATTAAATTCAACTTTTTGAAAAATACGCATCCGACGACGGATATAGCTCCATTTTTGTCTCATGAATGAACAGTATTTAATTTGGTCACCCACCAGACAATTGATTAAATTCGACTTTTTAAAAATACGCATTCCGGCGACGGATTTAGCACCATCTCTGTCCCCTGAGTGAAGCGTATTTAATACGGCCAACCACCCATACATTCAGGCGACGCACTTATTATGATCCCCGTCGCGACAAAGGCCCTTTCTGACAGTTGTGGTTGGGATGCCTGTTGGGGCGACCAAGTATGATCATTGTTCATCGCCTTTTACTAGTCTGTTGCTTGAGTCACATTCAGCCGACAAACTTTCTATTTTTTTGGTCGGTGGAACATGGATTGGGAGCGATTTGGGACTCCCCATATCCAGGCCACGAGTCATATAAAGTAGTCGCCTGAGAGTGAATGAGGTGACGAACTTTCCTGGGTCCGTCGAGCGATATGCAATATGGCATAGTGTTTGAATTCGTTAATTAAGCTTATTACAACACATTTGTTGCACACTATTTCATCCATCAATTCCATTATACTTTAATTATATATAGAGAGAGTATGGATCTTTTGTACACAAGCCTTAAGGTGTACATTGTACACAAAATATTATTTCGTGAAATGTGAAACATTATTCGGTGAAATTTGAAGCGTTATTTGTAGAAATTGTAAGTATTTTTAACGGAATTGAGGTCTCTTTTATTTGAAATAGATGAATAAAAAAACTAAACATTATTCGGTAGAATGTTACAAATTATTCAGTGGAATTGGGACGTTTTCATTTGAACTGAATGGAAAAAACGTATCATTATTAGGTAGAATGTTTCACATTTCACCTAATAATGCTTCAAATTTCACCGAATAATGTTTCACATTTCAACGAATAATCTTTTTGTGTACAAAGTTGCCATATATATATGGGTAAATTGCAACTAATATCCCAACCTTTAAGGATGGTTGCTTTTAATACCCTAACCTTGTAAAATTTCATAAAATATCCTAACATATACCATTAGTTGCACTTAACACCCTGGATGATATTCTTAAATTTTAAAAATTATCCACATCATACAAAAATTATAAAAAATCACCCATATTCATAAAATGTTTTCAATAAACTCCTAATATATTTTAAAATTTGAAATTAAAAAAATCTCTTACGATTTAAGCCCACCCAACCCACCATCCAAAAATAATTGTAACAGGTATATAAAATATACTCCTTTAAAAATATAATATAATTATTTTAGCATTTACTCATTTAATATTTTAATATAAGTACTCAAAATAATTAATTATTTATCTTAAAAATAACACTTTTACAAAAATAAAATAATGTAGATTTTAATAAATAAATGGTACTCCGTATGAGATATGATAACCATTTGTAATAAATAGTTACATAATAAAGATATATTAAAAATAATATGGTAAAATTATTATTTTTTACCACATTATTTTGAATATATCTTTATTATATAATTATTTATTGCAAATGGTTATCATATCTTTTACCATTTATTTTTTTAAATCTATTTTATTTTATTTTTGTAAAACTATTATGTTAAACATTTCTTATAGAATCATTTTTTTTAATACCATGAAATTTATGTGTGATACATTATAAGATGTTATGTATTAGTTTTAGTATATATAACATAATATTAACTAAAAAGACAGTATATATCGTATCAAATAATATACAGGGAATATATAGATGCACAAATCGGCATGTATCGAGACAGACTTATATAAATTTAGATTTTAATTATAATATATGTTTTTTGATAAATAATTAATTATTTTGATTGATTATATTAAAATTTTAAATGAGTAGATGCTAAAGTAATTATATTATATTTTAAAGGAGTATATTATATATATATATATATTATAATTATTTTTGGATGGTGGGTCAAGTGGGGTCAAATTGTAAGAGATTTATTTAATTCTCATTTTTTAAAAATATATTAGGGATTCATTGAAAATATTTTATGAATATGGGTGATTTTTTGTAATTTTTGTTTGATGTGGGTAATTTTTTAATTTAAGAAACTCATTTAGGGTGTTGAGTGCAACTAATGGTATAGGTTAGGATATTTTGTGAAATTTTACAAGGTTAGGGTATTGAAAGCAACTATCCCTAAAGGTTAGGATATTAGTTGCAATTTACCCTATATATATATATATATAGGGAAGAGTTCCAATGAAACGAATAATACGGTGTAACGGTGAAACGAATGAATATTACATCATATTCATATGAATATTACTTTATATGAATATGAAAATATGAATTTTATGTTGTGTGATTATGAATATGATGTAAATATGAGTATATGAATATAATGTTATTTATATTCAAATAATATAAAATGAATAACGTCATATTCATATTGACACACCATAATATTCACACATTCATATCCACAAAATGTCATATTCATATAAATATAACATAATATTCATTCGTTTCACCGTTACACCGTATTATTCGTTTCATTGAAACTTTTCCCTATAGGGAAGAGTTCCAATGAAACGAATAATACGGTGTAACGGTGAAACGAATGAATATTACATCATATTCATATGAATATTACTTTATATGAATATGAAAATATGAATTTTATATAGGGAAGGGCTCTTGTGAAATACTAAATAGGATGTAACGTGTAACATAATTACACGCGTTGGATCGTAATCTAATTAATGGACTAGATTCGTTTGAAAATATCCCATTATAGTTATAGTGGGTGAGTTGTATGGGATTAGAGAAATAATAGGCAGTAATAACTATACATAAATCGGAATGCTAAAATCACGTTAAGCTAGTGTTACTTTAAATTAGGAAGGGTGTAATCAACTAAAATCTTAGACAAATTATCTATGCAGGCATGGCGGTTTATGTATATAATTAATATTAAATCTATAATGTAAGAATTTAGGGAATAATCATTCATTTCAAACATACAAATATTCATTTTACAAATATTAAATAAAAGTAACTATTTCTATTTAGATTTTGATTGATTTGGCAGAAATTATTCATCATGATAACACTAGTAATTAATAAGAAATTATTCAGTTCAAACATACTAAATATTCATTTTACAAATATGAAATATTCATCAAATATGAAATACTGTTTTTAAACGTATGAATTAAATACTTTTAGTATTTGGAGAGAAATAACCTTCCTAATTTTTTTAAAAAAATTATACATATTAAGGGGAAGAGTATAGGAAGGCCAAATTTCCATTTAAATTTACTATTTTAATGCCTTTATTTAATTATGAATAAATAGGCAAAACTAACACCATTTGATATAATTATTACAATGTTTTACTCTTCCAACCTATGAATATATACTTAATTTTCAGTTTTTTTATACATAGTATTCATTTAAACTTAAGTGAATATTCATTTAAACTTAAGTGAATATTCATTTAAACTTAAGTGAATATTCATTTACATTCAACAATACAAATTAAGTCAATTTTTCCCTAAAAAAAGGTCTTTAAAAAAATCTGTGCACTTGGACTAAATATTCATTTCAAATAAATTAAAAATTCATTTTTATCCTATTTTTGTATTCATTTTAGCAAAGTAAATATTCATTTGAAACAAATTATATAAAAATCCATTTTGATCCTATTTTTGTATTTTTCAAAGATTATGCTTTTTGTATTTTTCAATATCTAATTATTCAAGTTGCATTTAACGTCCATATTATTAGTTAAATTGTTCCCTTTTTTGTTAGAGGTAATTTTGAAATTGAAATAGGCAATTTATTGCCTTTTGAATTCTACTACTGTACGACACATTCACTACAAGAATGGTGTTTCCTATTTCAAATCAATATCATCCGTTGATTTGGTTTTAATCCAACGATTCTAATTTCGTTACACGTTACACCCTATAACTCGTTTTACTGGAACCTCACACTATATATATATGGCAACTTTTAAAATCAGCATCAACTAAAGTCATCTATGCAATTTCTATGGGATTAAAGATATCGATCAACACCAAAGAAATAAGCAACTGAAAATATATTTTAATGATGGTCCTTCGATCTAATCATATTTTTCTTCTCTTTTGGTGTCAACCATGACTACTTGTTGAGTCACTTCTCAACTCTTACCTTGTCCAACGTTTTTTTTAATTAAGAAGAAAAATATAAAGCTACACCTTTTTATCTATCAATATGCACCACTAATTAAGCAAATAAGTTTCTTAGCCAAAAATAAATAAATAAAAATTAAGCAAACAAGTTAGGAGTCTTCTCAAATCTTAAACTTGTGGGACAATTAATCCTTATATATAATCCCTAATTAAGCATACCAATTAAGTTGAGATGATTTGGGAAAAAAAGGGATGTGAATTGAAACATGGGAGCTATAGCAATTTAACGTTTAAATCATTTATTTTTGTTGACTAAAGGTTTAAATTTTAAAAACTCAAACTTAGATAATGTTCAATACTACCTCCGTTCGGCAAAACTTGTCGTTTACTATTCACGCACATTTTTTTAGAATGATAAAAACTATATAAAATATTCATTTTTTTAAAAATTTTTTTAACAAGTTTATACTTATTAATAATAACTACGAAATTGTTAAAAAAATTATTAAAAAAACTAGATATTTTATATAGTTTTTATCTCCTAAAATAGCGTGTGTGAATAGTAAAACGTCAATTTTTACCGAACGGAGGTAATATTAGATAGTTTTCAAACCATCTTACATGCATCACGCTATAACTATTTAATCATAATGTCGCTCCCAATTTTTTACTAAATTAACCATGTAAAATGAAACTATGGGATTTTGGAGTATATATATATTAACCATTTAAATTTAAGAAATATATTCAATTATTTTAAAAATATTATAATATTGTAGACATTTTTTTAGAAAAACAATTTATAAATCAAAACTCGCATATGCCCTAATGGGGTGGCTCAATGGTAAGAAGTAATGGAGGGTTAATGGGAGGTCTCGGGTTGGATGGTTCATGGGATGTTTCGGGTTCGATTTACCTGCCCTTTCTCTTGGTGAAATAATCCGGGTTCACCTTACTTATTATCATTGGATCTAGTCGGTCGGAGTAAGCCGATTTACCTAACACGCATAACTCTTGTCGACTGGGTCACGAGTCCGGAGTTTGGGGTGGGTTACCCTCATTAACTTGTAAAAAGATGGAATTAAAAAATAAGAGAAATGGGCGGTAGTTGATATTTATGTTTATTGTTTAAGAAGTGGTTGACAATTAAGGTACAAGTAATGAATTTTTCAAAATATGGAGTACAAGTGGAGAAGTGCGTGTCTTGTTGCGCAAAGGAATATTTGCAAGTATAGGATGGATGGATTCCTTCGCATTATTGATGAAGTTGCTTTATGTGAACAATATATATCGATCACTATCCACATTCCTCTTGTAGTTTTATGGTAAAATCTACCCTAAACTATCCTCAAACTTATAATAATAAATATAAATTTGAGATATGATTATGATTCAAATGATACACAATGCCAACTCATAATAAATTTTAAAATGAAGGTGTATGTAACAAATGAACTCGTGACCTCACTTCGAAGTCTGAACACAACTTAATTAATTAATTAGTTTTCAATATAATCTATTTAAAATACAATTTGACCTACTAATATTCTACACAATCAACCAAGCCTTGTCTAGAAAGATACGAAACGTGAGATAAGAAATGTGAGAATTCAAAGATGATCTTCTCATTGATTTTGTGATCTATAAATTTATGTATACATTAAATGTACAAATTTATTTAGAAGGAAAAATATTATCTAAGTACATTAAGATAGAAAGAGACGAAGAAGAAGACTGATAAGGTTGTCAATGTTAAGAGCACCAGTTCGCATCATAAACGATGTGATAAATGGACAATGTGAAAAGTTGAGGCCGTTGAGGATGTAGTTGGCAATTAAGGTCCTCCAAGCTAGTCGACGTCATATAGGCTCTTAGTCGGCAAGAGCCCGTTTTTTGTGGATGTACTCCATCATTGTAAGAGTGCCTTTGGGGAGGGTTTGAAGTTTTGTTTGAGGGCCATCCAATGAGCCTTGGTCTGCGCCTGATATATGTGTTAAAACTTCGACCAGGCTTCAGAAGCGGTTGTGCAACGAGTGATAAGTGCAAAGGCACGTTCAACAATGGTAGAACGCAACCATAAAAGGATGAAGCGGTCACAATGACACAGTGAAGTGTAGGCAGGGTTGGGTATAGGATCTTCACATTTTCAGCTTCAGCGGGGAGGGTTTGAGCAGAAGGTTTGGTGTTGGTGAGAAATTCTTCAAGTTCAAAGGCTTCAAGAGAGGAAAGAACAATGTTTTCAAAAGGGAATAATTTTCACCATCGAGTTTGACAATGATGTTGGGAATTGAATTTGGAAATTGAGTGGTGTTATGTTGTTGGCGGCGAGTAGAAGGTTGTTGGCCATAATGGAATAGCTCGACGACAAGAGGGTGACAGTAGGCCGAAAGAGGGTGGTAGTAGGCCGGTGAGGGAAGGGATGAAAAAAAACCTAGGCTCTAGATACCATGAGAATTTAAGGATGATCTTCTCATTGATTTTGTGATGTATAATATACAATGTACAAGTTTATCTACAAGTAAAAATATTATCTAGGTACATAAAGATAGAAATTTGTATCTAGTTATATGAAGATAAGAGCAAACCTTTGCATATCTAGTTTGACGGTTAATTAGAAAAACCACCAATAGGAATACACTAAATCAATTTCGATGGTAGCAACAGTGATGTTGCTGGCACATCAACAAAAGGATTCATAACATGGGATCACAAAGGGGAAGCCCACTACTGTTGGTGGAGCACATCCAGGCCAAAGGTTAGCTCGGACGTCGGAAGCAATGACACTCAAACTTGGACTTTTGAAGGCACAAGATTTTGGGCTTTCTTAAATTCAGGTTAGGGGAGATAACCTTGTCATCATCAATGCACTCAAAGGTTGTTGGTCGTATTCATGGGAGATCGAGATCCTCATTACTGATATCCTCCACATTGTTCTACATTTCAAAGTTACAGCGATCTCCTATATATTTAGGGAAGTCAACAAATGTGCATATCATATTGCACATCTTTCTAGACGACCCACTGACGCCTCTTCAAGATAGAGAACTATGTACATGTATCTATAAGGATACCATTAGATAGTGGACTAGCAGGGCCTAACCACATCCAAATTATCACATGTATTTAAAAGAAATAGCTATCAGGATCATTAAAACCGGATCCAACACTGAACGTACCCAAAGGCGAATCTAGAAATTTTTTTAGGGGGGCTAAAAAAAATTTTGAGGATTTTTTTTAGCATGTATGTATGAAATATAAAATTTTTTGTTTAAATATATGAGAAAAATCTTAAATTTGTGATTTAAATAGTCATTTTCAGTAAAAAAAATAAAAATAAAAATGATCAAAAAATTAGAAATTTTTTATATGTATATATAGAAAAAAAATATATTTTTGTTTAAAAATATTGGAGAAAAACTTATTTAAAATTTATATTTAATTAGGTATTTTTAGTAGAAAAAAACTAAGAGAAATATATATGTATGAAAAAGTGAAGCTAATGGGGTTTAAACTTATGACTTCAAGGTAATAAAAACTCATCATTTCCAACTAACTTAAGCTATTTTTGTGATTCATTACTTATTTTACACTCTTGTATCCATAACATTAGTACAAATTAAAAAAAAATCCATAAAATTTTATTTTTCTTAAGTTTTTCTTTTGAGCTAAGTGGGATGCAGCCACCCCGAGCTCCACTAAATCCGCAAATGACATCAATATAATATAGAAAGAGATACTAACCAATATATATTGATCGATAAATATTTAATCTTTTTTTTTTCTTGTATTTTTTTTTCAAGTTAAATTACGTGGATACGATAAATACAAGAAAACCCTAAAAAAACACACACACATCTACACTTGTATAATTAGTGATTAATCATTCTGACCAAAAAATCAATTAGTGAATAAACACGTTTTATGTACTAACTAAATAACTTGTGTGGATGTTAGTTTTGTATGTGGGTGTCAATCTTAATCCCTAACAACCTTACATGTTGGGTCCAGCTAGTGAAGTTTAATCCCCACCCAATTGTAGGCATATGATGTTGTGATGTTTCGTTAATCAATGAGATTAAGTTGCACATTTTGTCTCATCTTCCAATTTTTTTGTATTGGATCGATCGATCTCTGCAATTTAACACCACCCGTTTAATTAAGAGTGAAGATATTTTTTCAACTAACCACCTAACGTTATTATATATATGTATGCAATTAATGGTTTATCTAACTTATGTCTAAATTTAAAAATTATTTATTTGTTTCTAATATAAACATAGGTTAAACATCTTAATTAATTTTTTAGGAGGTCGGAGTTAAAAAATTATTTATTTATATAAATACATTTTTATTTAATTAATAAAATATATTGATCGATCAGCTGGCAATTGTAGTGAAATAATACTATTTATAGATTCTGAATTGATAATCACATCGCAAGTTACATGGTGGAATATGCAAAAGGTGGGTCCCGCTAACACAACTGGGAGTGGTCAGACGTGCACGCGGACCGCGTGAGTACGCACTGTTGCTAAGTTTGCAGTACGATCCTCCTCCTCAATTGCACTTCCTCCCAAACATTACACAACATGTTGGGTCGGGTCTCGGATCCGCCCAGGTCGACAGTCGAGGGGCTGGACATTAAAGTCTTCCTCCTCCTCCTCCACTGCACTTCCTCCCAGACAAATTGAGATTGTTTTACTGCAATCGCAAATTGAGACTCAATGCTCCCTTTGGTTTGATTAGGAGTTGAAGCGTATATATATATGAACATCGGCAGTCGAGGGATTGGACATCGGAGATGAGGTGTACAACTCACATGTACTCTTGCAAGTCCACAATATCGATGTACTTCATATTTTGCTATGCAACTCCACAATTTTGACGGTGAACGGTGGACTTTGCCTCACTACAGTTCAATAACATATGGTGTTTTTTTTTATATAAAAAAAAAGTGTGTATATGCATTCCGTATATCCCAATATGTATTTCCGATTGTGTATTCGACAGATAAAATAATACTCCATCCGTCTCAAAATACATGTCTTTTTAGCCCATATAATTTTCTCAACAATACATGTCTTTTTAGATTTAATCATTACACTTAACCTACTTTTTACATCTAATCATTACTCTAATTTTTACATCACTCTCACTCTCCTCCTTACAAATTGAAAAAAAACAAATACTTTAATACTAAAGTCTAATCATTACACTTAATCTATTTCTTAATTTCCGTATTTAGTCGTAAAAAGTCATGTATTTTGAGACGTACTTTAATACTAAAGTCTAATCATTACACTTAATCTATTTCTTAATTTCCGTATTTAGTCGTAAAAAGTCATGTATTTTGAGACGGAGAGAGTAGTACAAATAGGGTCCCTTAAAAAATCTACCACGTACAATTACTAGATTTGGAAAATCGAACAAGATTTGGCCAGATGGGAAATTTGAACAAGTAATAACCCAGTAGGTTGAACTTATTTTTCCTTGTCTTCTTTCGCTTCATTTTTGCCCCCTAGAGGCCAGAAGATTCCCATCACTGTGTTCAGCTGCGCCGTATGTACACGTCGGTTTCATCCACGTGGCAACATTTAACTGGTTCCATTAAAATTGGCAATATATATACCCACGGTAAGTACTAAATTTTTTTTTGTAATGACGAGGAGGTTCCGAGGTTATCGACTAATTCTCCACGGGCCGAGCACTAGCCTGCAAAGCACTCGAGCCGGGTAAGCCAAGCGGCAAGCCGCAAGACAAGCTCACCCATGTCAAGGTAAACCAAAGCATGAGTACCCACTATAGCACAAATTGCTCATAGTGGGATTTGAACCATTGACCTCATCGTAGTGAGGCACAAGGAAGCACCTCACTCTTACCACTAGGGCAAAAAAAAAAAACTACATTTTTTTTAGGAATTTTGGTAGTAGTATTTTTTTAATAAAGTAAAAATTCAAGGGATTGATAAAAACAAAGATAAAAATCGATAAAAATGAAACAAAGAAAAAAGAGTATATTGAGCAAACTAAACCCGCAACACCACAAGTGAAACTAGGTCAAACGAAATCCAACTACTCAACAAAGAAACAAACGAGAACCAAGTTAAACAGTTTTCGGTAGTATTATAGTTTTATCAGACTACCATTTATTAATAGTGTTATTTTTAACGAGAATTTGAAGTTTTGAAAGAGAGACAAAGTCAATGAGTGTTGCAGATGAGCAATTCTATCAACAATTAAATTGACTGCTTGAAAAATACGAGAACAAAGCGTCGACTCGAAAGTTTGAAGGAACAACTATATTATAAAGGTACTTTCAACTATCGTTGATAAATTGCAAGTCTTTTTTTTTTGATACAAAGTAAGAGTTTGGGTGGTGTCAGACCCTGCTGACCCACCACCCAATAGCGTCCTTACGGACGAGGACAAGAAACTCCTGATGTGAAGTGAGAGCTCCAAGGTCCATCGTATGCCTAAACTTAGCCACCAAGTCCGCAACTCGATTCACTTCACGGAAGACATGCCGACAGGTAGCCACCTCAAAGCACTGCAGAAGATGCTGAACGTCCGAGACGATCATCTTGAAAGGCATGAGAACTTGTGCTTCACTTTTTAAAAATAAAACATTAAAATTGGGTGTTTTTGTCAAAAAAATTATAACTTATGAATTATTATGCAATTTCATATAAATTTCAAATGATTTTAACAAGTTTGGTGCCATGTTTTTGTTATATTCTGTGTAAGTGTTTACTGTTTACTCATGTATTACGACGGTTTGTCTATTAACAAATGTTTTGGCCTCTCAATGTATTATATAGAAATATTTTCTAATATTTTATTTTTTTAAAAGGAAATTACTACGAAAGATTAATTTTAAAAAAAAGACAAATACAATAGTATATACACAGCTGGCATCCACCTGGAATATACGGCCCAAATTCCTCGCCAGCGTACAAATTTCTTACGTAAATCTCCCTCACAAATCACAATTAAAATCTATTTTCCATTTTTTAATTGACAATTTCGGCATTTCCTTTTCTTTTTTTTTTAAAAAAAATATAGAGAGATTTTTAGGGATTTCAATCCTCAATCATTGGGACCTCTTCCCCTCCCCCAGCCTCTACCGCCACTACAAAAGCCGCCAACCCTCTCTTTCTCTCCCGAACCTCTCCCTCTCCTTCTCTCTCTCTCTCTAATCCTCCACACAGATGAGAGATTGTTGAACCACTTTGGTGCTGGACGATTCGTTCGAAGATTATTCGGAATTTTGCATGAGCTGTGTGAATTTGTTGAGCTTTGTTACAGCTATGCCTTTTGTAATGTTTGAATTCTCCGCTCGCGAGGAAGAGAAAGCCGAAGGAGAGTGGGAAACGGAACGATAGCCTTTAATTTGTTGCGGAATTTCACGAATTCCTTTGCTTAAATCCTAATCCTAACCCCGATTTCACAGATTATCAACCCCGAGGTCGCCGACGAAGCCGCTGTGGAAGAATCTGTTCGGTGAGCAACTCAACTTTGGTTTGATTTGATTTTATTTGTTTTCTGCCTGCGAAGTTTCGGTTTCTGGATCGATTTGATGTTCGAATTCTGATTGATTTCGATTTTGACTTGTTTTTTTTAGTCTTTTAGGAAGAGAAGCAAAATCGATCATGTCTGCTACGGTTATCAGCGAACCGGTGGCGGTAGCGTCACAGGAGATCCAATCGCTGTCTTCTATGAACGCGGCGACTATTTTCGAGGCTCAGATCGAGATCGAGGTCGAATCGGCCAAATGCGACTGCTGCGGGCTCACGGAGGAGTGCACGCCGGCGTACATCGAGCGGATCCGAGAGCGATACGCCGGGAAGTGGATCTGCGGCCTGTGCGCAGAAGCGGTGAAGGACGAAATCGTCCGTTCTGACCGCCTCCTCAGCATGGAGGAGGCATTAGCCCGCCAACTCAACGTCTGCCGGAAGTTCAGGTCCTCATGGCCGCCGGAGACCGATCCGACTGTGCACCTGATCACCGCCGTCCGCCAGATTTTTCGCCGGAGCCTTGAGTGTCCGCGGAGTGTCCGGTCCACGCCTGCAAGTCCGATTAGAGGCAGCGGCGCTGCCGACGAGGAGATGATGAAAGGATCGGTGTTAGCCAGGTCTGGTAGCTGCTTTCCTACTCTCTCTAGCTAGCTGTGCCCTTTGATTATATAGCTGTTTGCTTTTGCTAGCTGTTTGAGCCTTGAAGATCTGCCATTGACGAAGCTTGAGGAGGAATCAAAGATACAAAACTCTGCATTTAACATTTGAACTGCTGCAAGAAGGGGATTTCATTGTCATTTTGTCAACTGTAAAAACACAGAGGTAATTTAGATTCAAAGATTAAAGAAAAAACAAAGCAATAAAGGGTTTGAAAAAAGGTCTTAAGATCTGTCAATCTGTGTGAAAGTATAAATTTGATGTCTGTGTTTCTGTGCATTGAACTGTTTGGGTCCTTTAGATGCTTCTCCCTATAAATTGTGATGTTTATGACTCTATGGCTGATTGTACATAACGATTAACGGAATTGTCTTTTGACGAAACTCATCTCGACTTCAAAGAACCACAACCCAAACACATGTACTAGTAGTCGAAGGCTCGAAGCAGCTCGAATTCGAAATGGATTGAACTTTTGATTGGCCATAGATGGACAGTGCACTAAAAACAAAAGCATGATTGATCATAGATGGCCAGTTCATTAGAAACAAAATGCAAGAGGTGGATTATGACAAACAGACAAAAGTGTATCTTCGAATACAGCTTATAAGATTTTATACACAGGAAGATGTGGATTATCACAATGCATGATTGTTGTGTATTTTATGTGGATATGGGCAAATGGGCAATGCCTTGTGTGGGGCACAGTTCAAATGTGAAATTCACATTGTCGGTCACTTCAATTCACTTGCTGTTGGCTTGTGAGTTGGATTGCATAAATTAGGTAACTTTAATTAGTTTGATTACATAATGGATTTAAAAAGTTCTCGAAAACTATGTTCACCGCTAATTTTTTATTTCTCCATCACAAACTAACGGCACGTAGACGTAGTTTTGTGGTGGAGAAATAAGAAATTGGCGATAAAAAAGTTATAATCGGTTGAAAGTATGTGATAGGCTCGACCCAAATCCATGTCAAGCCTTATTGATCAGGTTTAGCCAAGAGTCACAAAACATACTACTCTCGTGTTAGGTTGGTTTTCAAACTGGTTATGCTTTTGAATTGAGAGGTTGGGTTTTAATTCCTCTAAATTGGCAAATTAGTTTGTAAAATTAGTATTCATTACTCCCTTAATCTCAAAATATAAGTCGATTGATTTTTCAATATACGAAAGAGTTCAAAACTTTATAAAATATTCTCTTGTCAAATGTGTTGAAAAATCAAACAACCAATATTCTCTTGTCAAATGTCAATTAGGGTTAGGTAGTTGACCCCTCCCACCAAAAAAAATAAAAATAATTAATAATTAAAAATTCAAGTTTAATGATAAAAGAAAGGGATAATATAAGAGGTGATCAACAAAGCGTCGAAACCAAGTCAAATGTTCTCATCACGAACGTATGTTACATATATAAGTCTTGGTTTTGGTAAACCGAACCAAACAAGGATCTTGCAAGCATTCAAACCAAAAAAAAAAAAGGATCTTGCAAGCAATCAAGCTATGTTTAACAACCTATATAAACATGTTAACAACCTATATAAACATTTTTGTAATGCTAGGATAAGCTCGTTTGAACTAGCTGGAAATCAGGTTGGAATCCAACCTGATTTGGTTGAAGAGATTCGAATGGAAGCCATTGATATATCGAGTTGTGGTCAATTGCGCCGACGAGTATTGTGATTTGATTGTTCTGAAGTTAGGTTATACTCCGTAAATTTCTTGCTCTATGTACTCCAATGGACGGATCCTGAATCCGTTTCACCTTCAGTACGACATCTGTCCAGTTGTATAAAAAAATACATAAACGGTCCGTTAAGAAAAAAATTTCAAAAGACGAATCAAGAATACGTCCTAATAAATAAAAAAAAAGAAATACAGAAACACTATAAAAAAAGGACATGTATATTAAAAAAAAGAAGCAGAAGAAGAAAGAAGATAGAAAGCCAAAAAAAAAAATAGAATGGATCCATAATCCATCCTATAAAATCCCAAAACATGACGTATCCTAAATCTGCCGTATATTTTTTTTACAGCTTGTAATAATTATTAGACAGGTGTCAAGGGATGAGTGAAATAGATCCAAGATTCATCCATATGGAGCATATAACACCTGCATTGAGTGCATATAGCCACCCGATCGGTTTCTATGCACCATATGAGATCAAAAGATGATGAGATTTAAGTTTCTTTTAAAAAAAGAAGGAAAATAATTTGAAATATCAAACATACGTAATAGATCGAGAGATTGATAAATCAAAACTAAACAAACAAATCAAGAAAAACAAACAATTCGGAACCACATTAAATTACCAAATGACTAATTGAAGTGAAAGATGAAAGATGCATTAGATTGATAAAGAAGCAAATGATCAAATAGACATGAAAGATGAATAAGAGATGGAAATGACCAATCGACGTTAAAGACAGACGAGGGACGAGAATGGGCCATGTATGACAAAAACACTAGATTGCGTTAATGGGCCGTTGGGCTTTGTTCTTATAAGATCTTTTTAAACAAAGGCAAAATTGCAGAAAACCACCCTTTAAATAGGGTGTTTTGCGAAAAACCACCCCTTAAAATAAAAATTGCAGAAAACCACCCATTAAAATAGTTTTCTTTGCAAAGTCACACCCATCACCCAATTTTCGTTAATTAAATGTTAAAGTGTGTGGAAATTCAATTATACCCCTTATTTTTATTATTAGTTTACTCAATTCAATTGGTATTAGTTGATATTTAACTTTTTGACGTTTTTTCAAAAGCAAAAAACACTATAAAATATCAAAAAAATATTTTTTTTTTTAAAAAATAATTTCATACTTATAAAAAACCCCTATAAAAAATTGATGTGTAATTTATGTTTTATACATATAAATAATGTATTACTAGGGCTACTTGAAGAAAATAAATATTTTTTAAAAAATAATGTTTCATATAGTTTTTATTATTCTAAAAATGTATGTGGAATAGTGAACATATTTTTAAAATAATAAAAACTATATGAAATATCGTTTTTTAAAATTTTATTTTCTTCAAGTATCCCTTTAGTAATATACACTTTTTAAAATATATAAAACATCAATTATATCTATTTTTATAGTGTTTTTACTAATAAGTGTGAAATTATATATAAAATATGATATTTTATATAAAAAAATTACTTTTGAAAAAACATGTTAAAAAGGTAAAAATTAATTAATACCGATTGGATAAAGTAAAATAATAATAAAACAATAGATATAATTTATTTTTCACGCACTTTAATATTCAATTAACGGAAATTTGGTGATGGGTGTGACTTTGCAAAGAAAACGGTTTTAAAGGGTGGTTTTCTGCAATTTTCGTTTTAAGGGGTGGTTTCACGCAAAACACCCTATTTAAATGGTGGTTTTCTGCAATTTACCCTTAAACAAAAGAGTATCTTGCTCATTGAATTTGATAAATAAAGAGCGGTCATCCGGGTTTGAACCGGAGACTTTTAAATATTACCCATAATTCATTTTCGGTTAAACCATTCCGGAATGATTGAAAGTATTTTGCTCCCCATAAGAATCGAACAGGGGCAGATCCTCTCTGAGTCTAGGGTCGGGGGTGACAGTCGTCCTTCCAATCAGATCCGACACTTAAGAGTAAAACGTACTTATGTTATGGCCAGATTAGTGTATTTATTTATTTATTTATTTAGAGAGGAATAGTTGTTGGTATAACAAAAAGAGGAGTGAGATATTTAATAAAATTTGACGTATAGGCAAATTTAAGTTCTATACAAAGATCAAAAATCGACATTTGTAGGTTTGATAATTAGGATGCAAGTTGATCTTGGAAAATGCTTAAAATAGACATTATTTTACTTTATGGTCAAAATTTTGTATCATTAGTGTTATAGTAGATGTATTTGAAAATTTTGAAAAACTTTGAGTGCATTTCTCATAACCGTATATTTGGTAAAAGGTCATTTCAAGTTTTCAACATATGCTTTTATTCGTTGTTTGTATTTAAACAAAAATTTATTCTACACGTTCCTTGTTTTTTAATTTTCTTTTCATAATCTAAATCAATTTGTATTCTAATAAATCATATACTCCTTTTGTTAAGAAAAAAAAACGATGATTTTTGACATATTTTAAAAAAAAACTAAAAACTATGTAAAATATCAACTTTTTTAATTGTTTTTTTTTTACAATTTCATAATTATTTGTAATAAATATAAAGTTATGAAAAAAATGATACTTTTTTTTTATATTTAAAAGCGACTTCTCTAAATTAGTGGAGGGGTAGTAAATAGTAATACACTAATATTTTATTATTGAGGAATAGTTTTTATTTTTTTAAAAATTCAAATTAATGATATTACACGATCACCTACAAGTAAACACAAATAAATATTGATAATAGCCTTTTTTTTTAAAAAAAATTTATAGAGAGGCACTTAGGTTCATTACAATAGTGGAAACGAAGAAGATTAAGATTAAACTCATGACCTATAGTTACTAGATGTCGTTCTTATACTCTAAGAATACGCTAAGTTAGTGGGTTGACATAATAAGAATTTTCTAATGTGTGTTCATTGACACACACTAAACAGCCGAAAAAAAAAAAGAAAAAAAATGATAATTTCAATATATTTTCCATAGAATCAATATATTAAAATTAGAGAAAAAATTTTTTTTTTTAAAAGAAAAAATAGAAAAATAATACTTGTACGTTAAGCGTCATATTTGTGGGTTTGCTATGTCGACATATTTTTTTGCCGGGTTTTGGAAAATCCAAGACAAATTTTTTCGATCAAAATATAGCATGTAATTTAGTGAAAGTGCCTTTGATCAAAGCAAAATAGGCGTTTTCGTGCACGAAATTAATTAATAATAATAAGAACAGTTAAATTTAGGGCAAAAATGGAAAACCAAACAAAAATAAGTAAGTTGACATACTTAAAACTTGGATTGAATTGGAGGAGGGACAAAGCTTTGACCCGGGTAAGGAAATCAAGTCGTGTCTAATCAAAACAAACTAAGAAACATTATCCCTAAACTTTAACCATACATACACATATCATACTGATTTAACTAGTTTCGATTAAGACATTGTAAAGATTTTAAAATAAAAACTTGCCAATCTTTTAGAGTATGTTTGATATCAAGATATCGATATCGGTATATTAAGATATTGATATCGGGTGACATTTTGATATTAAGTGATACCTCCTCAAAATCAGTACATAGTGGTTTTAGATAAGATCTCAAAATGACTTTTGTCAAGATAATTTCAAATAAATTGTACGTATGTCCTTTTCATTTCTTCCAAAAAAATTGCAAAATGGTCCAAAACTCTCTCTTCTACGAATTGAAATCTAAATATATTGAACGAACTATTGTGATCGAAAACAGGCTAAAAGCGAGGAAATTAGTCAAGGTATCAATTGATCGAGACTCGAATGGGTATATTGATCGTCTTAGATGATTATCGAATGACATTCGATGATTATTTATGGCTGTCGTTCGAAAAAATTGTCGAAGTTCGCAGATGACGAGCTAAATAAGAGACATCGATAAAAGGAGTCGAGGGTACGCAGGAGCCTCATCAAACATTACCGAGGGTACGCAAAAGCCTCATCAAACGTTATCATATGTAGGAGCCTCATCAAATGTTGCCGGGGGTACACAGGACCCTCATCAAACATTGCCGATATCTCTTATTTAGCTCGTCCTCTGCGAACCTCGACAATTTTTTTCGAACGACGACCACAAATAATCATCAAATGCCATTCGATAATCATCTAAGACGGTCGATATACCACTTCGAGTCTCAATCAATTGATACCTGGACTAATTTAATCGATTTTAGTCTATTTTCGATCACAATAGTTCGTTCAACATATTTAGGTTTCAATTTGTAGAAGAGAGAGTTTGGACCGTTTTGCAATTTGTTTGGAAAAAAATGAAAAAGATTTGCGTGTAATTTATTTGAAATTATCTTGACAAAAGCCGTTTTGGGATCTTGTCTAAAACTTAACTCAAATCAGTATATCAGATAGACAGATAAGTCAAAATTAATCTGATATCTAGATATCAAGCGATATCGATATCTGGCGACACTAAACACAGATATCGGATATCACTTGATATTTGGGGATATCAAACACTAGATATCAGATATATCGGAGACTGATATTAGATATCCGATATCTAGATATCAATACCAAACGAGTCCTAGACCGTCTCAAAATTAATGCTATTGAACGAGGAGGTTGCCTACTATGTCCACAATGCATAGGAGATGTTTTTGGGCATGACAACTAAAGGATCAATGTGATCTAGGACATTTTTTTTATGTGGAAGGAGTTTATTAATAAAAAAAGGGTTGTTACCGGGACGATTATTTTTTCACCATATGTACGGTGGACATCCCAATTTCGAAAGCCAATGACAATAAGATTATAAAGCTCCATCAAGTTATCTTGAGTTGATGCCTCTTTTTGCCGACTCTGGCTTAAGGTGTCGATGAGACCCAACTAATCAAGGTAATTATATACTCCTTCCTTTTTTATTTGTTGTGTCATTTTTGCATTAGTTGACATTTCGACAACGAGTCTAGCATAGGTTAGGATCGAGAGTTGGGCCATTTGGTTTTATCGCTATGATAGCGTACATAGTTCGTTAGTAATAGTTAAACACATAAATCGAATGAGGTTTCATCCGAAACCAATTGATAATCAGAGAAGTAATAAATTAATTTATATATTAAGATTTGTTTGTTTATATGTTCAAATATAAGACTATTTAGTCTCTTCAGATTCTCTCAACAGATATATTTAAGAAATACAAAAACAAGTAAAAAAAATCAACCACGTCTTAACTAAATCATTGCAATTCATTGGTATTTTTATTACTCCTCCTCACTTAATTAAAATTAGAGCTATTTGTATTCTTTCTACTACAAAAAGCAATCATCACAAACACTCCTCTTTCTACTAAATGTCCAAATCATTACACACTCCACAAGGCAATATCAATTAAATTGAAATTTTAATTTATCGGCTCTGAAAGTAGGTGTCGTCTAGACCTTTCCCGACATAAAAAATCGATAAACGTAGCATATATTTGACAATATCAAACTGTCCCGATAACAAGCCGGTAACGACATAGCTAGACACATCAAAACATGAGGGCAGGTAAGAAAAATCATGCTATGGTTATTCCTTTCAAACGAAGAAATTAAAATGTAAGTAAGGATTACTCCACAAATGAGTTTTTAATTCTAGAATGAGGAAAATGTTTCACCTGCAAATTAAAAAAATAAAAAATATATAAAAAAAATTCCAAAAGGTATCTGGTGAGATAGTTCAGTTCAGTAATTAAATTACCAATTGAAGTTTCGTCTTGGTTGGGTTTTGATTTGCCACTTGACACACACAATAAGTCAGCATCATATATATATCATCGATCAATAAATGATGTTTTTGTATTTTAATGGGTGTAACGTAACACCTCTTCTACCATCTTTTTTCATTCTTACATTTTGTTTGCATTATTGTGTCATGATAGAAATTAAAGGTGTCATTAAAATAAAAATGAAAATGAAGCTTACAATTAAGCTGGCCCTTAAGAATTTGTGGTTCAAGTAAGGCCAAGATTAGGAAGCTTCGATTACTATATAGATATTTAATTGTCTATATCGATCATATAGAATCGACTTCAAAATAATAATAGAGATGATTAGAAGGTGTTACATCAACGTAACAAAAATTAAACTTTATTGATTTGCAAGAAGATTTGTATATCGGTCTAATATGTTTTGATTTCTTGGTTGACGATTTGATACCGAAAAGATCTCGCTAGGTTTCGAATCCACGGGAAGGTGATAGTATTGAAAGAGTTACCTAGATAGTTGGTTACTTGTGCAATGAACCTTAAGTACGTATGAGTATTATGTCTAGGCCGGGCTGTTATATGAACTGAACAGCTCGAGCTCGACTTGATAAAAGCTCAACTGAGCTCATTAACTTACCTAAACAAGTCGTCTGAACAGGATTTTAAGCTCGGTTGAAAGCTTGTCTCGTTCGATTTAAGCTCGAATTTTATGAAATTTCTAAAATTTCCTTTGAGTTAATATGTTATGACCGATTAAAACTACTTAAACCTCAAAAAAAGCTCAGTTCTAGCTCATTCATTTTCTAAACAAGCCAAGCTTGATAAAAAAATAAAGCTCATTTACAAATTGGGTTCCGCTCGGCTCGAGCTCATTTAACAAATGAACTAAGCTTGAACATGCAAAGCTCATCTCGTTCAGCTCGAATAACACCCCTAACCATGTCAAGTTGAACGCGAAGGAGTGGTATCTAGGACTTAGTAGTTGTGTTTACTCGTAGATATGTATCCCATATCGATAATATAAAAAGATCAAACATAATATAATATTTGGACTTACACATGATTCTGTGTCCAAGCCCATAGAACCAAACGTTATTTATTATGGTATCAAATCTATTGGACCTAGCTATAAAAAGAATGAGTTGTTAGACTAATTGCTAGTTTGTGCATTGGATATTAGTAATAAGAAACAATCAAAACGTTTATTTATTCAAACGAAATTGTAACCCCCAACTTTCACTTAAGATAATGATATAATTAAATATATAATAATCATCCAACTATATAATTAACATAAGCAAGCCTTAATTATGTCACTAAGACCTCCTTTTTCAAGTTTAATTATATGATTCAAACAAGGATAACAAACCCATAAAGACTCAATTGGTTATTGGTTTAATTAATTGCTTGTGGAATGAACCTAAAGGTTTTGACAAAAGAAAATTAAACTGTAAAGATAGGCTTAAGAGGGCTTCAAGGAAGAAGGTGTAAAGCAAGTAGTCATTTTAAAGCCCATTTAAAACTCATGCAGTCAACCATGGAGGTAACATCATCACCTACCCAAGAGGCAACCAATTTTTTTTTTTTTTTTTTCATAAGAGACAACAAGTCAATTTCTCATCACCAAAAACAAGAAATTAGAGGCCAACATTTATTCCTCTATAGCCCAATTTACCCGTCGAAACTCGAAACAACCCGACTCGTAATGACCAAAATTTTAAAATTATCGTTGAGAAACTACCTGATCTGTAAATAACCGAAATCCGAAATTTACCCTAAAAGTGATTGATTGAAAATTTGAAAGGCATATATTTCCATTCCACCAAGAGATAGAATGCCACCCACCAAAATGGTGAAATAGACACCAGACTTTTCTGAGTGTCTCTTATACCATCCCTTGGTGTTGTGTATTTCACCACAAAAGCCTTGCCATGGAAGCTCAATGAGTCCATTCGGATTCGAGTAAGAAAATCTCGGGGTTCGAATAAACTTAACTTGGAGGGAAAATGGTCATGATGAAGATCAAGAGAAAGCTTGTAATGTTGTCTTGCTGCAGGGCAAACATGATGGAGGTTCAAGAGGCGAAGAAGAAGGAGATGCAAAAGCTGCCATCTATAAACCGGTTGCTCTTATCGGATTTGAGTGATCTATCATCTCCAATCTCGTCGAATGATCTCTCCATCGCCCTCCATGGCCAGAAACTATGTGTCTTCACCTTCGAAGAGATGAGGGAGATCACAGCCAACTTCACCTCCAAGAACTATCTTGGTGAAGGCGGGTTCGGGAGGGTGTACAAAGGGTGCATTCGAGAGAGGCTGAGGCCCGGTCTTCAGGCTCAGACTGTCGCGGTCAAGGTGTTGGATGTCGAAGGGCCACAAGGCCATATGGAATGGCTGGTGAGTGTGACTCAAAGTTTGTATAATCACTAAGAAAAATGCCAAACTTAATGTATAACTTTTCATGTAATGATCGAATCTTTGCAGGCTGAAGTTGTTTTTCTTGGGCAAATTCGGCACCCTCACCTTGTCAAGCTGATAGGCTATTGCTGCGAAGACGATTACAGGCTTCTAGTCTACGAGTACATGGCGCTAGGGAGCTTGGAAAACCGACTTTTTAATAGTACGTAACGCCTCTTAAGTGTCCTTGATTTTCATACCGAAAAGTTTTATGTTATGTCAAGTTGTGTAAGAAGGTGAATTTCATGTCTTGGTGTAGGGTATTCGGCTCCCTTGTCGTGGATAGCGAGGATGAAGATTGCATTCGGAGCTGCCAAGGGGCTCGCATTCTTGCACGAAGAGCAAAACTCGGTCATATACCGAGATTTCAAGGCTGCAAACATCCTATTGGACTCGGTAAAACACTGTTCTTCACAACAAAAATGACTTCTTAAACTGCAAGAACAAGTCTTATGATAAAGTGTTTTTCTTCCTATTGTAGGACTATACAGCTAAGCTATCGGATTTCGGACTAGCCACCGATGGATCAAGGGACGACAAGCAATGTGGCGTGTCACCGGTTAGGGGAACGGAAGGCTACATTGCACCCGACTACCTTATGACCGGTTAGTTCTACTCCGAATCACCTCCATTAAATCGGACAAAAGAGGTCCCTAACGAATGTTTTTTCGTGTTTTCGTGTTATGTTGTATAGGCCGATTGACGATGAAGAGCGATGTCTACAGCTTCGGAGTCGTTCTCCTAGAGGTGTTGACGGGTAGGCAAGCGAGCGGAAGGAGGTATAGGACCAAAGAGCACAGCCTGGTGGAGTGGGCAAGGCCACTATTGAGGAGCCCTAAGAAGATGAAACATGTAATGGACCCGAGATTCGAAGGGAAATACCCGGTTGAAGGGGCTAAGAAGGCGTCGAAGCTAGCTCACCGGTGCTTGAACCGCGACCCGAAGGCTAGGCCTAGCATGACCACCGTGGTCAAGACACTGGAGCAGATCTTGGAGCTTGGAAAATGAACCACCAAGAGGTGTGATATATAGTGAGAAGGCAATACAGTAAGAGAGATTAAATTAGGATCTTTGTTAATTGTTATGTATTCATCTTTTACATAAGGGTAAAGTTAAAGTGGAAGAAATTAATTCCATGTTTTTTTTTTTTTTTTTTTGCAATTAGAAGTTGGAAATGAGAAGTTATTATCCGAGATTTGAAGTTCATTAATGAGTTGCTTCAAATGTAATTAAGCACATCTCAAACAGTTTAGCACAATTAGTCAATTAGGCCATGGCTACAGCCTACAATGCTACATGTTTCTTGTTAAGAGTAACCAATGGGTCCCGTGCATCTCGACGCGTTTTTATTAATAATAAAAAAATGTTAAATTGTCAGCATAGTAGCATATGAGGATATATAGCTTGATCGACCCCTAACATCATTCTGATATATATATAAAAAAAAGAAACACTCTTGATTTTGGTAAATATAGAGTGTCCATATCTAGGAATCGAATCGGGGACCATCGGGTACTACCCTGAGATCCTTTCTGGCTCAACCATCCCGACATGGTTAAAAAAAAAAAACTTAGTCGGATAAAAAACGCATACCTCTTTAGTCATTGTGCATAAAAAAAAGTACTAATTTAGCAAAAAATAAAATAAACCATCCATTTAAAAAATGAATCATTTTATATTAAAAAGTGCATTAATTATGCGAAAAAATATATAGTAGCATTTTAAATTTACTTTATTTTATATAAAGAAATGGAAATTTCCCATTCTCACTCCATTCTAATATATTAATAAATTGGTTGGTAACCTTATAGATCATCTTAGTCATCGAAGACTTAATAAACGAGTGACACATGTTTAGTAGACAAGTCAAAAAGGAGTGCAATTATGTATTGATCGATCCTAAGGGTTGTCAATTGGACATTTAAAAATTGTAATCGATAGTTTTAAATTCATTTATTTTTATTTAAATAGTAAGTTTAATCATTTGTCCCTTTCTCTTTGTATAGAATGTTTTTTTTTAGGCCAGGAGGAGTTCAAATCAAATTATGGTTTATATATTTGGTGAGGGATTTATAAATAGATTAAGTTAGAAAAAAAAAAACTATGGAGTTAGAACCTTACCAAAAAAAAACTGGAGTGAGAATATATTTTCGACCAAAAAGTTGAATATGTTGTCAAACATAGCCTAGTTTGATGGGATTTAGTGACTTACTATTGGAGTCATGTAAAAATTTAGAGTTAATGTCATTTTTTTATATAAGGAAAGAAATTCGATTATCTAACCAAGCCTAGAGAAAACGAGAGTCCGAATAAGTTGGGAGATGGACTAACCATCATATACAACAGGAATTAAATAACAGAAGCAAATGACTGAATAGAAATAACAAGGAGCAAATGACGGAAAGGAAAATGCAGAAATAAAGTACATGCCATCCTTCACCGTAAACTACAAGCTAGCCGAACTGACGAACCGATCTGGCAAAAGGAAGACGCACACAGAGAACTCTAGGGATCACTAGTGGACACCTCAAATTGGACTCCAGATAGAATCAACAGGTATCGATCGCATTTCCACGACGTCTCTT
This sequence comes from Persicaria maculosa, assembly GCA_963922045.1. Taxonomy (NCBI): domain Eukaryota; kingdom Viridiplantae; phylum Streptophyta; class Magnoliopsida; order Caryophyllales; family Polygonaceae; genus Persicaria; species Persicaria maculosa. Next base: position 8,853,224 of record OY998257.1, read on the forward strand.
AGCTTGACAAATCAGCCACCATTCACATGAAACCTGTACCACAGCAAGAAAAACAAAGTACACCAACTTGCAGACCGAAACTCTAACCATACCATTGCCGAAATAAATCCCCAAAACCCATCTCACACCCTCAAGGACGATAACAAGATCGTAATAGGCTATCGCAAGGATAAACCAAAATAGAGGAAACGTATAAGGTAGGATAGGAATAAACAAACAACAATAATAAACAGAATTAGAGGCCGGAAAGCGGTTAGAAGATGGAACCCATAAGGCTCACATGCCATTTTTTTTCCTTCCTTTTTTTTTCTACAGAAAACAAACACTGCAACCAGCCTTCGAGAAGCCAAGGTCGGATCCGTTGTGTCATGAAACAAGCGAAAGCGTCGAAGTCGGGTGGTCGAGGAACACCGACAGTTACACTACAAAAAATAAACAAATTAGCCACGCACTGTAGCAACGGAAAGGGTTTTCCGTCGCTATTGAGTAGATTTTGGCTATAACATAGCAACGGATCATATGCCGTGGCTGAAATTTACCACGGCAACGGTAATCCCGTGGCTAAAGTGATTGTAGCCAGCGAAGCCAGTACAATATTTGCAACGGCAGGACCCTTCCGTGGCAAAAAAGGAAGCGGAGCCCCATAAATCGCCACCGCATGGTAGCTAAAAATCCATCTTACAAAAACCCAACTTAAAAATAAAAAGAAAAAAAATACAGTATTAAAAAAACCCAACTTAAAAAACAAACATCCATCTCCAAAATCCCTAATTTCATTTTCAGCCTCCCGCGACCTCCGCCATCTTCTCCCGCCACCTCCGCCATCTTCTCCCGCCTTCGCCAGTTCCATACTTCCATCCTCTCTCCAGATCTAAGCTCACCTTCACTTGTGCTCGTCCCCTGTGCCTTTTGATGTGCTCGTTCGTTGGGCTTGATAGCTGTGCTCATTCCCTGTGTTTGCGGTCTTCTCCACACCACCCAGGCGATTGTTGTGTTTGGTCGTTCACCTAAAGTCGATACTCATCCCCAACAAGCTCTCCAACCTCCATTAGTAGGTAATTTCTTGAAACTCCTTTAGGGTCCTTGATTTTTCTGAAAAGAGGACTTCTAGGGTTTGCTGAAATTTGTTCTAAATTTTAATTCCTGTTTATTTTCTTCAATGTTGTTAGGAAATGGAGTAAAGGAGAAGACGGGTTTTTTTTTGTGAAGAAAGCCTAATTTATTCTAAAAAATACATGTGGAAATGTTCATAGCTGTGCAAACAAGGGCGAGTATTGGATGGTCAGATGCTCCTGTTTCTTCTTTAGGGTAATGAAGTCGTTTTGTTTCTTGTTTTGCTCCGTTTTTGGAGCTCTATTTATTTTATTTTATTGCAAAATCCACTTTGTAAAGGTTATGGAGCCTTTTTTTGATGGAGAACACCATGTCTTTTGATTGCCTGTTTTCTAAATCTGAGTGTTGGATGGTGATATGTTCCATTCAGGTCATGAATTCGTGCAGTATTACACTAGTACATATATTCAAATTAGAGTAAAGTTATCTCAGGAGCACTTCATTTGTGCAGTAGTACACTAGTACCATTGGTCCATTGCCACCATGTGCTTACTTTTCTCTTCTTTGTTTTTTTCCCCTTCTTTAAATGTCACCCATGAAAGAAGCTGTTTAAAATGACAGAAGAAAGAAGCTTGCAAATTGCAATGCTTTTATAAAGTGGTCTAGCTAACATGTATTTGTGTTTCCTGAGGACTTTTCTTTTGAACTGTAAACTAAAAAAAAGGTCTTGAAGTAAAACAAAGAAAATGTAATTTGAAATGGAGCTGGTCAAAGATGTTCTTGCTGCGTGGTACTATTTGGAAAGGAAACTCAATTGCCTTCAACTAATCTGAATTTGAATGAGAGTAGAAATCTGCATTGTGTCCCATCAAAGCATGAGTGAAGATATCAAGAAAGAATAGAATACAAAAAAACTGGAGTGTAGTTTGTTGTTTTGGTCATGGAAAAACCCTAGCTAGCATCTTCCTTGTTTTAACAGTATCAGAATGAGATATGGAAAGGAATATCTATTAGGGTGCAGAGGTTGCTGCCTAGGGCTAATTAGGAAAACATTATTTGGCCACACATAGATATTGAATTCAAGAACTCCTGCACATAACTACTGCACAAATGAAGTGTTGGATGGTGATATGTTCCGTTCAGGTCATGAATTTGATGTTGTGACCATAGCTCCTAAATGTTTTCAACCCATTGAAATCACTTACATCATCTTTAAGATCCAAATCACATGTCTCTTCCTTTTCACTTGGAGAAATTGCTTGATTGTTATAAATGATGTCATAACAAAGTATGTGACTCTTGATTGTTATAAATCATGTCATAACAAAGTATGTGACTCTTGACTATTGCCTTTTGCTAAATCTTAAAGGAAATTTTTTGACTTGTTGCAAGTGCTTGAATAAATGCTACATCATGCAAATGGATTGATCTTCTGAATAGAAGAATAAAACATAGGAACCTGGATAGGGGGATGGCATCAGATGTCTCCACTTTTCATCTTGTTTGCTAAAAAAGGATAATTAAGCTAGATTTACCTTATATCCCCTCCTCTTCTTACATACTTCATACTATAGACATCTAGCTAACCAAGTACCAACTATTTGTTAGATTATCCTCACATTTGAGCCATCTGATAAGAGAAATAAAAATAATCAAACAATTGCATCGATCTGTCAATTGGTTAAAAAAGTGATGAGTGTTTCCTTGATAATATCATGAAACTTTATGTGTTTCATTGATTTTTAGAATTTTATGCAAAGCTAAAGTTAATATCCCTTTGGGGACATTGAATGTGCTTAAGAATTTAAGAGCTTTGAATTACTAATGTTTTGATTTTTAATTACTTAGTAGGTGTTGATTATACAGTGGTATGTAATCAATTTCTCAACAAGCAGTAATTCGATGGCACTTAGTAGGAGTTGATTATACAGTGGGCTGTTATGCTCTTGAAAGAGGCAAGTGATGCTTTACAACTACCAAGCACATTCTTTCTATTTATGCTTCTGTTGAGTAGTAGTAGTAGATAATTTCACATCTGTTGCTTCCCCTGACTTGCTGCCATATATACTTGCACCTAACTTTTCCTTGCTCTTAGAATTTCTTAGCTGCTCAAATAATTTTTCAGATTTATTGCAAGGTGTTTATTTACTTCCTAGCTTGCATCCTTTGATATTTATACCTTTCACTAGTAATCTAAGACTTAAATAGGATAAAGAAACCAATTAAGTGAAAGAACTCATTCTTGATATTGGATAATACATTGTACATTTTCATTTTGTTTGCTGAAACAGGATAATTAAGCTAGATTTACCTTATATCCCCTCCTCTTCTTACATACTTCATACTCTAGACATCTAGCTAACCAAGTACCAACTATTTGTTACATTATCCTCACATTTGAGCCATTTAATAAGAGAAATAAAAATAATCAAACAATTGCATCGATCTGTCAATTGGTTAAAAAAGTGATGAGTGTTTCCTTGATAATATCATGAAACTTTATGTGTTTCATTGATTTTTAGAATTTTATGCAAAGCTAAAGTTAATATCCCTTTGGGGACATTGAATGTGCTTAAGAATTTAAGAGCTTTGAATTACTAATGTTTTGATTTTTAATTACTTAGTAGGTGTTGATTATACAGTGGTATGTAATCTCAACTAAGGTATATATACTTGCACCTAACTTTTCCTTGCTCTTAGAATTTCTTAGCTGCTCAAATAATTGTTCAGATTTATTGCAAGGTGTTTATTTACTTCCTACCTTGCATCCTTTGATATTTATACCAAAGAATGCACAACTTCCTAACCTCAACTAAGGTATTAAACACTGACTATTTTCTTCTAGTGTATAAACACTGAGAAACAGGAAAATAAGAAGAAATACTATGATTAAAAGCAACAGAAGAAGAAATACAAGGCAACTGAATGTTTTCTTCTAGTTCATCAAAAAATGTTCCTAACCCCTATCGCCTTTGCAGAAACTGATTACCAAATCTAAAGTGGGCAAGAACTTAAGAAATACTATGATTAAAAGCAAAATAAGAAGAAATAAGAAGCTTTTATGTGAAGGAAATAAAAACCTTACCAGAATTAATTTGGAGGACACAACAATCATAGAAATAATTAAAACCCTACAAAAAACACAATCAGATAGTCATAGGAGTTTATCATCCAACATAACAAGGGCTCTCGTAGGACACACATACCTAAGAAATTTAAAAATACAAAGCAACTTAATGTTCTCGTAGACAGACCCATAAAACATAGTAGGATGAAACCAATACAACACACATTTAAATTGTCGACAAAACAGAATAAGATGAAACCTAACAGACAAATAACCATAACAAACAAGCCATAAATAGAAGTCTATCGTAACATGAATCAAAATTGCGGCTGCGTAGCCCATCTGCCTGCAATCCAGTTGAAGTGTGGGCGCATTTCGAAGCTACGATACGTATGAGTGTCCCTTGTCAACGGGAAGTTAACCTCGAAATTTCTGTCACCCCCTTCCCAGGTCACATCTGTCACCCGACCACACCAAAACCCATCAAGGGCTCTACAATCCACACGGTCACCCCTCTGATAGGCTTCATACGGCACAAACGGCGGACGTGGACGGATTCTGCCAACCTCCAATGTTTCCCTTAGAGGACCTCGTCTCCTCTCGTCTTGGAGGGATATGTATTCCACTTCGTAGTGGGTGGGATCCACTCGACGTCTAATAGTCGCCTCATAGAATGACCCCAACATACCACGGTCAGCCCCGAACACCTCCACTTGGAAGCCTGGATTGTATGTTGGGGGCAACGACATCGGTCCTGCATAAAAAACGTAAACAAATCAAAATAATCACACACATTTTAAAATCAAATCCCAACTAATCAATACGGCACTACAAAAAAAATCAGTGAACCATCTGAGCCGTCGTCCGAGCTATCTGATGGGATAACGATGGGTTCAGGGCGGGGAGGGCGGTTATATGAAGAGTCGTGGAAGTGGCGAGATGATGAGGCCATTTGTTTCGGGGAGAGAGGTTTGAGGGAGATAAGATAATGGTAAGGATGGAAGTAATCCGTTAATCAGATCACCAATGGATGGGTACGTATATATTGTATGCATGGGTAGCATATATATAAGGGTTTTCTGATGATGCTTTCAACCCACTATTGAACATGTGAGCACTTTTCTGGAAAAAATGGCATGAGCACTTTTCTGGAAAATGACAGTGTCTGTAACATTGATGCTTTTTTTGGAAATGAAGAAACAAAGACCTACAACAGTACCAGCCATAGGGTTTTCTGGAAAAATGAACTGATGCTTTTCTGGAAAACTGACAGACAGATTACAACAGTAGCAACCAAATATTTATGCTTAAGATAATATGTAAATGACATTAAATAACTACTATATTGACAATCTCAACCCTATTTAATTTAATTTAATAACAAATATTTAAAAATAAAGTTTGAATTGACTTGGCATGCTCATTTACTTGATTTAAAATATCATTTCACTTATTAAAATGTGTAGAGTTTCAAATGAATTGGCATGCTCATTGCCTTGATCTATAATATATTAATTCAGTTGTTAAAATGTGTAGAGTTTGAATTGACTTGGCATGCTGAGTTACTTGATTTCAAATGTTATTTCACTTATTAAACTGTGTGGAGTTTGAAATGACTTGGCATCCTCTTTTCCTTGTTCTGTAAAATACTATTTAACTTATTCAAATGTGTAGAGTTTGAATGCACTTGGCATGCTCATTTACTAGAAAAAAACAACAGCCTACTGTTTCAGTTTTTGGAAATATGCTTTTCTGGAAAAAAAATAACAGCCTACTGTTTCCAGTAGCTTTTCTGAAAAGATGCTTTTCTTGAAAAAAAAAACAACAGCCTCCAGTAGCTTTTCTGAAAATATGCTTTTCTGAAAAAAACAACAACTGTAAAATACTGTTTCCCGTTTGTGGAAATATTACTAGTTTAATTGAGACAATTACTTAGATCATACCATGTTCCTATCTTCAATTTGTATATTTATTCTAGGTTTTCTGAAATTGTAATCTGTTAAGCATGTGATGCTTTCATCCCACTGTCCAGGTCTACCTTAATTTCCATGACATGTCATCATCTTAGTTTATTTTTACACAAGTCAAATATATTTGATTTTAATATTTAAGTGAAACTGATTGTATACCCCAATACAAATGAATCATATCAGTCTTTATGTTGCTATGTGGTGTAATGAATCATTAGAATATGGTTGCACTTACACAATAGTTTTCCTAAAAAAATCAAGCATTTTTTCTTATTATTAATTGACAGATTCTTTGATTGCAATGCAGTATAATGATAACACTAGTAATCCATATTCTGATGTATTCAGGTTAGCTACTCCGTTTGAAGGTGTTGGGGAGCTTGAATTCATAAAAGAGGTTAACTATTCTCCTTTTATTTCTTTTGAGGATGCTTACTTGTCAGAGGGTGTTCACTGCATGAGCTGGTTCAAGTAGTCATAACTATTATCTGTATGTTGTTCTTTTAGTGTACCTATTTTCTTAATGGTAGCTGATATATTAATAAAGATTTCTAAATTGCTATGTTTGTTGCTATTTTCTTAATTGTACCTGCTCTATTTTCTTTTAGTGTACCTTTTATATATCTCTATGTTGTTCTCCTTTCTTTTGTATATCTCTATGTTTGTGATAAATATCTATTACTAGTTGAGTAGACACATAGACAAAAAAACAAGTAGCTTTCATTTCCTGACAATATCCTTTTCTGGAAAAAAAACAGCAGCCCTACAATGATTATTGATACGTATGTTACACATGTGATGCTTTCATACCACTATTTTTTATGATTTCTTTTAGTGTACCTTTTAGTGTACCTTTTATATATCTCTATGTTGTTCTCCTTTCTTTTATATATCTCTATGTTTGTGATAAATATCTATTACTAGTTGAGTAGACACATAGACAAAAAAACAAGTAGCTTTCATTTCCTGACAATATCCTTTTCTGGAAAAAAAAACAGCAGCCCTACAATGACTATTGATACGTATGTTACACATGTGATGCTTTCATCCCACTATTTTTTATGATTTCATACTCCGTAGATATATTTAACATATGAAATCAACACCAAATGGTAGTAGATATGTTAAATCAGAACTACCATACATAGCTTATACCCATAACCTATAAATGGTAGTTGCTATGAATAGCCTTTGATTAGTCTGCTTCTATGCATACTAATCCTCCCTTCTCTATATTAATGTACCACATATAGGTTTCAATAAGTAGATTGCACCCTACAATGCCTATTGATAAGTCGTGGATTGATTGGGGAACTCGAGTTTCCAGGCCATATTATGCTAAGTTAGACGAATTTTTAGAATTCGCATATGCCAACAAGGAAGTTGGTTCTAGAATCTATTGTCCATGTAGAAAGTGCAAAAATAGGGCATTGTATGTTAGAGATGTTGTGCGGAAGCATCTTCAAGACAACGGCTTCTGGGTTACCTATAAGTTATGGACTAAACACGGTGAGACTGTTGCTGATCTGATTGAGGAACCGGTGCGTACAGATGAAGTGCTACCACAATCAGATGGGTTCATGGACGTGGATATGGTTAGATTAGTTGAAGATGCAATAGGAATGACAACTATGCCTACAATAAGACATCTAAGTGGTGATGGAGAGGGGGAGGGTGCTACTTATGGGGAAACTGAGTCGCCTAAGCAGTTTTTAAAGTTGATGGAAGGTGCAAATCAACCTTTATACCCTGGTTCCAAGAAGCATACTATCTTGTCTTTTGCTGTTCGACTATTGCAAGCAAAAAGTTTACACGGATGGACAGATAACTCTTTCAAAGAGTTGTTGGAGATCTTTGATGAGACATTGCCTGATGGGGTGAACTTGCCTAAATCCTATTACCAAGCCCAGAAGCTTTTGACTGATTTAGGATTCACATACACATCCGTGGATGCTTGCCCGAATAGTTGTATGCTATTTCGAAAGGAAGAAGCAGACCTTGATGAATGTTTAGTGTGCAATGCATCTCGATGGAGGAAAACAGTTGCAGGGTCTGAATCTGGGACACGAAGAGCTGCAAAGCAAGCTAGATACTTCCCGCTTAAACCGCGTTTACAAAGGCTTTTTGCAACTCAAGGCTCAGCTACCCTCATGAAATGGCATGACTTGAATCGTGTGGATGATGGTGTGTATAGGCATCCGGCGGACTCTCCTGCATGGAAGCATCTTGATGCTAAACACCCGGGTTTTGCTTCTGATCCTCGGAATGTACGCCTAGGTATTGCCTCCGATGGATTCAATCCATTTGGGAATCAAAATGTTGCTCATAGTACATGGCCGATTATTGTAGTTCCATATAATTTACCTCCACTGTACATCTTGAAGCAACCATACATATTTCTTTCTGTGCTTATTGACGGACCAAAAGGACCTGGTGACAAGATAGATGTGTATTTGGAACCTTTAATTGAAGAGTTGAAGGAGTTGTGGGAAGTGGGTGTACAAACATTTGATGCTTGCACCAAACAAATGTTTCAAATGCGTGCTGCATTGTTATGGACTATCAATGACTTCCCAGCATATGCAAATTTATCTGGATGGAGTACTAAAGGTGAATATGGGTGTCCTAATTGCAACATAAGGCCAGGGGCAACATATTTGAAAGCAAGCCACAAGTGGTCTTATGGAAAGAGTAGGAGGTATTTGCCCTATGATCACAAGCACCGGAGAGATGCGAAGTCCTTCTATAATGGCCGTGAATCTGCTCATGCCCCTCCTAGAATGAGTGGGGATGAACTTCTTGCACAGCTTGACTCTTTCAAGGTTCTTACTCAATACAAAAGAGAGGACATCATCTGTAGACACCGCATGGGGCCCGAGAAAACAGAAAAGGATCCCAAAAAAAAAACAGCATAATTGGAAGAAAAAAAGCATCTTCTTCGAGCTACCTTATTGGAAAGACAATCTGCTACCTCATAGTATTGACGCCATGCATGTCGAGAAGAATTTTGCTGAAAATGTTCTCCATACCATATTGGGAGTTAAAGGTAAAACTAAGGACAATGTGTCTGCTCGTCGTGACCTTGAAATCTTAGGAATTAGGAAGGACTACCATGTGAAGAAGACAGAGGCTGGTAATGAGTATTATGAGAGAGCTCAGTTTGAGATGGACAATGATGGGAAAGACAAGTTCTTGTTAGGCTTATCACAGGCAAGAATGCCGGATGGTTCATGTTCAAATATTGCACGAAAAGTTAATTTGAAGGATCGCTCCATTGAAGGGTTGAAAAGCCATGATTATCATACTCTTATACATCAATTGATTCCATTATGTGTACGAAGCTCATTGCCAAGCAACGTCGTTTCTGTTTTGATCGATGTAGCAAAGTTCTTCAAAGTGTTATGCTGCAAAACTAATTCGAGGGTACAGTTGGAGGAAGCACATTCCCAAATCATCATAACTCTTTGTGAGCTGGAGGGAATCTTCCCACCATCTTTTATTGATATCATGGAGCATTTGCCCATACATCTTGCCGAGGAAGCTATAATCGGAGGGGCTGTACAGTTTCGCTGGATGTACCCAATAGAGAGGTTTTTGCTGACTTTGAAGAATTATGTTAGGCAACAAGCATGCCCTGAAACATCACTAGCAAAAGGTTATTTGATGGAAGAATGCATGCATTTTTGTGCTCAATACTTGGGAGATGTGGAGTCCAAATCCAATAGACCTCCAAGAAGGAAATCGGATGACGAGAAGAGGGGAAAGGGCTTCATCCTTCCAGAGGTAACTCGTGCTCAAATTCATCGATGGGTGTTATTTCATACAGAAGCAATCACCCCATATATAGAGTAAGTCTACTACTACTCATAATGAAGTTGTTCATTTGGGGTATGTATACATAAAACCAATCTTCTTAACCCTTTCTCTTCTTTGACTTGTGAAGAGAACATCTCAAATCCATCAAAACTCAGAATCCTACTTTGCCTGAGGAGTCAATCGCAGTAACTCATTTCAATGAGTTCCCAAACTGGTTCCAAACACATGTGAGTTTTAGTTGGACATATGTGTACACCTTACACTTATTCAATTATTTCAGGTACATTGGTTCTAATTTTAGCTTTATATTATAGGTTCAAGGATTATTACAGGGAGGGGATGTGCCCATACCCAATGACATTATCGCTTTGTCTTTCCCTCCTTCTCCTTTAGCAACGAGGCTAACCTCATACACCTCAAATGGTTATTTATTTCGTGTTCAAAGGGTGGACAATAAAAGAACGAGGCAAAACTCTGGGGTGCATTTAGAAGGAGATCATATATCATATTATGGGAGGTTAACTGATATTATCAAGGTTACATACTCTGTAGATATCAATTACGTGTTATTTAGGTGTGAGTGGGCACATCCTTCAACCGGTGTGAAGTTGGACCCCTTTAAATTCCCTTTAGTAAACTTCCGAAGAATGCTATACCCTCATGATCAGGTTGGAGATGAGCCTTTTATCTTGGCATCTCAAGCACGGCAAGTATGGTATAACCCGGATCCTTCTGGACAAGGGTGGCTTAATGTTGGAGAAGTGGAATCCAAAGAGTACTCCTACGTAGACGAGGAGGGTTTGGATGTTGATGATGAGTTACACGACGATGCTCAATAGGAGGTTATCTCTACATAAAAATTTTGAAGTATTTTCTTAATGCCTCTGTTTGAAAGTACAGAAAAATGATGCCTCTGTTTGTTCCCTCCATCTGTAATATTATTGCAACACAAGGATGCCTCTTTTTTGATGCCTCTGTAATATTATTATTTGATGCCTCTGACGATGCCTCTCTTTGTTGCCTCTATAGTATTCAAAAAATGCCTCTTATTTTAAATTACAAGGATGCCTCTGTTTGATGCCTCTGTCATTTTACCTTTTCTTATAGGTGACCATGAACAAAAGAAAGGGTGGACCCGGTAGACCACGAACGATGTCTGAGTTCTTACAAGCTACCTCATCTGCTGGTCATAGCTCTTCCTCTTCGCAGTCCTCATAAGCTAACTCAGTTGCTGCTAGTGTTCCAGACCCAAATCTGGCTATAGCTCCTGTTCCTCCACAACAACTACAAGCAACAATGACTCATTCTTTGACTTCTTTGGAATCAAGTATGTTACATTACATTAAGTGTTCCAATGATAATATGACAATTTCTCTATTTTCTATCAAGTACGTTACATTACATTATATGGTGTTACTATGTTTGAAGGTGAACAACAAGAAGTAAACGTTAGAGGCCACAATAAGGGTTTGCCATGGTGGAACACCGGAGGTAAAATTGCCGTGGAATTCAATGAGGTGTTCCAGCCAGTAGGAGAAAATGCTAAATTGTTGAAGTCTCAGCTAGGGATTATAGTGTGTGATGGTCATAAGCTTCCCTTGACTAATCTTGACTGGTCCTTTGTTGATAATTCTATCAAAGAACGCATATGGGCTGAAGTTCAGGTCACAATTCTACAAAATATTCATTTTTACAGTTGCTTTTCTACAAATATTCATTTTCATAGTAGCTTTGTTGATAATTCATTTCTACAAATATTCATTTTTTAAGTAGCATAATTTTGTTATGATCTTGTAGCAAAATGTATTGAATGTCCCGGAAGGCTACAAAGAGGTTTGCTTGAGAACTTGCAACAACATGTGGAAGGATTTCAAGTCAAAAACGAAGAGAAGGTACTTCACGAGCCGGAAAAATGATCCAGAACTTGCCAAGAAGTGCCCTTCGAATGTTCTACCAGAGCAGTGGGTGCCGCTTATTGAATATTGGCGTAGTGCTGAGGCAGAGGTTTTATTTTCTAACCAAAATTTGTTTTGATCAGTTTCATTATATTATCACCTATTTTTTTGCTGGTGTACTAATCTCTATTATTACCCTTAACACATATAGAAACAATCAAAGCAAAACTCTCAGAATCGAGATAGGCATGGACCATCACATGTCACTGGTCGAAAGTCGTTTGCCGAAGTCAAATATGAGGTATGTATGTATTTGTACCTTGGTTGTTGTTTTCTTCTTCATAATTGACTTGCATTTGTAACTTCTTGTTGTTTTCCCGAGTAGCTTCAAAAAAGTGGCCAACCTGTTGATAAAATGAGTGTGTGGATCAAATCCCGCAAAACAGATGACCCAGATGTTATTGCAGCCATGGTAAGTTGAACCTACCTAGTTGTACACATTCCTCTCCTCCCTTCCATATGTGTGTTCGTCCTCCCTCGCTCCCTTGTTTTTGTTTCAGTTTCTCTTCTTCTTTTTCCTCTTTGATCTCTTTTACAGAAGGATGTCTTTCTTGCTTTCCGATGTTCCTGCATTTGTATATATCCACTAAGACCTTTGTGTCTCAATTCTTGTTTTCGTTCAATTGGGTATATATCCACTAAGACCTTTGTGTTTCAATTGTGGTTATTGTAGAAGGAATACAACGACCTCTTAAGTATGGAACCCGAGGATCGGCGAGAACTTGTAGAAGTGAAGGACAAGATATTCCATCAAATTGTTGGAGATGATGGTCATGGGTATTGTCGGACTTATGGCTCCAGCGCCCCTCCTCGACTGGTGTATCCAGGATCATCAACCACCTCTATTAGCAATGCGATAATGTTCCAACAGCTCGCCGATAAGTTAGCTGAGACTGCACAAAACTTTGACCGGAAACTCGAAGCTCTAAGAGATGAAATCATGTCGGCTTTAGGGACCACTGATAGGGTAACCGCTCATTCAGAAGTGCCGGTTAGTTTATGAATAGTTCTTATCATCCCCATTTCTATCATTATATATATATTGTATCCATAGATCCTTATAATGTTGGCATATATCATGTTGAATCAAATATAGGTTGTTAGCATCCCCACTCTTTTATAGACAACAAGTGTTCATCTACTATTATGTGTTAGCATTTTGAAGTCTTGAACAACTTCTTTCGAAACTTATCCTAAGTTGATGTTTTTTTCTATTGTAGACAACAAGTGTTCAGCTCAAGGAGTCTATAGGAGATGAAGCTCTTACCGTATCTCCTGATGATGATGATGATGATCATGATGGGGCAGCCACATCAGTGGAAGGAGATGACCAAGAAGCTACTGAATGACACAGTCAAGGGCTCTACTAGGTATCGAAAACGTACATAAACTATATATGTAAAATAACTTGGTATGCTTTGTTTTGGCTTCATGTATCATTGCTGAGAAACTTGAACTTGGCATTGGCACGGTTAAACTATGCGAACGTAGGTTATGTGCTTTTGCTTTACTAGGTTAAAGTATGCGTATGTTATGTACTTTTGTGTGGCGCTTGGTTTATATGAAATTTATTTGGTCGGGAAAACAATCTTGTATGTAATATATTAGCTTTGGATGACTATAGAAGTAGCTTTGTATGTAATATAGTAGCTTGCCGTAGCAAAACTATCAAGAACAACCAGTCTTGTCTAGCCTCGGCAGCCAACCGTCGCAACTGTTAACAACCACAACCAAAACATTTTGATCTGAATACTATTTTGCCACGGCGGATAGCCGTCGCAAACATTAGTGGCTGCTAGTTTTTAGCCACGGCTGACACCCGTCGTAATTTTTGCGCCCAAAGAAGGTGGGAAATTGTGGCTGCTAGTTTTTAGCCACGGCTGGCACCCGTCGTAATTTTGGCGCCAGAAAAAGGTGGGAAATTGTGGCTGCTAGTTTTTAGCCACGGCTGGTACCCGTCGTAATTTTGGCGCCAAAAAAAGGTGGGAAATGTTGGTCCCTTGGCGCCGGAATTTTTTTTGCCACGGCAACCTCCCGTCGCCCCTTTCTCAGCTCTAGCAGAGCTGCATATAGCCGTGGCTTAACCGTGGCTACGAAGCTTGCCATGGCTGTCGCCGTTGCCCCTTTCTTTTTGCCTCCGCAGGTTTGGTTACGCCTAAGTTGTCGTGGCTACAGCCGTTGCTAGCTCCTTTCTGCCACCGCAAATCCACTTTTTGCCACGGCATTTTGCCGTTGCTAATATGTTTTTTTTTGTAGTGTTACAGGTTGGAATAAGCGCCCCATAGAGCACAACATCGAAGACCCTCGGAGAGTTGGAGGCAACCGGCGACGGAGAACCCGATGGCGACGACCACGGAAGATGGTGCTGTGAAATCCGGAGGAAACCGGTGTGGTGGAAGCCGAGGCGGGAAAGCTAAGAGAAGTGGAATCGAAAGCAGGGGAATCAGCCGCACACTGGGTCCACCTCTGTGTGCTTGGGTGACCATCTCCCCGCTCCGCCACCATCTCTTCCGATTTAATCTTTGGCCCTCCCCACGTTCAACCTCCGGTTTCGTTTTGCCTGGCGTTGTCCTTGTGGGGTCGCCGCCAGTCGTCCATCGCCGGCCTTCGGTCTCCGTCTTCTGGTGCTCAGGCTGTGCCCATAAACCCCCTCTTTTTTCTAAATCTCCTTTCGACTCCAATCTGTCGCTAATTCTGGTTGCTTGGCTCGCTTCGGGTCCGCCCTGGGTCACCGGCAACCCCTCTCCCGCCTCCAACCGCAATCTGGATTGTGTTGGCCTTCTCCTTTCTGCGTCCCCCTTTCTGCTGCCACTCCATTTATCTCCTTGCAACAGGTCATTTGGGTCGAGTCATTTCGGATTTCGGGTAAAACGGGTCTCGGATAGATCTGGGTTAGCTCGAACCGGAGGTTGACCCAGTTTTCGATCAAATCAGATCAATTTCGAGTTGGTTAATCTTTTCATTTTTTAATAAAAATCGTATTTTGATGACTTCATAATGACTTCAAAATGTAAATTTAAAGGTGTGATTGGTAAGTTGTTCTTTTTGGGCTCTATACTTATTAGAAGATGTTATTTAAGCTCGAGCGCTTGTAATTATATACTACCGCCTCCGATTTAAAATATTTGATTTTTACTATTATTCATTATTTTTTATAAAATTTAAAACTCTATAAAATATCAAAGTTTTAATTAACTTTGTAAAATTATTTCATATGGATTAGTAATGACTAATGAGTATAAAAATTTAATTGAAAATTTTAATATTTTATAGAGTTATTTTACCTTTTTAAAACCATGTCGAAAAATTAAAAAATCAAATATTACCGATTGGAGGGAGTAATATAAAATACAAATAAATATAAAAGTTAATTTAAAAAAGAAAGATCGAGTGTTTGTCATTATTAAATGTAATAAACTGAAATCCCCATGAATAATTTTAATAATATATAATTATAAATTAATTAATTTTAATAATATATTAATTACTAAACTAATTACCCTAATATGACTGAGATTTTCTTGGCTTTTTTATTAATTAGTCAAATATTTATTTTAAAAAATTGGGCGGGTCACTCGGGTCACCGGGTCGAAACCCATTTGACCCAGAAAAATACCAGTTTTTCGGGTTCGGGTCCAAAAAAATTTTCGAGTCTTGACCAAAAAAATTACGGGCGTTCGGGTTGGATTTTCGGGTCGGATTAAGTTTTGACAGGTCTATTTAGGACACTTTGTTACACAAGTCGATAAGCATTTTTGCTTGACAACAGTTTACCTACACCAACTTTTCAAGTCGACAGAGGAGATAGCGTTAGGCACAAATATCTACCGATTTGAAAAGTTAGTGTAGCACCATTAGGGGTGGGCAACCGGTCTGGACCGGATCGAAAATTTTAAAACCTTGGACCGTGGATCGGACTGGGACCGTAATATATGGTCCCGGGTTTTCTGGTCCACGGACCGGTTGGACCGGATGAACCGGTTTAAAAATTAAATTTATTAAAAAATAATTTACAATATATTTTAAAGTTATTTATTAAATGTAAACATATACTTATTTAAAATATTCTTACTAATATATGAATAATAAATAATTTATATTGTTTTTATATTTGTCCACTTTAATTTTATTTTTAAAAAATACATACATACACACACATATTTCGGTCCAGCCGGTCTTGGACTGGAAATTCTGGTCCGATTCCGGTCTCGCACAAAAAACCAAAATTTTAATTTTTATGGACCGTGAACCGGACCGTTATATTTTCGATCTGGTTCAAGACCGTAAATTCCGGTCCGATCCAAATTTTGTCTAGCACTAAGAGCATCTCCAACAGTTTCCCCATTTTAGGATTTTGGAGTTTTTTTCAGAATTTTAAGGTATTTTTTGGTTCAACAGATTCCCCGTCACATTCTCTAAAATGGAGAAGTAGCAGAAAAATTAGAGTGGATTCCCTAAATCTGCAGCATTCTTTAAACTAAATGATTCTCCAAATCTTCGAAATGGGGAAACTGTTGGAGTTAAAACAAAAATAATTTGAAAAATATGTATTTTATTTTCCTATTTTGAGAAAATTTTAGAAAATATGTTGGAGATGGTCTAACCACCCTGCATATAGAATGCTGCAAGGCAAAATGTCTACCAATAACAAAGTCAGTATCGTGGTCGTAGAGTTGGTGATATTTTAATTTAACCATGTAAATAATATCCCTTTTCAATAGACTTCATTGTATATAATCTATGTGAGATGAATGATGGATGTGTGTAGACATTTAGTTTGCAACCGGAAAATTAAGGACACCCTTCGTTTTCCTCGGAATACATTTTCAAAGAAGACGTAATAATACAAGTAGTATGCTCCGTAGATGACACTCACGCCCTTCGTTTTCACCTAAAAATAGCTTTAAATTATTAAAATATATTGTGGGAAAATGATTTAGAGAGGGCATCTATTTGTTATATATAGATTGAGGGTAATCTAGACAAAGATTGGTGGCGACAACACTCAGTGGCGGATTCAGAAAAGATTTTAGGAGGGTGGATTTTAGTAAAAACCTTAAATTTAATACTATCTCTGTTAATTAAAACTTGACATTTTACTATTCATGTACGCTTTTTGAGGTGTTAAAAACTATATAAAATATTAACTTTTTTAATATATATTTTTAATAATTTCATACTTGTTACTATTAAGTATGAATTTATAAAAACAAATTTTAAAAAAAGTTAATATTTCATATAGTTTTTATCATTCTAAAAAAGCGTGCATGAATAGTAAACGACAAGTTTTAATTAATAGAGGGAGTATTTAATAGACATTTTTAGTGGCAGAAAAAAATGGTAGAAAAAGTGATATTAAAGGGATTTGTACTCATGACTTTATGATCATAAATATCTCTCCTTATCAACTAAACTAAACTGTTTTTATAATTTTTTATATTTTAAAACTATTTTATCCCTAAAATTAGTAAAAAAAATTATCAAAAAAAATACATAAATAATTTTTTTTTCTCAATTTTTTTTCGGGCTAGGGGGTTCAACCGCCCCGAGCCACCACTATTAGTCTATTAGTCATATAATATAAATTGCATGAATATATCTTAATGTCGCATTCGAGTTTATCGTTGTCATTTTTTATTTCATGTTTTTTCGTAACACACATTTTGAAAACTGGGTATAACGTGCTTGGACCATACAGATGCAATAGGGAGGAGATTCGATCTTCGCTTTGTTATGGAGACGAAAATAAAGATTAATCGCTAGTTTGTTTTTAGATAGAAAAAGGTAGACATAGTCACGGGTCAAATTTACTGGGTTGATAAGTTCGATCTGCCGAGTTACGGGATGAGATATTTCAACTCAGACCCTAACCAGTCAGAGCCAAGGGTCGGTGGGTTTATATGCTGAATTGATTTTTTATTTTATCTGGACTGATAATTAATAATAAAATGTTTATTTTTAAAAACCCTTGTTAATATAATTTTATAATATTTTTATATTAAATCCTTACATACGAGAATAGACTAGTATAAGTCTATCTCAATGGTCATCCATAATTTAGGTGCACTGTGCATATTACCATATGTTTGAGTTTCTACTAGTATTAATAACAAAATGGGATTTAAAAAAAAATAAGGAAATTTTCGCTTGGTAGCCACGAGGTTTGGTCTTTTTTGCATGGTGCCCAAACGTTTCAAGAATTTCGCATGATAACCATGAGATTTTGACAAATTTCGTGTGATAACCAAACTTATTAAAAATCACATAAAAATTATATAAAATGATAAATATATTATAATTCACTCACTTAATCACTCATTTTTGGTGTTTTACTTTTAAAAAACCATCAACAACCCTTTTAATATTTAAGGAGACTAAATTATTTACCCAAAGAATGAGTAAATTATAAAAAAATCACCTAAAATTTTAAAAAATAAGTACATAAAAATGAGTAAATTATTTAAAATATATTCTTAATTTATTTTCAAATCCATAAATTAATTACATATTTTAAATTACCATTCATTCATATTTGTTCTAAACTATACTAAAATATTTTGGTTAAAATAAACTTTGTATTATATATCTAATATATAATCTTTTTAAAACATTAGAAAGGTTATTAATGACTCTTTGAAAACAACCAACTACATTTAAAAGTTTTTTTTTTCAAAAAATCTACCATTATTTTTTTTTTGTATAATTTATTCATTTATCATGCAATTAATGTGTAGCACTATAAAATATTTAAATGGTTTTAGTTAACTTTTTAAAAATAAAAAACCAAATTTGGGTTGTTGTGTGAAAAAATATATTTTTTATGATTATTTTGTGATTTTACCTATATTCTAAAAGATTTTAAACCAATTTGATTAAAATAAGAAATTTGCCCAAACCTCGTGGCTACCATACAAAATTGGTCGAAACCTCGTGGTTATCATCAGAAATATTTGAAAAGTTTGGGCACCATGCAAAAAAAGTCAAACCTTGTGGCTATCAGATGAAATTTCCCAAAAAATAATGTGATGTTGAACTATATCTATTGCTGGAAAATTAAATTTCCAAGAAAGTTGTTTCGTGTATTTGTAACAAATGTTACAAAAGAAAAGGTTAAAATAAAAATATAAAAAGATAGTATAACTAATTAAATTAAAGAACGTGTATAAAGGACCATATACGTACACAACAACTACCACAATAGACTTGTTCCATTAGCTAGATTCAACGGCAGATAATTTTGGAAGATTGAGAATTTGAGGTATTCACATAATATTCGAATTTCAAAATAATATAAAAACGATGAATGAGGTTTTAATATAAAGTCTCACTATTAAAATATTATGTATAAGAAAGGGTCAAAGTAGTAGATTAGGGGCATTATCATCCACAAATTTTAATAGTGAAATTAATTGAAATAAAATAGGGGGTTTTTATACACACGAGTAAAAGACCAATTTCTCGCTAGTGAATTGGTACCGGTGCTGACTTCCAGAGTCGCCAAGAAAAATACAGACACAGATGCCCTGAGACGATAAGAAACTAACGAAGCCGACCCCCTAGGTCGACATTGTTGGGGCTGATCAACTGAGCCGGTGGTGACTCCCTAGGTCGGCACTATAAAAAGTTGCAAGGTTTCTCAGCGAGCAGTAACCTGCAAGATTCCTGAGCTGAGATGTCCCGTCAGTCTGAGCCGGTGCCATCACCATGTCCCATCAGCATGCATGCAACAAATCTGTCAACTTAGGAAGTTTGTGTCTCTAGTCCGCTTACCGACCTAGTAAGTTGAAGTCTGCATTCTGCTAATCGACCTAGGAGTTCGACAGAGGTACCATGCGATATGCGAGATTTTGTCGTGCGAATAACATATCCGATAAAAATAACTCAACGTGAGGGGAAAAATCTATTTATTTATTTATTAAGTAAGATTCGAGATCAGGCAAGTCTGATTCTCGAGAGACCGACGAGTCAACAGGCGAA
This sequence comes from Persicaria maculosa, assembly GCA_963922045.1. Lineage (NCBI taxonomy): Eukaryota > Viridiplantae > Streptophyta > Magnoliopsida > Caryophyllales > Polygonaceae > Persicaria > Persicaria maculosa. Next base: position 8,873,062 of record OY998257.1, read on the forward strand.
GTCCGCCTAAATATACAGTACAAACAAAAAACAATCGCAATGAAACAGCCACAAACAAACTCTACAAAAAGATGACCTCATCAGAACTTCTCCCAAAACGTTGAGAACGCCGACGAAGAACAAAACCAAGCACCACCAAACAGTAGCACCACGGGCCAGCAATACTACATGAATCTATCACCTGTGGGTAGTGCAAATGAACTCCAAGGAAGCTCCTTCCCGGATACGGAGTCGCTCTGAAAGCACCACCTCATCCCAGCCAGTCCCGACTCTGGACTCCACGACCCCAACCATGTAGAAGAACTCCTAGAAACGCTGAATGCAAAGCCACACAACGCTCATTTAAAAATGCCAAAAAAGTTATTTTGCAGACCCTATCAGGATTTGTACAACCCTTTCGAAAATTTATATCAAACTCTTTCGGGATTTTGTTCAAGACCTTATAAAGGCCATAATTTTATTCTATTATTATATTTATATATAACTCTGTAATAAAGACAAAAAAATATATAATACTCCCTCCATTTTGAAATATAAGTTCATTGACTTTTTGTACATTTTTTAAGGAGTTAAAAACTATATAAAATATTTTTTTTATTAAAATTTTTACATAACTATATACTTATTAGTAATATATATAAGACTATGTAAAAAATTAATAAAAAATACTCCCTCCGTTAATTAAAACATGTCGTTTTAGGATGAAAATCTTGTCATGAAAAACTTGTCATTTTAGGTATTTTGCCCCTCAATTTACAAGATTTCCCTTGTAATATTAGATATGTGTTAGTTGTAGTTTTCAAGAAAGTAAAAAGTAGAGTAATAATTAGGGGTATAACTATATTTTTTTTGTTTTCTTAAAAACTGTGTAGATTTCTAAAATGACAAGTTTTAATTAACGGAGGGAGTATTATCAATATATAATACTAAAACAGAGACGTGGAAATCCTATGTGGCGGGCTCTGGTGCGATTCGCTTACGTGTCGTACTCTGGTGCAATCTGGCCCGATTTTTTTGACACGTCAATTAATGAATAACCAATATATTTAAGCCACGTTGAACAATTACTCTATCTATTTATCCACATGTTATCCTACGTGTCTATCTTAATTATTGACTATAATTAATTATTAATATAAATATTCAATTTCATATCTTAATTAGTTGAAAAATCTATCATTTTTAATATAAATATTCAACCTCATATCTTAGTTATTTATGAAAATATATCATTTTAATATCAACATTTAACCTCCTTTCGTAACACAAAATCTATTATTTTTTTTATAACAAACTTAAAAAACGAGATTGACGAAGGTAGTTAATTTGAACATGAAGCAAGTGGTCAATGGAGAGATGTACACCAATCTAATCAAATATATATTCTATCCATTAAAGAAAATATATATTTTATTATTTATGAATATTTTGTAAGATAATCAAAATAATATAAAATAATTAGTCACGTAGTACGTACAAATCAAACCTATTACTTGATGATTTACAAATTCAAAAATTTTAATATAAATATTTAGACATCAATATATTAATTAGTTATGTACATACAATTTGTACCTATTATTTGATGATAACCTATTATTATTATTTTATAAAATCATAACAACTAAGTATTTATTCAATATAACTAAGATTTCAGATATACCTATTACTGATTTAATAGATATAAATATTTTATAATCATCATCAATATATATCAATATATACATGTGTATGATATATGCATAAAAATAGATTTTAACCATTTTTTAATAAGAGAACAAATATGATTAATCTAGATTCAAATATTTTACATTCTCAAAAAACATAACACAATTGAAAACTATATATATATATATATATATATATATATATATATATATATACTTTATATGGGGTACTAATTTATATTAATTCAAAGATGTTTTACATAAAAAAAAAATTAAAAAATCGCACAACGGGCGAGTAATAAAACTAGTTTTATATAGTTTTTAATAACTCCTTAAAAAGCGTGCAAAAAGTCAATGGACTTATATTTCAAAACGGATGGAGTATAAAACAATATATATAACAACTTTTTATTTCTTACGCACCTTGGGCCCAAAGCATGAAATTTGGGTTCGGATATACGGGCCTCCTTCGGACCCAAGGAAAACCCAAAGGCCACGGGAAGCAGGAGGTTACCCAGGAGGAGTATTGCCGCATAGTAGACCACTAGCACAGGGCACCGAATTTCCGACGACGAGAATAGGGAGCAGTGGAGCACCATACCAAGTGATTGCTGAAGGATTGCTACTCTAATATCTAAATATAAATATATAATTAAAGAAAGGGAAATTCCGCGTGGTGCCCACGAGTTTTTACAAATTCCGTGTGGTATAGAAAGTTTTGAAAAATTCCGCGTGGTGCTCACGAAGTTTTGTAAAAGTCCACATGGTGCCCACGAGGTTTTTCAAAAGTTTATGTGATAACAATAATGAGTTTTAATATTGAAAAATTGAGATTAAAAATTATATTATTGTACATTATATGGAAAACACTTAACAAGATTGTGTATTAGTTTGAATCTTTTTTAAAACTAATTTTTTATATACATTTTCTTACCTATAAACTAACCAAATTTTTTTCTCAAAAATCTTACGTATTTAATTTTTATTTGTTCTTAATATTTAGATTTTATTTATAAGCAAATGAAGAAAAAATAATAAGAACTATGTAGTAATATTACCCATTTACAATGAACCAATATTAATAGAAAATTTTAAAATTACAAGAAGATATACAAGTACACTTTTCCACATTAAACCAATTTTCATATGAGATAATTTGTAATACACAATTAAAACTAAACTTTCATATTTTAATTGAGTATTAAAAATAGGAAAATAGTATGACACCACGTTCTTAAATGCCCAATTTTAATTTTTATAAAATTTGATAAGTAAATAATTTTCCCTAAAATACGATTTATAAAATTAAATTGTTTAATTTAGTTTTTGCAAAAAAAAATGAATTTTGGGAATTTATGACGTCACACCACGTTATTAAATTCTTCAACCCCGGTTACTACATCAAAAAATTCACCGAAAAATTATTTCATATGAAAGTTGGTTTAATGGGGAAAAGTGTCTATATCTTCTTGTAATTTTAAAATTTTGTATCAATTTTTTTCAATGGTGAATGGGTAATTTTTCAATGGTTAAATGTAGAGTGTTTTTCCAAATTATAATGTACAATAATATAATTTTTAATCTCAATTTTTCAATATTAAAACTCATTATTGTTATCACATAAACTTTTGAAAAACCTCGTGGGCACCATGTGAACTTTTACAAAACTTCGTGGGCACCACGCGGAATTTTTCAAAACTTTGTATACCACGCGGAATTTGTAAAAGTTCGTGGCCACCACGCGAAATTTCCCTTAAAGAAATCAAGTTCGGAATAACATATTTTAATTAATTTATTTGTTTATTTCTATGTTTTATTCCAACCCAAATTGATTGGGTTTCAATCCCAAATTGGGAATTTCGATTAAACCAACCCCAAGCAGCACAAGGAGACCGGTGACCACCAAACACCGATCGGGGAAAAGAGTGACCAGCCGCTGCACCAAACCAAAACTCAAAGAGTCGATTCGAACATGCTACCCGCTTGAAAACGGTGCATGAAGTCAAGCGAAAAACACCAAAATCCACAGATCTTGATGTAGATTGGGGAAGACGAAGGGTAGGAGAATGTGTGGGGAGCAGACCTTCTCTTGCAAAGGAGAAGGAGGAAAAGGCGCGCAACAACACAACACTCGCTCACCCCTGGTCGCATACAAGAGCAAAAAGGAGGGATTGGGGGGTAGATCACAAACACCAGATGGTTGGCAAGGAGGAAGACGAAGGCTGACGACCACCATGATTAATGCCCAGAGGGGGAATGTTTATGCTAATATTCAAACCTCCAGTGTTGCAAAAGAACACACGCAGGAAGGGATGCCAAATGGAGATACTTGAACTAGATCGAAATCGATCTAGGGTTTCAGTTGTTCTGGGAACAACATGTTTGGGGCGCATGGGAAAGGCTCCCTACACGTTCTTTTATATGCATCCTTTTCATTATATACATCAATTTCTTTCTTTTTTTTTAGGAAATTAAATGCCAACCCGACTATCATTTCATATAATGTAAAAACGAGATAGCAACGTTCTGTGCCAAAGAGTTCATCAAAAGAAAAAAAACCAACATCAATGAAATAGGTTGACGGCTTGCTAGCCTATGAGAAACCTCATTGCTAGTGCGCCTAACATGAGACAAGGTAATAAACTCGGAAGCAGTCTTCAAGATAGAAGAAATAAGGTAACGTCCAAGTGAACCTTGCGCTAACTATGCCGAGCACTCAAGATCATTGAGGTTCCATCCTAAAAATAGTTGACATTAGAAGGAGTCCATCGACTTATATGCAAGACTTGGATTACTTATATTACCAATATGAGATGTTTATTTTCACATCTTCCACAGAGCTTGGAGACAAGAGCAAGACCATTTGTCTCAACCTAAATGCTCCTTAACTCGATCTGCCTATGCCTTGCAAACAAGAGGTTACCTCCTTCTCCTCCAACACAACTACATCACAATTCAATTTTGAGAGGCCCAGAGGAGGCTCTATGCATACACCCTAAAAATTCTACTGTTTTTGGCGTTCCACAAATTCCAAGCTAACGTCGCCCATCTTTGATTCTCTATATCCGAGCCCATAAGAAGCACATTCATCATTATAGTGAATACAAAACTTCTAGAACCGTGCTAGCGCCCAAACCATCTTCCTCACTTTCTTAGCCATGCTATATTCATATAGGACATGAACTCCTTTCTCCCGCACCCCTGACAGTTGCATGTCATCTAGTGTGATTTTCCTTCTTAGGAGATTAGTCTTGCAAAGGAGGATCTCCCTAGGTGCACGTCATAAAAGGATTTGACATTCGGTAGGAGGATGTTAAGTTCCCACAACTTATTCCACACCCACACCTGCCTCTATGCATCCACATCCACACCCACTGACCCACACTCCCTTTGTTAGAGCATATTTATTAGTGAGCTCCGTCCAGAACTCTTAACTTACTTTTCATCTGTCACATCAATTTAAGAGCCCCAACCCAGCTTTTCACCTTTTCAACTGTTTATTGTTGAGCCCGATCTATGACTCTTAACTTACTTTTTAATCTATTTCATTGTTTCCCTCCAAATTTAAGAAAGCAAATTATTATTATTCATTAAGTAATTCATTAGTAATAAAATATTATAAAATAATCGTTATACTTATATGTGACGTACGTTAACTGAAAGAGATTGGTATGAAGAATAATGAAGAGATAAAATGTTATTTATTGGGGAAAAAGTGGGTTAAACAAGGAATTTTTTAATGGCTAAGAAGGAAATATGAGTATTGGTATATTTGAGCCTACTGCTTGGGCTCATCAAGTTTTTTTTTTTGGCTGACGTGGAGCATTTGGCTCACCAATAAACTTACCCTTAGCTATCGTTTCCTCGATTAGCATATGGTAGGCCAACCTCATTGAAAAAATGGCATTCTTGCAATGAAACCAAATCAACTTATCTGAAGTAAGGAGATCCACAAGCCTCATTTGAAACACTAAATCGACATCACATGAAAATAATAAAGATCGAACCATCAGTTCATCCCAAGTTCCCAAAATCCCCTACTCCAATCAATAAAGTCTCTAACTCTCAATTTCGCAGCTCCCCTGTATGACTTTACCAGAATATGAAAGCTAGTAGGTCAAGATATCCACCTATCCTCTCAAATGCTAACACCATCGCCATTTCCGATTGCCCAAATGAGCCCCTTTCGAAGCATCTCTTGCCCGCATATAATACTCCTCCAAGTATAACTTAGATTAACGATTTCAGTTCTTTGTTGATAAAACAATCATCAACAACGAACAAATGCGAAACCGAAGAGGTTGATGGCGTAATCCGGATCAAGCCATCCTCACTCTCCCTCACCATTTTCACGTTCTCACCACAACACTCATCCTTACTTGGTAAGAACCTTATACATATATAGATTGGTTTGGGTATGATTAGAGCGCTTTTCATGCTTTTCAATAGCTTCTATGTTTAGCCAACTCAATGTTCAACTTGTGGGCCGATTAATTGGGCTATAAAATCAACCTATTGGGCCGGATCTTCACTTGCCCATAACAATACCAATGGACCATTTCTTTAAAACTTCCCATTTGGGCTGCCTTACAAGTTGTATTTTTTTTCTTTCTCTAGTTCGATCAGACTCAATTATTTTACATCTTACGGAATATTATGTAACACATTTCGACCCTACCACTTACAAGCGGATATAAGTTTCTATGAGTATTCGAACTTTGATTCTCTTAACACATAGGGTATAAAAACTCAGTTGAGAAAATTAACTCGGAAATTAAAATAAAAAAAAATCATTAAAAGCCTTTGAATTGAAACATACAAAATCATATCCGTGACATTTTATTCCTTTAATCAACACACCAAACTTAAGGAAAATCATAGTACAACATCATTAGCTACAAGCAACCATACCAAAGATTGCAACAACCTTAAAATCATACAATTTGAACTTATAAAACATTATTCAGTATTTCTAGCTATATATAATAGATTTTAATGCAATTTAGCATTCAGCCACACGCACAAACCTATACCAAAATCACATCTCGTAAAGATGTGGTGCAAGGCGAGGCTTAGCAAACACAACAAGAGGGTTCTTCTTGGGATTCGAGAGGCCGAAAATCTCCTCCATGTCGAGATCCTTAGGGTTCACACCCTCGGGCAACTTCCACACGAACCCGTGCAAGAGATTAGCCATGCTCGACTCGATAACCTTAAGGCCAAGGCTATAGCCCGGGCACATCCTTCTCCCGGACCCAAACGGGAGGAGCTCGAAATCCTGACCCTTCACATCCACATTCGCCATTGGGCCATGGATGAAACGGTCAGGGGAGAACTCCTCGGGGTTCTCATACACTGACGGGTCCCTCTGTATGGTCCACGTGTTCACGAGAACTCTGGTGCCCTCTGGCACATCGTAGCCAGAGATCTTAACATCCTCCCTAGCAATCCGGGGCACCAACATGGGTGCCACCGGGTGGAGACGCATGGTCTCCTTTATGATGGCTCGGATATAGGGGAGGTTTGGGATGTCTTTCTCCTCCACCCACCTCTCCTTCCCTATGACTGCATCGAGCTCCTTCGTGGCCTTGTCAATCACGTCAGGGCTTCGAAGGAGCTCCGATAACGCCCACTCCACTGTCACCGCCGAGCTCTCCGTACCCCCTGCAATTAGGTCCTGCATTTATTCATGCATTAATTGATCATGTCAAATCAACTCAGTAAAAATAGATGTATAACACTCATTACACTAAACTAGTACTGTACATCTTATAAAAAAAATGTGTATCGGTTTAAGTGTATTGAATTTTCTATAATTATATATGTCCTAGCACAATCTTTGTTATAATGATATAACTTCTATACGTGACTTTCACCTCTTAACCACATATTTCAGCTTGATTGATGAGAACCAAAAACTGTAAAACTTCGACGGTGGTTAATTTTCAAGTACTTTCCATAACTATTAATATAATACTTCCAAAAATAAATTTACGGAATTTTCGCCAAATGCCCCTGAGGTTAAGGCTAATTCGCGTGGTGTACAAAAGTTTGACATATTTCGCCAGGTGCCCCTGAGGTTTTTATTTTTTTCGCCAAATACCCCTGAGGTTTTCATTTTTTTCGCCAAATGCCCTTTTGTCGAATTTGTTAACATTTTGGTGGAAAACTAGTACAATCCTCACACCATAGTGCATAGTTTTCTTTTTAGACAATAAAAATAAAATTTTATAAGTATAAAAAATTACTATGATAAATTTAAATAAAATATTATCAAATATTAACATAAAATAGAAAAAATAGATAATTAAGTAAAAAATAATTAAATATTTATGAAAAATGTGTAAAAATTACACGAGTTTAAGATTTAAGTAGAATAGGTTGATTGGGTTAAAATTCTAAAATAAATGTGGTTATAACACCTAATAAAAATATATACTTATGATGTAATAGTTTGATATAGCTAGATTGATTAAAAAAACGTGTACAAATTTCATTAGTTTGATATTTTTTTCTAGATTTAGTTGATTGAGAGAAAATTGTAAAATTAAAATGATTATGTCATCTAAGCAAAAATATTTCTCATTTAATAGTTACAATAGGTAAATCTCATTGGTTAAAAATATTTAAAAATTTTATTATTTGAAAATTTATGTAGATTAGGTTGATTGGGTGAAAATCCAAAAATTAAGATTATTATATATAAAAAAATAGTTTTCATTATATATACACACATAGCTAGAGAGAGAGAGAGAGAGATTGGTTGCTTCGGAAAAAAAAAAAGAATTCGTATATTTGGAACTATTTTTTTTAAAAAAAAAGTTTTGAATTAATCTCATGGTTTTAAAAAAAATAGCATGAAATGATATCATGTAATAATGCATAATGAAATAATATTGTATAGTTATTATTAACTTTATTACATAAAAGTTTTGAATTAATCTCATTGGTTAAAAAATGTAGTATAAAATGATATTGTGCAAATAAAATTAGATAATTTAGTTACTATAATTAAATGATATTGTGCAAATAATGCCTTACAAAAATAATAATGAAATAATATTTTCTTTTCCTTTTATTTTCATCCAAAATGTTAACAATTCGACATAGGGGTATCTGGCGAAAAAAATGAAAACCTCAGGGGCATTTGGCGAAAATAATAAAAACCTCAGGGGCACCTGGCGAAATATGTCAAACTTTTGTACACCACACGAATTAGCCTTAACCTTAGGGGTATTTGGCGAAAATTCCGATAAATTTATGATGGGTTTGGGCCTACACACCCAACGGCTTTTCACCAAAAACAAAAAAAAAATCACATTAATATAATAGGGCCCGTTTAACACCGACATTGTTTTATCAATTTATGTGATCTTCATTCCAAGCTAAAAAAAACACTATTAAATAAAACAAAGAAATAAAATATTTATTTATTTATTATTATTATTGGATAAGTATTTAAAATATCAAACAATACTTTAGTAAATCCAAAAATCAGAACATCATTTGATAAAAATCTTCATGATAAAAACTTTGATTAAAAAGATTATCTTCTATTTATTGAGTGTTTTACTTGTCAAGGTTGGTAAATGAAAATGACACCGGCATTGTATTTTACAACAAAAACAATTAAGTGACTTTTTAAGCCAAACATATTTTTTTTAATGACAAAAACTATATAAAATATTAATTTTTTAAAAAATTAATTAAATAATAATAATTTTTATGATTTTTATTGCCCGAAAAAAAACGTACATATCTTAAAAAAACCAATTATTTACAAACGGAGGAGGATGTAGGGTTTAATAAAATCTATTGTTAAATAAATAAACAAATATGTTCATAATAATTGAATAAAATGTAGGGTACTTACTTGTGTAAAGGCCTTGACACCATGCCTTTCAAGCTTGACCTCAAGAGTGGGGTCATCAGCCAACTCCAAGAGGACATCAACCATGTCCATTGGGGCCCACCCCTTGACAGTCTTCCTTCTATGGTTGTGCTCATCCAAGACATGCTCCATGAACACATCAAACTTCTTAGCAAGCTTCTTCATCCTCTTCACATACCCTTGCAAGTCCAAAAACCCTAGATAGGGTATCCAATCCCCAATGTTGAGCACCCCATTCAACAAGAAGAGCTCATCAAGCATGATCTTGAACTCGATCGGGCTCACGATCGACCCGGCCTCCTCCTCGTCGAGGTACCTCTTCCCAAGGACCATCCGACTTATCACATTTAGGCTCACCGTCGAGAGGTGATCCTTTATGGTAATTGGGTTACTGTCAGGTCGGGTCAGTTTGAACAGTGTTTTCCGGAGGCTCTGGGTCTCCTCGACCCTGATGTACTCGTAGGAGTCGAGCCTCCGGTTGCTGAAGAGCTCCATGAGGCACATCTTCCGGGCCTGACGCCAGTAGGGCCCGTAGGGGGACCACGTGATGTCGGAGTAGTTGTAGGTGGTGTACTTGCCGGCGGCGGTCTTTGGCCGGGAGGCGAACGAGATGTCTTGGGTCTTGAGGATGAGCTTGGCGGTTTCGACGGAGGCCGCCACCAGGACGCGGTGGGACCCGAACCGGAGCATCATGACCGGCCCGTAGGACTTGGTGAGGTGGTGGAGGGACCGGTGCGGGAGGGACCCTATGAGGTTGAAGTTGCCTATGATGGGCCAGGCCTTCGGGCCCGGCGGGAGGTTGAGCTTCCGGCGGGGGACGAAGGAGGCGAGGAGGCGGACGACGAGGAGAGCCACTAGCGACGTGGCGGCGAGCTCCGCCCAAGTGAGTGGCTCCATCGATCTGGTGGCCGGTGGTGGTTGTTAGGGGCTAAATTTGGAGGGTGTGGATTTTGATGGGTTGTGATTTGATGATTTTGATGGGTTGTTAGTCGGGCCTATTTATAGGTGAAGTTTGTAGTTATAGAAAAAGACTAAACAAATAAATAATTAAATACGTGAGTAATATTATTTATTTATGTAAATAATATCTCAGTCTTTTCCTACCAAATTTCCAAGAGAAGTCCGGTGTATGTTCATAGTAATTTTCTTACCATATTCTTGAAGAGACGACATAATAAACTACGAAAAGTCTACAAATTAATTCATTTTTAAATATAAACTTAAAAAAAAGATACATTTTAATTCATAAAATCATAATTTAACGGTTTAGATTTTAGGAATTAATCAACTTGCTTTCGATCTCAGTGACCGGCCAGTAAGAAGCTTTCGCATATCACCCAAAAAAAAAGGCTTTCACATTTGCCTTTAAATTTTAAATATCAATTCTTCATTTAAGTGTATTATATAATTTTAAGTAAAACATATATAAGATTTTAGTTTAATTATTTTTTTAAATCTAATCTTTTAAATAACTACTCATCCAAATTTTTCAGAGTTTTTGATTTTTTATTCACAAATTTTCATGAACTATCATAACAGTTAAGTTTATCAAATATCATCCTAACTTATTAACTTATATTTAAAATAATGCATTAACCTCCTTTATCCTTAAATTATACTTATTAATATTTGGTATGCGAAACATACGGATATAAGGATGTGATAGTGTATACTACCTCCGTTGCAAATACTACGTATAAGTGAGCAGCTTTCACATTTGACTCCATTATCCTTAAATTATACTTATTGTCTGATAAAAGTAAGCATTTATTCTCGAATGTTGAACACTTGTCCATTTTCTATTATTAATAAAAATACAGTTAGATGCGCAGAGAACACCGTCTCTTTTTTCGACTAAAGAAAATCAATAAGTGATAAATTTACCAAAACACAATCCTCTTAGGAAAGTAATGATGGGGCTTTGAAGAAAGCTCTCTCATAATCGGGATTGTATGACCAATGACCTCTTGCCCTAGTGGTAAGAGTGAGGTGCTTCCTTTTGCTTCACTATCATGAGGTCAAGGGTTCAAATCCCTCGGAGCAATTTGTGCTTTGCTTCACTACAATGAGGTCAAGGGTTCAAATCTCACTAGGAGCAATTTGTGCTATGGCATGGGTGAGCCTGTCTTGCGACTTGCCGCTTGGCTTACCTGGCTCGAGTGCTCTAATGCTCGGCCCGTAGAGGATAGTCGATAACCTCGAAACCTCCACATCATCCAATAAAAAAAATCGGGATTGTATGAAAACAAACACCACGACCAAAAGAAAAGAAAAAAAGTTGTTAGTGTGAAGTGTGAACGTTGACTTATAAGTCGTATTCCTTTTTTATTTTAATTAAGGAATTTTCTATTTTATGTCTTGTAGATACTAGATATTAGGAAATTGATAGAAGGACTTGGTTGTCTTTAATTGTTTTTTTTTAAAATCTTAGTCCAATTCGATCGACTCAATCATTCTACATTTGGATCGGGTACTGTGTGATCTATTTAATAAATTGACTCTCTCACTCGCAAGCGAACTTCTAATCTCTTGACATGGGATGTAGCTTCACAACCACTACACCAACGTGTGATTGGTAATGTCTTGATGGTCTTTAATGTAATTACTATCGGCCCAGTACGCATTTATTGTGATTTTTTGTTTTATATGTTTGGGTGTGTTTCCTACTTACCTAACTAACTTAAAAGCGTGAATAAAGTAAATGGAAACAGCTTCCTAACAAATTCTTTTGATACAAGCTATTTTGGTAAAAGTTCAAGGAACGGAAAAGGATGAATTATTTATATTAATGGCTTGTTTATTGTGTGCCATAAAGATATATAATAAAGATATTTTATTGGGAAAGGAAACCTAAATGAAAATGGATAAATCTTATAATTTAATTTAAAAATGGTTAAACTAGGTGTATTTAGTAAAAATATTTTTCAATTTAACTTGTTATCATGTGTTCTAAGGGCATAGGATAGAAAGACAGTTATATTAAATATAAGTTAATAAGCTAGTATGATGTTTAATAAGCTTAGGTGTGGGTAGCTGATAAAAACATGTGAATAGAAAACTAAAAACTCTAAAAAGCTTATGTGAGTAATTATTGGAAACATGTATTGCTGCCAAACAAAGCCTTGGTTATTTTCGTTAATGTTGAATTCCAGAAATTTTGATCAGATAGTATAAAATTAAAATCGTGTTGGGTTTATTTTATTTTTATATTATAAAGTTGATTAGGATTTATTTTTTAAGACAAGAGTTTAAGCCTTCTCTTTATAAGTTAATCTATCTATCTATATACATATACATGCATAGTATCATATGTGGCGCGTTATGTTTGATTCTAGGATAAAAATTATTATGTGGCACGTTATGGTTGATTTTATGATAAAAATTCCTATGTGACACATTGTGGTTGATTCTAGGATTAAAAATTAATAACATATATGTTGTCATAATTTATAGAAAGTTATATAATCCACAATCTATCTAGATAAATATAAATAAAAATATTTCATAGTCATACTTACCAAAAAAAATAATAGATAAATATGTAGTACGTATTTGATAAGTGCTATTTTTTGGTGGAAAATTTTATTTATATAAAAATTAGTTATTTAATAATTATTATTTTATTTATATCTATATTATCTTTGAGCCTAAAATGATTTATAAAAATATTATGTAACTACAATTCATCCGTGCATAGTTATTTTAGTAAACTAACATAATAAATATATCATATATATTTAATAAAAAAAATATTAAAATATTCTTAAATATCAGTTATTAAATTACACGAGATTCAATTAATGATATATTAGAAAAAAAAATTTACCTTCTAAATGTGAATTTCTTTATATTTTGAGAGAATCTAAATAAATACGAAGTAATATTTAGATTATATATAATCTATCGAACTAATGTTATTTATATCTATATTTTATTGGTGGAAAAAATTATTTATATTTAGACTATTATTATTTTTATTTATTGAAATCTATCTAAATTATTTATAATAATGTATTAATCTATCTAAGTTAAGAATATTAAAATATTCTTAACTTCTTATATATATGCTATGTCAAATTTTGGAAATCTCTTGTAGATTATTACGAAATGAGAGTCGTGTTAAATTTGTTTTATTTTTAGATTATAATTATAGAATCCATCTTCTAACACAAAATTTTGAATATGTAAGCTCCAGGGTTTTAACAGGTGCAGACCATGCTATATTTCTAGCATTTTCATATTTGTTGCATGTCCTTACTTTTGAAACTGAAAAAAAATCTTATAGCATAGACAAGGTTTGAATCAATTATAAATCACACTCAATATTAGGTCGTTTTTACTTTTTTCATCCGATTTGGAGAACCGACCATTGTGGACAACCACCCTAAATTTGGGGTGCCCCAATATATTAGGCACATTTTCATATATGAAACCAATAAAATGATGATACATATACAACTTAATAAATCATTTCTTTTTTTTTTTAATTTTTCTTAATAGATTTTAATTAAAAGATTCAAAATTATTAAAAATTTAATTAAAATATTTTAAACTATTAAAATTAATTATCTAATATAATTATATAATTACATTAATAATTTTTTCAATTGTTGATTTTATTAACAGTTTAGTTAAAATATTTTAAATTATTAAATATAATTATCGAATATAATTAGAAAAGTAAATTAATATTTTTTAGTTCTTGTATTTATTAAAAAATTAGTTTAAAGATTTTTAACCATTAAAAGTAATTATCAAATATAATTATAAAATTAGAATATTGGAAAACCCAACCATTATGGGGAATAAGAAATGAACTGGGAAAAGTGAGGTGAACGAATGAGAAAAAGAGAGAAAGTGTGAAGAACTCGACCATTGAGAATGCTCTAATAGGTTATTCTTTTTCAAACAACTTCTTTATTGTCAAAGTAGACATATCCATGAGTCCGACCCGCTAAGATTTTTTTAAAAAAAAAATTCATTTTTTAATTTTTTGGGCAAATATAGCCTTTTTCAAAAAAAAAAAAATCGTCCACCCGGTGGGTCACGGGTTCAAATTAGGTTGACTCTAACTCTTATAACCCTTTGACCTATCCAACCCAGACTCGCTGGGTCTATAACTCATATAACCCATCGGGTCATGGGTTGATCCGTATGACCTGTTGGATCACGGTCGGATCAACCCATGACCCGTGATCTCGCAAAGAAGTTGCAGTTGATTGGCAACAAAGTTTTAAATATCGCGTATCGGGGTTGTATCGGTTAGGAGTAAAAATGATATATCGGAGATATATCGGGATATATCGGATTTATCGATTTTGCTAATTTTTAACTATAAATATTATATTTGTACTCAAGGTTCTAAATATCGCGTATCAAGGTCGTATCGATTAGGAGTAAAAATGATATATCGGTGATATTTCGAAGATATATCGGGATATATTGGATTTATCGATTATGCTAATTTTTAACTATAAATATTATATTTTTACTTAAAATGTAAAAATAGACATGAAAAATTAAATTTAAATTGCAAAATTACCAAATAAACTTGAAAAAATAAAAACCACTTCATTCATAAAGGCTACCTTATTAAAGTTGGCAATTATAAATATCCCCGATATATCACCGATATTGATCCGATATATCGGTGTTGACCCGATATATCGTTGATATTGACCCGATATGCCGATATCGTAGTGGATTCTAAATAGAATTAATTTGCCCAACAGACCACTTTTTGGGCCTAAATTGAGCAACTGTCCACCCATGAATCCAAATTGGGGAAAAGTCCACCCTTTTTTTAACCCTTATGTGACGCTCCACATGTGCCCCCCTTCCTCCTCCGATAACCCTTCTCCCTCTTCTCCCCGTTCTCCTTCTGCGAGGATCCGACAAATCGGAGACGGATGAAACGGCGAGCTCCGGGTGTAGATCCGACGACTTCGTCCTCACCAGTCATCATCGTCCGCACCGGACACCAGCAAATCGACACTGGTGTTGTCAGATTCCTCTTCGATTTCGTGACATCCTCAGGTGTTGTTGAAGAATTAGATTGTTGCTTGTGGCAAAAATGGAAACCTAGGTTCAGAGGAGGCGACAGAGGTTCGGAGGTTTGGAGGTCCGGATATTTGACGGTGTCCGTCTCTTTGGATTCTTCAAACACCGGTTAATTCTTCAAACAGTGCGACGATGGAAACCTCCGTCTCTTTGTATTCTTCAAACACCACCACCTCTCTTTCAAAGCATTCACTCGTATATTCCTCATGTCTCATTTTTCTAATTTCTTAATTAGTTTTCTTATACTTAAAAAAATCAATTGGAAAGTTAGAATCTGCAGAAACTCCCCAAAGGCTATGGTTAATTGATCATACATGCAAAGTTCAGCAATAATTATTTTTGTTTGGAAAAGTTGATTCAAAATTGGAGGGGGATACCACTCAATAAAACATACTTTTAAGTAGAGAGGACAGCTTTTGTGTTGTATATGTAATTTGGGGGGACTGAAATACCTTTGTGATATTTATGAAATCTCTTAATTTGCTTAAATCTCTTAATTTAGAATTTGGAATTGTTGTTGTTGAAATCTCCTAATTTGCTGAAATTGTTCGTGCAATTGGTGTTAAAATGGGGCAAATTGTGGCTCGTGCTTGAGCTTGAATAGATTTCAGCAACTCCGATTTCCGCATCGTCACTCCAATAAGAAAAAAAAAGCAACTCCGGTTTCAGTAATTGCTGAATGCGGACTGCAATAAGAATTAATTTTTTTATGTCCACAATTTTTTAGTAATATTACATTCCGTTTTCAGCACTTTTAATCGTGTCAATACTTTTAGGAATATTTATTTTTTATAAAAAAAAAATTAGTGGTGTCTGCAATTTTTTTTAACGTCAGCGGTATTTTGAGCGTTAGTGGGTGTCCACATTTCAGCAAAATTCATTATGCTGAAATGCGGACTCTTGGAGAGCTTATTAGCTTCTTGTGTTTTTATGTGATCTGAAAATGCTGAAATTAATTCTTATTAACAAAATTCGTTATGCTGAAATGCGCAAATACGTGGGTTCGAATCCCACATAGGCTAAATTTTATATCCCGCAACACGGTTTCAGCAACTCCGATTTCAGCAAACCCGGTGTCAAAGTGGTGACGCGAAAAAAAAAAGAAAAAAAAAACTCCGGTTTCAGCAACTCTAGTGTCGAAGTGGTGACGTGAAAAAAAAAGAAAAAAAGAAAAAAAAAGTAACTTCGGTTTCAGCAACTCCGGTGTCAAAGAGGTGACGCGAAAAAAAAAGAAACTCCGGTTTCAGCATCCCTGGTTTCAACAACTCCGATTTCAGCAACTTCGGTTTCAACAACGCGTGAAAAAAAAGAAAAAAAAAAGCAATTCCGGTTTCAGCAACACGGTTTCAGCAACTCCGATGTCGAAGCGCTGACGCGAAAAAATAAAAAACTAATTTCAGCAATTGCAACAACAATTTAAGCAACTCCGGTTTCAGCAACCCTGGTTTCAGCAACTCCGATTTCAGCAACTTAGGTTTCAGCAACGCGCGAAAAAAAAAACTAATTTCAACAATTTGAGCAACTTTGGTTTCAGCAACGCGCGGAAAAAAAACGCTGAAATAGGGTTTGCTGAAACCAAATGTGCTGAAACATGAGGGGAGCACAGGGGGCGTGCGTGGGGGGCAAAGGGGGCAAGGGAAGGAAGATGGACATTTTGCCAATTTGGGGGGAGGGTGGACATTTTCCTAATAAAGGTCCTAATTATGGCCTATAGCACAATTCCCCCTTCTAAATATCCCCGATATATCGCCGATATATTGGCCGATATATCCGATATTTAGAACACTGTTTATACTTTAAAATGTAAAAATAGACATGAAAATTTAAATTTAAATTGCAAAATAAACTTGAAAAAATAGAAACAACTTCAGGCTAAAGTTACCTTATTAAAGTTGGCAATTCTAAATATCCCGATATATCAACGATATTGATCCGATATATCGGCGTTGACCCGATATATCGCCGATATTGACCCGATATATCAGCGTTGACCCGATTTATCGCCGTTGATCGATATTTTCACCCGATATGCCGATATCGTAGCGGATTCTAAATATACCCGATATATCCGATATTTAGAACATTGATTGGCCATTACTATAGAGTTGGGTCTTTTGACCGACAAAGAAGGGTCAAATAAATGGACAGCTTCTTTCCAAGTCTTCTGGTCTAGGTCAATTTTTATTTGAATCTATACCAAAATATGAGATTTTGTCCGGAAACATACCCTAAATAATAATAATAATAATAATAATAATAATAATAATAATAATAATAATAATAATAATAATAATAATAATAATAATAATAATAATAATAATAATAATCTTGCAAGTTTCAATTGTATCAGGGAGAAAAGGCTTATGGCTCGTTTGATATCGATATCGGTATCGGTATCGATATCAAGATATCGGTTTCGGTATCAACATATTGGAGTCGATATCGATATAAAGTGATATCTTCTAAAAAATCAGTATATCAAATAAGACTAAATTTGATATCTAGATATTACTTGATATCGATATCACTTGATATCGATATCTAGCCATACCAAACACAGATATCAGATATCAGGGGCTGATATACAATATCTAGTATTTAGATATCAATACCAAACAACCCTTAAGATTATTTAATTTATTGTGAATTTATGATATATTGCGAATTTGATCGAATATGGAAGCTCCAAAATAGAGTCCAATCCACAACTCGTCGGGAATCCAAAAGTTCTTCAAAACCTTGGTGAATCGTTAAAGGTAATTTCTTCCCCTTTACAAGATGTAGTAGTTGTAGTTGCATCCAGAGAGTTGGCCGAATTAGTTGCATTGTTGATTGAGTTGATAGAAATCAGATTAGCTAATGGGAGGACAAATAATATGACTGATATTGGGTCGAATTCGACGGAAATTTTGGAAAACTATGGTGCACATCATGTGAATCCTGTTGCACCTGAAGCAATGATTAGTGAGTTTGAGGTGAAATCGGTTGAATGGTAGGAAGTTCCGAGTGCACCCAAGCTGTTCGTAAAAATGTCTGAGCTACTTGGTATGACTATTTTCGACCCTGGTGGTAGTTTTGTTGTCATAGATTATCAGGAGATGAAGGCAGAGTAATCGGCATGGCCTTGTCTGATCAGCTGGGTTACAACTTAATATATGGTGTTGTTTTGCTCAGTTTCAAATTCAACCAGTGTTGCCCGAATTCCATGCCATTTGGATAGAGGAAAAGTTGATGCTACCCAGATTGATGTATAATGGGTAGGTGTTAGTAGGGAGACCTCATTCCCATATGACAGGGGGAGACTTTGGGTTGTTCAGGAGGTGAAACTGAGCCTGTTGATCACTTTTGTTTTTGATCTTGGAGGCAATTACGACCCGTTGGTTGTCTTAGTAATAGCACAGGGTGGTACTTGTGAGCTGGTTTTTGCAAGTTAGGGCTGTTGGTGTTGTAAGCAAGTCAAGCTGCGGTTTTTATATTTTGCAAGGAAGCACTATGGTGAGTTAGTTTCTGATCCAGGTGGATTGCTTGCCTCAGTGCCTATGTCTATGTGCTCCTGTCCAGGGGAAGAAAAACAAAAATGACAGCTCTCAGAGTTGCTATATGTTGTTGTCATGACAAGGCAACATCAAGAAAGTACCTTGCAGTTCAATTTTACATGGGTATTAGCTAGTTATTGTCGGGATGATGGTGTGGATCATCTGCAAGCTAGTAGGGCCTGAGCAACTTTTGTTATTTGTGGTTCAGTTTCATTTTGTGCAATGCATTTGGCTCTAACCAGTTGTTACTGTCATAAGTGAGACCAAGTTGGTGAAGCATTTGAGGTTTTGTACACACAAGGTTGGGCTGCATCTGCATTACATCATATATCATGAAGGTTTTGTACAGGGAAGCTGCCTATTACTGATTTTTGCTGCCAAGGAAAAGAAAGCATTGACTGCAATTGCTATCATAATGGGCCAACTGCTGTAGCAAGGTTTCTTGTTGCAATTTACAGGAAGGCTCATCACACACTCATTGTTAGTTGACATTGTTAATTAAGAAATATTTTTAGTTTTTTAAATAATATTTTTCGAGAGTCGACTTTATTTGATAAGAAATCTTTCATATGGTATATGTTATATAAAGACTGTTTAATTATATTGACAAATTTATAAAAGGTTATGCTAACAAAAAAAAGGTTATAATATAACGACTATAGATTTTAGTATCACTCTAAATTAAACAAAAAAAAAAACACTAAGACGGTAGTTATGACATAAATCACACTGATCTAATGGCAAATAGGCATCTTTGCCATAAGATCCAACACTCCCATCCAATGGAGTATGGTACGCCTTGTGTCATGGGCTTGCACACACGAAGTCTGTGCAGCGCCCCTATCCATGAGGGTCCAATTTTACGCGACCGACACTACTGATTTCACCCTGCTTTAGTATAGGATTATTAGGAGAGGAGCTTCGGCCCCCAAACAGTTGTGTAGTGGGATGGCCAATATTCCCTTCATCACCATCAAGTCATCGACTAGCGACAAACTCCCCGAACTTAACCGGGTCAGCATGCTTGAACATCCGAATGGTCATCACCTTAGCTCCCCATACAATGTCGTTGAAGCATCTCCTGCCTTTATATCGAGTGTCTACCAGTATGTGTCCGAACACGAGGTCGCATATCATGTCAATCTATTAAGACACAGCAAGCTCCGCTGTGTCAGATCTCCCCTGAGATCTAACTCCAATCAGTTAGAGAACACCATTGAAGATGATTTCTGTAATTTCTGTATTATTTTCCCTCAACCAATTACAAGCTGCTAACAACCTATTTATACAAGGAACTACAACTAGCTAACTATGGTTCTAACCGTCTAACTCTAGTTAACCCAACTAACCCATCTGTACATAATACTCTCCTCCTAATACTCTCCATATCCCCCCCTCAAGGTGGACGGGTAGGATGAAATACCAGTCCCAGCTTGCAAGACAAATTTAAATGTTGGACAGCACCCAGGGGTTTGGTGAAAATGTCTGCAACTTGCAAATGAGAAGGGACAAAAACTGTGGAAATCAGCCCTTCATGCACCAAATCTCGAATGTAATGGCAGTCCATGCGAATATGTTTAGTGCGCTCATGATATAAAGGATTGATAGCCAATTGTTGGGCGGATTTGTTGTCACAATGCAAAGGAATGGGTCGAGCAGTTGATTCAAACAAATCCTCAAGTACCCCAGTCACCCAAACAATTTCACTCCCAGCTTTGGACATGCTTCGATATTCACTCTCTGCTGAAGATTTTGAAACAGTTTTCTGTTTCTTAGTTTTCCAGGATATCAAACAATCCCCAAGGAAAACACAATAGCCAGATAGGGATCTGCTCGTATCTATACAGCTCCCCCAATCAGCATCTGAATAAGCTCGAATGTTCAAGGAACTGGAGCAAGGATAAAACAGAGAGCAATGAACTGTGCTTTTCAAATATCTGAGCAGGAACAAGGCAGCACGCATATGAGGAGTCCTAGAAGAAGCCATGAATTGCGTCAATTGCTGAACTGTATAGGCGATATCAGGCCTTGTAAGGGTGAGGTATAAGAGCCGACCCACCAATCGACGATATGACTCAGCATCCTCCAAAATCTCACCATCATGTACACTCAAGTGTTGATTTCGTTGCATAGGAAACTTAGCTGGTTTGCAATTGACCATGGACGAATTTGACAGTAAATCCATGACATACTTGCGCTGATTCAAAATGATCCCTTTATCAGATCGAGAAATTTCCATCCCAAGAAAATAACGAGCAAGACCCAAGTCCTTTATAGTGAAAGCTCTGTCAAGTGACTGTTTCACCAATGCAATCATGGCCTCATCATTCCCTGAGATGAGCATGTCGTCAACGTACACAAGAGCAACTGTAATCATAGAGCCCTTCTTAAGCACAAATAATGAATAATCGTGTCTTGACTGTTGAAAACCCAGAGAGTTGAGGTGCTTAGTAAGTTCAAAGTTCCATTGACGACTTGCCTGTTTAAGACCATAAATCGACCTATTAAGTTTGCAAACCTGACCAGAACCAGCCTTCTCATAGCCAGGGGGAGGACTCATGTATACTTCTTCATCCAAGTAGCCATGAAGAAATGCATTATTTACATCCAGTTGGTGAAGCTTCCACTGTCGAACAGAAGCTATAGACAAAAGGATGCGTACTGTGGCAAACTTTGCAACAGGAGAAAAGGTCTCCTTGTAGTCTCTGTCCTTCACCTGATTGTAACCTTTGGCTACTAGTCTGGCTTTGTATCTCTCTACTGACCCATCAGCTTTAAATTTTACTTTGTAAATCCACTTGCATCCTATCACATGTTGCCCAGGAGGCAATGAAGTAACAGTCCATGTGTGATTTCGTTCAAGGGCATCCAACTCAAGCTGCATAGCTTGCCTCCATTCTATTACCTTTTGAGCTTGAGAAAAAGAAGTAGGTTCAATCACTGTCAACACATTGAACAATGATCTAATATAATCAGAAGAATGATGTCCCAAATCAAGTGGATTCACCACTGAGAACACAGATGACCAGGAAGACTCCTCTGCATCATGATTTCTGGAAGGCAGCTTTGACACAACAAAATCCTGCAGTTTAGCTGGCCTAGTGATCTTCCTTGCAGCTCGAGGTAGTTCTAAACCCACCACCTCTGTATCCACTTCCCTCGTAGGAACTTCTGTATTTGCAGACTCACCACTAAAGGAGGGAGATGCTGAATCAGGAATCACTGCATTATCATTCACACGTTCTGACCTTATAGGAGAACCAACTCCTATATTCTGAGAGGATGTGGACACAGAAGGAACCACTCGTGTATCTGTGATATGTCTTGCTGGCAATATCATCTCATCCTCTCCAAAACTAACTCTAGGCAAACCACTCTTGTCACTCAGACTCTCTTTGTTGGGATCTGTTTTAAAAGGGAACATGCCTTCCCTGAAAACAACATCCCTGCTCACAAAAATCTTGTGAGTATCTAAATCATAAAGCTTATAAGCTTTATAACCAGAAGGATATCCCAATAAAATGCACCTTCGACCTGTAGCCTCCATTTTTGCTCTGTGCACCTTGGGAATATGAGCAAAACATAGACACCCTATCACTCTAAGATAACCATAATCTGGTTTCTTGTGGAAGAGCACTTCATAAGGAGTCTTCCATGACAGAACAGAAGAGGGTAAAAGGTTAATGATGTGAGTTGCTCCTAATATACACTCACCCCAAAACCTCATAGGTAGACCTGCATGAATTCTTATGGCTCTGGCCATCTCAACTAAGTGCCGATGCTTCCTCTCCACCCTTCCATTCTGTGCAGGGACATAAGGAACTGACCTCTGATGGACAATTCCTTTAGCTGCTATAGCAGCACCCAACTGAGCATTAACAAACTCAGAACCATTGTCAGTTCTGATCATCTTGACTTGTGACTCAAATTGTGTTTCAACTTGAGCCAAGAAGGCAATGATCACCCCTGGAACTTGCCCTTTATCACGAAGCAAAAACGTCCAGGTAGAACGAGAACAGTCATCCAAAATGGTTAAGAATAACCGAGCTCCACATATAGAGGCCTCCCTATATGGCCCCCACAAATCCATGTGAATCAACTCAAAAGGTCTAGAAGCAATAGAAGAACTCATATGAAATGGCAGTTTATGCATTTTAGCAAGCTGACACACATCACAACTAAAATTTCTGACACTAGGTCCTTTAGCCCAGTCAAACAGATGCATCTTGGACATAGACACATGACCAAGTCTTGCATGATTCAGATTTATTAAAGTGTTTGTAACAGAAGCAACAACACTACTTACTTCCAACTTTGAAAACGTTTCATCAACTCTCTGACCACCACATGATCCAGGTAAGCAAGCAAAACCTTCAAACTTGTAAAGACCACCAACTCTATCTCCTGAGGCCACCACTGTTTTAGTGGAAATGTCCTGCAACCAGCATTTTCGTTTGGAGAACACAAACAAACTCTTGTCATCATTTAACATCTTGGAAACAGACATTAGATTATACTTGAAATTTGGCATGAACAGCACATCTCTGAGCAAAATATGCGAATTCAACTTCACACTGCCAGAAAACTTCACTGATTGTGTGATTCCATCTGGAAATCCAATCACAATAGGCTTTGCAAGAGGATTCATGTCGACAAACATGTCTCTGTTGCACGCTATGTGATCTGAAGCTCCGGAATCCACAATCCAAGTCAAGTTCAAGCTCTGTCGTCTTTGTTCAGAACCATAGTGAGAGATCATACCTGCAAAATTGACAGAACCAGCAGAAGAATCTAATGGAGCTTTCCCTTTTATTGCGCGCAAGACCTCAGCAACAACTGCATTAACTAAAGTCATGTCACGCTGACCATCTCCTAAGCCCTGAGCACTTGAATTCATCATAGTAGCATCATCACATGAAATCGGATTGTCAATTTCCACCATATCCTGTACATTAGCTATCATTTTATCAGATTGAGCACGTTTGGGACCATTATACCAGTCCGGAAACCCAACCAGTTTGAAGCAAGTTTCCTTGACATGACCACGCTCTTTGCAATAATTGCAAAACAACTCCATCTTCGCCTTCTTGTAATCCTTTTTCTGATCATTGTTCCTCCATTGTCCAGTGTCCGCAGAACCAGAGTAACCTCCCCCAGTCTTAGCAGAACCAGAAGTGGATCCCTGATTACCACTTGATGATCCTTTCGAGTAACCTCCACCATTATTCACATAACTCCGAGTAGCTAGAACCTCATGCTGTTGAGAATCACCTCCAGTAATGCCTTTCTGTCGCTCGATTTGAAGAACCATGTGAAATGCTCGATTGACCGACGGAAGAGGATCCATGGAAAGGATGCTGCTACGAACGCCTTCAAAAGTATCTGATAACCCCATCAGAAACTGCATCAGCCGAGTCGTAGCATCTCTCTCCATTAATTTCTTCAAAATAGCGCATGAACACATCTTGAGACCTCCGCATTTGCAGATCGGAATCGACTCAATCTCCTGTAACTCGTCCCATGCCTTCTTCCTTTTGCTGTAGTACTCTGACACACTTGAATTGCCTTGTTTTATTTCACTGATCTCCTTCTTTATCTGGTAGATAAGCGGTGCATTTGATTCCGCAAAGCGTTCCTGTATCTCCTCCCAAAGTTCCTTCGCGGAATTCACGTACATAAAGTTCTCTGCCAGATCTGGTCTCATGGAATTAACTATCCAACTTGTAACCATAAAATCGCACCTTAGCCAGCGATCGTAGTCGTCATCAATCTCGGATGGCTTCTCACACTTCCCGTTGATGAAGCCGAGCTTCATCTTTGCCCCAAGTGCCATTCTCACTGCTCTGCTCCAGCTGTGAAAATTGAGACCAGTGAACTGAGCTCCTACCAATTGCATTCCAGGATGGTCGGAATTAGAGAGGAACAATGGATCTGCCTGATTTGCTCCAAAATTCCGACCTCCCTGCGATCCGCTTCCTCCATCATGTCCTCCATTACCTCCGTTACCTGTGCTCTCTACGTTTTCCATGGAAAAGCTGCGATCCAGAACCACACAATTACAGGAAAGGTGTTCGTGTGGGCTCTGATACCATATTAAGACACAGCAAGCTCCGCTGTGTCAGATCTCCCCTGAGATCTAACTCCAATCAGTTAGAGAACACCATTGAAGATGATTTCTGTAATTTCTGTATTATTTTCCCTCAACCGATTACAAGCTGCTAACAACCTATTTATACAAGGAACTACAACTAGCTAACTATGGTTCTAACCGTCTAACTCTAGTTAACCCAACTAACCCATCTGTACATAATACTCTCCTCCTAATACTCTCCATACAATCTCCCCCACCCATCCGAGAGACGCTCTCGTCGTCACCTCTACTCGGATGCGATGTCTGATTGTCAATTCCTCAACAACAAGGCGTGCACTTCCCACACCAACACAACCGGAGGCATTGGGTGATCTTTAGAATCGTCCAACAGGCTTCCGTGTTCCTGCCTACTTGCCTTACTCATTGAGCGCTCGACACTTAGGAGCAATCGGGTCCCATCCCTCTCGCTTGGCACACACTGGCTTCGTGTCGCGGCACTTCTGCCCGATGCACAACAGATTCCGCGCCCCTACCTACTCGACTTTGGCACAAGCGCATGGTTACGAACGAAAGTGGAGTCAGACCTGCTTTGATACCATATATCACGGGCTGTTTACACAAGAAGCTCGTACGACGCCCCTATCCCCAAGGGGCTAGTCTTAAGCGACCGACACTACTGATTTTCGCCTTGCTTTAGGCTCATCGAGAGAGCAACGCCAACTCCCAACCAGTTGTGTATGGCCAACATTCTCTTCATCACTGTTAAGTCATCGACTAGCGACAAACTCCCTAACTGAGTCAGCATTCTTGAACATCCGAAGGATCATCACCTTAGCTCCCCACACAACGTCGTTGAAGCATCTCCTGCCTTTATATTGAGTGTTTGCCAATATGTGTCCGAACACGAGGTCGTAGCCCGTATCACTTGCATTAATGGGCCTTGTTGGTCGAACTCGTTGATGGAATGATCGACCGACAAAGTTGAGTAGCTGCATGGATGGACCCATAACCTACCCATTTCCATCGCTACATTACATAGTTAACAGAAAACACTAAATATCATGAAATCAGACACCAATTACAACAATATTATTCAATATTACAAATTATATATACCCTACTCCAACAAATGTCGTACCCTAAGCTAGCTTACATATACAACACTAAGTACTAATGGATCACATGACTTAGGGTTTAGGACAACTAGGCCCAATGGGCATCTATAAGGCCCAAAGGAGTAAATGAGGCCCAAAATAAATCTCTCATTCAAATAGTCACACTATTAGGGACCCCTCTGCCTGTAACACCGGGCTCAGAGCTAGGAACCATAAGCTCATAAGGCATGACCCCTGCACCACACCTATTCCTAAGCTTAGGGTCCCCATTCCTCTTCTCTATCTCCTTCTCCACTCTCCCCATCTCCGACGCGAACTCAAAGAACTCCTCCACCATCTCCGAGTCCCCTGTCCACGTCGACGGGTGGGCCCGCTCCCCGAGGTACTCCTCGTCCGGGGAGTGTGTAGACAATGTGTCTATCACAGCTATGAACTTGCTTGTTTGGAGCACACTTGGTAGTGCTGATAGGTAGTACTTTTGAGGGTCCCCTAGGAAGCTCGAGTATTCAGGATCGTTCTCGTCGGGGATCAGCCTACGCATCAAGACAGGACGGTTCGGGATGTACCCTCCGTATGGGTATTGTCCGAAGTTAAGAGAAGCGTGTTGGGCGGATCCGAGCCAGATGAGTGTGGTTATGATCTTAACAAGGTCGGCTTGTGTCTTGAGCTTTGGCCACCAGGGCTCGTTGCGGAGGTCACCGTGGCCTACGTTGACGGCCTCGTAGTACCACCCTTGGAGCTCGTTGTCGCTCATGATGAGGCCTTCGTCCGGGTAGTAGTGATCCACATAGGTTTGGACCCAAGATTCTAGGGCCTGCCAGATAAGAAGCCCATCGGCTGCATATGGGTAGTCCTCGAGAACAAGCTTTACTCCTTGCGGTTGTGTTGGGTCCGGTTCCGCCATTCCCCTGAGTTTCCATGAGTAGTTTCCCATTAGCATCGATAGCAGTTTCCGAAAAATCTCGATTTTTACACGAATCAGATGAAGAGATTGTACCATACCTTCTAATAAGATCAGCAGGGAGGCCTTCCAAGTCGAAACGCCAGTTCTTGTAGGCAGCCGCGCTCATCTCCATGCTGTAGCGACCAGGGGTGAAGCTCCCCTCTATGACACCATCGGCGCTGATGAGTGATTGCCGAGCCAACGCATTGATCTCAAGATTGTACCGCATATGCGGCTCCAACAGCTTGTATATCGGGTGCAGGGAGCTCATCTGCCGGTGAGCTGCCAAAATGAATGGTTCTAAGGCCGAATGTGTCCTTAACCTGCACATCGTACATTTGTCACTGTCATATATCAATAGCGGAATCTCTAGGTTCCGAAGCATTGGTCAAAGAGAAGAGGCAGTTACCAGTGATTGACGAGCTGGTGAACTCCGGCGTCATTGGACCAGACATGGGCCTTGGCTAGTTGCCAAATCCAGTTGGTGGTCGCGTCCACAGGTGGAGTCACAACTCTCTTTGATCTCAAGCTAGGACCTTTAAGCATAGGGGGCAGGCAGAGCTCAATTGCAATCGGCTTGAGCGTTCCAAGCGTGGTCAAGAAGAAGACGGTACGTGTAGCATAGCATTTTCGGCCATCTAGAGCATTGATCCGGTCCACAAAAGGAAGGAATATGTCATGGTAGTCTGCAATGAACAGCCTCTTCGCATCCAAAGCCTGAGAAGAAGTTACAAGCACTAATAAGAACTCAAATTCAACTCCATACGCAATTACAGAGGCTTTGGCATGTGAATCTTGGACAGGTTTTTCGGTACCTCTTGAACTGACAAGCCATCAAGGTAGCCTACGATATGCTCTTCTTTGATTGCCGATTCGGGTGGGCCGTAGGTTTCAGGGTCAAGTCCACTAACCAGTGGAAAGGATTTGATTCTCTCAATGTTCATTGGGTTCACTCCAGCTAAGAATTGGCGAGCAAACTCATCATCTCGCATCCAAGCACACTTGTCCTCTGCAATCAGGTGCGAACAATGACAAAGCGGTTACTTAAAGGACATTCTCAAGCCCGTCTATCAAATTCTAAAGAGGTTAGTTGAGATGAAGAAAAGAAGACTCATGTGCTTACTTGAGATGATCATGGGGGTGTCGAATTTGAGCAAGTCCTGGCTAGTGGCTTGGATCTTGCTAACCACCTTAGGGAGCTTCATAAGGAGCTCATCCTGCAAGCCGAGATTAAGAAGAAGCCCTTCACTGAACAGGCTGTCAAGGTGGGAGAAGCCGGTGAAATCATGCTTCGCAGAGATGTTAGTAGTCAATGAAGGCAAAAGGTTGTGGAGCACAGCCTTGAGCCTACAAAACGAGAACGTCCCTGCCTTGGACTCCTCAAACTGCTCGTCTCTTGGCACGTACATAGGCAATGGCTTCTCCACTCGACTCTCCACGTTCATGTCTGCAAAGTGTTAAAACTCGGGGGTCAAACATCATATTTTTTTACACATAATATTACAAGAACTTAGCATCCTGATCTAAAACTCAAGAAACCAAGAACGGCAAGCTTTACCAGTCTCGCTAGGAGGACGTCCAGTACGACACCGTCTAGGATAAGGGATCTTTTCGCCTCCAAGAATAGGCCGGGCAAGGTCGGCTCCTTTGTCAGGGTTACCAAGGTCATTATAGATATCATAATCATAGACTCTATCACAAAGTTTCCTCTCTCCCTTTCCATCTCCCCTTAGTTCCTTTAACTCGTTTTCTCTTAGTGTTTTAAGTCCTGCTGGTGTATCATATGGTAGATATGGCTGTTCCGACCAAAAACAACAACAACAACAAAAATAGTTAATCGATTGGTAAAATCAGCTAGCATAGTTTTTCTTCAAGATGCATTTTTTCCTTCAATGAACAGGATCAAACTTTTTTATATTTGAGCGTGTATTACTACAGTGGTCCTTGTCAGCACAAATAAGTTTCTTATACTAATCAACACATCGCGACAAACAAACTCTTAGCATTGAATCACCCCGTATTGATATCCATTCATAACGCGACCGACGTATCTTATGCCATCCAAAAAATCTATGGCCTTGGTCCATAATTGACTTGAATACCATCACCCTCACATCATAAATGAGCTCTTCTTTTATTTTTTATTTTAATAACATAAAAGGGTGGTTGAATAAATTGATAAGAAGTAAGAACAAGTAAAAGTCCACAACCACCCAAAGAAGAGTGAAAACTAAGAACTTGGTCAGAGCAAGCTAATGAATCATTCAACTCCATGGTACCACCAAGTGACAATAGCTTGAAGGGAAAATAAAAAATTGGATAGCATTAAAACTACCTGATTGGAGAAGAAAACCCTCTTGCCTTTGCCAGGGAGATCTTTCTTGGATTGGACCCATGAGCTGCAAGGGAAGTGGACAGGTCCACAAGCAAAACCCTCAATTGTGATGGCCTCTAAGAAGAACTCTTGTTGGTGTTTGTTGGTCACCAATATCGCCCCCGGCACCCCAAAGTTCGAATCCACCACGAAATCGGCTGAGTAGTTTACCCTCTCCGATTTCAAGTTCGATTTCTTGGTCCAGTCCTTCAATGCTGCTTCACTGCTCTTCCTAGGCCCTCTTGTTCCTGCAGGTAGTACAACAATACCGATTCGGTTAGACCGATTCCGCTGTTCGAGTTCCCTTTGAAGATGCTGATTATTCCTCTTCATTATCAATCAGTTTCAGTTTTTTTTTTATTCTTCTTGCTTTTAAAGGGGCAAAAGGACAGCACCTTTTAGAAATTGGAATCCTCTATTTAAACACATTCTCTTCTATTTGATCTTGTTTTTCTATCATGTGATAAATGTTTCCTACCACTGTTTAAGTTGATAATGGAGACAAAAAAAAACTCTACAAATTGATTACTTTATGATAACAACAAAGAATGAAAACCAACAGCTATCAATCTATTTTAAAAAAAAAAAACCCAAAAAAAGGCCCCTTGTATATTTCAATTATCCAACTGATTCTGTCCAAACAAACAACTGATTGAATCTTAAAGAAGAACTGAACATAAACAAGAAGAAAAAGAGGAGAAATGGGCACATACTAGGATCAATTTCAGTGCTGACAAGCTCAAGAACAACATTCATGCCAATCAAATCGGCCAAAGCATCCCACTGCTTAGCAATGGCGCCCTTGAGATCCTCCTTGTTCTTGTTCCTCACTGTAACCACAGCTCTCACCTTCACCTTAGCACTTGATGAAGGAGAGTAAGAGGATGAAGATGAAGATGAATAAGAAGAAGAAGACGGTGAGTTCTCCATCTCTTGCTTGTGATTTTCCCTTTTGGAAGGCTTAGTGACTTTAAAATCCTCGCTAATGGCAGCCATAACCAACCCAGCACGGCCACACCTCCTACCTTGCCTCCTTAAAAGGGTTCCATTTGGGCAAAATTGGCGAGGTTGGGTGTAATTTGGGCGCAATTTTGCAATGGTGGAAGAGGGTAAAAGAGAAGAGGTTGAAGAGCCCTCCATAATTGATGCCATGGCGATCAAATTTGATTGCAGAAATTGGGTTCAAATTGAATAGGGTTTGCGTGGGTTGAAAAATCCAGAAAAGGGGTATATTGACTAATGAATGGAGATGGAGATCTAAGGTGAGAGAGTTGGAAGCGGGAAGTATTATATATAGCCATATAGGAGGAAATAGGGGTGTGAGTGTGACCACCCCCAAACCCCATGGCCGGCGAGTGTGATCACTCGTATCAAAATTCCTGGGCTTTCCCTTTTTTTTTTAAAAAAAAAAAGGAAAACTAATTAAAATACCCTCACATTTGGGGTATGGTAAAAATATATCCCCACCTTTTAAATGTAATAAAAATACATCAACCTTTAAGAGTAGTGGTAACATATTGTCACCAGTTTTTTCATGGGCAAAAAATGTTATTAATTTTTTTTTAAAATAAAATACCAGATTATCCTATTGATTAGTTTCCTTAAAAATTGCAATAATATTCTCGTAAATTAAAGATAAAGATGAAATACTTAAAATGATAAAAGTTTTTTTAAAAAAAATCAATCTGTTTACAAATAAGTACTAAAGTCCAGTATAATTTTTGGTTTCTTGGAAAAAGGAAATGATGGTTAGACCTGACAAACAAAATAAAATTTCGATTTTATTAAACCCATCCGGTTATTTTCATAAATAACCTACAAAACTTGGACTCTATTGATGCATCTGCTCTCTTTATCGATCTTTTTGAAACTCTTTTTGTCTCTTGAAACTCACCATCATCGCCACTTAGAGGAAAGTGGTGCTTGTTCAAATTAGCAAAATTTCAATTTAATAAAACCAAAATTTTAATTTGTTAATTTGTTCTGTCTAACCCCTCTCATTTCCTTTTTTTTCCATAAAACCAAGAATTATACCGGATTTTTAGTGCTGATTTGTAAACAGGATGATTAAAAAAACTTTTATCATTATAGGTATTTTATTTTAATCTTGAATTTAAGTGAATATTTTTACGCGTTTAAGGAAATTAATAAATGAGATAGCCCGATATTTTATTTTTTTAAAAATTATCAGCATTTTTTGCCCATGAAAAAAATCGGAGGCAATAAATTAACACTACCCTTAAAGATTGGGGTATTTTTATTACATTTAAAAAGTAGAGATATATTTTTACCATACCCCAAAATTGGGATTTTAATTAGTTTTCGAAAAAAAAAAGCAAAGAAAAAGGGGGTTGAAGGTACGAAGCTCGGAAGAAGGACGGAAAAACGGCGTGGAAGGGAGGGAGACCGGTGGGTCAAAACTCAAAACGAGTTTCAGAGCGCAAACGAGTGACACGGTGTGACGGTGATGTGGGTCCCACCCCCACGTTTCCACCCTACACAAATGGAAAAAATAAGGGGGGTGTTATGTTTTTCTTGTCGTTAGCACGGTTTCGATACCGAGTTTCGGAGTCGGTATCTTAGTACTGGTAGGTACCCCTTCACCGAGTGAAAGATCGCGAGTGGAATCAGGTCGGCACCTCTACCGTTACCGAGTTTTCAAGTCAGCAGTTTCTCTGTTGTCGAGTTCCGGAATAGGCACCCTGC
This sequence comes from Persicaria maculosa, assembly GCA_963922045.1. NCBI lineage: Eukaryota > Viridiplantae > Streptophyta > Magnoliopsida > Caryophyllales > Polygonaceae > Persicaria > Persicaria maculosa. The sequence continues at coordinate 8,905,445 of OY998257.1, forward strand.
GGATTGCGAAATTTCGTCGTGTCAATAGTAAGACCGAAAAATAAACTCGGTTGCTAAATAAATGACTTTTTTTAAGTAAAAATTATACCCTCCCCGATCGAAAATATATGATGTTTGACTTTTATGCAAAAACTAATACAGTAAGTATTAAATTGTGAAGAAAATTAATTAAAATAAATAAGATTTTATATAATTTTTAGCTCCTAAAACTACGTGTATAAAAGTCAAACATCATGTATTTCTGATCGGAGGGAGTATAAAATATAATTTTTAATTAATTTTTTAGAGTAATATTATATTTATTACTAATAAGTACTCTCTTCGTCTCAAAATAGTTATTTTATTTTTGACATATTTTTTTATCTTAAAAAATATTAATGATTTTATTAATTTAAAAAAATAATTTCATACTTAATACAATTATCTATGAAATTATTAAAAAATTATTTGAAAAATTGATATGTTATAGAGTTTTTAACTTCTTAAAAACGTGTTAAAAGTCAAACAACAAGTTTTATGAGACGAATGGAGTATGATATTATTTTAAAAATTAAAAACTACTGTATGAAATTTCAATTTAAAATAATACAAAATTTTGAACTTAAATTAAAGTAAGACTCAAAACAAAACATTACTTTTGAAAATTATAAAAACATTTCATAATTAATCATACTTTGCACAAATCCACCCTTTATAGTTTAAATAGATCAAAACAGCCCATAATTAAGGAATGATTGTTTTTTGCCTTATTTAAAAACAGGGGGGGTGTAGGGGTCTTCCTCCGGCAGCGCAAACAACCACCTTCACGGTGGCCTGAAAAACCTCCTTCGAGAGTCTCAACCCTCCTTCGGGAGCCCCAATCCACCCTTTTCGGGTGTCTCAATCCTCCTTCGGAAGCCAACAATTTGCCTCTCGGCGCGATGAACCTCGACTTCGGCCGCCTCTTCTCCTCCTCATGTCCATATAGCTTTGTGACCGTCCTCTCATGGGTTGTATCGCTGTTCCTCTCCCCTTCGTTGGAGTTGGTCTCGCTTTCTGGCGGTCTCGCCGTCCTCGGACTTCCTCCTCCCTACATCCCTAGTCCCTCCTGCGCGTTGGGGCTTCCGTTTCTACCTTATCCCAAACCTTCTCTGTCGCCTCGCTGATGTCGGCCTGTGGTGGACGTTTCGCGTCCTCCTTGTGCTCCGGTTTTTGCTCGGCGTCGGAACTACAATTGCCTGGGTCATCGGTGTTTGTTCTCGTTGCTCCCTCTCAATTGCTTCTTTTCTCCGGCCAATAAGCTCCGTTTTCTTGGGGCTTTTGAATATTCTTGGTCGTGGATCCCTTTTTTATCTCCGATCTAAACCAATTCGAACAAACTGACCTTCGATTCCTTTTCTTGGGTTTGGTCCGAAACTCCTATTGTTTCTCCAGTCTCCCTCCTTGTCTCGGGTTTGTGGCTGTCGGGTTCTGCGAATCCGGGTGCTCCTTCTGTCCCTTTGCGATCTGTCCCTCTTCCTCTTCGGTTGATCCTCCATTGTTGCTGTGGTCGAGCTTTTTCGGAGGGGATGAAAAAAAAAAGAAAAAAAAAAAGAGGAAGGCGAAGTCGCGTTCTGAGTACGCTGCTTCTTTGCGGCTGCTTGGGCCCCAAGGTGGCTTCCCTTTCTCCCAAACAAAGAAAAAAAGGGAAAAAAAAAAGAAAAAAAAAAGCTAAGGCTTAGAAGCCGTATGATAAGTTGGCCCCATGGATTTGGGCCCCATTGTGGTCTGTTGGAATGGTTTCGGGCCTTTGTGTGTCCTTTAGGCCCAGAGCTTTGTCTTGTGTCCTTTAGGCCCATAGCCGTATAATAAATAATTATAAATTATTACCATCTCACTATTAATAAATCCCGGCAGGGTTAGCTTAAATCCCGTTAGGGTCTCGGGTGCGTTCGATGCAGGTAATGTTTGGCTTTGCGTTTTAGGGGACTGGACTTTCTTCTCCGGTTGATGGGGTTCTGGCTGTTCGATGTCGGGAGAGGTCGGGGTCGTGGCAGTGTGTATCGAGGCGTCTCCTTTTCCCGGAAGGCTGTTTCCTTGGAGGATCGTCTTCACTGCCCACAGGTGACTCCTGATGTACCGCTGGCCTGCGGTGTTGCTTCTGGGTAGCGCTTGGCTTCGTTCGTTCGTCTACGTCCTCATCTCTTCTGGTTTAGTTTCGCTTTGTAGAGTGCTTTGCTTGTATTTTGCACCTTCGTTGTATTTTTATTTGTTTATGACGGTTATCCGTCTGCCGACTTGTCGGCCTTCGAGGTCCAGGTATGTCTGGCCTCGAATTTTTACCTAATCAAAAAAAAAGGGGGGGGGGGGTTGTGTAAAGTGTGACTATTTATGGATGTTATTTATAATTTTGTTAAATAAAGTTTTGTTTTGATTCTTCTCCTAATCCAAGTTCAAAATTTTGTATTATTTTAAGTCGGAAATTCATAGTTTATAGTATTGTTTTTGGTTGATTTTAAAGTTTGCTGGTTTAAAGGTTAATTTTGTATTATTTTGAGACTTTTTTGTTCGTATTATATTTGGTTCATATCTAATAGTTGATATTATTTTGAGTCATTTTTCCCACAAAAAAGTGTAAAATTAAATACTCATTGTATTTATGTAAGTTTTTTAATATGATAAAAAAAATATAAATTATTTTATTTAATAATTTTATATTCATATTTTTAAAAAAAAAATTGAAAAACTAATATTTTATATACTCTCAATTCATTTCTATTTATGTACTTTTTTTTCCAATTTTGAAATAGTTTTATTAATAATAAGTATGAAATTATTTTGTTATAAGTAATTTAAAAAACATTATATTTTATATAATTTTGAAAAAATGTATGTAAATTGTAAACTATATAGAAACATGATATAGCTAGAAATAAGAGATAGTGGAGGAGTGCTATTTGTGTGGAGAAAGGCTACAATTTTGCTTTCATCTTTGATTTTGTTTATTGTTACTTTTTTTTTGGGGGGGGGGGGGGAGTATTTGTTACTTATATTCACTTAGGTTTGTTATTGTCCTCTATTACTCTTGTCAATGTTACGACTTTTGAAAATACTCTCTCGACGTAGTCAGGAGAATGATGCGTATATTTTAACTTCTTATTCTTAAACCCTGCTCTGAGCATGAAAAATGAGAATTTTAATTGTTATTGTTGTGTGAATAGTAAAGTGAACAAAGTAGACCTGTAAAAAAACAACCCGATCCGGTCGACCCGACCCGAACGCCCGAAAAAATTTCGACCCGAGCCCGGGAATTTTGACCCGGAAATTTTTTTCGACCCGAACACGAAAACCCGAAAATTTTCTGGGTAATCTGGGTTTCGACCCGGTGACCCGATTGACCCGGTAATTTTGACCCGATTTACCCATTTGACCCGGTGACCCGATTGATTTATAATTATATATGATTAAACTTTTTTATGGAGATTCTAATTTATTACATTTTATAATTACAATCACTTGATATTTCATTTTCAAATCAACTTTTATATTTATTTGTATTGTGTAATACTCCGTCTGATCGATAGTATTTGATTTTTTATTTTTCAACGGACTTTTTTAAGAAGATAAAAATTCTAAAAAATATTAAAACATTAAAACAATGCTATGCTTATTACTAATTGCATGAAATTATTTTTAAAAAATTATTTGAAAATTTGATATTTTATATATTATTACATTTTATTAAAAATTACGAGAAATAATAAAAATCAAATATTTTAGATCAAATATAGTATATAATTACAAGCAGCAGAACTTATGAACAACGTCTTTAACTTTAGAATTTTAAATTTATCGCAAAATTATCAAATCATGATTTTTTTAAATTTAAAAAAGAAAAAATTGACCAACTCGAAATCGACCCGAAATGACCCGAAACCCCGGTCAAACCCGTATTACCCGGGACCCGAAAATACCCGAAACCCGTATTACCCGGGACCCGTATTACCCGGGATCCGAAGTGACCCGACCCGAACCCGACCCGAATGACCCGTTTGACAGGTCTAGAACAAAGAGCTAGGGAGTACTATTTCTTTTCCCAGCAATCGCTTGAGTCTCATTGAGTAATTCTTCATAAGAAAATGATTTAACCTTGAAAATGGTTAAGGATGAGGAGTTATAAACCAACTTTACTACTCATCTTGTGGATGCATAGCAAATATTGTGAAGTTTGGTCTGGTTGCGGTAAATATTTTAAAATATTTTTTGAGATATTAATGAAATTTGGGTTGGTTAATGTAATCTTTGAAGATAATTTATCAAATCACCCACATCAAATGAAAAATCACACAAAATCACCCTAATTTATAAAACATTTACAACAAACTCCTAAGTCTATGGTTGGTTAAGTGTGTAAAATCTGTAAATATGAATATTTGAACAAGGTGTGTGAAAAGAAACACTATAAACTCAGTTGATCTATCTTAATACAAATTGGTCAATTATGAGAAAAAGTAACTCACTAACCTTATCATCTCAACAACAAAAATCAAAATGAGTGGCGAATGGCAATAGTGAAGGTTGTTGTAAGTATGTGGTTGGATCGATCTTTTTTTTTTTTTTTTTGTCTCTCTTTTGTTTTGCTTTCATATCCTTTGTCAATGAAGTTCAGAAGAGCTTCCTAATGCATTACTCTATAACATACTAGCTACTACCTCCGATCCAAAATACATGTCATTTGACTTTTTTTTTTTTAAATAAACCCTACGCCTCCTGGGTCATAGACGTGTGACTCAAGAGGGGCAGGGTATGTATATAGAAAAAAATAGCTGCGCCTCTTGAGTCACACACTTATGACTCAAGAGGCGTAGGGTTTATTTAAAAAAAAAAAACAAAAACTTGGATTTTGAGTGTAAATAGTAAATTTTATTGGTGTAAAAAACAACCCCCTTAATTGGATAAAAAAAGTAAACAGAAATAAGTGAACAACACCAAACCAAACTTGAAGGTACTTCTATGGAGTATATATTTTTTGAAAATATATGTATAAACATTTTTTCCTTGCTAGTCATCACAATGAGTCTTTAAGAGCATGTTTATCAGTGAGCCTCGTTTCGGGCTTTTAAATTACTTTTCAACTGCCACGTCAGTTAAAGAGCCCAACCCAATTTTTTACCTTTTCAGCAAATTATCAGTGAGCCCACTCCCGGACTTTTAACTTCACTCTTTTTAAAAAAAAGACATATGCAATATGGGTGTCTATGGGTAGATAAAAAAAATTACATTCAAAAATAAATTTTTTAAAAGTTTTTACATTAACAAAAATAGAGAAAAATCGATTTAAAAGAAAAATTAATCAAGCGCTGCCACCCTGCAATGAGCCAGGCTCATCTTCAAGGTTGTTTTTCCCCGAGCTCATAGCCACCTCACTTATTCTTTCATTTTTCTTTTATTTTTTTGCCTACGTGGATTATTGGTGAGCCCTTAGGCTCACCAATAAACATGCTCTAATGTATCATTACAATGTGCTCACAGTTTTGTTCCATTGGGTTGCTGCTTCTGCGAATGCACGAGCAAAATGACCTATCAACTAATCCTCGATTGCCCTACGACAAAACACTTATCGCAAAAACTTCGTATTACTGTTCCACCTATCATTTGCCAAAATAACAACTGCAAGTTCAACCTTCTTCTTAACGATATTTACACAACAATGATCCACATACACATGGGTTTTTCTTGTCCTTACGTGGTGGGCGGTATGGTTTTTTAGAAACGTAACTTGTCTTTGGTGCCACTAAAAGCTTCTCCGTTCTTGCTATGGCGTCATTTTACGGGACGACTTCCCAAAGATGGGTCTCTAACAATAACCTTCAGTTAACCGGTGTGCCTCGTCATATCTCTTACCTAGTGTCCTCAAGGGATATCAGTGGGATTACAACACGCCGTAATCGGTCTGAACCCTGGAAAAAACCATCATCAGGGTTTGTCAAACTAAATTTCGATGGCTTCTTGTGCCAGTCAGAGGAAGGAACGTACATGTTTGTTATTCGCGATCACAATGACATTGTGGTCTCCTTGGGTTACAACCGATGCTATAACAGCTCTGCTCCCTTTGCGGAAGCTTTAGGACTTTGTATGAGCGTTTCTAAAGCTAAATCTATGGGTTTTGCCAATCTCCTTGTTGAAGGGGATTGTTTAGTAGTTACAACGAGTCTTTAATGTAGCATAACATGCCTTGGTGCACCCGTTGTGTCATCTCTGTCTGGCTGCCTTATGAGCGCAATAGAGAGAGCAAGAGCGGGATTGAGAGAACGAAACTGAGAGTGCGAGAGAGAGATCTGAAACTAGATTTGAGAGCGAGATTGAGGGAGAGTGAGATCGAAAACCAGATTTGAGAGCGAGACTGAGCGAAAGCGAGAGGGAGATATGAAACTAGATCTAAAAGCGGGAGAGTGAGACCTGAGACCAGATTCGAGAGCAGGAGAACGAGATTGAGGGAGATCGAGAGCGACATTGAGTAGAGAGAGATGAGCGACTGAGCGAGAGCAGCAGAGCAAGAAAGAGAGCGAGATTGAGTGAGCAAGAGAGAGCAAAACGGAGTAGGTTGAGTAGCAAAGAGGGGAGATTGAGATTGGAGGCTGACGGCTAAAATGAACAGGTAAGGGAAGGGCTGAAGCTGAACAAAAGAGGAGAGGGGGTAAAAATAAAACCTAGGGGTAAAAATATCATTACAATCTAAAATGAGCAAGCTCGAGCTCGTCTCGAGCTCGTGACGAGCTCGACTTCAAGCTCGAACTCGGCTGGTTTTTAAATTCGAACGAGCTTGAGCTGAGCTTTTTCGTACCGAGCTCAAGCTACTCAGCTTGAATATCAGCCCTAGTCTGAAAGGATATCAATTTTGTTAATATACTAATCTATTTGTTTTTCCTAAAATTTTTAAAATTGTGAGTTTAGAACAACAACAATGGTGACACCCAAGTGGGCGTCTCTATTTTTTTTTTTAAAAAAAGAAAATTAAAATCACAAAATGTCAGACAATTGAAGAGAGAGTTTCTTTACAGAAGAGAGAAATTTCTGGCAGAAGAAACTTTTCCTCTATGTTAGACACTCAACCATCATTATGATCTGATTTTTTTTAATTTTTTCTTTTTTTTAGCTAACGAAGCTTTTTTTTTTCGTACTAAAGACACTATTTGGAGTATTGGGGTTGTGGATGCCCTTATAAAGTATTTCATCCGTTCGGTAAAACACGTCGTTTACTATTCACGTAGGCTTTTTTAGAATGATAAAAACTATATAAAATATTTATTTTTTTATAAAAAAATTTAACAAGTTTGTACTTATTAATAATAACTATGAAATTGTTAAAAAAATATTAAAAAACTAGATATTTTATATAGTTTTTATCCCTTAAAAAAGTGTGCGTGAATAGTAAAGTGACATGTACGTTTTACCGAACGGAGGGAGTATAAATTAAAAAATGACATAAAGTAGTATATATAGCTTTTTCCATACCATACGTAAACAATGAAATTAAATAAATGACATTACCCACCTAATTTAGAGACATCCATTAAAGAAAAACATTACGTAGTATTTTTTTCATTTTTATTTTTGCATTCTAAAAGGAAGTGATTTGACCTGGATTAATTAGATAGATTTATGACCAAAACACATGGAGTATATGTAATGTACGTATGTAGTATGTACTCTAATTCTCAAGTGCTACTTTAACCAATTTTCAAAGACCCTCACGTTGCCAATATTCTTTATAGTATACGTAGTATTTTTCAAAACACGACTTGTACTCTCTACTACAAAACCAAAACCATGGGAGATATATCTAGGTACGTTCAAAATCCGGATAACGATATGTGAATAGATCGAGCAATCAATGTGTTAACTCGATTAGTTGATAAATAAAAGTCGAATTATTTCATGTCAAAAGGTTATATTTATATTTTTTTTAATCTTAATCCAGTTCGATCGAGCAATCAAGTATTTTTTTTTATCTTAGTCCAGTTCAATCGATTCAGTCGCTCTATATTTGGATCCGGCATTATGTGACTCATTTAAAGAGTTGATTTTCTCACTCACAAACGTCTCCATATTGTCAAGATGATTCGATATGAGATGTAGCCCCATAAAAACAATGTTGATCATAAACAACCACTAGTTCCTACTTCCCAAGACATGCTCTAACCGACTAAAACCGAACCCATCCAAATATTTTTTAATAAAAAAGATATTGTGGATCCGAATTAAATTGAATCCCACTTAGATTTCTAAAATATTGAATCCGAATGAAATGATACACTAGCTTAATATATACTATAACCAAACAAGTTGTAACTATTTTATTCAGAAGCGGATCTCAGTGTAAACAAACCCAGCTATTGTTGGGTAGATAATTATGACTAAAGTTAAAAAAATAATAATTTTGTTGGGCAGAAATAATTATAATCTCAGTTATTTTTTAACCAAAACCCAAAAGATGAACAAAGAACATTATAGTTCAATGAAGAGATGTCACGCTTTCTTTCCACGTGTCGTTGTTTCAATTCCTGTGAGTTACATTTATAATTTTTTGTTTTTAGAATCTCAAAATTGATAGACCTTTTTTCATAGTGCGTTAGATTAGTTTAATTAATTAAGAGTTATAAAATCTTAAACGAGTTGTTACCGATTTGGGGATATGGTTGTCTTTTCCATGAACTTTTTCCAACACTGATTTTATTTTGTGAAAATAAAATATTTCCACGTTACAGCTCTAATGGTAATTATTGGCCAATTAAGTTATTTTCAATTTAAAGATTTCTGGGTCTTATTTCAGGTTTAAAACATCCATAAAATTAATAAGGTTGCACACTTTTGTCACTCCGACTCCCGGGCCGCACTTGAATCAAACCAAGATCTCCTTGATCTCATCCGCAAGGATGCTATCGGCTAGGTTGTACCAGCCGAATTCTTACTCGATCTATAAAAAAAACATCCATAGAATATACCAGATGGATTATATAGAGGAATTTTTTTTCTAAATATTCACTAAAAAATAAATAATTAAATAAATATTCACACTTTTAAACTATTTACAAAAATATTCATTTTTGTCAGATATGGCACAAAAATGCGGTCTCATGTCGCGTTTTATTAATAATACAAAAATATTTGAAATTGCAAGGAAAAAAGAATAAAATTATTAAAACCGCGTTTCTTTCAATAATCTTATTCCTGATAACTAATACGTAGTATTTATATATCGATTTTTCTATCCTATGCCCCAAGGACATAGAATAAGATGCCCATTTTAGAAAAAAAACATCCTTAATTAAATTCTATTAGCCAAATTTTAAATTAGATTCTTAGGGTCGCTTATTTTTTATAGGGTATCTTTCCTCATTTAGAATCTTATCCTATACCCTAAGGGCATAGGATAGAAAAAGCGTTTATATATTCATTTTTTTTGTTTTTAATGACAAACGCGATCCCGTACCGCGTCTCTTTTTTTTTTTGGGTTACAGAGGCCGGTTGAATGTAATTGGTAAGAGGACAATGGGGCTGGACCAGGGCGGCCGAGCGCGGAGGTGTCGGAGGCAAGGGCGGCGACGTCAGAGGGCGGAAGTGGTGAGCAGGAGGTGGTGGGTTGGAGGAGGATGGAGGCGGTGCGGTGCAGCGGTGGTATGGACTCGAAGAGGGCGTAGGCGGTGGCTGGAGGAGGGCGGAGGCTGTGGGCCAGAGGCGGTGGGTTGGAAGAGGCCAGAGGCGGTGGGCCGGAGGAGGCGGTGGGCTGGAAGGAGGGGCCATGGTGAACAGGAGTGCCGTGCCCATGGCCCATGGGAGTGATGCAAATGGGGGAGAAGAGGCTGTTCAACTTTTGACCCCATTTTAAAGTAAAAGCGTGGTAGACCGCGCCTTTTGCTTTAGTTTATTTTTTTAATTTAAAAATATAAGATGCGGTTTTAACCCGCTTTTTGTAAATAGTTTAAATATGTGAATATTATGGTAAATAATTATTTTTAAGTGAATATTTTGAAAAAAAATTCTATATAGAGAAACATAAATAATTTCATATTAATTTATTTATATAAAATAAATAAATTTATCAATCCAAATTTAATAATTAAAAGTCAATTGATTTTTAATAACTATTAATTCTTATTAGGGGGAATAGTCGCAAGTAACTCCATATATTTTTCTCACTTGTGTTTTAAAGTTGATTTCTCTTGCTAAGTTTGTGGTACAAAAGTGTTGAAATTATATGCCAATATGGAAATTGGAAAACATCAATTGAGTTCCCAATCAAGCATGCAATTGAATTGACTTCATTTGCACCTCTTTCCTTGAAGACCATCAATTTGAAGTTTAATTCCCACCTTCAACCAATTATAATACAACTAATTAACACACAATAATTAGTCAACCATATCCCACAAGGCACAAACAAAGATTTATTATGTGGAAAGGGCCAAATGGGCATTTTTTTTTGTGATCTGTTTAATATATAATAATAATATTATTATTTTTCATTACACCATTACATTAGGGCAAGAAAGAATTCGAATTTATCATTTATTGATCGTTATATGTCATTTTTATCAGTTAAACTAGCGAGAGTTGACCTTTGATATAATACCTATCTGAAACCAGCTTATCTGAAGACATATAATTAATTTTTCCAATCATTAATAAAAACTTTCATTACCCAGTAATCTTACAAGCATTTATACAAAAATAAATTTCATAGTATTAATTAGGAGGCTGTGTATAAAAAAAAATAACATCTAACATAAATTAAATAATTTTTCAGATAGAGATAAGGTCAAAACATATGATTTCAGCAGCCAATAGTTCAAAGAGGTAGCCAACGGTTTTACATCGATGAACTACTTAATTAATTATTAAAGGTTAATTTCCTTTATTATTTCAGCTTCCAGGAAACTCTCGAGTTATATCATTTCCATTTTTTTTAATCAGAGAGTTGTATCTTTTCTGATTTTTTCAATTTTGACCAACTTACAAATTCATAAAAAAAAAAGATTTTTCAATTTAGATAACTTTAAAAGAATCACATCACACATGACTATATATAGTATGTTTTCCTCGTTGAATTTGACCATTACATACCAAAATTTGACCATTAATATACAAAACGATTGCAGCAAGAGATAACATTAATTGATCATTATGTGGAATAATATACGAATGGAGTATCCTAGAAAGTTACTCCGGCGAAGGGATTGATCAACAGTATGTTTTCCGGCGAAGGGATTGATCGGTTGTCAAATCAAATTTTAATTTTGATCAGTCTACTATTTGTGCACGTTGTTTTAGAATGATAAAAATTATATAAAATATTTTTTTTACATTTGTTTTTATAAATTCATAAGTATGAAATTATTTTTAAAAAATATTAAAAAGGTTAATATTTTATATAGTCTTAACACTTCAAAACAAACGTGCATGGATAATAAAACGCCAAGTTTTAATTAACGGATGAAGTATTTGGATTGAGATGTAAAGAGATAAAAAGAAATTGCATAGTAAGTGCAATGAGATTGTCGCCCTCAATCTCAACATGTCACAGGCTCAATCAAGTCTTTAGCCATAAAAACTTTTGAGTTGAGTGCCTATTTCAAAAAAAAGTGAGAATGTCTCACGACAAAGAGCCTGAAGACGTTACACAACTGACATGGTCACAAATCACAAAGCTATATATGCTTGTAGTATAGCCAGTCGTGATAGTAGCATGAGGGCATCAAAATTGATTTTGAAGTGGTATTCAGTTGGTTCCTCTATCTAAGATTTTTCATGTGTCTTAGGTTTGTGTTGTTGTCTTGTCACTTCGATTCTCATGTCTTCCTAGAATAATGTTTTAGATTCCTATCAAAACATTCCTATCGTGGCTGATGAATCGGACAACAAAGGTCGTGGTGTGCAAGAGAGATGTTTGGACCTGGACGGGATGGTTGATCATGTCTCCATCCATTCTCTACACTCAATTGAAATATGTATGTGCAATGATGCTGAAGTCCTTCCTCTTTCCGGTGCCAGATTGATCTAGTTTGGTGCTACACTCCTTCCTCTTTTTAGTAGGGGTCCTCTCTCTCTCTCTCTCTCTCAAAGATTCAATTTGCGAGACAAAACTAAGTTTGTTGCCTTTCGATGGCATCATTTTGGATAAAGTCAAGCAGACCAAGGTGTTCATAGCATTTCCTTAGGAACGGCGACAAAGATGTGTCCCCTAAATGATCGCTCAGTGATAAAGGAGGTAGGGGTAGGAAGGGCTGTTGCACAAAATGTACTTATAAATAATTGCTGCCTTATAGATCTTCTATTTATCATACAATGAAGTACCACATGAGCAGATATATAGGAATCCCAATCTGCCTCCCTTAAGATATATTGAGAGGATACACTTGAAAAAGACGATGTGAGGAAAACATTGTTAGAGAAGATCATCTCAATTTTTCACGGACATTGTCATTTACTCATGATACTATTAACAACAATTAGCGAGGCCCGATTAATTTCGACGTGGCTAGCTAATACCTATTTCCATTGCCTTTTTACTCATTTCACGAGTGCTAATGCTTCAGTTTTTATGGGTGACTATTTTCCACATATTTTCGTATTCAATAGTAATTACTTGTTCGTGTTCATTTCGTAAAATGAAACTTATTATACTATTTCTATTATCAAATGTAGATCCATCAAAATTGAGTTTTATTTTCCATGCAGGGGTCTTTTCCATTTGGTTTTATGTCTATAACTCCTTATTGAGGCTATTCGAGGATATGTTTCGTAAATTCTTCTTTCTCACTAAATAGTTCCTTCCAACTCTATTGTTGTCATTGCAGAAATAAATCAGTTTCAGTCATGTAAGGTTGTTGTTTATTTTCAAAGATAGACTTGTTCCTAAAAAACCAAATGCACCACCATTTAATTGCAATTTTTTCCTGTTATTTGATCAATTTTCCCCGGTAGTGAAAAGAGTCCTTCCACGTGGAGTTACAAAAGCAACACTCTAAAGGAATAATTATTCCTCTTTGTACTAGTCTCATTTTTGTAGGAATCTCCTCATTACTTAGTTTTTATAAGAGCATGTCCAACAACTTTCCTAAAAAATTCTCCAAAATGGATAATTATAAATCAAATATTCTGAAAATTTTTGGACTAAATTCCAACAGTTTCTCCATTATGGAGTTTACCCCAAAATATATAGAGTTTTCTCAAAGTTCAAGTAATGATCTCCATTTTTTTCTCTCCATTCTCAATTTCGAAGAATGTAATGGGGAAGTTGTTGGACCAAAATCAATCTTAATATACTCTAAAAACTGAATATGGAGAATTTGTTGGGGTTGCTCATAAATTTTAAATTATTGGATATGTATCTACCTGCCAAATCTATAACACTTTATTTTCTTTATTATGTTCGCTGTTTGTGATCAAGTTAATTGCACTTGCAGTTGTGAACTACTCGTTTTTTTCTAAGCAATAATAGAGGCGATCTTGGATACGATTTTCTAGTCTGATTGTGATTATCTCTCCTATAGAAGATGTACATGGTTTATTATGAATGAAATGTTGCAAAGAGGTTTTTGTACTTAAAGGGCGATTTTTTTTTGTAAAGCGGTTTTTGTACGATAATTTTTTTATTTTTATTTTTTGTAAATTAGCCTTGCCACAATTAAACTCCGCATGCTTAATGGGCCTGACAGACCAAGAACTCAGGTTGGGGTCACACGTCCGAGCACATCATACGCTAATCAAGCCTAGCACACAAAATCGACGATGTTATATTTTAAAACCGACATTAGAAGGAGCAGCTCACCGGCATATATACAAGGTTTGAATTTCTTATTAAGTTATTATCTGGAGTCGATGTATACTTTACATCTTCCACACATATGCTTATTGCATTATTGTATTAGCCAATAATTTCTCATTTTTGGGGTTGAATTGTATATGCCGATGGTGATATGCACATATATAATTCCTTTTCAATCAATTCAATTCAACAACATTACTGTCAAGAATTTGAAATATTAATTATGGTTTAGAAGGTACGAGTAGAATATAACAACAAATTAAAATGTAAATTTGAACACTGAAATATAACAAATAAATGGACGGCTTCGATCAATTCACCGGCCATATAATATGGACTTTATATGAAACACATATGTAACATGCCCACAACCTTCAACACAACTTTATGATCACAAATCTCGACCATAAGCTTTCGCTATTATATATATATATCTATCACTCAAACTTTCTTTGAATTCACTACTTATTTTAATGTTTGAATTTGCTTGTTTATAACAAAATATTATAGAGAGAGACACATAATTAATTATTCGTTTGTAAAAAAATGTGTAAAAAATGTAAATTTTATTCTAACGAATAATCGTCCAATACCACCGAATAATTTCATCACACTGAATAATCTCTCAATACCAACGAATAATCAAAAGTTACTTTTAATCTCATCCATTGATCTTCTTAATTCAATAATCCAGATTTATTAACATGATACACAATAAGAGATGTGTACATTTGATCTATTGTCTATATATATATAGACGGATAGATAGATAAATAGATTATTCATCTATAATTATGTAATTATTCGTCTGTCCAAAAAAGGTAAAAAAATACTCCCTCCGTTAATTAAAACTTGACGTTTTACTATTTACGCACGCTTTTTTAGGTATTAAAAACTACATAAAATAATAACTTTTTAAATAATTTTTTAAAATAATTTCATACTTCTTACTATTAAGTATCCATTTATAAAAACAAAATTTAAAAAAATTTAATATTTTATATAGTTTTTATCATTATAAAAAAACGTGCATGAACAGTAAAAACTATATAAAATATTAACTTTTTTTAAAATCTGTTTGACCTCATCCGTCAGGATGCTTTCGGGTAGAGTATTCTCACCCGAATCATTACCTAATAAAAAAAAAGAGGGAGTATAAATTTTATTCTAATGAATAATCGTCCAATACTACCGAATAATTTCATTCTAACAAATAATCTTCCAATACCACTGAATTAATAATGAAAAGTTACTTTTAATCTCATCCATTGATTTTTAATTCAATGGTCCAGATTTATTAATTAACATAATACATAAAAAAAAGTTGTAAACATGATCTATTAACTCTATATATACTAAAATAGATACATGAACTTCTGGGTTATAATCGAATTCGCCTATATGTTATTTTTTCGTGTATCTTGACTCTACCCGTTTTATAGTTTTTTTATCCAAATGCATGATTTTATATCTTTTAGCACCTGATAATTATAATTAAATAATTTTAATGAAATAAAAAGTATTTAAAATATACTTATATCAGATTAATATTTACCCAAAATATTTATATCAAATCTTTTAAAATATAATGTCGTCTGTCTCCAACCTAGAAAATCAATCATAAAGCCTTTAAACCAACTTACAATATCATTTCAATAATCCTTACCCAAAAAAAATCATTTCAATAAGTCAACTTTACGAAATAAAATAAAAAGGCAATTCTTAAATTAAGTAATAAATCAATAATGCCAAATACAATTTATATTCATCATATTTTGACTTTATGCCTTATATCGTCTGTAGCCATAATCCATATAGACCCTGGCCTGAGTCCTTCTATCAAAATTGAAAAACACGAGTCCTATTTATTTATTTTTTTATATCGAGGGTAACCCACGTGTGACCCAACCGTCAAGAGTCACGCGTCAGGTAAACCGGTTAGACTCAATGTTAATAATCAAGGTGAACCATGATTATTTCAGCAAGAAAAAGGACGGATCGGAAACAGGGATTGAACTCGAGACCTCTTATTAACCCCCTTATTCCTTACATTGAGTCACCATTAAGGGCACACGAGTCCTATTTTAATTGATGTTTTAGCTTACGCAGGTAGGTGCAAGTAGGGAAACAATATATAGAAATACTTTATCAGAAATAAAAGTCCGTGAAATTATTGTTTAGAACAAATTAAACAAATACCCTCCTATTTAAATTTAGGGAAATTTCGCGTGGTGGCCACGAACTTTTACAAATTCCGCGTGGTATACAAAGTTTTGAAAAATTCCGCGTAGTGCCCACGAAGTTTTGTAAAAGTTCACATGGTGCCCACGAGGTTTTTCAAAAGTTTATGTGATAACAATAATGAGTTTTAATATTGAAAAATTGAGATTAAAAATTATATTATTGTACATTATAATTTGGAAAAACACTCTACATTTAACCATTGAAAAATTACCCATTCACCATTGAAAAAAATTGATACAAAATTTTAAAATTACAAGAAGATATAGACACTTTTTCCCCATTAAACCAACTTTCATATGAAATAATTTTTCGGTGAATTTTTTGATGTAGTAACCGGGGTTGAAGAATTTAATAACGTGGTGTGACGTCATAAATTCCCAAAATTCTTTTTTTTTGTAAAAACTAAATTAAACAATTTAATTTTATAAATCGTATTTTAGGGAAAATTATTTACTTATCAAATTTTATAAAAATTAAAATTGGGCATTTAAGAACGTGGTGTCATACTATTTTCCTATTTTTAATACTCAATTAAAATATGAAAGTTTTAATTGTGTATTACAAATTATCTCATATGAAAATTGGTTTAATGTGGAAAAGTGTACTTGTATATCTTCTTGTAATTTTAAAATTTTCTATTAATATTGGTTCATTGTAAATGGGTAATATTACTACATAGTTCTTATTATTTTTTCTTCATTTCCTTATAAATAAAATCTAAATATTAAGAACAAATAAAAATTAAATACGTAAGATTTTTGAGAAAAAAATTTGGTTAGTTTATAGGCAAGAAAATGTATATAAAAAATTAGTTTTAAAAAAGATTCAAACTAATACACAATCTTGTTAAGTGTTTTCCATATAATGTACAATAATATAATTTTTAATCTCAATTTTTCAATATTAAAACTCATTATTGTTATCACATAAACTTTTGAAAAACCTCGTGGTCACCATGTGGACTTTTACAAAACTTCGTGGGCACCACGTGGAATTTTTCAAAACTTTCTATACCACACGGAATTTGTAAAAGCTCGTGGGCACCACACGGAATTTCCCTTAAATTTAAATTAATTTACACACAAAACCACCAAACGACCATTACTATCGTCTATTGTTTTCTAATTTTGTGTCCTCAAGTTTTGGTTTTCTAATCAAGTTTAAATGAGTTTAGTTTGTGAAGTGAAAATTGTGAGAAGTTGAAGTTTTTACAGAATTGGAATTTGAAATTGGCATTGATTTTTTTATGCATTAGAACATCCACAATTGTGATACTCAAGTTGAGTGTCTAAACCATTTTTTATTTTAAAAAAATGTCATAAAATTGCACTTAACAAAGAAAGATAGTTTATTCTTCCATATACTCTCTCACATTGGTTCTACAAAAAATCTGACTTTTTATTAAATATTCTGACATTTTTTTGTTTCAAATTCTTTAGTTTAAGACACCCACAAAATATGGTTTTTGGATGCTCTTAGAAGTGTCATTTGGTTGAGCATTTGAAATTCAACAATGGCAAACTTTTTTAGCCCTGTTTTTTTAAGAACCGATCTAAACTGATGTTTTTAGCTCAATCCTAGATAGAACGAAGCTAAAAAATGCTGCTACACTAATATGTCCATTGCGGGCAATCTTGCGCTAAAGAGAATGGTATACCTGTCTGTTGTAAACACCCATGTCCTTAGGGAAAAAAATTATCCGTAATGGACATACACTAATATGTCCATTGCGGGCAATCTTGCGCTAAAGAGAAAATTTTCCTAGCGCTGAATAGAATTCTCATAAATAAATTACTTTCTTTTCTAAACACAAGAAAATGAATTTCCTATCTTTAAAAAAAAGTTTTGTTTGAGATAATACTCTTCTAATTATCAAACTCTCCTTCAAAATAAATTTTTTTTGGTTGGCAACTTAAAAAGTCATAGAGTATAAAATCATATTAAGTAGAAGAAACATATACATTTAGTTGATATTTTCTAACAAAAAATACTCGTAATTGGTTCTTGACATACCATGTTGTCCACCAAGCCATTTTCTATTTTTGTTCTTTTTGCAATTTCCTTCCTAATAAAGCTAAGATTGGTTTGATTTCTCTTTATCTATTTATTGATGTGTCAATTTTTGTATGCAAATCTGTTGGCATCTAGTTTTCTTGGTTTCTGGCATTGCAATCTAGGAAAATATGTGTCTCATCCTCTGAAGTGTCATTACAAAAGACATAAGTGGTTGGAACCGAAACACCACGTTGAGACAATCTAGTAGTAGTAGGGAGACCGTTTTGGCTAATTTTTTATAAGAAGTTTTTCACCTTTGGTGGGGCATCATTGTTCCATATCCAAGTATTTGGGTCAACTTCTCTCCTATCATATTCGGTGATTAGTTTGTAGGCACTAGATATCGTAAACCAACCTTCTTATCAGGCCACCGATACAACATGTCATTCTTTGTATGTTTATCATTCTCGTCACAACAAACTGGTATCAGAGCTTGGTTGTGATTTCCATCGAGAATGATGTTTGGATTTGTGGTAAAGATTGACAAGTTTATTGAGTCTGTGGTAGAAAAAGATGCAGGCTTTGCTGAAGTAACAAGGTTTATGTGCACCGTTAACCGTCGACAAGAAGGGGGCAGATACAACCATCGTTGAGTACGACCTTCTGGAGGAGGAGAAGGCTTGTTCGACGATCATGTTGTGTCTCGCAGACGATGTCTTAACATAGGTTGCTGATCGGGAAACTACTGGCGGCTTGTGGCTAAAGTTGGAGAGTTTGTACATGACAAAGTCTCTAACGAACAAGTTGCTTATGAAACGACGGTTGTTCAGGTTGCGGATGCAGGAAGGAACACCACTAAGAGATCATATTGATCAACTGAATATGTTATTACTCAAGTTACGTAATATCGATGTTAAGATGGAGGATGAAAATGATGCCCTAATTCTGTTGATATCCCTACCCCCACATACGAGAACTTCGTTCAGTCGTTTGTCATTGGGAAGGATAGCATCACATTGAAAGAGATCAGATCATCGCTTCACATCAGAGAGTTGCGTCTGAAGCCAAGCGCATCAGTTACAAACAATCAGGCTTCCGGGCTTATGGCCAGAGGAGGCAATTCTGATGGTAGAAGGGGCAAGAAGCAAGGTTGTAAATTAGACTCTAAACCAGACGACGTCTGTAACTACTGTAAGGAGAAAGGTCATTGGAATAATGACTGTCCTAAGAAAAAGAGGCAACAAGAGCAGAAATTTGGGTCTGAAGCAGTAGTTCATGGTGGAAATACTTATAAGGAAGATATTATTCTACTAGCAGATAATCGCACATATCATGATGTGTGGTTTCTTGACTCAGGTATGTCTTATCACATATGCCCTAAAAGAGAGTTGTTTGCAACATATAGATATGCAAATAAGGGCAATCTCTCTATGGGAAACGATGCCATCTGCAAGGTTGTTGAGATCGGCTCAGTCAGGCTTCAAACAGACGATGGAAAGTTTCACACATTGGAGTTGTAATCGGAATATTGCTCTAGATCGACCAAGAAGGGTTAACATCAAGGGGCCTGTGAGATCCAGGTTTGACGATCTGGTGGGATATGCTTTGCATGTGGCCGATGAGGTGGAGGATGAATGGATGATGTTCCATCCAACTACAGGGCTACTATTTCTGAAGGTGAGTCAGCACACTGGCCAGCTGAGAAGAGAATCAGGGTGAAGAAGGTTGGAACAACTGATAATCCCGTATTCACCAAGCCAGTTCCAAAGAGCAAGTTCCAACACTGTTTGGACTTGCTTAACATCACCACCTGTTGACTTGCCCTGCGGGGCAATCTAGGTCCACTTACGAGGACAAATCTGAGGCAGACGAATGTTTGGCACTGGTCATGGTGCGTCTATTTCTGATAGGATTCAAGTCAAAGTGGAGATTTGTTAATATGTTTTGAATTTAGGCTTATTATCTACTCCTTCCGTCTCAAAATTTAAGTCGTTTGACTTTTTGGCACGCTTTTTAATGTGTTAAAAACTCTATGAAATATTAATTTTTTTTCAAATTTTTTAAAATAATTTCAAACTTATTATTTATAAGTTAGAAATTATTTTTAAATTTTTGAAAAAAATATTTCATAGAGTTTTGAACACATTAAAAAGCGTGCCAAAAAATCAAACGACCTAAATTTTGAGACGGAGAGAGTATTTTGGATTTAGGCCCATAGTCTGACTAGGGTCTCATGAGTCCCTATATATACTCATGCAACCTAACAATTGTAACCATAGTTTCTTGTTTGCCTCCATAATAAAGAACCCTATTTCTCTGCCCGTGGACGCATATAACACACAGTTGCCGAACCACGTTAAATCTTTGTGTCTTTCTTTTTCTATAAACGGAATCTACAGAATTGTGATCAATCAAATACATTCTCGTTACAACATTATAGGGTCTTTTGCATAACTAGACACTTTTTTTTTGACTTTGCAAAAATGTCACCATTTTTGGGAGAATTGCAAATATAGCATAGGGGTCATTTGGTGCAAAATAAAAAATGGAAGGGAGCGGCCGGTTGAAGGTAAAAAAGAGCATGAGAGAGAGGAGGTTTTGGTGGGGAGTTTTGGCGCTAAACCTATGGGTGACAAGACACTAATGATTACAAGGAAAAAAGGGATGTGATATGAGCTTTTCCTCCAATTTGCAGGGTATAAAAAGAGAGAGGATGGGAGAAAACAATCAGTTTCTTCCTCCCCTGGACAAAAGGGCTGGAGAAGAAGGCCACCATTGAAGACAATCCGTTGACCTCAAGGTCCAGTTGCAGAGCACTTGTCGGCCGCATTCCTTGTTCGTGTCAGTGATCAGAAACTTCCGTATCACTTTGATTTATGAGAAACCCTAATTCTCATTTGCAATGGGTAGGCGTCTCTCTTGGTTCTCCTCATGTTTTGCGAAAAGTAGATACCCATAAACCATAGTGCTCATCCCTTTTTTCATTTTCAGGGAAAAACGCCAAAGTATGCGGAGGTGATCCACTTGGGTGAGGTGATAGAGGCCATAGGGAAGAGCAAGGAGTTGGGTACGATAGACATTACTGACAAGGGGTGTGAAACTGGTGACAGGCATTTGTATGTAGGTGACAAGGGTAAGGGTCTGGATGTGATCCAATTAGGTGACACGGACTACTCATTAGATGACATGGTAAACTATCAAGGTGACGTGTATCAGGGGTTAGAGGTCATATCCATAAGCAGTCAGGAGGAGGATGAAGATGAAGACGTCCGAGGTCCAGCATATCCCCAACTACGATGGAGAACGTTGAAGCTATGGTGGAGAGAGCAACGTCTCGCACCCATGATCCACGACGCAACATGATAGACCTTTCGGAGGGACAATTATTCGCATCGAAGGTTGATGTGAAGACTCGCCTTAAGTGGAATGTGGTGGAGAAGTGTTTCGAGCTTATTGTGAAGAGGTCGACGAAATCGTTGTATGTCGTTGTGAAGAGGTCGACGAAATCTTTGCCACAGCCCAAGATGCAGACCACAAAGTATACCCGATCACGTTTGCGATTTTCGATGGTGAGAATCACGGATCATGGGGCTTCTTCTTCAAGAACGTGCTACAATGTTGTCGAGGACACACCGGACGTAATGCTTGTCTCTAATTGCCATCTTAGTATTGTCAAAGGTTTGAGGGACAACTATGTGTCAGATGAAAGGGGTAACGTGTCACTGGTTTGAATTTGATGTTTGACATTTCTGTGGTTGACATTTTGATAAGGAAATCACCATTGCCTTAGCACTTGTTTCAATTGTTACATTTTTTAGTGTTTGTGCTAGTCGTATAAGGAAATCACCCTTGG
The DNA here is from genome assembly GCA_963922045.1 of Persicaria maculosa. NCBI lineage: Eukaryota > Viridiplantae > Streptophyta > Magnoliopsida > Caryophyllales > Polygonaceae > Persicaria > Persicaria maculosa. Next base: position 8,927,323 of record OY998257.1, read on the forward strand.
CACTTGTTTGAATTTGATGATTACATTTATGAGTTTTTTTGATAATTCGATACGAAAATCACCGTTGTCACCTGTTTGGAATCCCGTGTCACCTGAATTATTTTTCGTGTCACTTATTTCAATCTGATGGTACGTCGATAACCAAAGTTTCGAGCATAACAACATAGTCAACTACCGACCAAAAAATATTATAAAAATATCATAACATTCTACAACTTATGACCAAGGAACATCATAAAGAAAGCAACAAAGTTCATAGCAACGTACTACAATAACAACCTAGTTAACTACCGTCGACAACTATATGTTTTGAGCAACGAAGTTTATAACAAACTACGACAATAACAATGAAGTTCATAACAACCTACTACAATAACAACAAAGTTCATAACAATGACCAATTACAATCACAACGGCTATCATAACCGTCTACCATGGAAGAAGGCAACAACATAATGATGACGAACAACTCTGAGTGTCTGAACTCTATCTTCAAGGAGCCCTGCGACCTACCCATCACAACCCTGATTGATGCTATCATAAAAAACGTAGCCAAGTGGTTTTGCGAGCGACGGGAAACCACCACCAAACCAGTTTGGTATGCCTCCCCCCGGCCGTGAAGTGGTGGCCTGGTCGCCCTAAGACATCCCGGTACCCATCTCAGGGAGAATATCCCCGTGTCAACCGTCGTCGTTCGTAGTTGTGTTTCTCCATTGGTTTTCTTTTGCATTTGCAGTTTGGGGTCAGGGGTTGGACCATTTTCCCTCGTAAGGCTTTTGGGAACGGGTTAAGTACTTCGCATTACTTTTGGGAACGGTTTACATACTTGGCAAACTAAATGACAAACTATAGGTAAGTCGTTAAGAACTTCATGATACTTTTGGGGAGGGGTTCAAGAAATAACCCATGTCACCGGTTTGTATTCTCGTATCAGATGAAAGGGATAACGTGTCACTAGTTTGAATTTGATGTTTGACATTTGTGTGATTGACACTTTGATAAGGAAATCACCCTTGCCTTGACACTTGTTTACATTTCTGAGTGTTTGTCATAGTCGCATAACGAATCACCCTTGTCACTTGTTTGAAAACCCGTGTCACCCGAATTATTTATCATGTCACGTATTTGAATTTGATGATACGTTGATAACCAAAGTTTCGAGCATAACAACCTAGTCAACTATCGACCAAAAACTATTATAAAAATATCATAACATTCTACAACTTATGACCAACGAATATCATAAAGAGAGCAACAAAGTTCATAGCAAAGTAACACAATAAAAACCTAGTCAACTACAGTCGACAACTATAGGTTTTCGACAACTGGACAACCCCACTAAGCCGGCTGTACAAGAGCTTGTCCCAGTCATAGGGGTCGAGGTAGTTGTCGATGTTGGCTAAGACGGATAATCTCGATCCTTGGTTCACACGTGCCCGAAAGTGCTTATCTTCCAAGGCTGCGTATCGGACCTCCCGCTTACTCGAGGATTCCCCTCCCCTCGGCCTTAGATTCCTAGTCCGCATCATTTGTTTCCTGCAATTTCGGTCAGACGAACAAAATCAGTTTTCCACTTAAATTCATATCCCCTTGTCACATAATGGTAAATCCCCAGTCAACAAACAGACAAACCCATTTCACACAGCAATTTCCAAATCAAACACACCCAAAACCTCAATTCAAAACTCATGTCAATTTCCCCAATCCTTCTTCAATCGACCACCAAAAACTTCCTTTATCGAAGTACAAAAACAAATATCCAAACCCTTCTCACTCAATTGGATACCCGTGTCACTTAATTCGAAACTCATGTCACCCCTTATATCTTTCATACCATCAAATTTCAAATCAAACACAACCAAAATCTCAATCATTTTTCAATCGCCCACCTACAACATCCACACATCCCAATTTCCACATATCGTCATTTCCCCTTTTCCACCTAGTACCAGAACAAAATTCGAAACCCTTTTCTCTGAATTGGAAACCCTTGTCACCCAATTCAAAACCCATGTCACCCTCCTCGTTCTTCCCAAACCCTAACCACCGATTTCCCCTTTCCATACCCGAAAACCACCCTCTTTCTTCCATAGTAGCCACCAATGCCACTACTCCACAACACACCATTCAGGCCACCTTTGACACCATTGCCCTAACCCCTGTACCAACTACTTCCCCGACCCACACCCGCACACAGTGCCAGCAAAGGGAGAAGAGGAAGACTGAGTAGGGCGTACCTGTGTACTCTGTCGTCGGCGTTCGTGGGTGCACAGTTGTCTCCGGTCTCTCCTCTTCCAAATCCGGCGATGATAAACCGTCTCCCAACTTCCCAAGCGCTCTCTCTCTCCTTTGCTTTTCCCGTAACTGCTCACTCTTGGTCTCTCTCTTTGCTTTACAATTTTTCAAACCACCAAAATGAGGAGAGAGGAGTGTGATTGGATTGACATTTAATAACTTCCTTTTTTTTCCCTTCCTACCTGCATTTTCAATGATGTCCCCCTCTTCCCCTTTTATTTTCTTTTTTTTTTGGTGTAAAATCAATGCTAAAGCCGGTTAAAGGGGGGAGATTTGACCTGCACTTTTGTGCAAATTTGGACAAAAATGGGTTAAGTGTGCTTAATTTCAAGGGTTAGTGACAAAAGTGCAAAGTTTTTTTTTTGTGCTATTCACCATCATTCTCTCAACATTATATGTGTCAGTGTCACAATCAATATTTATAAACAACATATTCTTTATCTATGTTTGTTTTGGCTCATTCAAAAAATATTTTTATTTCCCATGATGAATACATACAATAAAGGGGTGATTTATTAAGTTTTTTGTTGTTTTTCTTTATAATCTACATGCTAAATATTGTTTTGCCAAATAATGAATGTTTTGTTTTGCAAAGCATGGAAAATAATAAGTCTTTTGTGTAATTTTAAAAATAGTAGTGATTTTGTTATAAAATAATTGTTAATAAAATATAGAACATAATCTATGATTTTCTAATAAAATAATGTGTGACTTCCTAGTTCCCAACGTAGTGATTTTGTAGTATGCGATTGCCTCTCATTAATAAATGTGAGGCAATCACAATTCAACATTATACTAGTTTATTAACCTATATTTAACATAAATAATCCATCAACTAATGACCTCTTGCTCTAGTGGTAAGGGAGAGGTAACCCTTGCAAGAGATCAAGGGTTCAAATCTCATTCTTTACACCTGCCTGGTGGCTTGCCACCTGGCTTACCGGTTCGCGTCCTTTGCAGGCTAGGGCTCGGACCCGTGAGAGATTAGTCGACAACCTCGAAACCCCCACGTTACAAAAAAAAATATAAATAATCCATCAGTTTCACCTACCCCATCAGCTATCTTTTTGTCAAACGATAGCCTTACTATTATCCGTCGTGACCCTAAAATTGTTGTTGTAAAAATCGGTATCCACAAGTTGTAATTTATAGGTTATTAAATATCCAATTGTAAGTGGGTTGGGGATTCCTCAATTGGTATAAACAAACAAGCAAGAAAATATGTACATGGTCTTTGTTTTCACTCTCTTGTTTGGTTTCCTTTATTTGCCACATCGCAATATATATCTCATCATCAGCACTTCTTGTGGTCTAGCTAGTGAGTTAGCTAGTCAATTTGGATTATTCTCAAATTTGTCATCAACTTTATCAAATCATTCTTCATAGAAATTATTTAAAGTTTAATCCTTTAGAAACTCAACTTAACCATAAATCTTTATGAATATAACTAAAACTTATTTCATCTCATCATCTAAAATATTCAGTTAAATAAACTCAACTATGAACACAAAGAGTGGGTATGGCATTATATATGCAAACATTATTCAATTAATAAGCAAAGCACAAAGCCACCAATGAAAAAGACTAAACACAACATATGTGCTTTTGGAAGTGTACGTGTGGATGTGAGTGGTGATCGCCCACATGCACCATGTTCATAGTTTTGTCATTTTGATGTCTACTTTATGAGTATCACGTTTTAAATGAGACCCCCCTTCAATATCATATCAATATTGAACTTCATTTCCTAGCAATGTAGCTTTGGAAGAAGCTTCATAGCTAACCCTAGAGGCCTAGAGCATATTAATCTATCGCGGAAACTAAATACACCGCAAATCACCACGTCCAAAGCAATGTGGTACCACGACAGTTTCGACGTGCACTAATTCTCCCTAGTAATTAAAGATGATTAAAAGCATAATTAATTAAAAATTCTACCACGTCTAATTGAATGTGCACCACGTTGCTTTAAACCTGCGTTTAGGAAGGGGGGTTTGCAGTGTATCTAACAAGACTCTTAATCTATAATTGAATCATTGATAATCTTTGTTCTTATGACTCAAATCTAACTTTTGAAATTTCCCAACCCCATTTGAGATTTTAACTTTTAACTAAGGGTGTGTTTGGATTCCAATGCATTATATGTTTATAATGTAATTATAATTATAAGCACATTAAATAGTGTTTGGTTAGTCATTTTACAACGTGTTTAAAATATCATAAATTTTAAATAAAATATCTTATAAATTGTGTCAATTAATTATATTAACTTTACAACGTAATTATAAACTTTACACCATAATAAACGTTTAATTGACATAATTTATACGATATTTTATTTAAAATTTATGTTATTTTAAATAATGTATAACAAACATTATTCAAGTGTTTATAATTATAATGTATACTACATTGGAATCCAAACAGACCCTTCATAGCTAACCCTAGAGGCCTAGAGCATACACTTTAGATCTCTTGAAGTTGCTAAAATAACTCTATGTGGAGTTAGTTAAATCCTAATTAACCACTCAATTTTAAATAAAGGGTTTAAATTTAAATTAGTTTAGTCATTTTTTAATTTATTTTATAGGGTCGATAAATTTCTATAGGGTAATCCTACCAACTCTACGAAGTTCAACTCCACGGGATCTTTACCCGCTAGCATATTAATCCATAACTGAATCATTGATAATCTTTGTTCTTATGACTCAAATCTAACTTTTGAAACTTCCCCAACCCATAAATAAAATCACCTACTATTACACTTTTTGCAGGTGTGGTCAAATATATTTCCAAGTAAAAACTTGTTCATGTTTAAACTGGGTCTTTTTTTTGTTGTTGTTTTTGGATTATAACATATATTTAATTTTTAGAAGTTATAAGTTTTTATATATTTTATTTCATTCTTTGTCAAATGTCCGACACTCCGTATATTACTACATAATGACAAAACATGAATTGGTATTAAAAAAAACAAAAGAAATACATATTTCTACCTTCCAAATTGGAATTCATAAAAACAATGGAAAGTGTAGTCAGTCAGTATGAAACTATAAACAATTAAACAGAAACTAATCTTTTATGAAAAAAATCTGAAACTCTTGGTCAACTTCGTGCTACTGAATAATGAATCAGAATCAATATATCGACTCATAAAGTTTATATTCATACATGGATTATGCCAGCATTCAGGTTGGGTGGCTATTGACCTGGTCAAAATTGATTCCGAGTCTCTTATCAAAATCTGAGCTCGAAGGTATTCAATCAAGGTCTGAAATCTTGAATGACTTGTTGCCAAAATTAGGTGTGGATCAGGCGTGAAAAGTAAGAGATAAACAGTAACACAGTGAATGATTTGTAACTAGTAAGCAACAATTTTAAACATCCTCACAAACTTGCACAAAAAAATGGCCCCAATTCACCTGCTGTAGAGCTGTCAATTCGGTCGTTCCGGTCGGGTTCGGGTCAGGCTTGCTCGGGTCGGGTCACAGACGGATCGGGTCAGTTCGGGTAAAATTTATGGTCGGGTACTGGTCGGTCGGGTTCGGGTCGGGTTCGGTCATAATGAATTTTAGATTGGTCGGGTTTCGGGTTAAATCGGGTCATACCCATTCGGTTTCGGGTCAAAGCGGGTCGGGCTCGTTCGGGTTTCGGGTCAAGAGGCGGGTCGGTCTCATTTGAGTTTCGAATCAAAGTGAGTATAGCCGTATAGTTGGTTTGAGTTTTCGGTCGAATCATATTCGACCCGTTTGGATAATTAGGTTGATTGTGACTCGGTTGAATACTTAAATATGTAATTTACTTAAAATAAATGATTTTGACTCCGTTGAATACTTAAATATGTAATTTATTTAAAATAAATGATGTTGACTCGGTTGAATACTTGAATATGTAATTTTGACTCGGTTGAATACACTCATTGTCATTGACTCATAGGTTGTCGACCGATTTTCAAAAAAGTCATAATCGGAAATTCGGTATTCGACAACATCGTCTTTTTTAAACATTTAAACCAATTGATCGGTGCTATAATTAAATCAAATTAATTGTACATTTAGGATTTAACCTTATTTTAACTAGCAATTTGCAAATGAGCTTATTTGCGGTTTGACTATATTATTGACCCATATCATTTTCAATGCCCATTTCATTTTTAGCTTTTGGCCCATTAGTTTTTTTTCATTATTATTATTATTAGTTTTTAACAAATCTAGATATAAATAATTAATTCTATCAAAATATAATAATATAGATAAAAATAAAATAACAACTACAAAATTATTGATTTGGATATAAATAATTCTTTCCGCAAAAAAAAAATCATGTATAATAATTCATACAAATTATGGAATATGGATTCAAAGTTGGGCCGGGTTGAGAGTCGGGTCGGGTTGAGAGTTGAGTCGGGTTCAAAGTCGGGTCGGGTTTGGGTCAGGTCGGGTTTATCTGTGTTCGGGTCTGTTTCGAGTCGGGTCGGGTTCGGGTCGGGTTCGGTCTCGGGTTTGGGTTACGGATGACTCTAGATTTTCGGGTTTCGGTCGGGTTCGGGTTCAGGTGAGTCGGGTCGGGTTTTCGGGTCGGGTCAGATTTTGCCAGCTCTAACCTGTTGTGTGAAACTTATGGAACAAAACCTCTGTCAAAAAACGCAATTTCACTCGACATCCAAACCAAACCTGAGGCGGTTGAGGTCAAGCTACGCTATCAGAGAACATCCCGAATGACAGTGTAAAGGATAACAATCAGGAACTGTGTTAAATTGGGATCGTATTATATAGGATAGAGTGAATACCATTAAGCACTAAGCCAAAATCAGATTAGTGCACAACAACACAATCTTGCACTCTGTTTTCAGTGAAGTTTAATCACCCGGAAATTTCTTTGAACTGATAAAAACATGCACAGTAGCTTTGCACATAGAGCCAGCCAAATGTAGTATCTTACCGCTCTGCTTCACAGCTGTAAGCATGCTCGCTAATGGCCGTACTTCTGGAACTCCCACTCGCTGTTATCTGCACGGATATGAATAAGCAAAAATGTTAGGAGTTGATCAGTCGGTTAAATTATGGAAAGGATACAACAGATTAGTAGTCAATTACATACCCAATGGGCAGACTTGGCGAGTCTTGAGCCAGCGGCTGATGCAGTGGAAGTGGAAAGCATGATTGCACACACCTTCTCGGTGAAAAAATTTAAGGGAGTCAGCACAGAATTACAGAAGATGAAATGAACAGGCATCATACATAGCAGTGCATATGGGATTAGGCTCCAAGAGAATGCAACGGTTAACATACGCGATCATTCGATAAGATCTTTATACTTTTCTTTTAAAAGTACATTTTTAGACATAGGGCTGTAGGCATGAAAACTCCATTTTCATCCAATGATTTAAATAAAATAACATAAATTTACACAAATTTCGGAGATAAAATTTAGGTCTGTGGTGTGTTGAGCATTCAAGAGATAAGTTACAATTCAACCTAAGCCCAAAGGGTACATTTCAGTGGACCTTACAAAACCAGATGTCCTTGATGAATGACCAAACCTAAACATCTTTGGAACATCAGAGATAAATTTTGCAGCAAAAGTGAATGAAGAGTCCAGTGTCATTACAAGTAGGAAGGTTGTATCTTAGAGAAAAGATAGATTAGGTACTTCCACTTAGTTAATTCATTTTCCAATATTCCTGAAGAAATGGGAAAGAAAACTCAACCAGCATGCTATGAGTTCAGTAAAAAAAACTTATTTCCACATAAAAAACTAAATGTTGCATAGTGCATACAGCATCCTTTAATATTTACTAGTTACCAAAACAAGTTCAATAAGATGCTGAAATAGAGGAAGAGCTCCTGGAGAAAATGGATTTGGTAGAAATATATTCCTGACAAATGAATTAAGACCAAAGAAGCAATACTATGAAACCAAGAAAGTGACTTCTATATTTCTTAAGTCATTCAGTAATTTTACCAGCAGGTTGTGCAATATTTCAAATGTAATCATCTAAGCACTAACATCTGAGTGGCCTAAGAGCAGACTAAGATACACATCAATCTACAAAAAAAAAAAAGGCCAGAAAGATTTTGTCCATTTATAGATGTCAAATGGGCTGGATGTTTATAACTTGATACAGATGGGCCTTCAGACAAGCTATACGTCAGGAATGACTAGACGACTACCAATTAATTTTCCAATGCCAAATCAACTTGAGGGTAAGAAAAGGCAAGTCTACTGATAAGAGTATAGAATTGGGATTTACACAAAACAATCCACAGGAACACACTCACTTGGATTACACAAATGGGATACAAATCTCAGGGAACCCAAGGGTATCCACTGAGCTGCTGGAGAGGATCACTTCAACTCGCTACCAGAGAGATAAACGCTCAAACTGGCCAAGGCAAATGCCTTTACAGTTGATCACAACTGGATAACTGCAACTAAGGCCTAGCTCCTTATTTTTACAGGATTCTAATTTCTCACATTCTTAGCAAACGGTTATCACCCTCACATGTTCCCCCTTTACCCATTACAATCTGCCAAATATTTCCCATTGCACTATCTAACATCTAGCCACTTCGAATCAAATAATTAGTAACCTCAAGTTCTAACACAATCTATGTTAAGGAACTGTTCGTAGTGCAAATCAACACTCACGACATTGAACTATTCTGTTATTCTGTGAGCATTCACTGCAATTAAATCCAAACACTTGTTTGGAAACAACTTCACAATAAAAGTACAGACTTCCTCAATACTCACCTAATCAAAATCTATCAAAGCATGATCTGAATAGAATACAATTTTCCAAAAATAAAAAAGATTTAAAAAAAAAAGACATTATGGACTAATCTACACACAGAGACAACACACACTTGCACTAGCACAGACTAAGTGCGTCACAAAGATTGAACAACAGCACCGAAGAAACATTGCTTGAAATGCGTATTAAGATTCTAGATAGCAGGGTAAGATTGCTTTTACAGCGTGCTTTACTCAATCAGACAATCACCACACACAACTCTAATATCTCAGCAATACAAAATCCAAATAGAGAACAAAAACAATTAGTCCACAGAATGTCACTAAACAGTTAATCAAATTCTAGGGTTGAAGAACAATAGACACATACCCCAAGCAACGGTGCACTCCTCGCTCGTTGCACTGGCCTGATTAGCTTGACACTCGATACCTAAAAAATAACAATCTCATAAATCACCTGAAAAGGCGTAATCAACACGGAGGAATAGAAAAGAAAACAGAAACTGCTTACACAGATCCATGATATGATTCCTGCAAATAGCACAGTTGTCGACTACGATATCTGCAATATTGAAACCCTAATCAGCACCCGAACAACAATACAAGTGCCAGGAAGAAGGAATAAAGGGGGAAAAGTCGGGATTTTAGGGTGGCTACCCCAAGCCCAGAGAGAAACGGCGTTCCACTTCTTGATCTCGAAACGCTTGGGCTTCTTGGAAGAAGGACCTCCGGCGCTCGTCCCTTCGCCTGCGGGAACCATCACAACGTCCGCATCCATGGCCGCCGGAGACTCGGAGAGGGATTGAGAGGAGAGAGAAAGAGATGAGTTCATTCGCAAAGGCTAAGCAACGTGCTTAACAATGCTGCGCAGCGACGTCGTTTTGGACCTGAAAAATCCCCAAATTGAATCGTGGGCCAATGGAGTGGCCCAAAAGGGGGAAAACGCCACGCGGGAAACGACGTTACGGATTTTAGAGCTCAACTCAGCGTCACTGAACAAAATATATGCTCGACTCAATCTAGACTCATTTCTAACCAAGATAAATATAATCAAACAATATTAGACTCATTTATCTCGAATAACAACCCTACTCAATATATGACTTGTTGCACTCTTAATAAATAATAATGTATCACTAGATATAAAATTTTAAATTTGCGTAACTTCTTATCTAATTGTCGAAATGCTTATTATAACCTCTCGTTTTGAAACTCTTGAGATGAATTATATTATGTGAATATAAATTTAAGTAAGATATAAAAACATTATAGTCTATTGAGATAAAATTGAAGTAATTAATATAGTTTTAATTTTTAAACATTCATAACTTTTTACTCAGATGTCAGATTATGGCGTATTATATATCAAAACGAAGCTATCGATGAGGAGAATACACCTCTGCCCTTGACAGTGATGATGGCGGATCCTTCGACGGAGAGAGGCAACAGTGGAGGCGGCGGCGTGGTTGGGAAGCATCCCATGGCGGAGAGGAGGGAGAAGGAGAGGAGGTTTTGTGGGTAGCATCCAAAGGTTCTCGGTTCGAACCCCGGATGGATGCTATTTATTTACCAAACTCAAGGAGAGGAGGGAGGAGGAGGCACCGACAGTGGTGGCGGTCCACAGATCTGACGGTGGCAGTGGTTGTGCTTCGACGTCAGCGAGTAGAGGTGTTGGTGCTGCTGCGGCGGAGGCGGGCGGAAGAGGTGGTGGTGACGTGGTTGTTCGTCGATAGAAACGGAAGGAAATTTCTCCATTCTCGGATAGTGTTAAATTTTTGTATTTACAACAAATATATTTTTTTGAAATATTTGAAAATATATGTTTCAAATTAGCAAAATATCATGAAATAGAAACTCAATGTTGGCGTCGCATTGGGCAAACTCCATAGAAAACCGCAGGACATGAAAAATTCATGTAGGACTAAACCGTTAGAGTATGAAGAATTCATGACAAATTTTGAGAGAGAAAAAACAAGAGCAATTCAATATCGTATAAGAGCCAAAACATCTCGGCCAGGAGTAGGTGAGGTCTTTGGAGTGTTCAATTGGGGTCAAAATAACGTGGATCCGTTCATGTTTCGGCATGTCCAAGCGGTTAGGAACACAATCGAAGATGATCACCGTAGATACCGAGCCTTGGCAATGCTGGTTTTGCCATTCGAAGAGTCTTCTTTCCCATAAATGAAAGGAATGTTATGCAACCATTTAGAGCAACACGGGGATTTCTACGCAGGTTGTTATATGGGCGACTAGTTCCCTGACAAGCAAAATTTCATAGGGCTCGTGCAAGGTAATCAGAAATATTGGATAGAATTGCCGATCATGGGATTAGTATTCACAAAGTCTATCATATTCCTCTTGTTATCTTAGCTTGGGACCAACCTTTCATGTGTCTTCCTATGTTCACCCCTACACACCAGCTAACGCCCCTCAAGCGGCCACACTTGCTTTAGCCTGTATCAGAAACCAAGACTATTTCGCCGCAATGAGAATGATATATTTTATTCTCTCTCATTATTTTTTCTACAAAATTTTCAAAACTCACTCTATCGTTTATTTATTATAGGTTTGGTTGTGTCCCAACGCACCTCTTCCTCCGCCTACACATGAATGAATAAGGTACCATCAATTGAGCGTCGATGGATGGGATGCTACTTTTCAAGCTCAATTCGATAGGTTTCGAATACTACGAACACAAGAGGGTCGTTCATTAAACCCTGTTTAATGGCCACCTGAGGCCCCAAGTTGTTAATCCCCACAGTGTTAGTCACCAAGTTAGCACGTGCAGGATCAACATTCATGAATCCGGGAACACCCGAAAACATCGCACAGTCTGTGTGGGGCCTAGCAAGAGGAGGCGCAATAGTAGTGGCCTCTTCGTCACACCATCCCAACGCTCATCATTAGAGGCCAAAAGTTGGCCTTCATCTTGGTAGGTTGAGTTAGGATTCACCCCTTTCACATCATTTTTACTAGACAATGTTTGACCATATATCAGTCAACGGTCGTACATTGACTAATCAATGATCAATATTTGACCATTCACTAGTCAATTGGTGATATTGAACGATCAACGGTAAACGATTGACTATTGACGAGCCAACTTTTCTCCATTGATGGGTAAGCTTGACCATTGATCTTATAAGATGAATTTGGTGTTGTCTCACACAACTAATTAAATTTATTTAGGGTTCATTTAACTATTTAGATATTTTCAAAAGTTCATTTACTAAATTCCGCTAAAAGTAAATCATTATCAAGTTTAGAGGCTATAGTTATTTTGGAGTTTGTTAAACTACAGTAAAGAAATAAAATGCATGTATTTGTTGAGGTTATTGTTATATAAAAAAAATCATAGAAAAGAGGCGATCATCACTTCAATTGTTTACCTTGTAGAAAAATTAGTAATTGTATACCATTTCTCTTTTAAACGTCCTATTGGAATCGTTCATCATGTTTTAGGTTTAAAATTAGTTAAAGTCAGTGTTTAGTCTGATTTCAAAATGTACACACAAAAGGAAGTAGGTTGTTCAAAATAGGAATCGAGTACACGAACACAAGATATGCTCTAAACCCAAAATCAATTCCAATGGGCAGCTACCAACGGAATCATAAATACTTAAGAACTAGAATAGAGTTACACTTAGAAGTGATGAAGATTTGTCACTTTAGTTTATTTATTTCACTTCTCTTAGATCTCTTCCAAAGGTAACAATCAAATCTCCTTGTGATCTTCACAAATTTCTTGATCATCTACTCTATTTTAATATCTTACTCTAGATTTTTGTTATCTAGTGTCTTATCACATAAGTTTTATTAAAAGGATATCAGTTTTTTCCACATGCACTCGACCCATCATCCATCGTCCGCTCATCTACCATCCATTTATATTATAATATACTATTTGTTCATTTTATCATTGTGATTTATGAATAACATATACATTTATTTCTTTTTCCTTTTAACCTTAAAGTTCTAATATTACATATGGTTTTACGTGAAATAATAATGTTCTTCTATTCATTCCGTTTATAATATTAAAGATATATTATGTACCTTCTAATAATGACTTTTTATGTATGTTGTAAGACACTATGTTATTTAAGACTTGTAATTTTTATAACATTTTTTTGATAGTTGTATGTTGTATATATGACAATATATTTTGGATTAGACGAAAATAGACAAAATCAGATGGGTCAAAAAACCACCCATATTTCACCCATTCAGCCGCTTACCCATTAAGTGGTGGGTAGAGTAGATATGAGTGAAGAGAATATGGATAGTGAGTCGCGTGGAATAATGGTCTACCCATGATGGATTGGATGAAATGAGAATCTATCCCCCAACACCTATTGTCATCCCTAATTAAGTCAACTCCCTTTCATGTCATCATTTAATTTGGACCCATTCGTGTCCTTAGGGTATAGATATTTTTTTTTTGATAAGGAAATAATTCGGGTGAGCAAGCTCTACCCGGTAGCATCCTTGCGGATGAGGTCTAAAAGACCAGAATTGTTGTAAATATCGACACCCCAGGCAGAGTGGCAAAGGTCCTTAGGGTATAGATATAGTCTCTCTTAGACCACTTATATAATGAGTTTTTGGTCCAATGAAAAAAGTAAATTAAAGAATGGATAAAGTGATCTATTGAGCCTTTTTTCCTTTAACAGTGAACCAAAGTTTGAGAAGAAAAAAAAATAGAGAGGAGAATGAATAATTAGTAATTAGTAGTTGACCGCTCAGAACCCTTTCTGGGAATGGAGTACGCGCCTCTTCGGAGTCCACGCGCCCCTCTTTCTTTGCCAACCCCTTTTCCTAAGTCTGAAGGCAAAAGCCATGTGAATCCAAACCTCACAAATCCTTTTCTCAAACCCCTAATCGGTAAGATCTTCACCGATTTGAACCAAAATCTGACCCTTGTTCCTGGGTCTAGTCTCTTTGAGGCCAAATCCAGCCATAAACATGGTCACCCAAGAAGAGATTTGGCGGTTGGGTCTTCCAGTTGGAAATTGGTTTTAAATGGTCGAAGATCTGTGTTCCGACTGTTCTATTGCCATGGATTCAAGAAGGTTGCAAAAAAATTTCGAAAGAGGAGGAAGAGGGGTTGCTGTCGAGGGCATCGGGGTGGGTTCCGGTGGCTGGGAGCTTGGTGGTGGCAGGTTTGTGGTGGCTCCGCCTGTGGAAGTGTTGGTTTTGTCATGGTCAGTTTCCCCTCTTTGTACTTGTATGTAAATCTAATCCCCTATGTTTGGGGTTCTATCTTTAAATCCCCTCAAAAAATTGGCAGGGAACTGGGTTCTCTCCTAACTAAATCCCGTAAGGGCACAAATCCTCTTAGCGAGGCAAATCACTCTGAAGGGAGTAAACTCCCGGACGAGGGCAACAACCACCAAATCGAAAACAAGAAATCGAAAAAGTTAAAGGTGCTTTGTCTCAACATGGCCGTTGTGTGTAATGTATTACGGCAGATTATAATTGTCTCCTTATGGTATAGTGTTCAGAATTTCATTCCTTCTTGTATGCCCTATGATTTCTTGGGCGTTCAAAAGGTTCTATTTCTTTACTTTTGCCCCAATGCTTCGAACTCAAACCAAATTTACACAGCCACCTCGGTTACTCTCCTCCTGTCTTTGGAGGTGGTTATCGTGATTTGGTTCTCACTGAAAGGTATCTTTTTTGGCAAACTATTGAGTTTGCTATGTTGGTTCGTCTCATCCGAACAAGAACTCAATCTAGGCGTATGACTAAGGTGTCATGGCCTGCGATTTACTAGTTTGTTAAATTGCATTACGAAAGCTCCTAAGGAAGGAATCTGCTTGCCTGCTCCATTTATCTACAAACTCGTTTTTTGGTGTGATCTGTTTGCCTTGGATTGGTCTGCCTCTACTTCTGAGTTTGTCTCTTCCGGATCCCTTAGCATTTTTTGGAGTCCACATATGTTCATGGCGTGTGTGTCTTCCTTTGAGCACATATTAATTGGTATAAACTTTATAGTAAATCACATGTTTAAGACTTATTTTCATTGCCAAAGGTGTGCTATCCACTTTCTAACTACTTTCTTAAGGGTAAATTATTTAAGTTTTGCTCAGTTGCTCACACCTCGTTGTATCTCATTAGTGTGTGTAAATATCCAGAAAAATGTGTTCAACCTCCACCAATCCTACCTCTATGGCACTATCATCAGTGCGTATCGAGAAGTCAAAGTTATCCGAAAGAAAATACGGTATGAATGGCGTTTCCTCGCGGGGGCTTTCCTGCTCATTCCGTACTCGAACAACTGGCTTGAATTGAGTATCGACTTACCTGCAGATAAGGAGAAAGTGTGGCTAGGTAGGCCATTTCATACCCTTAATGACAAATGCATGTTAAGGATATTTCTGTGGGTTCAAAAATTCGTTGGTGATAGTTTCTATTGTCCTATATGATGGATTCTAAAGAGTAACTTATTTCCTACAATTTCCAAATTAATTTCATCTATATGGCTACATAAGCCCTGGAACCTTAATTGGTTTCGGTTGTGGTACTTATGGAATTACTTCTATTGTATTAACAATATACTGGTGGATATTTATGATATTAAACGTCATAGTTATTATATTTTAGAGTACTACACTCCCCATATTAACCAAAACCATCACATACTTATTGTTATTAACAACCGAGGAAATGTTTTGAATGCTATTAATGCAACCCAATGTAAAAGGAAAATGGTTAAGCATATTAAACTACATAATAACACTAACGTGATATGAGAAATCATGCCCTCTCATAAAAATAATTTTCAACTCTATTTTTCGTTACACCTTCTTCTTAGTGTGAGGTCACTTAAATTTTGACCTCACACCCCTGACGGTTATATATGAAAATCACATATTGGAATTGTAGAGGCATTGGAAAAAAAACTTTTTGGACGGAAATCGAGAGTATGTGCAAAAACGACCATATTCAAGTAATGGCCATAGCGGAAACTAAATCTGAAACCGTTCCCGAAGGAAAAATTTGGAAAATGGTGGGCTTTGATGAGGCTATCTGGTCACCAGCTACCGGTCGTTCGGGTGGTCTCGGTATCCTCTGGAAGTCCTACCAATTAACAAACGAAATTATTACGGTAGAAATTCACCTACCTAGAATCATAGGACTTCGATACGAGAATATTATTGATAGATTTATGACTCTGTTTCTATTTGTATACGCACCTCCGAGCCCTCAAGAGGAAGACTCATTTTGGGATACATTAACATCCATTGTGAATGATTCGTCCATTCCCTGTATTATTCTGGGGGACCTGAATGAAATTCTATGCAGTGATGACAAGCTGGGTGGTGCTAACCTTCATTACGCTCGATTTACTAGACTCCTACAATTCAAAAATGACTACGCTCTGCTGGATCTACCCACTTTCGGAAACCCATTTACTTGGAGAAAAAACCCACATGATGAAAACACTATTCGCGAAAAACTTGATAGCGTATTAGTCCATCACCAGATTATTCAAAGAAATTCCCTAACCTGACCACTCACAATGGAGCCTTCTCTTCATTTGATCACTGCCCCATCTCGATAACTCTCGAGTGTGGATCGGCTTACAAAGCTCCTCCATTCAAGTTTGAGAATACTTGGCTTCAACGGAAGGATTTCCGAAACATCGTTAAACAATCTTGGCGAGCAAATTGTATGGGCTCGACTATGTATCAAATGATTTTCAAACATAAAATTCTCAAGAAAAAAGCTAAGGAATGGAATAAACGAACCTTCGGAAATATTTTCCGCCAGTTAAATGAGGTGGAAGTCGAGCTTCTCAATATTCAAACTTCAGTTTTAGGAGGTAACAACAGGACGACCATTAATAGAGAAAAATGTCTTGTTACTAAAAAGGAAAAACTACTTCTTTACCAAAAAACTTTTTGGAAACAAAGAGCCAAGACAAAGCATCTTAAACTTTCTGACTCGAATACAACATATTTTCATCGGGTTGCTTTGGGTCGGCGACATAGGAAACAAATTCGCAATATAACTACTACCAAAAGAACCCTAATATTAGGTGAGGAAAATATTAGAAATGAAATCAAGAGTGATTTTGAAAAAAGATTCAAAAAGGAAGCAATTGACGACAGACTCTTACAGGAAATGTTAGATCTTATCCATCCCTCAATCACCCCCGAAGAAAATGCTTACCTTATTCGACACCCATCTAATAATGAAATTAAGGCTGCTGTCTTTAGCCTTTGTAACAACAAATCGCCAGGCCCAGATGGGTTTACAGCCGAATTTTACAAGAAATACTGGGACATTGTCGGCACATCCACCATTAGAGCTGTAAAAAGTTTCTTCCACTCTGGAAAACTTCTAAAATAAATAAATCATACATTTATATCTCTTCTCCCTAAGCGAGAAAACCCGACTAATACAAGCCACTACCGCCCAATCAGCCTATGTTCTACATTGTATAAAATCATTTCAAAAATTTTAACAGAGAGAATCAAAGTAATTATACGTAAACTTATCCACCCTCTTCAGGGAGCCTTTGTGTCCGACCGGGCAATCCAAGATAATATTTTAATTGCTCACGAGATCTTCCATTCCTTCAGATCACGTACGGGTAGGGAGGGTTGGTTGGTAATTAAACTTGACATGGAAAAAGCCTACGATAGAGTAGACTGGAATTTCACAAGAAAGATTTTAGAAAAATTCGGATTTCACCCTACCTTTATTACTTGGGTTATGGAATGCGTAACGATTGTCTCCTTCTCAGTATTAATTAACAATGGCCCAACAGATATGTTTTTCCCCTCTCGGGGCCTTCGCCATGGGGACCCGCTATCCCCTTTTCTGTTTATCTTAGGAGCCGAAATTCTAGCTAGGAAACTCTCCGCAGAAACAAATGTGGATAATAGTCCAATTGGGTTTACATTCGGCAGGAACGGTCCTCGAGTTCCCTTCCTATCATTTGCTGATGACATCATTATCTTCTCACGAGGTAGTGTCGTTGCGGGACAGAAACTTAGAGCAATAATTGATTCATACTGTAAGATTTCTGGACAAAAAGCTAACTATCATAAATCTAGCTTCCAAGCCACAAAAGGTATTTCAAACTCTAGGATCTCAGAACTAAGCAGTTGTTTAGGAATTACTAATGAAAATTCATTGGAAAAATATATCGGATGTCCGATTATAAACGGTAGAGTAAACAAACACACTTTTGAAGACGTCATTTGCAAATCTAAAGAACAACTTTGTAAATGGCGTGCTAACGCTTTATCACAACAAGGGCGAGCAATCTTAATTAATACAAACCTATCAGCCAAGTCGTTATATACAATGCAAAATTTCATGTTACCCTCTTCGATTCATAAGGAGCTGGACCAGATTAACAGAATGTTCTTTTGGAATAAGGATCTTCAACACCGCCCTTTTATTAGTTGGGATCGGGTTTGCAGACCGAAGAAATGCGGAGGGTTAGGGATAAGGAAATCAAAAGAGATGAATGTTGCCCTCCAAATGAAACTAATATGGAAATTTTGGCTGAACCAGATAATGTCTGGGTTACTCTTATCAGGCATAAGTATCTTCGTTCAGCTAACATCTTTGAATACAAGAAAAGAGGTGATTCCTCTTGGCAATGGGCCAAACTAACAACCCTCATTGACAAATTTAAGACTGGACTCATTTGGTCTGTTGGAAATGGTAATTCCATCAAGTTCTGGACGAACAATTGGATCACAACTTCCCCCATTCTGGCAAGGGTGAATTGTCTGCAAATTAATAACATAGAAGAAACTGTTAGTAACTATTTATTAGGTGGTAAATGGTGGACGGCAAAACTTAACAATGTGTTACCTGAAGACATAGTCAAAGAAATCCTGGATATTCCACTTCCCGTTTTGCCTTTCGGGGATCGCTTATACTGGTGGCCTGATAGAACTGGTTGGTTCACCACATATAGTGCATATAAACTAATCACTTCTCAATCTGCTCTAAATTTAGACAATAACGCCTGGATCTGGAAATTGGATATTCCGCCTAAAGTTATAAATTTTTTATGGAAAATATGCCAGGATGGCCTTCCAACTGGAATTAGGTTAGCTCAACGAGGAACTTCTGTTCCCTCCTCCTGCAGCTTGTGCAACTGTGCAGTAGAAGATGATGTTCACCTTTTTTTAGAATGCCAGTATGTAAAGTCCCTCTCCCGTTTACCAGCTCACATACACTCGACTATATCTCGCATGATAAATCATTCACGAGATATAAAGCCAATCATCTCTTTCATTGGAAACAAGCTTTCCTCGGTGTCCAAGGAGGAGCTTGCATTGTCTTGGTGGACGGCCTGGTACATTCGGAACCAATGTGTGTTTGGACAGGTCCATGTACCTCATAGAGATTGTGCTTTACGAATGATTAAAACTCACAAGGAGAATTGGAGCAAAACTTCCCGATTAGAGTATAATTTCGACGAGGACTCCCCCCTACACGCACGTCAATCCAATCACTCGAGGAAGAAAATAAAGCATGCCAAAACTACATGGCGCAAACCCCCTAGGGGAACCCTAAAGCTAAATTTCAATGGATCCACAACCAGAAATAATGAAAGCTCGGCTGGAGCCGTAATCCGGGACTGGGAAGGACGCCCTATACATATTTCCTATCAAAAACTTGGTAAACAGAGTCCTTTGAAAGCGGAGGCCCTTGCTCTTAAATTGGGAATCCAACATGTTCGACAACTCCGTATCGACAAAATCCACATTGAAGGTGATTCCCTCATAATCATAAACCACCTAAAAGAAAACGCCAAATGTCTGTGGGAAATCGAACTGATTTTATCTGATGTCAATCTCCTCTTATCGACTATGAAAGAAGTGTCGTTCTTTCATGTTCCCCGATTAGGCAATAGAGTGGCGGATAAGGTTGCACACCTTTGCCACTCTGCCTGGGGTGTCGAGGTTTACAAAGATTTAGGTCTCTTAGACCTCATCCGTAAGGATGCTACCGGGTAGAGCTCGCTCGCCCGCCCGAATTTTTTCCTAATAAAAAAAAATTAGTAATTAGTAGTTCATTTAACTCATTGGTTAGTGACTAATTGATCAAATGTGAAACTTTTTTTTTTCTTATTCCTATATTCAACTTTTCATTTGTTTTAGTTTAACTCATTGGTGTAATTGCACATGTAAATTTTCTTTGTGTTACTAGACCTTTTTTAAAGTGAAAGGTCAAAACGAAAAAAAGTTCCATCAAACAAATAGATGTAAAAGCTAGCATAAAAAACAAGTGACATCAATGTATAAGGATAAATTGATGGTGAATGTTTGATAATTGAACGATCAAGGATTGAAGATTGATCGGTCAACGATCAACATTGGACTATTCACCAGTCAATAGTTCATTTACCATATTCACCATAAAAGTAAATTACTTTTTCAAATTTAGAGGCTATATAATTTGAAGTTATTTAAAATGCAGGTAGGAAAATTCAAACAACCTAATAAGTCATGCATTTAGAGGGATTTTCGAATGAGCAAAGAATGGCTAAAAAAGTATAATGATGTCTTTTTTTCCTTTTACAAATAAGCTAAGAGCATGAATATTCGTGGGCTCATCAACAAACCCTTAAGTCTGCCACATAGGGAAAAAAAAGTGAAATGGGCTAAGGGCCCTGAATTCAGTCCCGTATATAGGAGTCTCATCTTGCCGAGCTCATAGCGTGTGAAACGAGGGAGTATGAGAGGCACGTGATGTGTGCCAGCTAGGGTTGTTCATCGGTCTAAAACCTAACCGAACCGGGTCGAACCGAAACCGAAAATCTCAAAATTTTCAAACCGAAAGTCGAACCGAAAGTATTAGGTTTGGTTCGGTTATTTGCCGGTTCGGTTTGTGTTCGGTTCGGTTTTAACATAATTGAACCGAATTTTCATAAAAAAAATTAAGTATACAAATATATATAAAATACAGTATATATACACATATATACACATATTCCAATATAAAGTATACAGATATAGTTACAAATAAATATATATATATATACACACGGTTACAAATACAGTGTATATATATACATTGTAGTTGTATGCTTTATAAAGTATACAAGATTAAAATATATATATATGTATATATATATACAATTGCAAATACAATGTATATATATGTGTATATATACACTATATATATGTATATACAGTAAGTATGTGTGTGTATATAAAATATACAAATATATATACAATGTATTTATGTAGTGTATAAAAAAAATTCGGTTTAACACAAACCGAACCTAAACCGAACACAAACCGAACCGAAACCGAAAAATTGAAATTCTTGAACCGAAAGCCGAACCGAAAAATTTCGGTTAGGTTCGGTTTGTGTTGGTTCGGCCCAAAAATTCGGTTTGGACCGAATCATGCACACCCCTAGTGCCAGCCAAACAACACAAAAAACGACGTCGTCCGGTCCGAGATTCATGTGAAACGTCGAACATGACATCACAATGGGAGCAAATTTGCAAGCGCTACAAGCTGACACATGGGCCAATCCCAAGGCGCCACGTGTTAGCGCTTTTAATTTAATTTTTAAATCATTTTCCGTCATTTTTTGTAAATAATTTTTTTATCTACTCATAGACACCCATTTTACATATGTTTTTTTTAAATTATATCAATAATACCCATATGGCCATATACTATTATTTTTATCATATAAAAAGTCAATTTTTCCACCTATTTCACCTAATAATGGAGCTCTTAAACTGATATGACAGAGAAAAAGTAAGTTAAAATCCAGGTGTCAAGTGCCTCAACTCAAGGCTGACGAATGTTCATACTCTAAGAGTGCGAATAAATGCAAATAGAAAGGAGAAATCTACCGAGTTGGACTCTTTTTCTTCTCTCGGGGTAGTTTATTATTAATTTCTAAAAGTAAAAAGGATATATAGATGTGCGAATAAATGCAAATAGAAAGGAGAAATCTACCGAGTTAGACTCTTTTTCTTCTCTCGGGGTAGTTCATTATTAATTTCTAAAAGTAAAAAGGATATATAGATGTGTAATTTTGTGGGTATTTATCTTGTCAATAAACATCTTTTCATTTTATTAATAAACTCTACATTTGATAAATAACACAAATGGACTAATTTGTAATTTATTGCCATTATAGCATAAATTTTACAAAAAGATGGAGTATGAAATAGTATAACGTATGAAAAAGATAAAATAAAAAAATTGCAAAATTGCACAAAATTGAACCAAACTACCTTTCATCAAACTCTATCTACGGTATATATATACCCTCCGTTCGGAAATAAACGATGTTTGACTTTTGTGCGCGTAGGCTTAGAAGCTAAAAACTATATAAAATCTTATTTATTTTAATTAATTTTTTTCATAGTTTAATATCTATTAGTAATAAGTATTAAATTGTGAAAAAAATTAATTAAAATAAATAATATTTTATATAGTTTTTAACTCCTAAAACTACGTGCACAAAAGTCAAACATCATTTATTTCCGAACGAAGGGAGTATATACTAGTACAATTCACGCGCCATTGCGCAGTTTATTTTTTAAATCATAATAATATGACAAATTAATATTGTAAAATTTTAATAAAAGCTAGTATAAAATTAAAATTAATGTATAATTTTATTGGTTGAAAAAACTATAATTAATGTAAATTATTTTGGGTTGTTTCAGCTGAAAAGGACCTGCGGGAAGTACCCAAAGGTCCTCGGTTCGAATCCCGCCCCGGGTGGCCACTAGAGGGTTTACCTAGTAGTTAACGTCAGGGCTCATGGGATCTGTCGGGTGCTAGTAGCCCCGGATACCCATGCAAATTCAAAAAAACTATAATTAAATGTAATGATAACACCTCATTAAAAATGTTTCTCACTTAAAGAAGTGTATAAATATAGATATTTTAAAATAATCTTATTAGAAAGAAAAAATTACTATCACTATAATATTATATAAAAGATTTAACTAAAGATAATTTTACGAAAATCTCTTAAATGAAAGAGAGAATTTATAAGATATGTTCTCGTGCTTGTAATTTAATATAGTATATAAAGAATTACATATAGGTATCGATTATTAATTAATTCAATATTTTGAACTAAACCCCTTGGTTAGAAAATATTGAATATATTAAGGAAAAAACTATAATTAATGTGATGATGTCACTTCTTCAAACTTACTTTTCATTAAAATTATATATTAACATTAATATTAATATTAATTCAATGTTTTGCATTGGATCACTGGTGAGAAAATGGAGTATATAATGAATTGAAAAAAAAAATGACCAAAAATATCTTTGCATAATGAGGCAACATGTGGTAGTAGGATTATGGGTTATAAATATATATATATATATATATATATATATATATATATATATATATATATATATATTGATTGATAGATAGAAAATTCAGTTTGTAGAAATGAATAAATTTTATTAATTTAAAACAAAAGACACAACTTCTATTATTTTATTTAACATGTTAATTTTTATTTTATTTTCTCAAAAACTAAAATGATATGTTAAATGAAAACTTTAATCTATAATCGTTAAACCAAAATCATACTTTGGATAATTGAATAAGAGAATTGTATTTTGATGTATATAAACCAAAATTTTGAATTTTTTTATGTGTATATAGATAAATTAATAAAATTTATTGGGTATATATATATATCCAACTAGTGCAGGTCCCGTCCCGTGTACGGAGAATACATTAATACAATTAATATAGATATAAATAAAATTAATTTGACAGATTATAAAAAATATAAATATTTTTTATTTAGATTATCTCAAAATATATATAGAATTCACATTTATTAGGTAATTTTTTTCTTCTAATCTACAATTAATTGAATCTCATGTTATTTATTAGATAACTGCTTTTTTTTAAATATTTTAATATTATTTTTTGTTAAATATATAGTATATATCTACAACTAATATTGTTTTTCCTTATATAATATTTACTCTTTTATAAGATATTCCATCTTTCCAATTATATGAGTTAATGGTAAAATAAAATAATTATTTTTATTAGATTTCCTTTTTGACGGGAGAAAGTTTTGCGAGATGCACTCACGCGCCGCCACGTATGCAGATGCACTCACGTGCCGCCACGTAGGCAACAATGCATCGGTTTTAGTATATGTATATAGATTATGCCTTAAGAATATTGTCTAAAATTAAATAGAATAACCTATAATAAATTATATATATATATAGAAAGATTGAGATATATGGATAAATAATAAATAGGTTAATTAATTTACTCTAATTAATTAGATTATTATGGAAATACACTTAACTAAAATAACTTGGTATAAAATGATGACATGTGGCAAAATTTATTCTAGATAGATATAGATATAAATAGATATCATCAAAACTGTTATTAGAAGAAAAAAAGATTAAACAAACAACTATCTATATCATCAAACTCTATCTATCCGGTCCCGATTCGGTAGAACACAATCAGTGGCGGAGCCAGAACCCGAAGAGGGTGGGGGCACACCGATGATAAACGACAATGAATAACATGAACTCGTACTATACATAACATCTTTAACACTATAAAATAGAGATAAAAAATAAAAGAGTTCACTAGTACAAAAAATTCGTCATTGCTAATTAGAGTTTTATAATGAAATATTTCAACTCGACAAGGGTAAATCCATTTTATGGATTTTTCATACCCTAAAAATGTTAAATGATAACCTCATTAATTATCATTGCATTTGAAAATATCTTTTTCAACTTAGCAGACAAAACTCTCAAAGAGAAAATCTTCTCTTATCTTGTTGTGCAAATATGACTTGATAATACCCATAGCAGAGAAAACTCTTTCATGTATAGTTTTTGCAACCGGTAACACGATGATACGACATACCAAATCAAAAGTTTTGTGAATTCCTACATCGATCATCTTTTTAGAAACATCACTATATATCTTGCAAAGTAGAAAACCTGACATTTTCCCTCATTTAAACTTCAGTAATTTCTTACCTAATAGTCGAATGAGTAATATAACCTCTCATTTCAAAGATATGTCAATCTAAATAAAATATAAAAGCATTGTGGGTTATTGAAATAAGATTTAAAGTGATTAATATACCTTCAATTTTCAAACACTCATAACTTTTTACTCGGATATCGAATTAATGCGTATTATATATCAAAACGAAGCTATCGACGAGGAGAATACAAATAAGGGGTTCGTCGGATAAGGGTGGGGGCACGTGCCCCCACATGCCCCCGTTTGGATCCGCCCTTGAACACAATCCCTATCTACGTATTACTAGAAGAGAAATAAGATTATACTCCGTATTAATATATAGAAGATATAATTTTCCAAAATTAGCCATT
Organism: Persicaria maculosa; assembly: GCA_963922045.1. Classification (NCBI taxonomy): domain Eukaryota; kingdom Viridiplantae; phylum Streptophyta; class Magnoliopsida; order Caryophyllales; family Polygonaceae; genus Persicaria; species Persicaria maculosa. The sequence continues at coordinate 8,952,747 of OY998257.1, forward strand.
AGGCTTTAATAAATTGGGCCAAGCCCTACACAACACAACACAAATCCCAAGCGAAAAGGGAATCCGAAATCGAATCCCTCACAGTGATCACAAACAATCGCAATTTGTTTTTTGTGTTCAATAAACCCTAAACACTAAAGAGACACGTATCCATCCATGGCTACCTACAAGGAGAAAGAAACTCAAGTAGTTAAACTGGGCAGATCAACAAAGGTGAAGAACAAAACTCCTGCACCAGTTCAGATTACAGCTGAACAGATTCTTCAGGAAGCACGTCGACAGCAGTCAGAAATCCGGCCTCCTAAGCAGCACATAAAAGACTCAACTGAGTTATCCGACTATCTTTCGCGGAAGCGAAAGGAGTTTGAAGACTTGATCAGGAGAGTCGGCTCGAATAACATCAGTGTCTGGGTTAAGTACGCTCACTGGGAAGACTCTCATAACGATTTCCATCGATCCCGGTCTGTTTGGGAGCGTGCCCTGAAAGTCGATTACAGGAACCCTAGCTTGTACTCGAAGTATGCAGAGATGGAGATGAAGAACAAGTTTCTGAATCACGCCCGAAATGTCTGGGATCGTGGAGTTACGTACCTCCCTCGGGTTGATCAGCTCTGGTATAAATGGATTCACATGGAACAAACGTTGGGGAATCTTGCAGGTGCAAGGCAGATCTTTGAGAGGTGGATGGAGTGGAACCCTGATTAATAGAATGTGAAGTTGTGTATTTACCATTGATCAATGAGGATATAAATATTACAAGGATGCATATCTTTCCTAATCCTAAAAGGATAGAGGAGAATATTTCTAGTTACAAATAGATAGATATATACTGAGTAAATCAATACTTTACATATACGGTTAATACCCCCGGCAAGCTCAAGGGCGGGGACGAACTTGAAGCTTGGACCGCAGATGACAGAAGCGGCCCGTTCCAAGTGGTTTGGTGAAAATATCGGCATGTTGGTCGGCAGATGAGACATGACGGATGAGCAAGTTGCCGTCCTCGACTTGTTCGCGGACAAAGAAGTAGTCCAGCTTGATATGCTTAGAGCGAGGGCCAACAACTGGATTCGTCGTCATAAATGTGGCACCCAAATTGTCACAGAGAAGGAGAGGAGCTGATTGCTGAGGCCGATGGAGATCCGCGAGAAGCTGCTGAATCCAAAGGATCTCGGCCGTGGTGTAGGCAAGAGCTCGATACTCCGCTTCCGTGCTGGAGCGAGCAACGACTTTCTGCTTGCGAGACGTCCAGCTGATGAGATTGGGACCATAGTATATGGCAAAGCCATATTGAGACCGCATATCCGACGGGTCAGACGCCCATCCAGCGTCCGAAAAAGCAACTAGCTGAGAGGCGGAGGCACGCTGAAGATGAAGGCCGAGAGTGAGGGTGCCTTTGAGGTAACGGAGGATTCGTTTTACAGCCTCCCAGTGATCATCTGATGGGTTATGCATGAACTGACAGACACGATTCACTGCATGGGCAATTTCAGGACGAGTGATAGTAACATACTGTAACGCACCGACCGTCTGTCGATATAGCGTGGGGTTGGAGAATGCAGAACCCTGGCGCAATAGGCGAGATGAGGCATCAGCAGGCGAGCCGATAGGCTTGGCCTCGGACATCTTGGTACGTTCAAGGATGTCTCTGATGTACTTCCCTTGGGAGAGTAAGAGACCAGAGGAGTCCCGAAGAACCTCAATGCCCAAGAAATAGTTTAGCGATCCCAAGTCTCGAAGTGAGAATTGCCGGTTGAGATGCTGGATGAAAGCATTGACATGCGAGGGATGAGTGCCTGTAATGATAAGATCATCAACATAAACCAATGCATATAAGGTGACGGTGGGCGAGTGATGAACAAACAGAGAGGTGTCTGATTGGCAGGCATGAAAGTGATTGGCCATGAAGAACTGTTTGAGCTTGGTGAACCAAGCCCGGGGAGCCTGCTTGAGACCGTAAAGGGCCTTATGAAGACGGCAAACATGGTTGGGAGTGGCGGCATCAATGAAGCCACGGGGTTGCTCCATGTACACTGTTTCGGTGAGATCGCCATTGAGGAAGGCGTTGTTGATGTCGAGCTGACGAATAGGCCAATCCTGAGAGAGTGCAATGGATAGAACTAGACGGACTGTGGTAGGCTTGATGACAGGACTGAAGGTGTCGAAGTAATCAACGCCTTCCTCCTGATGGAAGCCTTTTGCAACAAGGCGAGCTTTGTACCATTGTATGGTGCCATCAACGTTCTTCTTGACCCTGTAAACCCACTTACAACCAACTAGATTAGTGTTAGGGGGCGGGGAACAAGTGACCGCGTCCTATTTCGACAAAGGGCCTGGTATTTATCCTGCATTGCCTGCTGCCAATGTGGGTGTTTGGAGGCCTGAGCGTAGGTAGTTGGTTCATGGTGAGCGGGAGGAGTGGGATCGGGTGGGAGCGGGTGACGAGAGGCAGTGTGGGCCTTAGGTTTGAGGTTGCCAGTTCGCGCTCTGGTGCGCATAGGATGGGTGCTGTCATCACTTGGGCGATAGTGAGACGGGGTGGCAGCAGGGTAATGGTGGGGTATCGGATCAGTGGGAGGAGGCGGGGGCTGCGTAGGGGTCGGTAGTGGTGGTGTGGGTGGTGACGGAGGCGGCTGAGCAAGGTCAAGTAGAACCGCGGGAGAGGGAGAGGCCGGGGGTGGGGTAGGCTCTCGAAGAGGAATGCTAAAGGCGGAGTAAGGGAAGGTGGTTTCATCGAAGACCACATGGCGAGCAACGTACATTCTCTTGGAGGCAACGTGATAACAATAGAAGCCCTTGTGTTTGGAACTATATCCCAGAAAGAGGCATGGGAGAGTCCGAAAATCAAGTTTGTGGTGATTGTAGGGCCGAAGGAAGGGATAGCAGAGACAGCCAAAGACCTTGAGGAGGGAATAGTCAGGATCTCTGGAGTAGAGAAGATGAAATGGAGTTTGGTGGTGAAGGTTTGGGGTGGTGGTTCTGTTGTGGAGGTAGATGGCAGTGAGAAAGGCATGTTCCCAAAAAACAGAAGGGAGCTGGGCTTGAGCAAGGAGGGCAAGACCTTTTTCAATGACGATTCGATTTCGCCTTTCAACTGCACCATTTTGTTCCTGTGTGTAGGGGCAAGACAGACGATGGAGAATGCCGTGAGACTCGAGATAGGGAGAGACGGAGCGGTATTCTCCTCCCTAATCGGACTGTAGGACTTTGACTGTGGTATTGAATTGTGTTTTGATCATCGCAAGAAATGAAATTAATGTGTCATACAGTTGAGACTTGTGAGATAAGAAGTAAATCCAAATAAATTTTGTGGCATCATCAATAAAGAACACAAAGTTACGAGAACCGTTTAAGGACAGAACAGGAGCAGGGCCCCAAACAACCGAATAAACAAGATCAAATGGAGATGCAGAGGACACGTGTTTTGCAGGAAGGTGCAACCTGCGACTCTTTCCAAACTGACATGCTTCGCAGACGGGCGGAAGCTTATTTGTGGTGGTGGGAAGTTGAAACTTGGACATAAGTTGACGGAGAACGGACTCATGAGGATGACCTAGATGACAATGCCAGCCTTCGAGAGATGTACGAGAGCATGTGAGGGTGGTGCGGACGGGTGGTGTGGCGGTGTTGGGGAGGCGGTAAAGGCCTTTTTCAGTGGTTCCTTGGAGGAGGATTTTGCCCTGCATTGTCTTGACAAAACACTTGTCACGAAAGAATTCCATAAACACATTGTTGTCGTTTGTAAGGCGATAAACGCTAAGCAAGCTTTTAGTTAGGGCAGGGACATGAAGAATTGATGATAATTTGACATTAGCAGACAACCCAAGTAAATAAGAGGAACCAATGTGAGAGATAGGAAGACGGTTACCATTCCCGACAGAGAGTCGGTCGGAGCCGGCATAGGAGTCCGAGAGCTGCAGCTTCTGAAGGTCAGGCGTCACATGGTCAGTGGCACCCGAGTCAAAATACCATGACGGATCCACAATGGACGAGGGGGAGGAGTAATTGGCGGAGCACTGCTGCGTGGATGTGTCGCGGCGGCGAGGCGGAAAATCTGCCTCGTTGAGGCGGTTGTAGCAGTTGAGTGCGAAATGCCCAAGTCTACCGCAGATTTGGCATTGGTGGCGTCGGCCAGATTGCTGCCTACGACCGGCGTTCGGTGAGCTTTCAGTAGACGGAGCGGGTGGCTGTCCTCGGCCTGCTGTGGACTGGCGCTGGGTGCTCGGGGAGCGAGTGCCGCGAGAGGCGACGTTGGCAGCAGGAGTCGTGGTGGACGAGTTGGACGCGGCTGGCAAAGGAAGGCGCGTTGAAGACGCCTGCTGATCACGAAGGAGGCGAGCTTCCTCTTGAAGCAGTAGGCCGACGAGATCCTCGATGTCGAGGGTGCCGGTCCGCATCATGAAGGAGGTGATGAACGGGCTGTAGAAGGCGTCCAGACTAGCGAGGATGTAGCTGGCAAGGTCCTCGGGGTCAACGGTGTAGAGGCTCTCGGCAAGGGAGTCGACAATAGAGCGTTTTTGATGGATGTATTCCATCATAGTTAAAGCTCCTTTCGGGATGGTCTGAAGTTGTTGTTTGAGTGCCATTCGACGAGCCCGGGTCTGAGCTTGATAAGTGCGCTCAAGGGTGGACCAAGCGTCGGCGGCGGTGGTGCATCGGGTGATGAGAGCAAGGGCACGCTCCGCAATGGTGGAGCGGAGCCAGAGGAGAACGAATCGGTCACGACGTCGCCAAAGGGTGAAGTCGGGATTGGGGGTTGGCTCGGCTTCGGCAGTGGCGCCGGGAAGGGTTTTTGAAGGTGGGTTGGTGTCGGTGAGGAAGGATTCGAGTTCGAAAGCTTCCAAGGCCGAGAGGACGGTATTCTTCCAAAGGGAATAGTTGTCACCGTCGAGTTTGATTGTGATGTTTGGGATTTGAAAGTTGAGAGGAGTGGTACTGGTGGTGGTGGCGGCGAGAAGGAGGTTGTCGTTAAGGGCGGGGTTGCCGGTGTTGGCCATGGCGGCAGTGGGAGGTTAGCAAGAGGGAGGGTAGACGGTGAAAAAAAACCCTAGGCTCTAGATACCATAATAGAATGTGAAGTTGTGTATTTACCATTGATCAATGAGGATATAAATATTACAAGGATGCATATCTTTCCTAATCCTAAAAGGATAGAGGAGAATATTTCTAGTTACAAATAGATAGATATATACTGAGTAAATCAATACTTTACATATACGGTTAATAGTGAAGTTGTGTATTTACCATTGATCAATGAAGATATAAATATTACAAGGATGCATATCTTTCCTAATCCTAAAAGGATAGAGGAGAATATTTCTAGTTACAAATAGATAGATATATACTGAGTAAATCAATACTTTACATATACGGTTAATACTGATCAACAAGGCTGGTTGTCGTATATTAAGTTCGAGCTCAAGTACCACGAGATTGATCGAGCTAGAGGGCTATACCAGAGGCTCGTGGAGGCTCATCCAACCGCTGGGGCTTGGATTAGGTACGCCGAGTTTGAATCGAAGATGGGTGAGGTGGCTCGGGCAAGGTCTTGCTATGAAAGAGCTGTTGATCTTTTTGGAGACGATGATGACGACGAGGCTGACCTTTTGCTTCTCGCATTCGCTCACTTTGAGGAGAGGTCTAAGGAAATCGAGAGAGCGAGATGTATCTACAAGTTTGCGTTTGATCGTATACTGCCCAAAGGCCAAGGCCAAAGCCAAGGTCGTTCTCTTGCTCAGGCTAGGGCTCGGGCTTGGGAGGTTTATACCAAGTTTGTTGCATTTGAGAAGCTGTATGGAGATAGGCAAGGGATTGAAGATGCTGTTGTGGGGAAGAGAAAGTTTCAACTTCAAGACGACGACCAAAGGATGAAACGATCGAAGGTCGTAGATTAATGTTTCATTGCGTTCGTTCTAACTCACTGATTATAGAAATATGTAGTTTGAGCTTTTCAAGATCGATCTTGTATTCTTGCTGGTGTGTTATTGAAATATGTAATATATATCATTGTTTTTTCAACCATTATATAGAAACTCCACTCTTGTGGCATTTCATATGATGGCATTTCATGCTCATTGTTTACTAAGTCATATATGATATATTCATGAGCCAAAAGCAACAAAATGAGATCTATGTAACGAACAAAATTTAGGCTTGGCACAGAAGCAAAATTAACCATATATATATATATGCTCATTTTTGTTTAAATTTATCTAGAAATGACAAAATCGTGCATATAAGATCGAACAAAAAGGCCAAACTGAAAACCTTTCACACAATCACGTGCAACACGGAATCCTCTATAATCAATTCCCAATCAAGATCTATCTATAATATTTATCGATCTATAATATATATATAACTAACTATTATTAAGAAAAAAAAAAGATAATGTCTCACATACTCCTTACTTAGGAATAATAGTACAAAGTTTAAACGACATCTCCACCAATGTGAGCTTCAATCCCTTAAATCAGATTGGAAGTATGGATCTAAATGGACATTTTTAAACAGCCAACACACAAGCAAGCAAGCCAAACACCTTAAATTGAAGATAGTCGACCAAACACAAGGCTAAAACATTAGGGAAATCTCTTTCGATTGGTATCCGGGTTTCAGCATCAAACTACATCCAGAGGTCTAAAATATGCAAGCATGTAGCTTGTGCACTTGGGAGTAGCTAAAGATTGACCCTTACCTTAACAATGTTCTTACATTGGTACCACTGATTTTTATTGTTGAAGCTGATGGTGCAAAAGGAGCACATTTTCACAGAAACACAGAGGGAAAAGATGTAAGGCATTTTCACAGAATTAAATCAATGAAACATCTCCATTATTTCCATTTACATGCACAGGGAAAAGATGTAAGACACCTAAATGTGGATTAAGATTCTGAGAACTATTCCGAAATGTTCAATCGGAAAGAACTTGTGGGTAGTATTTAAAGGTCCCCGGTTCGAACCCGGATGACCGCTCTTTATTTACCAAATTCAAGGATTAAGATTCTAAGTTAAACGACGAGACGTCCGCTCCAGTCCGCCTAATTTTAAAAAAATTAATAAAAATCATATATTTTTATTAGAATAAAAATTTTATTATTAAAAATTATAAATATACGAAAATTTTAGTTTTTCAGCCCACCCTAAATTTTATTTTCGGAACAGCTGCAAGTTAGCTTCACAGGCGTTCAATGGAGTACTAATTGTTTGTCAAAAATTCAAATATTTCCTCTAACGGCTACAATTCAAGATCCTCCCTCCATCTCTCTCTGATCTCTCCACTCTCACTCCTCCTCCTCCGCTCGCCTCTGTACAGATTTCGCACTGAAAGATGAAGCACTACATGCTCCCAAGATCTCCAGTGCTGAGGGAGGCGCATCCGTCGTCGGAGCTCCTCGCTTCTCCAAACCCTAGCTCGCAGAAGCACCGCTCCAATCGGAAGCAGCGTAGGTTCCCTGAGGAGAACGCGGATCCGAACACTGCTTCGCCTTTCGCCGGGAAGATGAAAAGTCCTCTGCCGCCCAGGCCTCCGCTCCCGTCCGGGAATCCGCTTAAGCGCAAGCTTAATTTCGAGGCAGTTCCGGAGGCTGGAGTTCCTTGCTCTTCTGATTCGGAAGTCAAGGTAACCCTAATTGCGTTTTTCATTTTTTTTTTGTTTGCGTCGGGGAAAAAAAAATGTGGGAGCCTGAATCAGATCTGATTGTGATTAATCTACAAGAGATTTAGCATTTTAGGTTAGGACTTGAGTAGGTCTTCCATTCTCGGGGAAGATTTTCATTCACTCTCGTATAAACAAAAGAGGGATTGAAGAATTTAAGAACTGATTTTGGATGATCTGTGTTATCATGGAGGGATACAATTTATACAACTAATTCTAGGCGGTTTCCAGAATGCAAGAGGACAACCGTTAGAAGAATACAAAGAGCTCTGATCATAAATGTTTCAGCATAATTGATTCGTTAATATCTCGTACGCTACAGGTTGTAGTGCGAATGAGGCCCCCAAGAAAAGACGATGAAGGTACAGAACTGATAGTTCAGAAGGTTGCGAATGATTCTTTGACAATCAGCGAAAAGAATTTGACATTTGATTATGTAGCTGATCCAGAAGCAACCCAGGCAAGAATCATTTAATTCCCACTTCTAATTGATGGCAGTATGTATAATCATGAATGTAATTCTTATGCTGTCTAATTTTGTTTGTGCAGATGGATATTTTTCAGCTAGTGGGTGCCCCTCTTGTGGAGAACTGTTTGGCTGGGTTTAACAGTTCTGTTTTTGCATATGGGCAGGTAGGTTATTAGTTTAATCAGGTGTATCAAGGTTTATTTTGCAACTTGTATATGGTAATTAAGATTGCAGATTATTGATCAATTATGTTAATCCTAATCTGATTAGACGGGAAGTGGAAAAACATTTACAATGTGGGGACCGGCCAATGCCTTGCTTGCGGAAAGCCCATTGTCTGATCAGCAAGGTTTGACGCCTCGTGTGTTAGAGCGGCTTTTTGCTCGTATTGAAGAGGTCAGTATTAAAATGTCTCACTATTTTACATGGAAATTGAACTGATTGGTGTCCATAGGAAATGAGAGTGATGATAGTTTGTCTCTGTACCAGGAGCAAATCAAGCAATCTGACAAACAACTCAAGTATCAGTGCCAGTGTTCTTTTCTTGAGGTAGTTTGTTAAATCTTAATGTCTTTTGTGTATCTGCTTAGTGTTTTTTCATATAACTTATATTTCTTTGATGTCGCAGATCTACAATGAACAAATTACTGATCTGCTCGATCCTAGTCAAAGAAATCTCCAAGTTTGATGCTCAACCTTCATTTTAAGTGCTACTATCAAGCTATCCTGTCTGTTCTAATGTACAATTTTAAGCTCTTTTCTATTTTCTGAAGATACGGGAAGATGTGAAATCCGGTGTATATGTTGACAATCTTACAGTGGAGTATGTGTCCTCTTTGAAGGATGTGAAGCATTTATTATTGAAGGTTACTACCGCAATCTGGTTTTGATATCTTAATATCTGCGTCCATTATGTGTTACAATTTCCCTATGACGACATTGTTTTTGGATGATGTTACAGGGGTTGTCAAACAGACGGACAGGTTCAACTAGTATCAATGCTGAGAGTTCTCGCTCTCACAGTGTGTTCACTTGTGTTGTTGAATCAAGATGCAAGGTATCATATGGTTTTATCTGATTAGATTCCTATCTGTATGGTAAGGCACTGTCTAACTTAAATAATGCATAATATCATAGATTGTATCGGATGGTCTAAGCAGTTGCAAGACTAGTAGAATCAACCTCGTTGATCTTGCTGGGTCAGAGAGGCAAAAACTCACTGGTGCTGCAGGAGAAAGACTAAAAGAGGCTGGAAATATAAACCGTTCATTGTCACAGCTCGGGTATGTTTTCACTAAGTTTCATGAATACGTTTCTCAGTAATAAAATAGTTCAATTACTTAATACTCCCTCCGTTCGGCAAAACTTGTCATTTTAGGGTGTTATTTTTGTTCAAAAAAACTTGTCATTGTAGGTATTTTGTCCTTCACTTTACAAAAATGCCCTTTATATGATTGATGGTTTGTTAGTTGTAGTTTTCAATAAAGTAAAAAAGGAGGGTAATAATTGAGGGTAAATTAGTACATTTGTTAATTGTCTTAAAACTTGTGAAATAAGCTAAAATGACAAGTTTTGCCGAATGAGGAAGTACTTATAAAGGTACTAACTGTCTGAGCATCTTTGGGGTGTTCCCATACAGGAATTTGATAAACATCCTGGCAGAAATTTCCCAAACGGGAAAGCAGAGGCATATTCCATACAGAGATTCCAAATTGACATTTTTACTGCAGGAATCTCTTGGTGGCAATGCAAAAATGGCAATGATCTGCGCAATATCTCCCGCACACAGGTATATACCCTTCACTCTTTTCTCAATTTTGCTCAAAACTCACTCTCCTCAAGTTTGCTGTAACTTTATTCCTCTTACATGTTGCAGTTGTAAGAGCGAAACATTCAGCACATTAAGATTTGCACAGCGTGCAAAGGTGATCAAGAACAAGGCTGTTGTGAATGAAGTGATGCAAGATGATGTTAATGTCCTGCGTGATGTCAACGCCGAGGAGATATATGAACAGGAGTCGACTGAGGCCAATGCTAAGGAGAAATATGAACAAGAGAGGATTCGCTGGACAGAGATAGAGAGTAAGTGGATGTCTCGTGCTGAAGAGCTGAGAGCTGAACTTGCAACAAGTCGTTCCACTGCTGAAACCGCCAAGAAGGAGCTAGAATTGGAAAAGAAATGCTCTGAAGAGCTCAAGGAAGCATTGCAACTTGCACTGGAAGGTCAGGCACAGATGCTTCAGCAGTATGCAGAACTTGAAGAAAGACATATGCAAATGCTTGCACACCACCAAAACATACAGGAAGGAATTGATGATGTCAAGAGGGCAGCTGCCAAAGCAGGAGTCAGGGGAGCTGAATCTAAATTCCTCAATGCCCTTGCCAGAGAAATTTCAGCCTTGAAAAAGTGGAAAGAGAAAGGGAGACACGGTATCTCTTAGACGAAAACAAGGTGCGTCCCGTTTATCTGGGTTGTATGAAGCTACCACTTACCAAGGTGCGTCCCATTTATCTGGGTTGTATGAATAATCACTGGCATAACTGCGTTTCTCTGAGATTAGACCTTAATGCTATCTTTACTTATGACTTTGCTCTTTATATGGCCTGTTCTTGCTGGATTTGTTCTTCTAATTCGGTTTCTCACTACAAATTTGGGGATATCTCGTTTTCCTTCTATTCGGTGTTTTCTGATTTTGCTATGGTGGGTAACAAGGGTGCAATGTCCTTTACGGGGATGGTCTTAAGGACGATCCTAATCCTTATTCCTCGGATCATTAGTACTAAAAACAACCACGTCCATATCTCGGAGTTTTGGTTTATGTATTTATATCCTTCGTTTCACTCCTATTGGCCTTGTTCTCTTTACAATTTTGTCATCTTGTCTGACTGATTCATACTACTTGTTTCTTATACACGAATGGTTAGGTATTTGATTTACCAATTTCTTTGCAACGATTCTGTCTTTGTTTGGATTTTGGTTGCAAGTCTTGCGGTGTTATCATGTGTTGCTTGGGTCACAACCCACCGATTACAGTCGTTTTGACTTTTTGCCTTGTTCAGGCGTAATCAAATTTTTTTGGCTTCACCCTGCCTCGTTACAAGTTCAGTGGTTGCATCATGTGGGTTGCTTACTGTGTTCACTCTTTTGTAGTCTACACTACTACTTATTTTGCTGGTTGCTTTTCTGTCATTCATTGGATAATCCAGTAGTTGTACATCAAATTAACACTTGTGGGAGGGTGTGCTGTTGCCTTCACTTTGCTACCATTACTCTTACCTTAGTTCCTTTAGACAATTTGGTGACATTCTTTTGTCCATGCATCTTGTGTGGTGTACCAAATATCCTATATACATGTTTATTTTTTGGGTTTGGCAAGTTCCTTGGAGTTGCATCTCCTCCTGGTTAAAGTAGCATATATGTTGTTTGGGTTTCTACTTGTATTCCTTCTGTTACTGTGTTGATAAATAAATATTATCATTACTTAGTCTACCCGCATTCGTCAATTTACCCGGATTACTTACAACTTTGTGCATTACTTACGACTGATTTTAGCCGTAAATGTGCATCTGAATGTGCATCTGAGTGGTTTTAATCGTACATGTGCATCTGAATGATTTTAGCCGTAAATGTGCATCTGAATGATAGTTTTTTTATATATAGTGAACTAGTTGAGTATGCTTGAGTGATGATTCAATATTTTTTGTTAGTATTTTTTTGAAGTGATCAATCAAGGCTTATGAATATGCTTGCTAAGGAGTTGGTCAAAACTTTTGTACTGCAGAAACGAGCAGCAGAGGCAGAGGAAGAGACGGAGAAGGCTCTCACAAACAGATTGGTAAGTTAAAGAAGAAGCACAAAAAGGAAGTGATCGAATGCTTCTAACCGATTCATCGAGGAGTCTCGTTTTCCACACCAAACACCGAGAGAATCCTATCCAAACACACAGGAGCATTGCAGCACAGATGATCACAGCTGGAAAGAAGAATTTACGGCGTTCTACAATGGAAATTAACGACGAAGAAGACCCAAAATTTGATGAGCCGTCGTCATCTTTGTTTTCTGGGTATGACAGATGCAACATATAGGGCAGCAGGAGAAGCTTTACATATTTTGTTGTTGCATTCCCCAGTCAAATATACCACGAAAAATGAGGCAATGTGTTGAGGGGATCAGAGGCTTATATATGTCCATTTGCCCTTCAAATTGTAAATCAACTGCTGTTGTCATTTGGAGACCATAAAACAGTTGCTTGTGACTTGGATTGGGTGGTGACATAAAACAAGGCCATATCTCCAAATCCGTAGCCACAATAAAAGTATATAGATGTATTCTTGCAAACTGAGTATCGATTTGGGGTATTTGCGCAAATTGGCCCTATGAATAGATAGATTTTAAGGGTAGTTTGACATTTAAAAAAATATGTTGGACTAAAAGCGTAATTATATATAAAGTTAGGTAAAAAAATATAAAACAAAAGAAAGCCATTCTTCATCGTCTTCTATCTTCCTCTTTCAGCCGCGACCGTACGCCGTCAACTATCTACATCTGTGTAGCTGCTGTCGCCTAACCACCGGAATCACCTCCGATGCCTTCCCGTTGCCAGCAAAGCCCCGCCACCGTGCTCGTCACTCCTTCCCGAAGCTGCATCCCCCAAACATTGGTGTCACCATCACCGTCGTACGTTGTGTACAGGCATCGATTGGTAGAAGAAGAAGGCGATCCGCTGCCAGCAAGCACCACCGTCGCCGATGTCGACTCCGCCGATTGTCTATAGACCGGCCAGGAAGAAGGCGAAGACCAACGTCCTTTTGGACGTTGTTCATGTACGTCAATTTGTGACCCGTTCGGCCCGTCTAGCAACGTGGAATTCGACGTTGCTGTCTGGCAGAAAACACAACGTCCAATTGGACGATGCAAACAACGTAGAATCCGACGTTGTTTGAAACGTTGAACGAATTAAACGGTTTCACAAAGTTGGTGGAACCGCCATTGAAGAGAATTGGCGAGAAAGAGAAACCTGAAATTTTAATAACTGTGTTCTGTATACTTTCTTCTATGTTCAGAAGCTTGGTTACAATATTATATATACAAGCTTATACTTGGGCCTCCAGCCCATTACTAAGCCCATCAACTCTTATATCTCCAATACCCCCTTCAAGCTGGTGGTGGAGCTTGCTGTAATCCCAGCTTGGGCAGAATCTCCCGAAGACGTATACCAGGTAATGCTTTTGTCAAACAATCAGCAAGCTGGCTAGAAGTGTGAACATGAGACAAATCTATGAGGCCTTCCAGAAGTTTTTCCCGAGCAAAATGGCAATCAAGCTCGATATGCTTGGTACGCTCATGAAATACCGGGTTCTTGGCAATATAGATTGCCGCCTGATTGTCACATTTGACTGGTATAGGAGCAATTTTCGGGACACCAATTTATGCATGTAAGCGACTCAACCAAGCAAGCTCAGCACAAACCCTTCGGAGAGATCGGTACTCAGCCTCGGCCGATGACAAAGATATGCTCTGTTGTTTTTTCGATTTCCACGAGAGCAAATTTGATCCAAGTAAGACGATGTAGCCACTTACGGAACGACGGGTTTGAGGGCAAGTAGCCCAGTCGGCATCACAATAAGCTTGCAACTTGAAATTGGAAGCTGAGCTGAGAAGCAGACCAAGATGATGAGTGCCTTTTAGGTATCGAAGTACATGGATTGCTGCAGCCATATGAATCTGTCTGGGTTTTTGAAGAAATTGGCTCAACATCTGGATGGCGAAAGCTAAATCTGGTCGAGTGTTCACAACAAAGTTAAGCTTTCCCACAAGTCGACGATACACTAGTGGGTCTGGCAAAAGAGGGCTATCGTCAGAAAGCAAAGGAGAGTCCAAAACCAAAGGACTAGCAACCGGAGAACCAGATGGAAACTCGTCAAGTACCTCGGAAATGAACTTCCTTTGGCTCATGATCAGACCTTGATCTGTCTTGATGAACTCTATTCCCAGGAAGAAGTTTAGAGACCCTAAATCCTTGATGCGAAACCGGTTATCAAGAAATTCTTTCAAATACTTCATCTCCTTCACATCATCCCCTGTCAATAGGATGTCATCGACATAAACGGCAACAAACACGGTGGAGGTTTTCGATTTCTTGGAGAAGAGTGAATAATCATTCTTAGACTGTATATAACCTCTCGATTTCAGTGCTGCGGACAGCTTTGCGTACCATTGTCTCGACGCTTGTTTCAAGCCGTACAACGACTTATGCAATCGGCACACCAAAGAAGCATCAGCCACAGCCAGTCCTGGAGGCGGTTTCATGTAAACTTCCTCGTCTAAGTCGCCATGGAGGAAAGCGTTGTTGACGTCGAGTTGAGACAACGACCACTTTTTCTCCAGTGCGACTGATACCAAAGCTCGGAGTGTAGTCATTTTAATGACCGGTGAGAAAGTCTCGGTATAATCGATGCCTTCTCGCTGAGTAAAACCTCGAACCACTAATCGAGCTTTGTACCTCTCAACGGATCCATCAGCTCTCCTTTTAACCTTATAAACCCATTTGCAACTTATCGCCTTCTTCCCACGCGGTAAACGGACAAGGCTCCATGTGTTATTGAGGTCTAAAGCCTCAAATTCAGTCTTCATAGCCTCCTGCCAAGCATGGGATTGAGAAGCTTTGGAGTAAGAAGTGGGCTCAACATCCCTCTCTAAAGTAGGATCAATAGAGGGAGTTGGAAAGGACAAAGTGGAGGTTAAAGTATGATTGCACAGATGCATATCTTGAACATGACAAACATAATCAGAGAGGTGTGCTGGTGGGTGATGTACTCTCGTTGATCTCCTAGTAGCAACAACTGATCCTTGACTAGAAGCCTGAGCTGGTGCTAAAACTGATGCTTGATCTGGTGTTAGAGAACCCTCTGAAGTGGTCTGTGAAGGATGATTATAAGAAGGATGGGGATCTGTGTATTCAGCAGTGGATTCCGGAAAGGGGCTTTGCAAAGATCTGGGTGCAAAGGAGTGTAGAAGCTGAGAATGTTGCGGCTGAAAAGGAAGAATAGCTTCATGAAACACCACGTCCCGAGAAGTGAATACACTCTTAGTTGTGAGATTCAAGAGCTTATATGCCTTTTGCCCAAACGGGTATCCCAAAAATGCACATGGCACTGCCCTTGCTTGGAACTTATCCCTACCTTGTTGCAATGTTGATGCAAAACACAAACAACCCAAGGTTCGAAGATGATCATAAGCCGGAGAACAACCAAACAATACTTCATAAGGTGTTCTTTGTTTCAACAAGGGAGTTGGAAATCGATTAATCAAATAAGTTGCTGTCAATACACACTCTCCCCAAAACCTTATAGGAAGATGAGAATCAAACAGTAACGCCCTTGCGACCTCTAATAGGTGCCGATGCTTTCTCTCAACGACACCGTTTTGTTGTGGCGTTGCTACACAAGATGTCTGATGTATAATTCCTTCTTGAACGAAAAAATCTGATGTTTCTTTGCTCTTGCCCAACTCTAAAGCATTGTCTGATCTGATGACAGCAACCTGCCTTCTAAATTGCCTCCTAACCATTGCTAAGAAGCCTTTCAACACAGGGAAAGCATTGCTTTTGATAGAGATTAAATGCACCCAAACTGTTCTGGAGAAATCGTCTACCACTGTCAAAAAATACCTATAACCATTATAAGTCGGAACCTTGTAAGGACCCCACAAATCTATGTGTATCATTTCGAATACACGAGTGCTCTTGATGGAACTAAGAGGAAAAGCCAGTCTCGGTTGTCTAGCTCTTGCACATACTCCACAAGCATCTAAAGCAACCTTATCAGATTCTTCTAACTTTAGAAAATTCAAAGTTCTAAGTTTATAATAAGGAAGATGTCCGAGTCTGTTGTGCCACAATGCAACATTTACATGACAAACTATCCGATTCTGCAAAATATGAAACCTATCACCAGTTTTGCCCTTTGACCGTGGATCCAGCAAGAACAATTCTCTGTAGGCTCTACCAAGCTCGATCGGTACCTTCATAGTAGGGTCCTGCAACAAGCATCGTGTTGGTGTAAACAAAATGTTGCATTGTCTGTCCTTAATCAATTTGCCCACTGACAACAAATTGCATTTGAAAGGTGGAACATAGAGCACATCCTGCAGGATCAAATCATCCAGGACTTGAACCCTTCCAGTTGTGTGCACAGTTGTGATCTCTCCAGTTGGTAAAGTAATTTTCAACGGATACAATAAACGTTCCTTGTTTGTGAACAAAGAGAGATCACTGCTCATATGGCAACTCGCACCACTGTCTATGATCCATGCTACATTATTCAATATACTATTGAACTTGGGAGCCTTAGAGTTACCTGCAAACCCGGCGAATTCATCCTGAACATTGTCCTTCCCTTGCCGTGTAGAGCTCGCAAGCAGACTCAGCAACTGTGTAACCTGATTTGGTGTGAGCTCCGGACCTCCTGCACCACTAACATCAGACGATGCCCCTGCGGATCCTGCAAATTTGTCATCTCCTCCTTTCTTCTTGTTCTTGTGTTGCAAGTGCGGTGGGAAGCCGATGATATGATAACACTTTTCCACTGTATGATTCGCCTTCTTACAGTTCGTGCAATACATACCTTTCTTCTCAGAGTTTCCCTTTGGAATCGAATGAGTGCTAGCATGCATCGAAGTGGAATCCGACAAGATTGAACCGGGAACATGAACTTCCCTCTGTTTTTCTTCCTGTGACAGCAAGTAATAGGCATAATCCACATCAGGAAGAGGTTTCATCATGAGAATTGTACCTCGTGCTGTTGTGTATGTCTCATTGAGTCCCATTAGAAACTCGAGCAACTTCTGTTCTTCCACGAACTCGACGAACTTCTTCGATCCTCCACAACTGCAAGTCGGAAAATCGCGAAGACTAGCAAGCTCATCCCACAAGGATTTCTTCTTGTTGTAGTATGAAGCAATGGTGTCTGTGCCCTGAACAATTGAGTTTGACTCTCGCTGAACTGCAAACAACTGAGCGCCGCTCGCTTGTCCATATCTAGCTCGTAACTGCTTCCAAATCTCTGTTGCTGTGCTTGTGTATATAACGCTACTGCGGATCTCGGTGCTAATAGACATGATCAACCAGGAGATGACCATGTCATTGCACCTTTCCCAGCGTCGATAATCTGGATCTGTTCTTGTCGGCGCTTGTATCGTTCCGTCGACGAAACCTAACTTGTTTTTCGCCGAAAGAGCAATCTTCATTGAGCGATTCCATTCGCCGAAGCTTCTCCCATCGAACGGTGGTGACACCAGGACGAGGCCGGGATGATCGCTTGGATGAAGATAAAAGGGGCTCGTGATGTCAACGACGACCCCTGTTTCTGTTCTGCCATCTCCTTCAACCATGACTATAATGGTTGAAATTTCTTCAATTTCTGTGCGGAAGTTGAGTTATATGATGAACAATCAACAGGAGGAACCCTCCTGCTCTGATACCATGAACGAATTAAACGGTTTCACAAAGTTGGTGGAACCGCCATTGAAGAGAATTGGCGAGAAAGAGAAACCTGAAATTTTAATAACTGTGTTCTGTATACTTTCTTCTGTGTTCAGAAGCTTGGTTACAATATTATATATACAAGCTTATACTTGGGCCTCCAGTGAGGCGTCCTTTGAAAACCACTTTGCTCGACCAGTGACTTGTTGACAGATCTGCGAGAGAGAGAGAGAAAGGCAACAGTGATGGCGGATCCTTCGACGGAGAGAGGCAACAGTGGAGGAGACGGAGTGGTTGGTAGCATCGACGGCGGGTCCGCGGAGAGGAGGGAGGAGGAGACGCCGACGGTGGCGGCGGGGATGGGGGTGGACAGATCCGCCGGTGGCAGTGGTGGTGATTCGGCGTCAGCGGGTAGAGGTGGTGCTGCTGCTGCTGTGGTGGAGGCGCGCGGCAGAGGTGGTGGTGGCGTGGTTGGTCTTCGACGGAAACGATATGAAATTTCTCCGGTCCCGGCTCCGGTTAGACGGGTTAGTTTTAAATTTTGTATTTACATTAATTAAATATATTTTTCAAAATCTGGGAAATATTAGTTTAATATTAGGGGAAATTAGGACAAGATAGCGTTAAATATTACTCAGTAGTTTGAAAGTTTTGATTGAAATAAAATTTGTAAAAAATAGTATGCTGTCTAGTAAATAGATTTAGCAAGATAACATCAAATTTGTAAATCCATCATCTTCCCCAATAGATGAAGATCGAGTCATGTTTTTCCTGGGGAACCCTATTTACACCGTAAATTAACGTTTAATTAAACGTTATTAAAACGTCAAATAAGATGTTATACAACGTCGAATCCAACTTTGTTGCTTAATTTTTAACATTACTTGAAGGGTCATACTTGCGCGAGAAAGAAGAAAGAGACGAACAAGAAAGTGTGCAAGTTGAAGAAAGGCACTGGGACTCCATCCAAGGCCTCTGATGAATCATGTGACTCGGATATGCACCCATTCGCACTTGATAGTGTACGTTCAAAGGGGTTTCGAGCGAATTTTGTAAGGGAAGAAGCTAGAGCAGGTCGCTGTGGTAGAGCCCGAACCTCCCGACCTCCTGAAGATGCCCAATAATGGGGTTTTAACTGGGGTCGTGACAATGTGGATCCTTTTATGTTCAGGCATATTACAGCAGCTGTGAACATCATAGGAGATGATCACTGTGGATATCGAGCTTTAGCACAACTGGTGTTACCGCAAGGGGAGGCACGGTTCGCAGATATGAAAGGGTTATTGTGCAACCATTTGGAACGGAATCATCAACTTTACACCGGTTGTTACATGGGAGGGTATTCGTTGCATAAGTTTGTCGACCTGCAGAGTTACTCGGGCATAGTGGAAGGTGACCGGAGATACTGGATCGAGTTGTCGATCATGGGTCTTGTGTTTGCGACCGTCTACCAAGTGCCCCTCATTATCTTATCTTGGCATCAGCCCTTTACGTGCCTCCCTATGTACACCGAACAGCCAAATAACGCCCCTCAGGAGGTGACACTAGGGTTGGCATGCATCGGGAACCAAGATCATTTTACTGCGGTGAGTTTGATATGTGTTAGTAGTTCATCTATAAATTACAAACATTAACATTTTCCTATACTTATTACAGATATGGTTACATCCTCACGCTCCTTTACCTCCGCCAACGCATGAATGGACGGCATACCATCACCCGAGTGTCAAAGGATGGGATACTACTTTCAATGATCAATTTGATAGATTTAGAGCATTGCGGGTTCAAGAAGGTCGTCCCCTACCCCATGTTTAGCAGTCGTGACACAATATTTAGCGCCTGTTGCACTATTATGTTAGATGTTGTAAAATACAAACATTCATATTATCTTATTCCACATATTATGTTGTATTACTTGGTAGAAATAGTGCTGAACTATATATAATGTCTGATTTGATATTATACATCCATATTAAAACGTCTGATTGGACGTTGTGAAGTAGCCCAAACTAGCCTAAACCCTATAGATCAATGTCCTTTAAGAATGTTGCTAGCTCGATCAGGCACCAAACAATATAAGTCAAGTGAGGAACACAAGAAAAGGCTTCTGTAAATAGAAGATTGACCGAGTTGAGAACCCTTGCAAGAAATACAGTAATTTTGGCCCTTCAAATCAGATATGCACAGTTTTTTCCAACATGTGATGCTGTAAATAAAAAGGAGAAAATACCTTGGAATCATATGCAGCAGTAACAAGAAGAGAGGGTCTATGCCTGAAAGAAATAGCATAGCAAACATGCAATTATATATTGATCTTACACATTATAAAGTTCATAAAGGGCGAGGCAATAATGCATTTACAACCTGAAATAAGAATATAGCAATCATCAAAACAACTAGAAAAATCATTATACATATATATATTGTTTAATTTGCATTCATCATTGGCCACATACAAACCTAGTTCACTAAGAAGTATGAAATTCCCATTAGTTAGGTGGACACCAACCGTTCAACACAAAATAATGCAAACGTCGCCAGTCTCTTTTACTTGGGTTTCTTCCATTTCTAACACATGTGCACTGGTTCGTACACTACCAGAGTCGATCATTTGTTCAGCGCATTCTGCAGATTTTAAGGGGCCATCACCAGCATTGTGAACTCCATCCCCTAATCAGGTTTGAATTACTTGGTTAATTACATAAAATCGCCCTTAAATATAGAACTTTGTAGAAAAGGCACCCTTCCTAATTTGTTTTTATATAAATCACCCAATAATCTTAATTCTCTTTAAAAAGAACCCAAGACACTTTTAAATGTTAAAAAAATAATAAGTTTATCTAACAATGCAACACTAATTTAAAACTTTAATGCAAAAAATTGGATTTTCACAAACTTTTCTCTCTTCTTCTTCCTGTACGTACTGGTTGATGAACTATTTTGAAACTCAACATTCTCCTTTTCAGGACAAGTTTTGATTGCTCGATGAATTAACGAAGATGGATTAGGTAAAGAGAAGAAAAATAAGAAAATAAATAGGAAATACAAATATTTACCATAATTAAAAAAAGATATGGGATAAAAAAATAATTAAATATTAGAACTAGGTTTTTATAACCGTTATTTTTAATGGGATAAATATACTAAAACTAGGTTTTTATAACCGTTATTTTTATATAGATGTTATTATTTTTATGCATTATCAATAAAATATTTTGAGACAACCCTTATTATTTAGTAAAAGCAACCCAATTAACCTGTTTTCTTTATTATTGTCTAAAAAACAAATGTATGCTTGCAAATTGGCCTATGAATAGACAGATTTTAAGGGTAGTTTGACATTTGAAAAATTATGTTGGACTAAAATGGTAATTATATATAAAGTTAGGTAAAAAAATATAAAACAAAGAAAGTTCATTCTTCATCGTCTTCTATCTTCCTTGTTGAGCCGCGACCGTACGCCTACATCTGTGTAGCTGCCGTCGCCCAACCATCGGAATCCCTCCGATGCCTTCCCGTTGCCAGCAAAGCTCCGCCACCGTGCTCGTCACTCCTTCCCGACGCTGCATCCCCCAAACATTGGTGTCACGTACCATCACCGTCGTACGTTATGTACAGGCATATATCGATTGGTAGAAGAAGAAGGCGATTCGCTGCCAGCAAGCACCACCGTCGCCGATGTCGACTCCGCCGATTGTCTGTAGACCGGCCAGGAAGAAGGCGAAGACCAACGTCCTTTTGGACGTTGTTCATGTACGTTAATTTGTGACCCGTTCGGCTCGTCTAGCAACGTGGAATTCGACGTTGCTGTCTGGCAGAAAACACTGTCCATTTGGACGTTTGCAACGTCGAATCCGACATTGTTTGCAACGTCGAATCCGATGATATAATCCGCGGATTTTAAAAAAAAAAAGAAAAAAAAAAAGCGTCCTTTAAAAACCACTGTACAAAACGTTGCTTGACCAGTGCCTTGTTGACAGATCTGAGAGAGAGAGAGAAAGGCAACAGTGATGGCGGATCCTTCGACGGAGAGAGGCAGCAGTGGAGGAGGCGGAGTGGTTGATAGCATCGACGACGGGTCCGCGGAGAGGAGGGAGGAGGATGTTGTGATGTGTGGATGATTGTCCCACATCGAAAAATACGGAACCCCGGGCCTTGCATATAAGTCAGTGGGTTACTTCTCCTATAGCCAATTGGTTTTAGGATGGAACCCCGCTGGTCTTATGTGCTCGGCTTGGGTGCGCATGATGCGCTCGGACGTGTGGACCCCCCACGTTATATGGCCCACGTTAGACGGGTTAGTTTTAAATTTGTATTTACATTAAATATATTTTCGAAATATGAGAAAATATACTATTTACTGATTTAGTTTTGAAATATAAGTATGTTGACTTTTTAGCACGTTTTTTTAATTAGTTAAAAACTATAGTATATAAAATAATAAATCTTTTATTGATTTTTTACATAATCATATATACTCCTTATTAGTAATATATATAAAATTATGCAAAAAAGTTAAAAAAAATTAGTATTATTTTATATAATTTTTAACTCTATAAAAAACGTGTTAAAAAGTCAACGGACTTATATTTGAAATGAGCAAAGTACTGGGAAATATTAGTTTAATATTAGGGGAAATTAGCACAAGATAGCGTTAAATATTACGGAGTACTCAGTAGTTTGAAAGTTTTTATTGAAATAAAATTTGTAAAAAATAGTATGATGTATAATAATTAGGTTTAGCAAGATAACATCAAATTAGTAAATCCATCATCTTCCCCAATAGTTGAAGATCGAGTCCTGATTTTTCGTTTTTGTTTTTTTTTGTTTTTTTGTTTTGTTTTTTTTTTTGGGCGCGAACCCTATATACAGTGCAAATTAAATTTCAATTAGACGTTATTAAAACGTCGAATTGGATGTTATACAATGTCAAATCCAACGTTGTTACTCAATTTTTTACATAACTTAAAGGGTCATGTTTACGCGAGAAGGATGAAAGAGAGAAAGAAGAAAATGTGCAAGGAGATGAAAGACATTGAGACTCCACCCAAGGCCATTGCCGTTGAAGAGAGAGGAAATCGAAAAATGGCACAAGATACCCTCCATCATCTCCAAGAAAGGGGCTACTACTACGACTTCAGAAGAAGCCCAGACGATGAAAACGTATTGAACGACCTTTTTCTCGCACACCCGGATGGGATTCGTCTCTTAAACAAGTACCCATATGTCATCATCATGGATAGTACGTACAAGACCAACGCTTAAGTACTCTATCATACATCTTCGTACGTTTCTTATTTATCGAATGTTATACTTATGTGAGGACATTGCTATATTACGTCAACAGGTACAACGTCGCTCTGTGCGAGATAGTTGGCTTAACGCCAATGGGAAATAACTTTTGCATCGCCTACGCCTTTATGGCTCGCGAGAACGAAGACACGTACACTTGGGTCCTGAACAACCTAAGTGTTCTTCTTCAGGGTAAAGTACCCGATTCGATCAAGACATATCTGGAGCTGGGCCTTCTCGCGGCACTTAAGGTGGTCTTTCCCAATGTGCAACATCTACTTAGCTGGTTACATGTAACTCGCAAGAGTGAAGAGGCCGCATTGAAGATTACCAAAATTTTGAAACTTGCACAACTATTCAAGAATCACGTGTGGGGTTTATTCTCGGCTTCTTCAGAGGAGTCGTTCGAACGGCACCGGCGATGGCTTCACCACCAATGGCGGTTAGCACCCGGGGTCATGGGGTATCTGGAATCAGTGTAGCTTATCCACCGGACAAGCCTTGTGAGATGTCACACCGACCACGTCCTCAACTTTGGAACGAGGACAACCAATAGGTACGCATATCGTTTCCGTTGTTACCCTTGTAACTCCTTTCCTAAATTTCGACATTCGTTCACCTCGAGCACATGATGCAATGTATAGGGTTGAAGGCCAGCATAAAGTGTTGAAGGAAGCATTGCACTCGTCCACAGGTGATTTTTGTGTCGTGGTGGATGCCATTCATCGAGTTAATGAATGTCAGGTGCACGATCTCCAGACTGCCTTGGAGATAGATCGTTTCAAATGGCCAACTAACGCACACAACGTCCCCTTATTCGAAGAGGTTAAGCACGTGGTTTCGAAGAAGTGCTTCGAATATCTGTACAAGTTTTGGAGGACCGTTGTCGATGGAAAAGTACCTGAAGAGTTCGTCGACCGGTATTGGAGAATTTGCTATGGGTTGCCGTGTGTGCACGACGTTCAGCGTTGTGTTGCTGAAGAAGTTCCAATATCACCAGACGACATCCACCCATTTTGGAGAGATCTGACATGGGATGAATCAGAAAATGCTGCCTTACCCAATGCCATGTCGTCTTCATACACTGCCTCCAATGAAGCCTGTGACCCTGATCTGCACCCACCCGAGCGTGGTAGCTTACGTTCAAAGGGAAGACCTAGAGGGAGGAGGAACCCGTGCAGAACGAATCTGTTGCGATATGAGGAATATCAGGCGAATTTTGAAAGGGAGGAAGCCAGAACAGGTCGTCATGGTAGGGACCGAAACTCCTGACCTCCGTCTGACACACAATACTGGAGTTTTAGCTGGGGTCACAATAATGTGGACCCGTTTATGTTCAGACACATTACAACAGCTGTGAACACCATAGGAGATGGTCACTGCGGATATCGAGCTTTGGCACAACTGATGTTAAGGCCAGGGGAGGCACGGTTCGCAGACATGAAAGGGTTATTGTGCAACCATTTGGAACATAATCATCTACTTTACACTGGTTGTTACATGGGAGGGTATTCGCTGCAAGAGTTTGTTGGCCTGCAGAGTTACTCCGGCATAGTGGGAGGTGACCGAAGATACTGGATCGAGCTGCCGATCATGGGTCTTGTGTTTGCGACCATCTACCAAGTGCCCCTCGTCGTCTTATCTTGGCACCAGCCCTTTACATGTCTCCCTATGTACACTGAACAACCAGATAACGTCTCTCATGAGGCCACACTAGGGTTGGCATGCATCGGAAACCAAGATCATTTTGCGGCGGTGAGTATGATATGTATTACTCTCGCTTCAATTGCATTTCATCCTTAAATTACAAAAATTAACATTCTACTATACTTATTGCAGATATGGTTACATCCCGACGCTCCTTTACCTCCTCCAACGCATGAATGGACGGCATACCATCACCCGAGCGTCAACGGATGGGATACTCGCTTCCAAGATCAATTTGATAGATTTAGAGCATTGCGGGTTCAGGAAGGGCGTCCCCTACACCATGTTTAGCAGTCTTGACACGATGTTTAGTTATCGTTGCCCTATTATGTTAGACGTTGTAAAATAAAATTCTAACATCTATTATAAAAACATTCATATTATCTTATTCCACATATTATGTTGTATAAGTTCAACTATACAATTACCTTTGTCTTTATTATTCTTTTTTCACACTTCTATTTGTGCTATAGTTCAATTATACGAATTTTTTCAAAAAAAAAAAGCATTCATATATATAAAAACAAGTATTGTAATATAACGTCCGATCCGACGTTGTGATATATTTTTTTACGAATCCCAACGTTCGATTGGACGTTGTGATTTGGCTCGATCAGGCCCGCTTTACAACATCTAATCCGACGTTGTAAAGTGTCCGACCCGCCCCATCATGGGCTCAAATGTACAACGTTGTATACTTCATAGTTCATATTACAATGTCGGATCCGACGTTGTAATGTAATTAACGCTACAACGTCAGATCAGACGTTTAACAACTTTAATCCGTGTATTTGCAGTGGATATAGGGACACCCAAGTCATTTGTTTAGCGCATTCCGCGGATTTTAAAGGGTTGAGTCTCTTCTCAACCCATTACCAGTATTGTGTGAACTCCATCCCCTAATCAGGTTTGAATTATGGATCTAAATGGACATTTTTTAAACAGCCAATGCAGCACACACGCAACCCAAACACACTAAAACTGAAGATCCGACAAAAACATATGGCTAAAAACATTAGGGAAATCTCTTTAAATTGGTATCCAGGTTTCAGCATCAAACTACATCCAGAGGTCTAAAATATGCAAGCATGTAGCTTATGCACTTGAGAGTAGCTAAAGATTTTGACCATTTGACCCATAGCAAAGATCCTACAATGGCACCACTGATTTTATTGTTGGAGCTGATGGTGTGAAAGGACACCAATCGCGTTATTTGCCTGTCAGTTTGATCTGCCACATCGAAATTCCTAAAAAACAAACATTCATAAGTCCTGAGGAACAAAAAGGCGTCAATGAAAAGGGTAGCAGTTTGCCCGACAGATCACAAGTTTACCTTGCAGCAGCGTCTATCCGAAGTTGATTCCTTGTGCAAGGGGCAATTCGTTTCCGTAATTAATGGTACTGCCCAATCAAGACAAGTATGAACATTAAGGTTCATGAAGTTGAAGGGCATGATTTACTAAAAAAATGCAGCTTTAAATTACAAGAAATCAATTTTTGTTGGAGTTTAGTGAGCATACCATGTTGATCGTCTCATGTACTGTTTCCATGAGTCACTTCCTGCTTCTCGGCCCCCACCTGTAGCCTTTTCACCGCCAAAAGCGCCACCAATTTCAGCTCCATTTGTGGGTATGTTTACATTCACAATTCCACAGTCACTGCCTAGTGGCCTGCATTCATTTATAAGAGAGAGAGAGAGAGAGATCAAGCTTCAAGATATTTTCATGAACGAAGAATTTTATTTGCCCTGAAGATAACTATCCATTCATTTGAATAGCTCATTGGCCAGATCGCCACCTACCAGTGGTCTGATTTTCTTATGGGCCAATTACCCGACTCCAAACGTCAAACAACAAGGGTGGGGGGACATACAGATTGTGGAAGCCTTTAAAGGAACAGATCACTCACCCTATCCATCTGAAGAGAATCTCAGGTTTACGTGTGAAAATTGAGCTACTTAATCCTTGGGGAACTGAGTTGTTAATTGTGATTGCTTCTTCCAAAGTCTGAGAAGAAAAATGGTAGTGTGATCAGACAAGTGTGAAATATAACCCTTCTGCAAGACTCGTATGTCAAGCCTGTCCAAAATTCATAAAACAAGAGAAACGAAAGAAAAACATTGCAAAATAAACATCGTGGGCTTACTTTAAATTTCATAACATAAAGCACAGGAGCAAACAATTCTTCCTTCACAACAGCTGCATCGGGGGTAATCTCAACAATTGTTGGCTGCACAAAGTTTCCTTCAGACTCTACAACCGAACCACCAGTTAGGATTTTTCCACCCTGGAAGAGATTATTTAGTCAGTAGTCAATATGAAAGCATGCTTTCACATGTCATTTGATTTATGAAAAGTAGCAAACAAGTCAAAAGACGGATAACTTGCTTCATTCAATATCAATTATTGCAGGAAAATTAGTAAGCACACCACTCACAAGCTACATTATGAAATATAAGTTATATAATGGGAGAGCACAGCCCTTATTTGAAGTCAAAATCTAGAGTCGAAGGTAAAATTAGATGGAGAGCTCATACCTGAGACTTGATTCGCTCAATACCCTTTACGAAGTTCTCCACTGAAGATTTGGTATGTAATGGGCCAAGCAAGGTACCATTCTCCAACGGATCTCCTATTTTCACTTGCTTGTAAGTAGTAAGTAGTTGATCAAGCACCTTCTGGTATATGCTCTCATGGAGGAGCTTCATCGCAAGACAAGGACAAATATTATGTCAGAAATGTGATATTCAGCTCATATTCAAGGAAAAGGTTCACAAGAAGAAGAATGTTCTTTTTCATCAAGAATCAACATACCAGTCTACGGCAAGTTGTGCATCGCTGACCAGCAGTGCCAACAGCAGCAAACAGAACAGAACGGGCAGCTAGCTGAATGTCAGCATCATCCATGACTATGATGGCATTGTTTCCACTTAACTCAAGCAAGCATTTACCAAATCTTTGATTTACAGTTTGTTGCACCATGAGACCAACCTGTAAACAAGGAGATCAAGTAATGTTAACTAAGATTGAGGGTCACTCCATATATAGTTGAGAGGAGTTGAAATTGCAAGTAATATATTGTGATATGTATAATAAACCAAAAAACTGATAATTCCTTCATAGAATATCAACACAGCTTGAATAAAGTACGGTTAACACTAAGGAAACAAGAATGATCCATGTCTTCATTATGCAACAATATTTCAACAACAAAAAACTATGCTTTAAAGCAGTAATATTTCAAATAGGTGACAAACATTCTTCACTTAAGATTACATCTGAAGACATTCCAATAATACATCCATAAGATGTGAAGGTCCAAAATTACAAATGCATGACTATTAAAGCAAGCAAAAAACACAACTATAAATTTGATCCATTTGCATAAGTGAGGGAAAAGCACATGTAATCCCGAAGGGGAGACCAATAGAGTAGGGTAGGCTTACTTGAGAACTTCCAGTGAAGGAAACAAGCGGAATCCGCACGTCTTTTGCAATAGCTTGACCAATTTCAGCACCTCCACAGAAGGAGGTGAAAATTGCACCAGGTAAGTTGTTCTTCTCCAAAACTCCAGCAATAATTTTTGTCAATGCGATAGTTACCAGTGGAGTTGTGGGAGCGCCTTTCCTGATTTTATGAGACAAGGTAAAGGTTCAAAATGTTCTCAGAAGCCACTTTTTCGAAGCTGAGATAGAAAGATAAACAGCATAGACATCTTGGTAGCTGATATAGCCAAGGGTTGGTAGCATTCAACATGTTTTGACTTTTGACGTTTTAAATCTGTTGAGAGATTAGATTTACAAAAATAAAATACTCCGTATTAGGGAAGGGCAATGATGAGGAGAAATCATCAGCAGTTTTGTTATACAATTCATTTGATTTCATCAAGATAAGCAAGTCATATTGTATTATACTATGTATATATAAACACTTTCTGTCAATCACTGACAGCAGGAGAACTTGAACATTATCAGGTTTACTGTGAACTGTTTACGTAACAGATACTCACGTTGTAATGGGGGAAAAAAACAGTAAACCTAACTAGGAAAATTGAGATATACTTGTTAGAACTCCAGTTAAGATAGAAGACTTACCAAACAACAGAATTTCCGCACACTAGCGCAAGACATGCATTCCAACCTATTCATCAAATGAAGTTCACGAATCATAATCCAGTAGGGAATTTAAAATTAAAACTTTCTACAGAACGAAGAGAATAACCCATTTCAGCCTCTACTAACTTTCGACAAACTAAAAAAGTAGAATATTTATCAATTAGCACTGACAGCACAATAACTTACCAAGAACAGCACAAGGAAAGTTGAAAGCTGTTATCACACCTACTATTCCAAGAGGATTCCACATCTGCAGATAGCAACCACACATTAGAACGATACCAATTTATTGGATTCAGTATGTAATTTTTTTTATTTGAGTATACCTCGAGCATCGCATGATTTGGACCTGTTGGAGAAAAGAATTACCATCATTAGTTGAGATATGTATCTTTAAGATTCCATTCTAGAAGGGGGATAATAGAAAGCAAAGAAAAGGATAGTATCTCTAAAGTAAAATGGAAGAACTAGAGCCCGTGGTGTTAGTTGACAGAAAGGCACTAATACTTGTAAATAAACCAAACTAGTATTTTGCACAGTTGAATGAACTATAGCCCTTAAAATCAAAAGTTTCTTGCTTCTCCTCAACCAAAGCCTCTTCTTTTCCAAGAAGAAGAGCATAAGACTACTAGACACTGAAAAATTATTAGAACTTACGTTCTGAAGGAATGATGGAGCCATTCAGCTGTCTACTTAAGCCCACAGCAAAGTCGCACATGTCAATGATTTCCTGCATAATGTTTGGCTTCCTTGAGTGAAAAGGGTATCTCACATAAAATGAAACTTGAGAAGAGACTTGTGAGCATGAACTCTTCATAACATATGCTGGCAGCTTATTTAACATGAGGGGAATAGGGAAATACAACTGAATGCAACATATCAAGTAAAACAGTCCTATTAGAAGCCACATTAAGGTAAACTCGGAATAATAGTAGCTATATTGTAATTATGGTATTTTGAACTGTATTCCTCATCTTCCATTTGGTTAAAAGGCTTCACATCTGAATAATATTTGGACATTAATACACAGACAATCCCACATGAATACAAGGGCCACTTTTGCGCAAACTTTTTCCCAAATCTATTTTTCACAGATACATACATTAAGATGGTGATTATCTTTGTTAATGAGCTGCTAGGTTTTGAATTTATTCACTGAAACAAAATATAGGCAAAATCTTATAATAGAAAGAGGCACGGTAATGGTAATAGTCTATCACAATTCACAAAAGGAAACCGCTAAAAACAGGGTTTGCGGTAGAAGAATCTTCAAACCACCACATCCCTACCCTGCATGCATAGGTGGGCACAATGCTGATCACTTGTTAACACACAAACCAAGATGTAGGACAGAACATACCTGAACCTCCCCTATTCCTTCCGGCAGTATCTTTCCCATTTCAAGGGCCACTAACCGACCGAATTGCTGGAGTTTATTTCTCAAGGCATCACCTATCTGTCTAACAATATCACCTCTTTTTGGTGCAGGAACCTGAAGCAACAGGAAACATTATAATGAATTGAACTTTAAACCTTCATATAAGATACATAAGCTAAAAATCTGACACTTCACTTAAAACCACAGCTAGCTTCTAATCAGAGATGAAGATCGCACCTGCATCCACACTTTTGAAGCTTCAGCGCAAGATCGCATGCCTTCCTCATAATCTTCAACAGAACCCTCAACGATTTCAGCAATTGTCTAAACGAACAAAAGAAATCAGGAGAGAGAGAAAAATGTTACAATTTAAGGATCCAATGGCTAAAATTCACATGCCACCAACAAAAGGAGGAATACAAAATTCTCAAACTATGGAGCCAGAAGGAGATTCCTGATAACAACCATCCATGATCCATTTGAGGCGATAACTTCAAACAGCACTAATACAAACCGGATCCGACTAAAGACCAAACACAAATACAACTCCATTCTTCACCGATCAGCAAATGACGCAAGGAAAAATCAATCACCTGATTAGTAGCCGGATTCGAAGTAGAAACCACGGGGCCGTTGGCCTTCCATTTGCCGCCGAAATAGCACCCGATGTTGCGAGGGCTGATATCAAGCTCCTTGAGAAACTCGTATTCCTTCTTCGCGAAACTCATCTCTGCCAACAGAAACAACAATCACGCACAAAGATGGAAGAACAGTAAAGATTCATCAGCGATTACATCGATTACAAAATGTAATTGAAAGTAGAGCACATTTAGTGGAAGATGCATACTTGATTGAGAGAGGGGGAAGCTTGATCGTAGAGGAGTAGAAGAAGATGAAGACTGTGACACACAGACTGAAATGTGTGAGCTGTGCCTGTAAATCTGTAACCCCCTTCTTATACTGCACAAACTAGGGTGATTTTTTTAATTATTTTTATTTGGGTTAATTATATATAAAAAAAATAGAAAAATTAATTAAAATAAACTATTCCCTTTTTTTTCAATCATAAATTCGAGCAAAAATGATGACATTGACAAAATTAAGATTTTAATGATTTTTTTATGATATTGAGTTTTATGTCATTATTTTAGCCTAATTTATGGTTTAAAAAATGAGTCGAGATACTTTATTACTACTTTCTAAAATGTTGGGTTATTTTTTTATAGTTGAAAAGTGGGAATATTTTTATTGTGAGATATATTTTAACACTTTAAAGAAAAATTCATAGGTCAATTTGCATAATAATGATTAATTGTGCTCTTTTGTATTATTTTGTTGATGGTGTTCAAGGCAATAAAGGATAACTTGTTATTACAATTATTTATTAGTATTATTTTTAAAGAAAAATTCTCAAAAGAGAAAAAAAGACTAGTTCTTGGTTATCCCTTGAATATTTAAGGTGTTTATTTTTAAATTTGTAATATATATTTGCATTGTCTTGTTTAAAAAGATAAAAAGGCGTTTTCAATAAGCAAAAATTGCACCTAATATTTAGGCTTAAATGTAGTAGAGAGGTGGATTTGAAACGTGTGATGTTAACTCAATGAATAAATTAAGAAAAGAAAAAAAAAAGTGTCTTTGTTGTAAAAGCAATCCTAGAAAAGGAGTTTCATTTGTACACGGAAGGGACACATCATTGCACATATCTTGTGACAATTCGGAGCTATCTTACTAAGTTTTATAACAATTTCGTGATTCTCCATTATTTTATTGCTGGCTTGAATCTATTAAAAAAAATACACACAAAAGGGTCTTGAAAATGATAGAGGATGGGCACAAGAGAAAAATACATCCCCGGATAATATTCTAATATTATCTTATAGTTTTCTGTAAGAACTGTTTAATTTATATCATATTTGAACAAAATTATTTTATTGATTAAAATACAGTTTATTATTATCTCTGAAAATAGGTTCGACTAAAAGCATGTGCAATGGTGAGTCTTGGGCTCTTATAATTGTCCGTAAGAAAAAAAAATGGTGAAAAGAAAAGTTTTAATGTAAGAACTTATTGTTTGGGTCACTTATATATATATGAAACACTTATATATGAGACACTTATATATATGAGACCCAAAAAGTAGGGCTCATAACTGTCATGTCGCATAACCTAAATTTTATTTGATTTTAAATAATTTTTCGGTTGTTTTGAATTGTTTTAAAAAAAATATAAAAAAAATCATTTTTGAATTTAATTTAATTTTATCTGCATATAGACACTCATTTTACATATATTTGTGAAAAAAATCCATTTGAATAATACCTATATTTTCCTTTTTAAACATTAAAAAAATATTTTTTATGATATGTTATTATAAATCAATTACTTAATAATAATAATAATATTATTATAACGAAAAGAATTGAGTAAATAAAAAGAAAAATAATAAAAGGTAATTTAAGGACCCAAAACTCGGGCTCACGGATGAATGAAAAATTAAAAAGTTAAAATGAGACCCTTAATCTGATGTGACGTAAGAAAAATAAGTTAAGGGTCCGAAGTTGGGGCTCACCATTGCACATGCTCTAATGTAGCGTTTCGGAGCTGTTCGGGTAAAGCAGATAGAATGCTCGGCAGAGAAATGAATGGGTCTTAATCACGGACATACCGGTAGGCAAACAGGCCCCTAATCTTAGTATAAACAGATTGTATTTGAAAATACATTATACTGGATAATGCATTACTCTACTGAAGTACAAACACACGTTAACAACAGTGCTAATTATAAAGCATAGTAGTTTTTTTACAATACATAACTAGGGAAACCAAACGGGCCCCTAATCTCCTATAGACTCTTGAGCCTCCTACAATCACAAACCTACCAAAAATTCCCAAAAAAAATGCGAAAAAAGGGAAGACTAGATAGAAGAGGAGCGTCGAGAAAGCTATGATACTTTCAGGGCAACGCCTTCTAATCCGCGACTTACATGTTCATTTCCCCCCTAAGAAGTTAATCCAGACCTTATGAATGAGTCACTAACGACCCCTCTCTTCCAACCAATCGAAATAAACTCTCAAGAGATGGAGGCTCACCTGAATTGATGAGGACGGGGATAAGAGAGGAAGAATATCGGAAACCCCAACGAATATGTCCTATGGTCTCATGAGTATGTTAAGCCATCTGAGAATCCGTTTGAGGACTTGTGGTACTTCTTCTTGAAGTTAGAGACGCTGCAGTGCGGGCATATGTACTCTAACCCATCGGTTTTCGCATAATCCTAAACCAACAAGTGCAAAAGACACTATTAGTATTGGAAAATTGCATTATTTTGATTGAAAAAGCTTTTCCTTCCAAACTTACCTTGAAGGCACCAAGGCCTTGCCGCCTGTCGCAACCAAAATGTGCCCACTCCCCACAAACACCGCAGTTTACCCAGTCACCTGCTGCGCTACTGGTGAAAGCAAGGAAGAACATAGCAATGTTAGGAGATTTATATTTGATCTGAATGTTTTTTTCTAAAATAAGGGAACTTTGTATCATTTTCTTGTCATCAAAAAGAGACCTGTGACAAAGCAAACAACACTCGCCATCTACGTCATCATGAGCTAATTCATACTCTAAGAGGTAGGTCTCATAATGTCTCTTGAGTGTATTACCAACGCCCTGTTTCATTCAAAAAAGTTTTTTTGAAAAAAAAAAACATTAAACTTTTAGAATGATCCTGGAAAATCACATAGAGAATGAAACCCGATGTAGGTTTTATATGAAAACAGAGACAAGGAAAAACAATCCAGGGGTGCAGATCATACAGTCATTCTATTGGTTGAGGTATAATTCCTCATCTTGTAGAAAATTTGGCCTTTCCAATTGATGCCATTGCCAACATGAAAGCCCCCCCTTGTAACAACCTGACAAAGTTCCAAATCCATATTTAAGCATACTTCTTATAAATACAGAACTCTAATTTATATCAGATCACCTGATCAGAGCAAGAAGCCACTAGGTGGAATTTGAAAACAGAAGAGAGCAGAATTAATAATGTTACATACCTCGCGGTATAGATTGAAGAGATCGAGCCTCTTTGAATTTAGAACAGCATCTGGAAACTCGGCCAACCCACCTTGAGGTATGAGACGAGTGTGTCCACGAAGCATAAGAAATTGCATTACATCCTTTAAGAACTCCTCCTGAAAAGAGTTGACAAGAACTAAGCATATATGTGTATAAGCAAGAATACCACTGATTGAGTCCAGGGAAATCTCAGAATGCAGTACTAGTAAAATAGGATAGTCCAACTAAAATAATGTAAACATCCTACATAGAAGTATCAGGTCAAGAGGCCATATGCAGAATGTATGGCATCAGCAAAGCTTTGCAAAGATATTTGATAATCGAACAATATAATCATATTAACCCATCAAGAAGGAAAAAATAAAGGAGAGTAAAAAAGGTTCCTTATGAACATGGAAGAAGATGACATTCCAGGTCTTATAAAGACTATTGCTTCATATGTACTTGAGAAGAATTTGGAATTCAATATCCAAAAAATTGAAATTAGCCCATCCTTAGTATGCTAAAAACTTTCCCGTTAACCAATAGCTACCATCAGCTAGCACAGCAAACCTAGTATAATCCACAAATTTAGGGATGATAATAAACTAAAAACATTCCAAAACAAAGTTTCTTGGATGGTCAGGATGTCAACCATATTTGACGAAAATAATAAAACCTTCTCACCTCAGAGCATAACTGAATTGGAGCCCTCCCGCAGCCATGCTTCTTGAAAGGCAGAGGGTTCAAGGGTACAACTTGCTTGGTCTGATAAGGGTTTGGCGGTTTTCTAAAAGGAGCAGGATTAGATCCCGCAAAACTAGGTTTCACAGGCTGAACAGCTGGCAAGGTGGTCTTAATTTGGTCTCCTTCATGACCATCTGGCTTACAAAATCCAGTAAATGGCATCATTTTACGAAGATGTGTATGTGGTATAGGCCTCATAGCTGCTGCTTTTGACTTTTTTCGCGATGATACTGGCGGTATTGAACCCCCATTCATTAATCTTGGTGTTTTATACTCAACATCCGCTGTAGTCGCATGCAAGTGATTTTCAATCCTTAATTTTTTATACGAACTTGTGCTTGACCCATGACCTGGTTCTACTTTTCTTTGACAAGGAGCTGGTGGTCTTAACCAGCTAGGTGGTGTGGCAACATCAGCATTTAACTGATCAAAATCATTCTGCTGTCCTCTGCAGAAGAAAAGTAAACGATCTGCATCTTCTTTCTCAAAAGAAGCAACTGCCAAACCCTGGATGCTGGCAATACCCAGAGTAACAAGACTACGGTAAGAACTTTCAAGTGCCAGCTGCCTCAAAACCTAAAAGAAATGAAGCAGGAACATCAATACAAGTGCAGAAGGGGAAAACACAAGACTGAACAATGAACTTAATCCCTACACAAGAAACATCAAGTTCTGTATACTTCCTTTTCAAAGAAGAAGCCTCTAGAACTAAAAATGGAAGACTGCCTTAATCTTCATAGCAGAACTCCTTAGGAAAAAGAAGCGCATTTTCACAGAATCAAATCAATTAAACATCTCCATTATTCCCATTGGATGCACAGAAACAGAGGGGAAAGATGTAATGCACTTATGTGGATTAAGATTGAGTTAAACACAACTTTATATGATGCAGCATGGCATTTTCAACAATTTGCTAATCAAAATAATGGAGACTTAGAAAATGCTAAAGAATAGTGGTGCATCAATTGCTAGTTTAAAATTGTAGACACAAGGATTTGAAGTAATCTTGTTCATTATTCAAAAAAGGAGCTCAAGTCATCAGCGCAAAATTATCATTTTGAAGCTACAGAAATTTCACAAA
Source organism: Persicaria maculosa (assembly GCA_963922045.1). Taxonomy (NCBI): domain Eukaryota; kingdom Viridiplantae; phylum Streptophyta; class Magnoliopsida; order Caryophyllales; family Polygonaceae; genus Persicaria; species Persicaria maculosa. The sequence goes on from OY998257.1 coordinate 8,988,726, forward strand.
TAAAACTAGAGTATCCAAGGGACTTGGAACAATCAAGAACAAACCTGCAAAGCCCATGATGGTACTTTCATGCAAACTTCGAACACCGTAGCCCCACATGCAATTGAAGCAGATTTTCTAGGATCAAACAACTGCAAGTTAGTTTCACCCACAGTAGAAACTGCATGAACTAGCTCGCTGCTTTCAATGGCCTCCTTCTTTATATGGTTCTCCAAGAGCTAAGAATGCAATGAGAAAATATCATACACATGAGCATGAAAGTAAGTACCAATAACTTCTAAGCATCATGAATGAAAAAAAACGTTAATTCAGCATCAGCAAACTACCTGATAATCAAAGCAAGTTTGTGCACTGCCAGATACCAAGAGAGAGATATGGGCAGAACTAGATGTTGAAATATCACACCGCATGGTAACAACACCTCGAGAGAATGTCCCTGCCTGAAGTGGTGGCGGAGGTGCACTGAAGTATAATGATATTTTGCCATCAGCATGTTAGACAATAAAAAGAGTTGGCACATTCCATTTTAAAGGATCTACAGAAGATCTCTCTTAAGATAATTCAAAACCAATCATTGTCAAAAGTGGCATGTCAGACAATAAAAAGGCTTGTCACAGGTATAAGAAACAGGGCTTTAATCAGACAACGATGCATAGATATATTATGTGCAACATGAACTTAAACGTGGAGTATGTACGATTCTATGATAAAAATTATGTACACACATGAACAGGGATATGGACTGTGTATGATTTTATCTAATAGCAGCATACCTGAAACGATTATGAAGTTTGCTCCCACGCATCTGACAGGAGGAATAAAACAAAAGACGACAATATCAGAGCTTGTTAAAGAATAAAATAAAGAACCATGTCAAACTAAATAGATAAATTATACTTAAAACAACAAGAACTTCCATCAAATTATCAGTGCTTAGTAGCTACCTCAAAAGCCGTTTTCAGAAAATATTTTTGACACAACTATCTCGGAAGGGGCAGGTAAATTCTTAACTAACTCCATACAAATACAGTTTTTGGTTATTGACATCCCTCTTGGACTTTACAGAAGAAGAAGCATCTACTGTTGCCAGCAGATACCATTAAATTAAAAGGAAAGACCTCCAACAAGAAACAAAGTGATGCAATAGAAGTTGAAATAGTCATGACTCGTCAAGTTGATAAAATATTACTAGAAAAAGATATGCTGTTTATTCTAACGTATGTGACTGTTTTTTTCTCTTTTACTTTTCAACCTTGAACCACTGCCAATGACCAAACTGCCACCACTGACATTCCCAAATCCATCCACCAGCTCTACTTGACACTTGCCTGCCCTGTCCCCTGACCGGATAGGAACCCACTAAGGGGTGTGAAATAATCCTTCACTAGTGAGCACAGCAGTGAGGGGTGCAGCATCCAGATCTGTATAGGAGTCCAAGTATGTAAAATCACAACCCCCAGTCCCGACTGCCTAGGAGGCAGGCAAGCAGCTCACCCCAGCCCTGAGGGCCCTTGATGTAGAGTAACGATCAACGAAACCTGCAGAGGTGGCAAGCCACCTGCCTGTGAGGAGCTTGTGATCTTGCAAGGCCCAATTTTTATGATTTGTGATTTTGCAAAAACATCAACATTGTCAACTCCCCACGGCGTTGATGAATATAGACACAGAGTGGTGCGGCATATGTAATAGAGGAAGTGGTGTATGAAGCAAAAAACAAAACAAGCAATGGCAGCAGTCATCGGCTATATCAGCCTATCACCTATCGGGGACGGAAGGGGTAAAGAGTGGTGGACTGGTGGTGGTGAGGTTGGGAATTAGGATAGTGATGGGAGACTGAGACAGCATCCAAGTTGGAAAATTTTAGGCAAAAATGTTGGGTGTCAGCAAGATAGCTGACAGAGACTGAGGGTGGTTGGGACTTGGATTGGGAGTGATCAAATATGTCAGTTGGTGGAATGGGACAAAAAGTAATGGTATGTTTTCTAATATTTATCCCTAACACACATTCATTGAACCAAAATGACCCATAGACATCCTTTTTCAAGTAACTGAAATGTGTGGTTAATACACTTGCGACAAAAAAATGTGATCCAGATGAACAATGGAACTGTGTTTGACATCCCTAAATCTTATTATAAACAAAAAACAAGTTTATATGGGAAATCGAAAATCACATAAGGTTATTTTAGAATAAAGAAAAGGAAACAGAACAGCTAGCAAATATCCCTTAACATAAAAGCATGCCAACAAATGTAATACTCCGTATATAAACATGAATTCATATAAATGAGCAGGCTTACTTCGATGTTCAACAGTGCATTAAGGCCATCCTCAAGACATCCTAATAGGTGTGCATCCTGGAAAAGAGCATCTCAATGAGATTTATACTTTACAGATGCGCAATATCAAAAAGAACAAAGGTTTACTATGACTCACCATGCTGCATGGCATTCCGCAAACTAAAAACCTCACGCTCACCTCATCATCATGGATCTTCAGAGACAGAGTACCTTCACTGTTATCTTCATCTTCAGCAGCTTCTACCTCAGGCATCACGACATCAATAATTGGAGGGTCCCCAACAAGGCAGGGACCCACACTACTACCAAGATTTTCACTGTCTGTGCTAAGGGCCAAGTTATTCCTGATGCAATATAGTCTAAACGACGCATGTGCCAGCTGGAAAGCATCCCAAAGATGACAAGAAGTACTGCAATGAACAAAAATGTTAGTGAACATAAGGAAGTAAGTGTGCTGCACCTAAGCTATCAGTTGGTGTTCCTTAAATAATTTACCCTTCTTAATTTAAACCTAATTATCCCCCTTTTGTGTAGGCAATTTCTCCACTATAATGGTATTGGTCTCATACAAGATATTCAGGTTAGGTCAAATAGAAACAACTTCATTATTGTCTCTAAATATTTCTCCCCTGCCTATCTTTTCCAATATTCCCTCAACTTCTAGTTTCAGTCTCATAGGCAAAGTACCCAGAATGTAACAAATTCACAAGATGGTAGTTATTGCGCTACATTCAGCATACTAGAACTTCATTTTACTGCTAATACATAAAGATGTTCCAATTCAAATAAATATTTAAAGGATGGTGTTGCAAACACTTGTAATCCACGCTGCTTTTGAGTGGTTACCTACCTAATCCATATTTGCAAGATCTTTAGTATCAATAGCCATATATACCTACCCTACAGCCTGCAGCACACTTTTGGGAAGAGACACCCCAAAAGTACACGTGCATGCCTAAACATCCATGGAAATTTTCTAACAAAAAAATGTCTCAAATGGGAAAAATACATTACCTCTGCATGACAGAAAATAATGCATGAGCAAAATGAGAAGCTGCATAGCAAGAAAATGAATCCTTCCAGAAGATGACGAATGGTACACCCTGTTTAAAAAGGGGGAAAATGCAAATTTAAAACTTTGATCTAGTAAAATCTTTTACAAAGAAACAAAAAAACAAATGCATATATCTTATTCCCAGATGTCAAATCAGCAATATATGGTACCTTAGAATGAATTGCCTCTGCTATATGTTTTCCATCTGGGATCTCCAAATAGACCTTCAAAAACAGATCAGACCATATCAAATCAGAAATTCGGCTTTTGCCACAGCAGGATAAAGCATATCAGTCAGAAGTTATATTATAAACATGCCCAATGCTCCTTTAGTGCTAAAAAAATAAACACAATGAGTGCAACTAACAAACTGATATGCATCCAGTAAAGAGACAAAAATATGTCAAAAGAAGGTCCCAAGGTCCTAAGACGAGAAGAGAATATAAAATGCGATGCAAAACATGTTCTCCAAATCAAGTCCGTCAACATGCCCCAATATTGATATTTTGTGTCATCAGAGACAAAAAGAAACTAGATTATATTAGCTACCAGTAAATTGTGCACATTAATCTTGATACCACCAGAAACCAACACAACTACTAAAATGGAGCGGGTAATCGACACAACAACTTAAGATCTTAATTAGATGGTTATTTTCATCACTAAGGAACTCCCTACCCACATCAGGGTGTATCACTTAAAGCGTTCTAGTATGAGCATCTGATCAGCAAATTCATAAACTCACATACCATGGTAGGCAATATGGAACCAAAAAGATCAGATATGGCTTCAGGTGTAGACAAGTTGGCATCACTCAATCTTAAAGAGCCAATTTCTGCATTTGCAGTTTGTTCTCCTCTTAAGTATACAAAATTGGGCCGACACGACTCGAGTGTTCTAGAGAACTCATCCACACTGGGGCGAGTCAGGGACTGAACCTGCCAAAAATTATAGAATACATAAAAATTGAATCTGAAGAAGTCATATATATTCTCTGGGTGTGGGACGTTAGCAAAACAATGGCATGAAGAAACTTGACCAGGAAAATCCTACCTCTAAACGGCCATATGATGCTAACTCTGCCAAAGGGCAATGCAATCTATCGTACTGAGCATCCTGCCACTGTTTATCTTCAGAAACTCCACCACAAACAACAGTGAGTAGAGTGTGCTTTGAAGCTCCTTGCATATGGAGCATCATTTGTCTCACAAGTGCCAGCAATAAAAAAAAACTAAAGCCGGATATCTGCAAATTTCCCAAAGAATGGTTCAATACATAATAAGAACAAGACCCTGTTATAAACTTATGATGAATTTTATCTTAGGATATTATGCAAAGCATACATCAACTAAACATCGCTCTCATATACCAACTGGACATCACTCTTAGCATGATACAATAGCTGGAAATTGACAATCACATCACAGCTGATATGCCACCAAAAGAGGGGAAATTCTTCAATGTAGCATATAGTGCTCATGATACCATGTTTCAAACAGGTTTATAAGCATAAAGGTTGAGCCAACACTAATGTCTCTTCACTATGCCAAAAAAAAATTAAAAAAAAAACATAGGACTTAAAAGTTCACAGTTGAGTTATTCATTTAATCAATGTAAACAAAGTAATTACAAGAAATTGATGCTGCCTTGCAAAAAAGATATATTTTCTCGGGACTTGAACTTGATCATGGATTACAATATCACCATTCAACTAACTTCAATCCCAAAAGAAGGAAAAAAAAAACCCTCTCTAAGTAAGTAATTGATCAACTGAGGACCACTGAAAACCTAAACAGAATCGAACAACTAACCAAATTAAGTACTTAATTAATACAAACAAACACTCTAATTCACAACACGGACCAAATTACAGCCTCAAGCATGCGAATCAATACAGCTCGAGGAGGCTAGGTCAATGCCTACGGCTACAACTGAACTCCACAGCGAGCACTAACCACAAGCCTCTCCCTCTCCCTCTCCCTCTCCCTCCCCCTCCCTCCACACACGGCTCTGTTTCGAACCACCACCACAGAGCACTCCAGACAGAGTAGGTGCAAGTAATGGCTCAAAAGCTAAGCTCGCCGATTCCTCATCCGCCTTCGACGAGCTCGCGAGAAACACAGCACATATAAGAACAATTCGAAGGACAAAAAGAGGCCTTACCTTGTCGATTTGATCGATTCTTCGCCTGGAACCAGTGGAGGAAGCGAGGGAGGAGACGATTGGGGAGATGAATAGGAAGGAGGAAAACGGGATTGAGAAAGAGATCTAGGGCAAAGGCGAAACCAGATTTTGGGGTTTTCTCTGCCTCTTTTAATTCGTTATCTGTGCCCCCTTCTTTTGGGTTCCGAGTGTAAAATCAAAATTTATTTTGAAGCTTCAAGCATCAAACCAAACATTTTTATTCCTCTCTCTCTTTTCTTTTTTTTTCCTTTTTTTCTTTTCTTTATTTTTTTTTCCCTCGCTTACGTATTTTGGAGGTCTTTGATCGTTATTTCTTTTTTAACGTGTATTCCAATTCGTTATTTGTGTGTTTTTTTTTTAATGCATAATACTTAAATTGCTTGTCCATTAAATTTTGGCCCACGTGAAAGATTATCTTCGTACAACACTTGGTGAAAATTTAAAATTTCTTGCAAAAATTTATCTGATGAGTGATGACAACGAGTGCATTGACACTAAATGGAGTTTTTCATATGTTTGTACTTTTGTACAGTTTTATAAAGAGTAAAAAAAAAGGTTTTGTGTTGTTCGGAGTAGGGTATGAGAAGTCGAAGTGTATGGATCATTTTCTTTCCTCGGACGGATTCCTCCTTTTGGTGTTGTCGATATTAACTCAAATATTGTTACATACAACCGATACTCATCAGACATATGCCAATCTAAAAAGATACCATATGGATATTAACTCAAATATGTTTGACGGAAAAAAAAAAGCATTTAACTTAACTCGTTTCAATGCTATGCACATTAAATATATGTGTTTTGTGAAAATTTGACTTTTGGACCTTAAAGGACTACAAACTTAACCCGATAATTATCCTACATATTTTGTTTTGATGTTCATAGTTTTTTCAAAATTCACTTTGTATCCAAAATAACCACATAGCGTGATTTTGTTAAACTAAAATCTTAATAATATAAAATTTTAATATTATAAAATATTAATAAAAGTTAAGATAAAAATCTTTATCATAATTGTATCTTATAAATATCTCAAAAAAATATTTTTAAAAAAATCATGTAAAGTATAATACATAAATATACATATATTAAAGCACTCGGTAATAATAATAATAATAATAATAAATAAATAAATAAAGAGATATAGATAGATAGATAGATAGATAGATAGATAGATAGATAGATAGATAGATAGATAGATAGATAGATAGATAGATAGATAGATAGATAGGTAGGTAGGTAGTTATTAAATATGTTACAAATAAAAGATGTGTTTAATTTAAAGAGATAAAGGGAATAATAAAAAAATTATAGAAAATTAATAATTAAAGAAGGGCAAAAAAAAACTTGATTGGTAAAAATGAGATGATTAAAAAGAGACTAACACATAGACATAAAGTATTACTCCCTCCGTTCGGCAAAACTTGTCATTTTAGCTTCTTTCACAAGTTTTAAGACAATTAACAAATGTCCTAATTTACCCTCAATTATTACCCTCCTTTTTACTTTATTGAAAACTAAAACGTACAAACCATCAATAATATCAAGGGCATTTTTGTAAAGTGAATGGCAAAATACCTACAATGACAAGTTTTTTTGAACAAAAATAACACCCTAAAATGACAAGTTTTGCCGAACGGAGGGAGTATATTTTAAGAGTACATATAGAATATAGATGGATAGAATCCAAATTGCTTAAAGAGATAAATGGAAGAATTAAAAAAACACAAAAAAAAAAGAAAAGAGGAGGAGAAATTGAAAGGAAAAAATATATAATTGGTGGAAATCCCTAAAATGAATGTATGATTGACACATAAGTGAAAAGTCTTAATAATATATATAGATAGAGATTAAGAATATATAGATATATAGACATAAATAATTATTAAATGTGTTAAAAATAAAAGAAAAAATTGATTGGTTTAAAGATATAAATGGAAGAATTAAAAAAGAAAAAAGGAGGAAAAAATTGAAAGAAAAAATAATAATTGGTGGTAATCCCTAAAATGAAAGTATGATTGACACATAAGTGTAGAGTCTTCTAAATTAAGTAAATGTGTTAAAAATAAAAGAAATAATGTAATTGGTTTGAAAAGACAAATGGAGGAATAAAAAATAATAATTAAATAAAAATAAATAATTAAAAAAAGACGAAAAAACTTGATTGGTGGAAAAAAGAACATCAAGAAGAAGTGGACATATAAGTCTTAAGTATTCTAAATTAAGAGTATATATATATATATATATATATATATATATATATATATATATATATATATATATATATATATATATATATATATATATATATATATATATATATTTAATCTCGTATATGTTTCAAAGATATACTATATTGTAGTCTATATTGACCCATTTTCATTTCTTCTTTCATCTTGATTTTTAAAGTTACAAATGAATTGATAATTAGACATGTCAATCGGGTTATATAGGTCGAGTTCAGGTTCGGATCATTTGGGTCTCGGGTAAATCGGGTTTCAGATCAATCAGATTACCGATCGTTCTGCCGGGTCTGTTCCGAGTTCGGGTTGACCCATCAGGTAAAAAACTCGAACTTGTTGAAGACAGAAAAAATATTAAAATAATATCAAAATTAAACTAAATAATAACATTATACTTAAATTTATAAATATTATTATAAAAATATTATTATATTAATATTTTAAGTATAAAAATCATATTTATACAAATAAATGTTCCAAACATACTATAAGTCTATAATTATAAAATATATAAGCTATTTAACTTTTGAGTGATCTTAACGAATACAATTGCATGACGAATCCGTGTGGGGTTAATCTGGTGCCTTTCCGGGCGACTATATGATGCTAACTCTCTTAGTCGATTTTTACCCAACGGGTCACCGAGTCTGACTCTAAAAGTCACGAGTAAATCGGGTTAGGGACAATTTTGGGTCTTGGGTCTAAAACACTGGGTTCAAACCCGTAAAATTACCGTGTGTACGGGTTAGATTTTTCAGGCCGGGTCATGTTTTAACAGGTCTAGATATTATGAATCGGTTTATAAGCTTCATATTTTCATTTTTCTATTTTTATTAAGTTATCTTCGTAAAAAATTACATCGTGTCAAATTTCTAATTTCAAAAAAGTCTTCACAGGTGATCGGTGGATTTTTACTATATAGATTTTCAAATGTAACGAATAACACTTTGGATCTCATAGAGTTTTTAAAAAACTTTATAGAGTTGAGAGAATCTTAACCGTTGATTTTAAAATCAATGGTAAAAAATCCCCTTCTTTTCCTCCATCTCCACCAACCCCAATTTTTTTTTTCGTTTTCTTTTATTTTTATGAGATGAATGAAAAACTCTATTGATAGAGGTTTCCTTAAATTCCACCGGATCCAAACCGATGGGCAATGGGCGTAACGCGTAATCAAGAGTTACGATAGTTAGTTAAAATGTTGGGAGAGAAAATTTATTTATCTGTATAATGATGTTCTCTCCACATAATAATCTCAAACACTAAAATTATAGGAGTATATGAAAATGATTTTAATTTATTTCACTTGAATGTATCGACCAGTCATATTGTTGGAAGATTTATATGATTTTTGTTTATTACTATAAAAACACGTTCTTAACCTATACTTTTAGACATTTTGAATTTTTAATGAGACACACACACGAAAAAAAAAATACAACTATTTCACATTCTACAACCATTAATACAATTAATGTTCTAAAAGAGAGTGTTGTCAAACACTAAAGACAGTTTGACAACCTTATTTGATGGATTCTTGATAGATAAAACAAATTTTGGTTATTTTCTTATATCTAACCCTTAAACCATGTCCAAAACCCATATATACAGTATTAAAATATCCATTTTCAAAGTCTTTATAATCTTTAAATAAAGAAAACTAGTATTCGTTACCCGTGTGGTTGCGCGTTTTGTTAATAAATTATATTTTATTATATTAATTATATTAAAATATTATATTAGATAATTAATTGACATGGCTCACAAAAATAAAACCATATATAAATATATTACATTCAATTTGATCTAAAAGGTAGAATAATGCACCAAATATTCCTTCTTCATCTTTTAAAATAATAAATAATATAGTTTATTAACAAAAGCATGAAAATAATAAATATGTATAACAACTAATTCAAGTTATATTGGATAGATTATTGATCTAAAAAGATAAGTTTTTAGCTAACTATATTTGTTTATTAATTGATGTGGGCCAGAAATATAATACCACTTTAATCCAGAAAATGCCACGTAAACAAAAATAATCCCGCTTTAATCCAGAAAATTTCGTGGACGCGAGATCGCACCAGAGCCCGTTTCAGGCCTCTGCTTTAGTATTTTAATATAGATATCATTCAAATCAAACATAAATCATATAAAAATGTTGAAATATACACGACCACGTAAACAAATGAGGAGAGAGATCCTCTCTCTAGTTTCTAGAGAGAGGGAAGACTAAATCTTGGCTTTGGCCATTGTTCACCGGCCTCGGCCGCTATCAACCCGGCTTAGGCCGTTATCAATCCGGCTTCGGCCGCCCGACATTGTGGCTTTCGCCACTCTCTGACTCCGGCGTAATGCCGGTCGTCAATCGTGCTCGTAACAACCGACTCCATCTCCGTTCTTGATTTTTGATCCAAATCAAAAATTGATTTGGGGCTTTTGTAGATCGGTGACTCCTATCCCCAAATCAGTTTTCGTTCGGCCTGATTTGTGTTCATCCTTCCTCTTTCCCCTCGGGTCATTTGTTTGGGAGGCGTTTTAACTCAATTCGCGTGTTCACGGCTGCCTTCCTCTCTCTTTGGTGGCGAGGTGGTTCTCTGCAGCGCCGCCTTGGTGGGCTGGCTTGCGCTGGTCCTCATCCTCCTCTCTTTGATCATCCCACGTGTTGGTCGTTTGATGGTTTGGCGAGTCTTCCTCGGCACGCCGCTTCCATCCCCGACCCCTCTTCAACCCCTATTGTCACCCTCCTGCCGGCCTGCTGCAGCCCTCCCCGTCCTTCCTCTTCGGCCTCCTTGGCCGTTGTTGGTTGGGCCGACCCCGATCCTGATGGCTCCTCTTCTCTGGCCGTGCCGACCATCCTCTTCAGTCTCCTTGGCCACTGTTGGTTGGCCATCGCCTTCCATCTTACTTCCCTCTGCCCTTGGCCCATGTGTGACCCGTTGATGACCCGTGTGTTGTCCTTTGGGCCCAAGGCTTTGCCTTGGGCCCAAAGCTGCCCACCAATTAAAAAACAAATCGGACACTTGTATTTATATTTATATAGAGAGATGGTCTCTTTTTATATATCTATGAATATAGCCCGAAAGAGTTTTTTTAAATCCCGAAAGGGTTTGAGTAAACCCACCCGAAAGGGTTTGAGTAAATCTTGTTGGTGTTTTGTTCGAGCAGCTTGCGGCTCTGCTTCCGATGTTTCTTGGAGGTCTTCTGCTTGGTTGGGGGTTGTGGAGTTTGGAGTCGGGACTGGCTGGGGTCGTGGTGGTGCGCTCAGGGCGTCTCCGTATCTAGGATTGAGTTTCCTTGGAGTTCGTCTGCACTACCCACAGGAGATACAGTCCTGCTGTACCGCTGGTCCGCGGTGCCACTGTTCGGTGGTGCTTGGCTTCGTTCTTCGGCGGCTTCCTCAGCTTTCTTAGAGTTGGTATTTTTGGATCGTCTTGTTGTAGAGTTTATTTCTGCTTGTTTCATTTCACTCATTATTTGTATTTATGTATTTTAAGTTATACGCTTGACGGTTCGCCGTCTGCCGACTTTGTCGGCCTCTCGATGAGTCAGGCTTGTCTGACCTTCGAATTTTTACCTAATCAAAAAAAAAAGAAAGAAAATGAAACAATAAAAATCAATCTCAAATTCCACGCAAATTGTCAAACGTCAAACATCTCGATAGCCAGCCAGCCTACACCAAGCGTTTTGTAGTGTCTTAGCGAACACCAAGGGCATTTTTTAGGAACAGCACCCCATCAGACCCACAAGCTAAACTAATGACAGAATCAAAGAACTATCATACCTGCAACCCCCACCACCAATATCAACTTCGGATCATATTACCTTAACACGATTAGGTAGAAGTCATATAGCAAGAGTTTCGGTCAAGTACAAAATTTCAGTATACAAAACATCCAGAGCTGGACAAAACCGGCAAAGACAAGCTGCAGAAGGAACTTACTACCTCGAAAAATGAACCACATTTGTCAAAGTAGCAACCTAAACATATAACTGGATGAGCTCGTCGCTGACCACTGAGGGTGTCAGGACACCTAGATCTGTGAAGAGCAGTGTGAGGTACTGAGGGGGAGTGTAGTCGCGAGCAGATTTCTCAACCTCCACCTTGGAAGGGATGGGAACGCCAAAGTCGATAGGGCGCAGTGCAGGGGCCATGTCTTTCTGGTCCAACGGGTAGAGGCGTGCAAACTACAAGAGATACAAATGAAAATGGATATAGAATGCTTATTTAGCTTACTTGAGCATCAGAACAGGCGAAAATGAGTACTGCCTTCTCACAGAAGAGAAGCTTTAAAAAATACTGCAGTTCACAGAAAAGGACACATGTATCATATGAAATAGTTGTCGCACCTTGTAACTTTCAGCAGCTACATAAACAGGTTTGTTCATGCTATGAGCCACCAAAGCGATTTGGTAGGTACCCATCATGTTAATGATGCCACCACTCTCAACCACTCCATCTGCTCCAACAAATACCATGTCAACCTCATCCAAGGAATACGCCACAGCAGAATCTATCAGAAGTTTCACAGGAACATCAAGCTTGGCCATCTCATTCGCAAACCGTAACCCAGTCCTATCAGGTCTTCCCTCTACAGCATTCCAGAGAACGAGTTAGGAACTGAACTAGCAAATTATCAAAGCAACATTTCAATTGCAAAAAAGATTTTTTTTGCCTAAATGCCTCAGCATATGTGATATGACTTGCTCTTTTGTTCATCAAGGACACTCAAAATTCAGGATACAAGAAGGATATTAGGTTAATGATGAAACCTGTACAGAAAACTCGGAATAACTTTTTATTTTGGGCTGCTGTCTTCAAGACTTCCAAAACAACCCTTGAGAAACCATGCACCAAAATTGTACAACCATCTAATATGAAGTCTTGGGCAAGATTAGCAATGGTTTTACGTGCCTAAAATATGGAAAAAGGACAAGTAAGTTCCCTCAAAAAGCCATAAGATATTGCATGGAATCACAATTCCAGAACTCACCCTGCAAGATATTTCACCAAACTTCTCTGCACGCTCAAGCAAGCGAGACTTGGCTGAATTGAAATTTTCATACTCTAAAGCAGAAGTTCTTGTGACATAACGCATGAACAGATCACAACCAGCGGTCAAAGAGATGGAGGTTGTATCCCATGACTGAAATTTTTATACAGTGTTACAGCTTTAAAAGCACCACAAGAATAAGATGGATAATGCAGAAGACTAAAAGCATCAACTTTAAGTTTCAGGCTTTCAGCCAATAGATCATTCAAGAATGTGCAGCACTCTACAGCTTCACATAAATAAACTAGCCAATTTATTGTTATTCAAGTAGTCAATAGTTATATAGCCCAATCCCATAACAGACAGAATTGCAAGAAAACCAACAACAAATGTATCACAAAGAAGAGCATAAACAATGCCAATAATTGAATTTACATAAAAGCGTCGGTGCGTCACCAATTAATCTCTATAATAGTGGAATCAGTTATTGATGTCTAATGCCTCTGCCCTCAATAACTACAATAAAGATGTCAAGGAGGAATTTCCCCACTGCCAGTTTCTGTCATACTTATGCTAGATAGTTATTCCTTACTTCAAAGATGCAGTTCTAATTTACAAATCTCAATAACTTCATTCTATACAAGGTTAAGACTTTCTCTGCTAGATAGTCATTAGAATCTGACTTAAAAGGCGGTGTTAAAGAGCCTAATTTGGGCCCCCTCCTGAATGTGTATCCAGATGTGTGGATTGAATCTGTGGTGAAATTCCTACTCATTCCCCACCAATATGAAGACCCCACTTTTGCTGAAAAAGAATTGTGGATTCTACTAACCTATCCATGCCTCACATTATGCATGCCAAAGTTAGTACTAGAATTCCAATGATCTAAAATTCAAGTTCAATTCCCAACCACTTGCTACACAGATAAAAGTATGAGCTAATTCAGTTCTAGAAATTGATAGTAAGATTTGGATTCCAGCTATATAAACAAGTGAAAGATTGAAGAACAAAAGAACAAATTTAACACATGTAGGAAACTCAAAGAAAATGAGGAGTTCATGGAGGAGATAGAGATGCTAACTTTGAGAGAATCAGAGGCCTTCTTGAGCTCAATCTCAAGCTCCATCATCGTAGTCGCTTCGCTGGACCGAATCACAGCCGCCAAAGCCCTAATGGCCGCCACGGCCTCGGCCAAATCCGGCCGCTTCCTCCAGCTATTAAACTCATCTATCACACAAAACTCCTTGGCACCGCCCCCAGCGCCGGCGTCGGATCCCTCCGCCGCCGATTCGCTCAAGCCCCGGCCAACCCCGACGGCGGCCTGGGCCTGGGCGAGCCAGTCGCTCGTCACAACCCCGTGGTGCGCCGCCCTCGTCTGGTAGTACGCGGAGATCTTGGGATTAGGGTTAGGGTTTTGCGCAGCAGCGGCGCCCACGGTGGCGACGGCGACGGGTTCCGACATGGAAGAGGAGGAAGAAGAAGCCGGCGGTGGATTTGACAGAGGCGTGGAAACGCCGTCGTTTTGGGTGTGGGTGGGTTGCCTGTCGAGGATGAAAGATGGCGATCTTCGCCACATTTATTTATCGGATTTTTAAAAAAGATTTCTTTGGGTGTGAATATTACTTTTGGGGAGAATAAATTCGACGCTCCCCGGAGAAAGGAATAATAGGAGAGTGAATCCGACGCCGATCACTCGAGGCAAAATGGAGATAAGTATCGGTTTGCTAATGTATGTAATAAATCGGTTATATACTAGTGTAATGCTTTCACGATGGTTTTTTTATTAAATAAATTATTTGGATGAATAGAGAAATTAACAATAAAATAAGAAAAAAGATTCCTTGAATTATTATACAAATAATTTACTCATATTTAAAAAAAAAACATGTAGTTGAAGATTGAATGGTAAATAATTGAGCTCTTAATTGTAATGGTAAGTTTTCCACATAAAGTAATGGTAAAAATTGGTAGACTATTCCACGAGTATCGTGTTTTAGGTTGAGGGCTCTCTTATTGTCCGTTTGGTATCCATATACCTATATCAGATATGAGAATCGAAATTAGATATCAATATCAAAGGTATGGATATGAAATTTGATACTCCATCCGTCTCATAATAATTTTCTTTGGACTATCTATGCACGCTTTTTAAGGAGCTAAAAACTATCTAAAATATCCATTTTTAATTAAATTTTTTAAAATAATTCTATACTTATTAGTAATATGTATGATATCATTTTAAAATATTTAATAAAATGTTGATATTTTATATATTTTTTAGCTTCTTAAGAAAACGTGCATGAATAGTTAAAGACAATCATTTTTGGACGGATGGAGTATCTCATATCTGATATCTCGTTTGATATGTTAGGATATGTGATATGGATATCGAATTTTTACACGTCTAATCCCACATCTATCTCCCACCAAAGAAACTCACATCCAATTTCTTCCTCGCCACAACCTCCGCCGCATCCACCTCCACTGCTCCACTCCTTCCCACTCTCCACAAAAGATTCCTAGATGTTAGGAGATTGTATATATTTCATATCTTTGATTTCCTTGCATAGAGATAAGATTTGTTAGAGAAAGGATAATTCCAAATCTCTTTAGGATAAAATTGTAATCTCCTTGTAATCTATTTATACACATATCAATGAGAAGAGCAACATCATTGAGACACATTCAAGGTAGTGTTTTTTTTCCAGAAAACTCTCTCAACTCACCAAAAACTCTCTCAGTTGCAACATATCCGGCCGGCCCTCTCCCATGAAATGTCGAAGAACCCTAGCCCCAAATCTGGGTTGAACCTAACCAAAATCACCCTCAAACACAAGATTAAAGCGAGATTCAGGCCCCTAATCTTCATCCATGTACTCCTAATCCTAACGAGAAGACCTATTTGTGTGCTTTCTTCCACTCTGAGACGAATTGAAGGGAGTTCAGACTGTAGGCTCCGTTCGGGCTGCAACACGGTGGATTTTCCCTCTGGCCGTTGGGTTGGCCTCGCCGGAGCCTCTGCTCCCGTACTCCTACTCGGAGAGGCTCGCAAACCCATCCTTGGCTACCGATTAAGAAGAATTTTTTTCCGGCTGTACATCTATGGTGGATGCAATGATAGGGTCATAGGGGTGCGGTTCGGCTTTCTCCCTGGCTCTGGTCGGTATTCCGGCCTGGGGCTGTTGGCGGCTGCCCCCCCCCCCCCCCCCTTCCGCCTGGTGCTTCAATCCCTGTTACCAAAGTTATGTGAGTTCTCCTCCTCTGTGGTGTTTGTTTTCTTTGATTTCAAATCCTCTAATATGGATCAATCTCATTCACTACTTTTACACTAAACCTAGGACAATCTATATGTGTAATCCATTACTCTGTGATTATAAATCTGTGACTAAGGTTATTCTCAAGTATCATCTTCATCTTCCCAGTAACTCTCTACTCAAACTCGTGTCTCTATTCTCTTGTGTTATTTGCCTTCATTACTATTTTACTAATCTCTCTGTTATGGGAGCAACTGAGTCCTCTGCTAACCAAAAGGGAAATTTCAATAGGAATGACACCCACAATACCTCTGGGACCTTCTCAGGAAGTAACCCCTCTACAAAACCCAACATACCACTCATTGGGAAGCAGAAATGCGACACCCAAAGAAAGAATTCCTCCTCCATGTCAGCCATTGTTGAAATGGGGAAAGGGATTTTAGATTTTGCATCACTCTTTAACCAGCTGAACAAAGTTAAGACCAACTTTCGCACCCAATCTATACCAACTAGGGTGTCTTTGTGTGACTCCCAATTTCACCCGATCGAAGAATTCCCTCTTACTATCATTAATCTACACTCAAGCTTATCTTCCGGTTTCGATCTTTACGATTATACCCATAGTAGTTTAAACAGGTCTACGAAAATACTCACTTTCATCCACTTTACCCACCATCATTATCAGAACTTAAGGCGAATGCATTTGCTTTGGGGGACTACTGCAATCAAGTACTCTATTAATATTATCAATCTTACAATTCTTATGATCAATCTTACAATCAAGTACTTTACTGGTTTCATGTACTTCTGCTACTGTATTAACTGCATTCAACCCTTGCTACACATCACCAATTTTAAACAACTCTACCACAAGACTTATGCAATGTTAATCTTTGATATAACCTTTTGCAGGGCGACTTGCTTTGCCGGGACTGTATTACAAGTGCATGTTAACACGAAAAATTGCACCTCATCATCCCCGTGGACTTCCTTGCTCGCTTGCCTTGTCAGGCTGAAGTTCTGATTGGGAAGTAACCTACTGATTTTGTTTACTTCCTTGCTAAAATACATATACACCTTACACAAATGCTTTTATTATAATATCTTAGACTCTTGGCAACTGATATCAACTCGCCGTGTAACTTCATTCTTAATCACCTTTGTAATTCCCTACCATTTTTATATCATCCTAAGCTCTATACATAATTTTATACAAAAACCTTTGACTACATTCAACTCAACTACTAAAAACAGTCGATTGTTATGCATAGCAAAAAAATTCAAAGGCTCGTGTTTATCTAATAAAGTAACCATGGAAAGGGTTTACCCCGAGCTCCTTACTCTTATCTACATCTCTAAACAGGTAATAGGGACAACACATACGCAAAGACAAGGACTGAAGCTCCAGGCTCTCACAGCTCCTACTGAAGTACTCCATCTTGATCAAGCCACTGGAAGACATCTCAGCAGGAACTCCATACAGCACATACTATCAAGCTTAGAGATTTCTCTACGCTCAACTTTGTACCAAGCTTCTTACTTTGACAATATTTTTGTTTACAAGATCTGCAATGTTAAAATAATCCTTTCTAAATATTGGGCTATTTTGTTAAAAAAAAAGAAGAAAACTCAAACTTCATCTGCATACATGTACTATCAATCTAATATGTTATTATGGAAAGACTTCTAACCTACTTATCTTTAACCGCAATGATGCTTCTGTATACTCTCTGTCTTGGAGTTCCTCCTTGCTTTCTCTGGAAACCGATGAACTCGAACCTACTGTATGTACAACAACCCTGAACCTATTACAGAAACTTTGCTGCCTTATAACTCTTAGATTTAGCTTTAAACATATTAGTATACTTAAGGGTCTCAGCTACATTTACTCCTATAGTTGCCTCTTGTCGAAACGTTTGGGCCCTATTATTTATCAGGATTGTACCAATACAGTTTACAAGAATGAACTTTCACTCTGTATTGAATCCCATCTCCTTTCTCAAGCACTCGGTGGGTGCTACTTGCCTTGTCAAACTCACTCTAAATTTCATGATAACTATACCTATAAGAAACTTCCCACTGTGCCCACTCAATTTAGTCTTCTCGTAGAGGTTTTTACGATAAGTCAACAAACCAACACATCAAGTGATGAACAAGTAATGCATAACAAACTAAAAGGAAGCACATTCGACCTCAAGCAACGCGCCAAGCTGGCTGCACATTGCTTGGGCTCTCTTGTTGCCAATCACATGCTAATACCACAATTTATAAGGTCATATTATGAAGTTTAGCTTTTGGAATATTTGTGGCCTTAATAGGAAACATGTCTGGACTCATATTGAATCAACCTGTAGGACAGACCATATCAAAATACTAGCTCTTGCTGAAACGAAACTACAAAACCCTCCACCGGACTACTGCTGGAAAAAACCCGGATTCGATAACATGCATTTCTGTCCTTCAGTTGGGTTCTCTGGTGGTCTTTGTCTTCTTTGGAAGGCATCATAATTCAATAATGAATCCTTTGAAATCATAAACTCGTATAGCAGAACTATACAAGCAAAGTACATCAACCATACTCTTCCGATTACTATCATAATCATGTTCGTTTACGCCCCTTCGCATGAACGAGATAAGGAAAATTTCTGGACATCCCTATCCGAAACAGTCAAGGACATCAAGGAACCATTAATCCTCATGGGAGATCTTAATGAAATTTTGGAGCCTTCTGACAAACTGGGTGGATCTCTCCCTAGTGTGCATAGATTCCATAGACTTTCCGAATTCATTACGACTCACAATCTAGTAGACACCCCAACAAATGGGAATAAATTTACATGGAGAAAACGACCTCACGCAGAGGATAATATTCTTGAAAAACTAGATATAACCCTGATAAGCCATACCCTCTTACAACTATTTCCCGACTTAAACACAAAAAACCACGCTTTCATCAAATCTGACCATACCCAAATCACATTAGACCTAATGGATAAACAAAAGTCAAAGCTACAACCCTTCACGTTCGAAATGGCTTGGACTACAAGACCAGACTTTGAGATCCTTGTCAAGAACGCGTGGCGTGTTGACGTACTAGGATCACATCTGTACAAATTAACTAAAAAACTAATGGAGGTTAAAAAAAAGAGTAAGATCTGCAGTAAAACTACCTTTGGAAATATCTTTCGTCAAATTTCGATTGTTGAGGAAAAATTACAGGAACTACAACTACAACTTTGTAACGCATATGACTACAGGACTGATGAGCAAATCAAAAGGCTAACCATCAAACACGCTTCGTTACTAAGATACCAAAACAAATATTGGGGACAACGAACAAAAAGAAACCATGTAAGATTGATAGATGCGAACACGAAGTATTTCCATAGAATAGCAACGGGGAGAAGAAACGGGAACATAATAAAATCAATACAAACAGTAGCAGGAGTCACGGTAACAATTGATAAAGAAATTCGGGAAACTGTCAAACATGACTTCATAAAGAGATACCAAAATACTCAGAGACAAAGGATTTCGAGCAACCTACTCACTAACATTAATAAAGAAATCACTGATGAGAATAATGATTGGCTTACTAGACAAATATCAAACGCCGAAATTAAAAATGCGGTCTTTAGCTTGGCAAATGACAAATCCCCCGGTCCCGACGGCTTTCCGACTGGTTTCTTTATAAAATATTGGACCATTGTGGGCCCTTCTGTTACTAAGGCAGTTAAAAGCTTCTTCCTCAGTGGCAGAATATTAAAACAGATAAACCACACCTTCATAGCACTCATTCCAAAATGTGATAACCCAACAACTACATCCCACTATAGACCAATCAGCTTATGCTCAACAACGTACAAGATAATCTCCAAAGTAATGGCAACTAGACTAAAGAAAATCATTCCCAAGATTATCAGTCCATTACAGAGTGCTTTCACTGCATGAAGATCTATACAAGACAATATCCTAATAGCCAACAAAATCTTTCACTCATTCTCAAAGAAAAAAGGAAAATCTGGCTGGATGGCAGTCAAACTAGACATGGAAAAAGCTTTCGACCTTGTTGATTGGAACTTTCTACTCTCCGTTATGGACAGCTTTGGTTTCTCTCAACGCTTTACAGGTTGGATAAAAGAATGCATAACTATAGTTACCTATTCGGTCTTAGTAAACAACAAGCCCACAAACCTATTCGCTCCTGAACGAGGTCTTAGACAAGGAGACCCTCTATCCCCGTACCTATTTCTCATTCTTTCGGAAATTCTAGCCCGCGGACTATACCAAGAATTTGCAGCCCCTCGTAGCCATCTGGGCATCACAACCACACGAAACGGGACAAGAATCCCCTTCCTGGCTTTTGCAGATGACATTGTCATTTTTGCGTCTGCCACAAAAACTGCTTGTGATCAAATCAATAAAGTGCTCCGAGAATTCTCTTCCCTATCATGACAAAAGGTAAACAGACACAAATCACAATTCCAAACAACCCCAAACATGACAACAAGCCAGAAAAATGCAATTCATAACGAATTAGAGATCCCCTGCACAAATAATCTGGGCCCTTACTTGGGTTGCCCTATCATTTGTGGGCGAGCTACTAAGGAAACATTTAATGATCTCTTAAACAAAAATAAATCCCAGCTGCATAAATGGAAAGCTAACTGCTTATCACAAGCAGGTCGATGTACCCTAATTAAAACAACTTTGTCGGCGAAGCCTCTTCACCTTATGCAGTGCTTCCTACTACCAAAAGCAATACATATAGAACTCGACAAGATTAACCGGAATTTTTTATGGAATAAGGGTCCTAAACACAAGCCGCTCATTAGTTGGTTTGAAGTTTGTAAGGAAAAATCTCACAGGGGCCTTGGGCTTCGAAACTCTGAGAATATGAACAAGGCATTACAATTGAAACTACTATGGAAAATCTTAGCTGAACCGCAAAATCCGTGGGTCGTCTTAATCACAGAAAAATACCTAAAACAACAACACATACTACAGTACCAAAAAAAGGGCAGCACCTCCTGGCAATGGACCCAACTTACAAAACTTATTCCTCTTTTTAAAGATGGCATCCGCTGGTCTATTGGAAATGGTGAAAGTATTAACTTCTGGAATGACTATTGGATTGGCAACGCACCCCTTATAAATATGGCCACAGACGAGCGGCAAGTTGACACCCACACCACTATACAACATTTCATAACAAATGATAAGAAGTGGAATTTGGAAAAACTAAATACAACCCTCCAGCATATCTTGCCAAATGAAGTAATAGAAACGATAGTGGCATATCCAATTCCTAAAAATATAAACATCGATAGGCTATACTGGAAATGGAGCAAGAACGGATGGCTCAGTACATGCTCTGCGCTAAATTTGATTAACAACTACAAACGACATCAAAAATCTGACTTGAGATGGATTTGGAATCTCGATCTTCCATCAAAAGTCAAAACACTACTCTGGAAAATAACGAAAAATGGGATTCCTACTTCAGCCAGACTTGCTTCTCGGGGGGTGGGAATCCCTACCTCATGCCCGCATTGCGACTCGAATTATGAAGATCTAACGCACCTTCTATGGGACTGCCCCATCACACGAGCAACATTAGCAAATATAGACCCTACTTTGATAACTATTCTAAATACCTGTTTCTCACAAGGAATTGAGTTAAATAGTATCATCTGTGCCATAAAAGAAAAAACCGGAATCCAAAGATTCAGTAAGTTAGCATTCGGTTGGTGGAGTATTTGGTACTTCAGAAACAAGACACTATTTGACAACACAAAGCCAGACGTGAGAAGTATACTCTCTTTTGTAAAAGACCAAAGTTTTTTGTGGAATATCTCCAAACAAGATGACGACACTACAAAAGATCATAACAACCACCAAAACAAAAATGAGACACGAACCCTGTCTACAAGGACTAGGAAGAACTCCAGATGGAGGGCCCCGGCGTTGGGTTCCTACAAACTAAACTTCAACGGAGCCTTATCTCCTTCCTCTTTTGGCTCCTTTGGATATGTTATCAGAAACCATACAGGCACACCAATTTTCTGTGGCGCCGGTCCTTCCTCCATATCTTCAATTTCTGGAGCGGAGGGCCTGGGCCTTTGGAATGGTCTCAATGCTGCAAGAGAACTCAACATTACCAATCTGATAATCGAGGGTGACAACCTCACCATTATCAACAGCCTCAAGGGTTGTGGGAAACCTATGGGGGACTCAGAAATGATTGTCTCCGACAGTCTAGTCTCCCTAGGTTTCTTTCACTCAATTGAGATTCGTCATATCTTTAGGGAGGCAAACCGAGTTGTGGACCGCTTATCACATCTCAATTTCGCTTTCTCTGGCTCTTCGGTACCTGACGACTCAGTGCTTCGTAATTTCATCCGTTTGGATGCTCTTGGCACATAAGGTCCCCTTATTGCCAAATTATTTCCGGTTAAAAAAAAAATGAGAAGAGCAACATCATCTTTCTCTGCTAAAACCTATACGTTTACATGGTATAGCCTAAATCACATTCTATCGATCCAATGGCTAACACCCCTACCTCTCCCACTCAGTTGCTCTTCTCAGCCTCTTCTGATGGGACTCATCCCAACTTTCATCTTCCTAACTTTGTTATCCGTCTTGATCGGAGCAACTATTCCCTTTGGCGGAACACTGTTCGCTCCGCTCTTGAGGCTTTCGACTTGATTCGTTTCTCGATCCAGCCTCTAAACCCCCACCGGCCACCCTTCCACTGGCGCCCAATACCACCACCGAGTCGACGCCTCCTGTGACTCCTGCTGTCCCTTCACCCTCCACTGAATTTCCCAATCCCGCTTACCATGCGTGGGTTCGCAAGGATCGTCTCGTGCTCCTCTGGATTCGATCTACTCTAACCACCCCGCTCCTAGCCCATGTCGCCAGAGCCACCACTGCTGCTGAAGCATGGCTGATTTTGGCTCGAATGTTTCATGCTCAATCTACTGCTTGCCAGATGCATCTCCGTCAACAACTCCAAACCTTATCCATGGGCTCTATGTCGGTTCTTGACTACGTCGAGAAGAAACGTGCTCTCGCCGATGAGCTTGCGGAGTCCATGTGTGTTGTCACGGATGAGGACCTTGTCTCTTACATTCTGTTTGGGCTTGGTAATCAGTTCGCCTCTTTTCGGACTGCCTTTGCCCTCAACAAAACCCCCGTATCATCTGATGAACTTCTTGGCTACCTCCTGCAAGAGGAACAAAGCCTGGAAGATTACTCCAAGCTGTCTATTGACAGCACACAACCAATGGCCAACATTGCAGCAACTCGTGGACGCGGTCGCGGGCGTGGTCGCGGCCGTCCCTCGACTGATCAACCCTCTTCTGCAGATGCTAGTTCCTCCTCTGATCGATCTGCTTCCATGCCCACTTGTCAAATTTGTGGAAAGCTTGGTCATGAAGCCTTTAATTGCTTCGGACGCCTAAATCTCAGTGATTTCCCGCTGATAAATCGGCATGTTGCAGCAGCTCTTGGCCGTTCCGATGCTCCTGCTCCTGTCTCCAATAGGGCTGCTTATTTTGTGAACTGCCAGTCCGAAATTTCAGACCCATGGGTCATCGACTCTGGCGCCAATGCTCATGTCACCGGTGATCTTGCCGGCCTCCAATCTCACACTACCTATGATGGGTCCGATAATCGGGTTGTCGGGAATGGTACTGCTCTCTCTATTTCTCATCTTGGTCATTCTATTTTACCTGTAAAACATGCTGCCACTTCTCCTTTAACGGTTTCTCATATTCTTTGTGTGCCTGCCATATCCAAAAATTTGCTTAGTGTCTCTCGTTTAACTAATGATAACCTCGTTTATCTTGAGTTTCATGCCAATTTTTGTCTGGTTAAGAATCTGCAGGGCCAAGTGCTTCTAAGAGGAACCGTTGAGGATGGCCTTTACCGTCTACCACGTCTATCTCAGTCTGTTCTTTCAAATTTGAGTCGTACAGTTGCCTTTGTGAGTGAGAGAGCCTCTCTTGACTGTTGGCATCATCGCTTTGCCCATCCCCATGAGTCTATTCTCCGTCGTCTAGTGTTGAGTCATCATCTTCCTGTGTCCTCCAATAAATTGGCTTCGGTCTGTGGCTCCTGTCAGCTTGGTAAGAGCCACCGTCTACATCTCCCTCGTCGGACAATTACAACAGCCAAACCCTTTGATCTTATTCATTCTGATGTATGGGGTCCCTCCCCTGTTTTATCTACAAATAAGAACTCTTATTATTTAAGTTTCATTTATGATTACTCTAAATTTGTGTGGATTTATTTTCTATCATCCAAATCACAAGTCTATTCGACATTTGAGTTGTTCATCAAGCTTATCGAGACACAATTCTCAACCACAGTCAAAGCTTTTCAAACGGATTGGGGGGGGGGGTGAATATCGCAATGTATCAACCATGCTTCAAAAAGTTGGTATTGCTCACAAGGTTTCTTGTCCCTACACTCCCCAACAAAATGGGTCGTCTGAACGTTAGAACCGAGTCATTGTTGAAAAAGGCATCGCTCCTTTAGCTCATGCTCATCTCCCACAAATGTTTTGGGAACAAGCCTTTCACATGTCCGTCTACCTATCTAACCGCATGATCACTCCCAATCTTAACTTCAAGTCCCCATATCACACTCTTTATGGGACCTCACCTGACTATGGCTTCCTTAAATCATTTGGATGTCGATGTTATCCATTCTTACGGCCTTACACCAACTCTAAACTTGAGTTCCGTTCTCTCCCGTGCCTATTCTTGGGCTATAGTTCTAAGCATAAAGGTTACCTTTGCTTTCATGTTCCCACAAGTCGTCTTTACATCTCTCGGTTCGTTGTGTTTGATGGGACCCAATTTCCCTTTGAAAGTGACTCATCCTCACCACCGCCGCCTGTCTCAGCTCCCATCCTCCCCACGCCTCCACTTGATCTCCTTCAACAGGCGGCGTCGGTGTCTCCTGCTTCACCTCTTCATCCGCTGCCTCTCCATACTCCTCCTCCACCTCATTTTTCCCCCTCGCTACACTCTCCCGTCATCACTCCTCCTCCCTCGCAGTTGTCCACTCTTGCATGCGTCAGTGTCCTCCTCATCTTCGGCTTCCTTGCGAGACAGCAGCTCTGCAGACTCAGCGTCAGCCCACACCAGTCCCGCTACTTCCCCTCCCTCGCCTACGGTGTCCCCGGATCAGTCCCTGGTAGTTCCCTCGTGGTTCCGCCCGTCCGATTCATCCACTCATTCTATGGACATGAGAGCCTCCACACACTCTCTCAAACCGAAAGTCCTTTACTCCACCAAATATCCACTCCCGACCGCCCTTACAGCATCCTCTGAACCAAATTTCTTTCATCAAGCCACAAAAATCCCTCCCTGGCAACATGTTATCCAGATGGAATATGATGCCTTAATGCGAAATGGGACGTGGGACTTAGTTCCTCGACCTCCGGGTGCTAATATCGTTGGTTGTAAGTGGTTTTACAGGGTCAAGCACAAGTTTGACGGGACCAACGATCGTTACAAAGCCCGCTTGGTGGCAAAAGGGTTCAGTCAGGAAGCCGGTGTCGATTTCTTTGACACTTTCAGTCCGGTTATCAAGCCGACCACCATTCGTCTTGTTCTTAGCTTAGCCCTCACGAGGTCCTGGCCTCTCCGTTAGGTTGATATCAAAAATGCCTTTCTGAATGGTGACCTTGCTGAGACTGTTTACATGAACTAACCGCAAGGCTTCGTCGCGTCTGATCGCCCCACTCATGTGTGTCGTCTAAGGAAGGCCCTGTATGGACTAAAACAGACCCCTAAAGCCTGGTTTCAGAAGCTTAAGGATGCCCTTCTTCATATAGGGTTCAAAGGTTGTGTTTCTGACTCATCTTTATTTATCAAAAAGCATGGCGCAGATGTGGTTTATGTCCTTATCTATGTGGATGATCTTATCATTACGGGGTCTCATGCCACCTTCATTGATGAGTTTGTGCTTAGCCTTCATCGTGCATTCTCCTTGAAAGATCTTGGCACTCTTAATTATTTTCTGGGGATAGAGGTCAATCGCACTCCTTCCATCATTCATCTTAGCCAGCAGAAGTACATCGCTGACATTCTGGAAAGGTGTGGCATGACTGGTGCAAAGCCTATCTCTTCCCTAGCTGAACCTGGCTTCCGTCTTCTTCAGTCTGGCGATCCATGCTTAGACCCTCATCTGTATCGTCGAATTGTTGGTGCCCTCCAGTATGTCACAATCACAAGACCGGAGATTTCCTATTCGGTTAATCGCGTCTGCCAGTTTATGCATAACCCCACCGAGGTCCACTGGTCTGCCGTCAAACACATTCTTCGCTACTTGAAAGGCTCCATTTCATCCGGCTTGTCCCTCTCCAAAGCTACTGATGACCGTCTTGTCGCCTTTTCTAATGTTGGATGGGCTTCTGATCCGGATGATTGCCGCTCCCAACACGGGTTTGCTGTTTTCTATGGTGGCAACCTCATTAGTTGGTCTTCGAAGAAGCAAAATGTGGTTGCTCGCTCAAGCACTGAAGCCGAGTATAGGGCCATTGCATTCACTACTGCGGAATTACTATGGCTCCAACAATTGCTTCAGGAGATGGCCATTCCCTTTACTCGTCCTCCCATTCTTCTTTGTGATAACCTTAGTGCTACATTCCTATCTGCGAATCCGGTTTTCCATCAGCGCTCCAAGCACATCAAAATTGACTATCACTTTGTTTGTGAACAAGTTGCCACTGGAGACCTCACTGTTCGGCATGTTCGCTCCCTTGATCAGATCGCAGACATATTCACAAAAGCCGTAGGCAATCATCGGTTCCACTCACTGAGTTCCAATTAAGCTACATGTTCGCTCCCGCCCATGAGCTTGCGAGGGCCTGTTAGGAGATTGTATATATTTCATATCTTTGATTTCCTTGCATAGAGATAAGATTTGTTAGAGAAAGGATAATTCCAAATCTCTTTAGGATAAAATTGTAATCTCCTTGTAATCTATTTATACACATATCAATGAGAAGAGCAACATCATCTTTCTCTACTAAAACCTATACGTTTACACTGGACAATCATGCCCAATTTCTTCCCCGGCTCTTCGATTTGAGATTTCTAGGGTTTGGATGTGAATTTGATTATCTAGGGATTGGATGTTCTTCCTCCACCACCGCCTCCACCTACACCGTCGTTGCCGCCGGTGCAGCCGCCTGTTCTCGCCAGATGGTAGCTTGAATGGAAGGCTGACATGGAATTGGGCTACAGTACAAAGAAATGGGTATATGGAATTGCCGCCGGTACAGTACGAAGAAGAAGCATGGGAAGAAGAAGCGTAAACAGAAAAATCTGATAACCCCCAAATTTTGAAGACATGGAATTGGACTACAGTACAAAGAAATGGGTATATGGGGATATCACTTTCAAATCCTTTTTATTGATATACCCATTTACTAAACACATATATGGATATAGGTGATACCCATACCCATATCTAATATACGTATATGGATATTAAACGACCCCTTAATGTAAGTATATGCAGTGGCGGAGCCAGAAAAATTTCGAAGGGGGGGCACAATTATACATGTACGATATAGTTGTGGATTTAATTGACATAAAGAATTATATGTAATACGATAATAAATTATGTTATTTTAAGATAAAATGTTATCGGTTTATGATAAAACGCTAAAATATTTTTCGCGCCTAAAAAAAAGAAATATAAATATATAAATGAAATATTCGGAAAAAAAATTAACTAAATAAGTATAGGAAATGCAATCTAATAAACATTAAGTTAAGGTTATGGTTGTTATATGAACTAAAGCCTGACTCGAGTTTAGCTCAATAAAAGCTCGGCTTGAGTATCATTTACAAAATGAGTTGATTACGAGCACATTTTTATGCTCAATTCATGATTCAGCTCGGATCCATTGAAACTCAAATAGCACGAATTTTGTGAAATTTACAAATTTTCTTTTAAGTTACTATGTCATGAGCAAGTAAAGTTGCATAATACTTGGGAAAAAAGACTCAGCTCAAGCTCATTCACTTACTAAACAAGTCGAGTATGAGCTCAAGTTCAAATATAGGTTCGACTCGAGCTTGACTTGTTTCTAAATGAGCTAAATATAATCAAACAATACTAGACTTGTTTGGCTCGAATAACAACCTAGTTAATATATAACTTGTTGCACTCATAACATATAATAATGTATAACCAGACATAAAATTTTTAAACTTGTATAACTTCTTATCTAATTATCAAAATGATTAGTATAACCTCTCATTTCAAAGCTCTCGAGATGAATTATAGCATGTGAATTTTAATTTAAGTAAAATATAAAAGCATTATAGTCTATTGAAACAAAATTAAAGTGATTAATATACCTTTAATTTTAAAACAGTCATAACTTTTTACTCAGATGTCGGATTAAGGCGTATTATATATCAAAACGAAGCTATCGACGAGGAGAATACACATAGGTATTTCGTCAAATGAGAGAGGGGGCAAGTGCCCCCTAGGCCCCCCTTCAGCTCCGCCCCGGAGTATATGTGTATGCTTATGCACGATCTTGTTGATTAATTGATAAAAAATCTCACTTCAAATTATAAAATATATCCATTTGATCTATTGTCTCGAATCCCCACATCATTTTAAAAAAAAACTTGTAACATATATCACATACAATATTAATGGGTTTTCTCAATTTCGAGGTATATGAAGTATATTTTTTTTTGTTAATTTAAAAAAAATATATGGTTTGGATGACAAACACAAACTGTCGTTGGGTTGCTAGTTGGCATTTATCCTATGTGTTGGTCTGGACGTTTTTTTAGTCATAAGAAATCATGTTCATATTGTCTTTAACAACAAATATTTTTCAAACATCTCTTGCAAGTGAGCATGTCTTACATGGTCGTGTGCAGTGGCGGAGCTAGAAAAATTTCGAAGGGGGGCACAATTATACATGTACGATATAGTTGTGGATTAAATTGACATAAATAATTATATGTAATACGATAATAAATTATGTTATTTTAAGATAAAATGTTACCGGTTTATGATAAAACGATATCATTTTTTTCGCGCCTAAAAAAAGAAATATAAATATATAAATGAAATATCCGAAAAAAATTAACTAAATAAGTATAGGAAACGCAATCTAATAAACATTAAGTTAAGGTTATGATTGTTATATGAGCTAAAGCTTGGCTCGAGTTTAGCTCAATAAAAGCTCGGCTTGAGCATCATTTACAAAATGAGTTGATTACAAGCACATTTTTATGCTCGATTCATAATTCAGCTCGGATCCATTGAAACTCAAATAACACAAATTTTGTGAAATTTACAAATTTTCTTTTAACTTACTATGTCATGAGCAAGTAAAGTTGCATAATACTTGGGAAAAAAACTCAGCTCAATTAAGCTCGTTCACTTACTAAACAAGTCGAGTATGAGCTTAAGTTCAAATATAGGTTCGACTCGAGCTTGATTTGTTTCTAAATGAGCTAAATATAATCAAACAATATTAGACTTGTTTGGCTCGAATAACAACCTAGTTAATATATAACTTGTTGCACGTACTCATAACATATAATAATATATAACAAGATATAAAAATTTTAAACTTGTATAACTTCTTATCTAATTCTCGAAATGATTAGTATAACCTCTCATTTCGAAGTTCTCAAGATGAATTATAGTATGTGAATTTTAATTTAAGTAAAATATAAAAGCATAGTCTACTGAAACAAAATTAAAGTGATTAATATACCTTCAATTTTAAAACAGCCATAACTTTTTACTCAGATGTCGGATTAAGGCGTATTATATGTCAAAACGAAGCTATTGACGAGGAGAATACACATAGATAGTTCGTCAAATGAGAGAGGGGGCACCCCCCTTCAGCTCCGCCCCTGGTCGTGTGTTTCTTGGTAATTTTCGTTGATGAGTGTTTTCCAAATTCATTATGTATGCAATTGCTTTTTGATAACCGATTTCCAACGTTTTTTTTATTAACCTTGTTTTCATCTTCCCTGTATTATTTTCGATTTGAGTGTTAGTTTTCTCTAACTAATTATTTTTATTACTCCCTCCGATCATATTTATTTGATATTTTAGGAGATGAAATTTGATCAACAATATTTGATATTTTACAAGTAATCATTACACTTTCTTTTACTTTTGCATTAGTATCAATATAATTTGTATTTTTTTAGTTGGTGAAACTAATTAAAATAACTCAATCAATTGAGTCAATAGAATGTGTAAGAATATGATCTTTGGAGGGGTGTTGAAAAATCCCCACCTTTCAGCTGTAAGAAAAATAATCCGACCTTTGGGGGAGATGGTAACAAAATACCTCAACTCTTTTTTTCGACCATAAACTAAGTCAAAATAATGATATAAAATTGGTTAAGTGGTCTCATTTTAATTAAAACAAGTCAATATCATCCAAAATTCACCAAAATCTTAATTTGGTTAATTATATGTCATCATCTTTACCCATATTTATAGTCGTTAAAACAATTGAGATACTTTGTTACCACACTTCCCAAAGATTGGGTTATTTTTCTTACTGTTGAAAGGTGATGATATTTTTTTAACACCCCTCCAAAGGTTGATTATTTTAATTAGTTTTGTCTTTTTAGTTTAACCAATTATATTTGTGCATAATAAATGTGATAAGAGTGTAAAAATTATTTTATGGGGTATATAAAGGTGAAAGATACATTTCTTAATATTCGTGCATTTATCTAAAATATCAAATAAATCCGATCGGAGAGAGTATTATTTCATTATGCTTGTTTTATTGGTTTGTTCGGCTATCACCTTGCTGTCGTTTTTTTAACCTTCTAAACTACTCTAATAGAATCACTTTTGGTTTTAAAAAAAAAAAATAAAAGAAACTTTGTAAATTTTTTTCCTCCAAAACGGATACATAAAATACATAATTTTCAAAATATTTGTACTTCATTTCCCATTTCAAATACCTAGAGAATGATTTAGTTTTGGATAATGCTACAAATTTAGGGAATTTTTTTTTGTTGCTTCTCCATTGAGAAAAAAAACTTTTTTTTTTTTGCTGCTTCTCCATTGTAAAAAAATGAGATGAGAAATATGGTCGACTATAAAAATCTTAAAATTCTAAAAAACTTTAAAATCTTAAAAATATTGAATCTGTTCCAATTTGTGCTAAAAAGGTTTGTTGTGGCCCACAAAGCCCAACTACTAGTACACTTTGAGCCCAAAACATTGGCCCATAAACACAAATCAAAGCCCAGTTTACAAAGCCCTCAACCTTTGCCTTCATTCTGTCTTGCTGAACAAGAAGAAGGTGGAGAGAGTTAAAGAGTGAACAAACACGAAAGAGAAGAGGAGCATATCTCACTTTGAAGCTTCTCCCTCCCACGCTCTGAATCAGGTATAATTGCTGCACAGTAAGGTGGATGGAGTTCCAATTCACTGTATTTCTTCGTGTTTTTCGCCTTTCGATCTGATCATTAGGGCTTTAGCATTTCACTCTTTGGTTCGTCGACACATTTGGTTTTGTAAATCGGCTTGATTTTGAACGATCTCAGATTGTGGCCGTGAAGGAACACACCTCTGTTCCGATTATCTGATTTGTTAATTGATCTGCAGGTTTTCAAGGCTCTGCAAATCGCTTAACATGTTTCTTACAAGGTAAGAAGATCGACCTTGATTTCTGGATTCAGATTTAGGGTTTATCTATTTGTCATAAACACTGCCCTAAACTGTTGGAACGATTTATTTGTGTTTTAAAGTTAATTTTTTTTGCACTGTTTGTTGTCGGTTTGAAGGACTGAGTATGACAGAGGAGTTAATACCTTCTCTCCTGAAGGGAGGTTGTTTCAGGTCGAATATGCCATTGAAGCGATCAAGGTAATCTGATTTTTCCAGTTTAGTTGTTTTTCCAAGTGTTCTAAATTGAACCTGGAGATGACAATTTATGATGTTATGGGGAAATTTGAGCGTTTTAATAATTTAATTGGATGTGTGATGCAGTTGGGTTCAACTGCAATTGGAATTAAGACCAAGGAAGGTGTTGTCCTCGCCGTTGAAAAGCGCATCACTTCTCCTTTGTTGGTATGCTCAATTTTCAAGCTTAAATAGAAAAATCTTCATCTGATTGCATAGCTTGGTAATGTTTGTTATGACTGTTGTTGAAATATCTCGTCATGAACTGTCAAGAGTAGTTTTTTTTTTTTTTCGGATGGAAGAGGACCTTTATGCTCTATTATTATATAATACCAAGTTATTAGTTATAGCTGAGATTCACAAGCTAATGATTACTTGTTATTAGTGCTTAAGCTTTTTCCCAAGGCATAGACTGAATTTATATCATGAGAATTTTGTAAAACAGCAATGCTTAATGTTGCGATAAATTGATAATAGCATGTGGGAGCTAATACATGAAAATATTTTTCTAATTTTCTCTATTTTCTCGTAACAATCAGTTGCTTTTTGGAAGTGCTATACAGAGGAGGGATTGTTCCATAGATAAGTTTGGAAACTTTGAATAACCTTTTGATAAGATTTTACCATGATATTGAGGTAGTGAGTTTCTGCTTCAATTTTGGAGCATCTTGGGAGGGGTAATTGCATAATTTTAGCTTTCCTTTATAGGCTATTTTATGCCAAGAGAAATAGAATTGAATAAGATGTTCTTTGCTGAGATCACCTTGCTTGTGGAGGATAAATGGAGGGAGAGGGACAGGAAGAACAATGCTTTCGGTTAGGTCGCTTGCTTTTCCTTGCTTGCTATTCTAAAGTAGATGGTAAATGCATGAGAAAACATATGCTCATTTATTGTCATAAGTACCTAGAGTAATGAAGGACTATATGTATACACTTGAAATGATTGAACTGCAGCTAAGATTTTTGCATTAAGCTACATTCTTTTCACTCTTTCAGGAGCCCAGTAGTGTTGAAAAAATAATGGAAATTGATGAGCATATAGGATGTGCTATGAGTGGATTAATTGCTGATGCTCGTACGCTTGTTGAGCATGCGCGCGTTGAGACCCAGGTAATTTTTTCATTATAGTCAGCTTAAGGACGATACTTATTTTGTATTCGTGTACCTTAAATGGAATGGTTAAAATTTCACATCTTGACAGAATCATAGATTCTCATATGGTGAACCCATGACTGTGGAGTCAACAACCCAGGCATTGTGTGATCTGGCACTCAGGTTCGGTGAAGGGGATGAAGAATCTATGGTGAGTCTGTTTACTTAAGTTAGCTAATGCCTGAAGGCATTCTCAAATACTTGTTGACATTTGTTTTCTTATTGATTGAATTTCCATGATCCTGATCAAATAGACTAAATGCTACATGCCATGATCCTGATCATATGGACTGTTTAGTTTCATCTATAGTTCTCCTGTGTAAATGGAGAAGATCACTGGTTGTGAGTTGTTTTGTTTCAATGCAAACTGATGGTTTTGTGTGCATTGGTTTACTTCACTTGAAAGACCGAAATCTTGCGATTTTTATAGGAGTTAAATGGCTACCTTTGTGTGTGCTCATATGATTATTTTTGCTTGTAAAGATCGTATGCGTGCAAAATGTAAATCAACTAACATTAGAGATAGGAGATGGTTAGATGGATTAGGCGTTTGAGGGATGGTTTACGTTTACCCTAATTGTAAATACGTTGGTTTTGGGGTATAACTGTTTTTTTTTTGGCTCTTTTTGTAGGATTAGTTTGGGTAATATTAGGCTTTTGGATGCCTTGATGTTTTAAGGACCCGACTACTGCGCTCTGGTGCAACTTTTGCATCTTTTATATATGAAAATATATATTTACCTGTTCCAAAAAAAAGATGTTGTTCTCCTTTACAGTTTAGGTACATGCCCAAGGTGTGAAATTGTGTACAGAAACTGGAATTCAGTTTGTACTTTTGAAAAAGAAAATAAAAAAATTGTGCTTTCTTTTTTGAATGAGAATGTGTAAAACCAGCTATCCAAGTATAACCATAGAGTTGCCTTTTTTTTTTTAGCTCTTTAGGTTGAGGTGCTGTAACTCTGCTCAGTATTTCCACCAGAACAATGCTTGTAGCATGGGTTGTGCTTTCCTTTATCTTTACTCAAATCAGCCTCCATTTCGTTACTGATCATACAACTAAACCAATAAAGGTGACATTTTTTCAAGTGAAAGATGTATAAATCTGACGGGAATTGCTTTCCTAGAGCAGATGTTCTATATAGTTGCAATTGTCATGCCAGCTTGTGTATTATCTTGTTTGATATGTTTGATTCTTTGTGTATCACTAATCACTTTCTTTTGAGTCATCATATCATGTATTTTTATGTGCAATTCTTATCAAATACAGCATTTAAATTTCATGTTGGTTCTGAAACCTTGTATATTATACAGTCTCGTCCTTTTGGGGTTTCTCTTCTCATTGCTGGCCATGATGAAAATGGACCAAGTTTGTAAGTCCACTTTTCAATGATCTAATTCTTCCAAATTCTGAATAAATTGCATCTCTTGATTTCTTTGCATGCTTTCATGCATCTAATCTCATAATCTTTTTTTTTTTAATGGCAGATATTATACAGATCCATCCGGCACCTTCTGGCAGTGCAGTGCCAAAGCTATTGGCTCAGGTTCAGAAGGAGCAGACAGCTCATTGCAGGAGCAATTCAACAAGGTAAAGATATGATCTTCCTGTTGTCTATTCCCTACCTTACAATTAGCTTTCACTCCTCTCATACACACGATCCTCTCTCATGATTGCTGTAGTTTTCCCCTCCTTTTTTATCACAGTTGATTAGATTATTAGGGTGTAACTGACAACTGTAGCTTACTTCGACTTGCTAGGAGCTGACTCTCTTGGAGGCTGAAACCATAGCCCTGTCAATCTTGAAGCAAGTAATGGAGGAGAAGGTGAGTGCGTGCGTCGGATCTTTGGAAATCATTTCAAGCCATTTTTTCAACTTTCGCAATTTTTTGATGCATTTGCTTATTGTTCCCAGGTGACACCCAACAATGTCGACATTGCCAAAGTTGCCCCAACTTACCATCTCTACACCCCATCCGAGGTGGAAGCTGTCATCAGCCGTCTGTAAGCACCTCCAAGGGTTATATTCCATTGATTCCTGTCCATGCGATTAGACATGCTTGAACTCAAGAACATCGATCCTTGGAAACCTTTGTTTCAAACTAATTTGAGTTGATTCCCATATTAGAACATGAAAGAATGGAATTACTTCCTTTTGCTTGAAGTAGTTGGTTAAGCTGCGACTCTAGTGCTTTTTCATGTATTGTCATCAGTTTTGAATGGTTTAAGATGAATGAAGTTATTAGAAAGACACACTACATAGTTTAGGCAAGAGTTAGGCAAATGAACATCACAAATTAGAGCTCATACTAAAGTATATCAACAACCAAATGGGTCATACATCTTAACCATAACTCGAGCTTGCATGCCCAATGAGTCATCCTAACCAGAACTCTAAATCATCGAAATGGTCCCAGTGCCTGAAACGCTCTAAAATGCTTGATGATGGTTGGGGACTAGATAGTATTATCTCCGTTCGGAAATATAAGTTCATTGACTTTTTTATAAGTTTTTTAAGGAGTTAAAAACTATATAAAATAATATTTTTTTTTATTAATTTTACATAATTATATACTTATTAGTTATATATATATAGGACTATGTAAAAAAATTAATTAAAAAAATATTATTTTATATAGTTTTTAACTCCTTAAAAAACGTATCAAAAAGTCAACGGACTTATATTTCTGAACGGAGGGAGTAGCAATTTATTAAAGGTTAGGGATCAAAACAAGGGAATCAATCAAACTAGATCCAAAATCTCAAAACAGTTGAAGTCAGAGTTCAAACCCTAAGAACTCCCTCCAAAATTCTAATTTCCAAAAATGGAAACTCTGAGATTTTATTCGACCATCCCATCGCAATACGAGATAACGCACAATCCCAAACTTTCATGGTCGGAAATCCCTTTTCCACATCGACGAACTCCAAATTGTGTTTCTTAATTTCGAATTTCACCTCCCAAATCTCTCTCTGGCCCTGCAAGAGACAAATCCATCAATTGCACTCATGACTGTTCCAAAAGGTCACGAAGACGAATGACTTTTCACCATGAAAATGGGCCACTATCACCTCCTCAGTTCAGTGCGCTAGCCGTTGAGATTGATCTTAATGAAAAACCATGGAAAACCATCCGAGCGACGATGGAGGAGGGACAGGAGGCGTATATACAAAGTGCGATAACTCGAGTGAGTTTGCAAGCTTCGGTTCTCTATTGTAGACAGGGACGGAGCCAGAAAGTTTTAAGCGGGGGGTCACCATAAAAAGTAGACAATAAGATCGAGAAAAAAGTCGTAAAACACACAACATGTTCGATAGTACAAACTAGTGTCAAACGATAATACAAACTAGTGTGAAACGATATTATAAACTACCACAAAGATATAAAATAAAAATAAGGATATAAAACGCAATAAATAAACATTGTATTCTTAACATAATGTATAACTAGATATAAAAATTTAAACTTGCGTAACTTCTTACCAAATTCTCAAAATAAGTAATATAACCTATGGTTTCGAAGCTCTCGAGATGAATTATAATATGTGAATGTCAATTTAATTAAAATATAAAAGTATTATAGTATATTGAAGTAAAATTAAAGTGATTAATACACCATAATTTTCAAACATTCATAACTTTTTACTCAGATGTCGGATTAAGGCGTATTATATATCAAAACGAAGCTATCGATGAGGAGAATACATCTAGATAATTTGTCGGATGAGGGAGGGTCACGTGACCACCTAGGACACCCTAGCTCCGCGTTTGACTGTAGATGTGGTCATGGGTGGACCCACCGGGACAAAGATTGGATTAATTCGACTCGAAACCTAACCCGCTGGATTGGGAGCAATTTCTTTAATTTGAAAATGAAATAAAAAAAAACAATAGTAATGACCAAATAAATGAGTTACAAGGGAAGAAATATGAGAAGTAATTTGCAATAAGCCAATAAGGGATATGATGTGAATAGAATAAATAGTATTTGATTTTCATATAACATAGAGAAAATTAAAGAAGCTTTTTTTTTTAGCCACTAGTGATTCAGTTGGCACTCGATCTAGCACGAGGGTCGAATCCTCGAACACCTATTCATTTCATCATCAATTTTATCATATATATATAGCTAGCTAGTTTTGCTTCCTCAATCTCTAGCTCATATCATAGGGGTTCAGTTTTAACATAACAGGTTGAGCTATCTCCACTCTCGGAAAATCGTCCATAGGGATGTTAAAACGGAAAACATGCTTCTCGACAAGACGCGCACTCTCAAGATTGCTGACTTTGGTGTCGCTCGTGTGGAGGCTTCAAACCCTAATGACATGACCGGAGAGACTGGAACCCTTGGCTATATGGCTCCTGAGGTTTGCACTTACTGTTAAATTAAAGTCTGGTGAGCCAATAAATTGAGAGTGTGACTTAAAAAAATAAATCCGGCATTTATCGAAAATCTTATTAATGCATACAATAGGAAGTGTGATGTGTACAGCTTCGGGATCTGCTTGTGGGAGATATATTGTTGCGACATGCCGTATCCTAGTCTTAGTTTTTCTCTGAGGTTACCTCAGGTGTCATTTGCCAGGTAACAGAACCTCGATCAGGATACAGGATAGAAAATCCGTTATTAAAATTTCTGTATAATAAGTTTATGATTTCTTGATCTTTCAAAACAGCAGAATCTGAGACCGGAGGTCACACGATGCTGCCCGAGCTCGCTTGGAAATGTGATGAAGCGATGCTGGGATGCGAATGCCAACAAAAGGCCGGAGATGGATGAGGTGGTGGCAATGTTGGAAGCCATCGACACGTCGAGGGGCGGAGGTATGATTCCTCCTGATCAGCAGAAGGGGTGTTTCCTCTTCCGCAGGAAAAGAGGGCCTTGATTGATCGATCTCTTGGAGATCTTCTTCACTTGTATCTTAATTACTTCTGTATTTACATGTCAACCTAACCAAATAATCAACACGAGTTTCTGTCGATAACAAATCAGGAATATCGTTGGGGGTTTGAATCATCATAGAGCATCCATACGGATAATTTTATTAGGGATTACGTACTAAGCACAAACATCAATATCTAAAACGAACAATTACAATTACACAACGTCCCCGAAAGTGCCACCGCCGCTGCCTCCTTGGCGGCGACGCAGCTGAGGCTGCTCGACGTCATGGGAGCCAGCACTCTTGTCGATGGTAGGAGCGCTAGAGTACAAATCGACCGCCTCCGAGTCGGCTATCTTGTCGCCCTCATCGATGTTGCGAGCGTTTGAGTAGAAGTCGACGATTTCGGGCTCAGCAATCCTGCCAGCTTCGAGCGGAGTACCGGCCTTGTAGGCCACCCTTACGGGTTCGTCCGCCAAGGTCCTTGCTTGTGCTGTCCCGTGCTTGATATCATCCTTGCTCTTCGCCATCTTTTTTTTTCCCTCCTCTCTAAGGTATTTCGTCGAACAGTTTGTGGGCGTTGCTTAAAACTTAACAAGATCAGCTGCTTTTGGTAGCGTGAATTGCCACCAAGCTAGCTATAAGAATATGTGGATTTCGGTGCCCTAACTTGGCGACACGAGTTCGATGTTTTTGCCAAGTGTATTGATGATGAACACAGATGAAGCAGCAAATCCAGTTCCTCTCGAGTTTCGATGATCATGGCTCAAAAATTGAAAAATGGATACTCACAAAATGAGTTATTTTAACCAGGGAAATTTAAAAGGGTACGTTTGTTGTTTCATTCTTTGGTTCGTGGATCTATCAATCGGGTTATTTGGGTCGAATTCGGATCATTCGGGTCATTCGGATTCCGAGTAAATCGGATTTCGGATTAATCCGGTTATCGGTTGTTCTGGGTCAGTTAAACCGGATTTGTCCCAGGTTCGGGCCGATCTAACGGGTAAAAAAACTCGAACTTTTAAAAGACTTTTTAAAATATTAAAATATGATCAAAATTAAATTATACGCGAAAATGCATACAACCACCCATTATTCATTGTTGTTTGCAAATAACCACCCCTTATTTAAAAATTGTCAAATAACCACCCATTAAATATAGGTTGTTTGCAACTAACCACCCATTCACCTTTTCTTGTTAAACCTCACTTAATTTAATATGAAAAGATAATTATACCCGAAAATCCGAAAATTTTCCGGATAATCTGGGTCTCGTCTCGGTGACCGGATAATTTTGACGGTTTGATCCGATTTACCCGATTGACCCGGTTGATTTATAATTATATATGATTAAATTTTTTTTATGGAGATTCCAATTTATTACATTTTATAATTACAATAACTTGATCTTTCATTTTCAAATCAACTTTTATATTTATTTGTATTGTGTAATACTCCATCCGATCAATAGTATTTGATTTTAATTTTTCAACACATTTTTTTAAGAAGATAAAAATTCTAAAAAATATTAAAATATTAAAAAAATTCTATGCTTATTACTAATTACATGAAATTATTTTTAAAAAATTATTTAAAAATTTGATATTTTATATATTATTACATTTGATTAAAAATTACGTGAAATAGTAAAAATAAAATGTTTTTAATAAGATGTAATAATATATAAAATATCAAATTTTTAATAAAATTATTTGTAAAAAATTATTTAAAATTTTGATATTTATATATTATTATATTTTATTAAAAATTATGAGAAATAATAAAAATGAAATATTTTAGATCAGATATAGTATATAATTACAAGCACTAGAATTTATGAACAACGTCTTTAATTTTAGAATTTTAAAATTATCTCAAAATTATCAAATCATGATTTTTTAATTTAAAAAAGAAAAAATTTTCAAACTCGAAATCGACCCGAAATGACCCGAAACCCGGTCAAACCCCAGTTCGAGTCAACCTGGATATACCCGGAACCCGTTTTACCCGAGACCCGAAGTGACCCGATCCGTATGACCCATTTGACATGTCTAATTGTAATACCTGAAAAATCAAGCAATAAAGAGAAGTATAACTGTCTTTTTACTAAAAAATGAAACATTAAAGAATAGGGGTATAAATATCTTTTCATATTAAATTAAGTGAGTTTTAATAAGAAAAGGAGCATGGGTGGTTAGTTGCAAACAACCTATATTTAATGGGTGGTTATTTGACAATTTTTTAATAAGGGGTGGTTATTTGCAAACAACAAAATAAAGGGTGGTTTTATGCATTTTTGCCTAAATTCTACTGGTTCACCCAATTGTCGTTACCGCTGAGGCAAGTTGAACTTCGTAATCACAGTTTACTTCACTTAAGGGCTCGTTTGGTTGGCTAAAAAATAGCCAATCAAACACAATGATAGTGCTCAACTCACAAAATAATGTTTGGTCTGACTTATCAAAGAAATGAAAGTGTTTGAGAACTCAAACAAATCGAGTCATTTATTACCCCTCATTTTTTCAAGGTTTTATAGGTAAAGACATCTTTCTCCCTATCTTCTACCAATCTCACTGTCCTCCCTCCATTTCTCCCCCGCACGTGATTCTTCATTGAAAGTTCTGCCCGTCGATCATCGGACGTTCTTCCCGACAACAATAACTACACTTACTGCTCCTCCATCTTCAATTTCCAACCTCAACCTCCATTGATCTGTCACCTTCCCTCCGCCACCACACGTTCTTCGTTCTTCTCTGTCGCCAAATCCACAACATCTCCTCCCTCGTCACCACCACCATCACAACGCCACCGCCTGCCATAACCAGGTCGACAGCTCCACTCTCCAAATCCACCGCTACAACAATTGGCCGAATGAAGTTGGGTTGCAATTGGCCGGAAATGACTACAACTGACCTCTCATACAATAATCTGACGGATCCGATCCCGAATTTGAAGTCGTTGGTGAGTCTGAAATCGGATGCATTTTTCGAGAATCCAGATTTGTGTGGGAAGCCATTAAAGGAGACCTCTTCATTTCTTCAACTCTCTCGAATCCGCCAAACGGGATAAATTCGATCACACCGGCTGGCGAATTTGGTCGGAATCGGACTTCTAGATCTGGTATTGCTTTACCTGTACCAATGAAGGAAGAGGAGAGCTGAAAATTGGACAGTGGCGAAGGGCAATAGCTACTGCGATGGCGGAGCCGCCAAGGGCATCGTTAATCACCAATGAAAGTTGGATGTAGAATCAATGAAATCCATCTTCTTCTTCCTACTCTCTACTTCCTCCTTCCCCAATTCAAAAAAATTTCTGGTCCTTCTGTTGCTAATTTTTTGGTGATGTCGATGAGTACCGAGTTGAATTTACAACCAACACAATCATTTGATTCATTTCCTTAGTAAAATTAACCAAACAAAACTAGGTCTAAACACTTTCCCTTTCCTTTCCTTGCAATTAAACACAATCAATCTCTTTACCTTTTTCAAACATTTATTGTTTTCCCATTACCAACTAACCAGAGCAATCCTTTAGAGAAAAGATCCCTAATATTAAGAAGCCTGCCAAATTGCCAAGAAGTTTTGAATCTACCTCTTTCCATCAGAGATTCGGTCGAGAGATATTTATTCGTAATTACTAATATCTTCATAGGTTTCGGAATGATCGTGATCCTAATTTAAAAGTATGCGATTTATTTACAAATACCAACTCTTGGGATACTAATAAGTTAAATTCTATCTTTCCTTCTCATATTGTTCAAGCAATTACTAATATCCATATTCATGTAACTGATATTCCAGACAAGCTAATTTGGATTTACAATAATAATGGAAAATTTTCTGTTAAATCCACTTCCTCGCTTTATAAAACTAGGAATATGACGAAAATTCCAGCAGATTGGATTTGGAAACTTAATATCCCTCCGAATATTAAAAATTTTATTTGGAAAATTTTTTTGGATATCTTGCCCACGACTGTCCGGTTAAATAGATATATAAATAGAGTTCCTAGTACTTGTTCTCTTTGTAATTCTGATATTGAAGATACAAATCATTTATTGTTTAATTGTCAAATTACAAAATCCCTTATTCAAAATCTGGGTGTTAAGTTGAAAAAATGTTTCATTATGCCAAACTTAACAGGTGATGTTCAAGAGAATATTCTAAATACTAGGGCTCTTAATCTAGATTTTACAGATTTATGTCATTTATGACATTCAATTTGGGAGCTCAGAAATAGAATTATTTTTCGCAATACTTCTGATACAGGTATGATCTATGCGTTAACTCGAGCTATTGATAATATCTCTTGTTGGAATAAATTAAGGTCAGATTAAAACGAAATTACCTAAACGTGTTAGGCCTCCTGATAAAATGATGTGGAAATGTCATCCA
This sequence comes from Persicaria maculosa, assembly GCA_963922045.1. NCBI lineage: Eukaryota > Viridiplantae > Streptophyta > Magnoliopsida > Caryophyllales > Polygonaceae > Persicaria > Persicaria maculosa. Next base: position 9,031,127 of record OY998257.1, read on the forward strand.
ATAGATGTAGTTAAGATCAATGTTGATGCTTCGGTAAAAAGTAATATTCAACCATAGGTTGGTTGTGTTGTGAGGAATAATGATGGTCAGGTTATTCGGATACATAAATGTAATGTTACGACGGGTTCTGTCATTTTGGCAGAAGCTTTTGTTGTATATACAGGTATAAGATTGGCAGCGGAGATGGGGATCCGAAGATTGATAGTTGAGAGTGATTGTGCGATCATCATCGACGCCATCAATCATGCGAACAATAGTCCATGGGAGGTCACTCAAATTGTCCAAGAGATCCTTTCTTTTAGAAGAGATTTTGAGAGCATTAATTTTCAGCATTGCTATAGAGAGGCCAATGGTGCAGCTGATTTTATTGCTAAATCTCAGTTCAATTGTAATTTTATTTTGAGTGCTTGTTGTTGTGAGTTCCAGAACATCATCTTGCGAGATGATTATGGATCTCGTTAGTACATCCAACATTTTGCCTACTGTAAAAAAAATATCTTTACCTTTTCCACTTTGAACCAAACGCCACCAAATTATATATTAAGAAATAACAGATACTCCCTCATGTGATATTTTAGGAGATGAAATTTGTTCAACAGTATTTGATGTTTTAGAAGTAATCATTACACTTTCTTTTATTTTTCCACTAGTATCAATATAATTTGTACTTTTTTTTAAGTTTAACCAATTATTGTGCATAATAAATGTGATGAGGGAGTAAAAATTATTTTATGGGATATTTAAATGTGAAAGGAGCATCTCTTAATCTTTGTGCATTCATAACATCAAATAAATCCGATCGGAGGGAGTATATAAAAATACATATATACCTTTTTTAGGATGGGTGGGGGGCTTTAGCCACCCCGAGCCCCCCGTAGATCTGCCACTGCATGGATTCCCGTCTTGAGATTTTTCATCCAGTCACCCTTCATTGCGTAGTAGACTGTTAAGTTGCAAGACACAACTCAATGTTTTCGAATCCTAGGGTTTCACAACAAAAAGTCTACATTTTCAAAGGCAATCAAGATGTTGTGTGAAAAGCATCGTCTTTGCAACAGGAACCAAGGGTTTAGTGAGTAAATTTGCTAACTATGCACCACTTCTGATGTGTTTGGGATGAACAAATCTTGCTTGCAATCTTTCTCTAACAAAATGACAATCAATCTTTAGGTGTTTTGTCCTCTCATGAAACACTGGATTCTCAGCTATGTGCAAAGCAGATTGGTTATCACAATAAAGAGGAATAGATAAAGGAACTTGTATTCCCAAAATGCACAACACACCTTCCACCCATACTAACTCACTTGAGGTCATAGACATACTTCTATACTCTACAGCTTCAGCTGAGGATTTAGAAACTGTCATTTGCTTCTTTGTTTTCCAAGATACCAAGAACTCTATAAGGAAAACACAATATCATGTTAGTGATTTGGCACTGAATCTACAAGCTCCCCAATCTGTATCACAGAAGGCTACCACTTCTGTATTTGAATTGGAAGGATAGTGCAAGCTAACTCTAATAGTTCCTTTCAAATATCTGATAACATGTATAGCTGCATCAAAGTGTGGTTGCCTCGGCTCACACATAAACTGACTTAAATGTTGCACAACATAAGATGGCTATTAACCTTACAAAACAAAACCTAAACACATTCTAAATTGTGTTAACAGTATAAACTTAAACATAGAGAATCCAAACACACTATATCTTACCAAACCCACTATTGAATGAGGAGGGGAATGGTTTCTAAATCGTCAACCGAGAGTCAATATCGCAGCATGTCCAAAACAGGAAGTGAGATCGTTTGGATTGCTGGTGCGTTGAAGGATTTATGAGTGCCATCCTCTCTTCCTATTCCATTGTGTTGTGACAACAAATGAGCTCATCAATTGGCTGTCAATCCAGTGTATCATGAGCACACAAAGCATCTTCGAATTGATTGTCATTACATTCGGGACTTAGTTGATGAAGGTCTTATCTCCACTGTTTTCGCCCCTACTCACCTTCAGATTGCGGATATTTTCACCAAACCGCTTGGTGCACAGCAGCATCTGGTGTTGTCTCGCAAGCTGGGGTCTTGTATTCCACCATACGCGCCCATCTTGAGGGGGGGGGGATATGGAGAGTGTTAGGCTATATAGTTTGTATCAGTTGGTTTCATGAGGTTGTTAGAACCCTGGTTAGAGGGTGGTTAGCTTTAGTTAGCTTGTAGGTGAGTTAGCATTGCTGTATATATATATATAGGAGTGTTCTGTAGTTTGTAACTTGGTTGGTTGGTTGATCAATATAACAGAAATTCCCAAATTCCTCCGAGTGATCTAGAATAAGAGTTCAAGCTTGATCTCCTAGATCTGAGCTTGTTCTTCGTGGACTGCAAATCTCAGCTTGGATTGCTGAGATTTGGTACTTTGTCATTCAAATTTATTGATGAATTTTGGGAAATCTAAACCATAAAAAAAATACAGATTTGTTCTTCTTGCTATGTTTGGAATCTTTGGATAACCATCATTTATGAATGATATGTATAAGATTGCATTACAAATCATATATCATAGCTATTCAAACATAGCCGGTTCAAATCTCAAACCCACTCATTTTCATTTTCTTTTTGTATTAATTTTCTATTAGACATAACAACCAACTTCACTAGTAAATTTGCCTCTCAAATTCATTCATGAGATCCAAACCGTTGAGTAGGTTAAGTAATTTGGAATTTATATAATGAACTGCATCAAAATCCAGTTAACTTGATACAAATTTCACAAAAATGTGTGTCATTTTTCATGTGCAGTGTCACCCACCAAGATCCAGCAAGTTGCACTAACACTTGTCCGAGAACACAAAGGGCAGTACAACTTGCTCATCACCAGCGACCAGAAACAAGAGATGGATTGCCATTCATTCATCCAAAGGATCAGACTCATCGACGACGAAATCCCCATCATTGGCACGTTTCCTTTCCACACGAAAAGCATCGGTTTTTTCTCGTGTTTTTTAATCCAACATTTCCATTCTTGAATGCAGTTGTTTCATCCTTGGAGAGCAATGCTGATCAGGGGCTGAGGACTTTGTTCGACACCGCCTGCTATCTGGTTAACAAGCCGGTAACTGAGAATGCCTTGTGGTATGTGCTACAACGACATCTACTGAGACGAACAAGTGGCAATGGAAGTTCACTTGTAGTAGGCAATCAAACGACAACGAAGGGAGATCATAGAGAAGAAGAGCATGGATTGCAAGTAGAAAAGAATCGAAACCTAAAGAGAAGCAAACCATGTGAAAACGAAGATGAAGAAGCTGCAAAGGAAAACAATAATGGAAGCAAAACTATGAAGGTAAGTGCAAGTGCGCGCCCAACATTTGATCCCGAGCAGCACAAGAAGCTCATGGAATCGGTTGCTTATGGTGGTAAGACCAAACAACATCTTGTCACAGAACTTCAAATTAGCTTGCCATTTTTTATATAGCTAACGTTTACAACTTGTTTTCCTTCAAGGCCCTACAAAACCTATCGGCATGACTGACTATCTTTCTAGCACGAGGCAAGATAGGGAAAAGAAGATCAAAGGAGCTTTCAGCACCACGCCGCGTGCACCTTGGACCCAGCATCTGTATCAGAGGTTTGTGCAAGCGATGTCTTACAGTAACCTACCAGGTAATGATCTTAAAGTAACCCATCATATAGTTTGCAGTCTTTTATTCCTTGCAACAGAGTAAGTTTATTTATGATTGTTGTTATTCTTCTAGGCATCGGAGGCTATGGCTATGGAGTTCAACAGCCTCATCATCCCTTTCAGATGAGTGGTCTAAGGCCACGGCCAAGCTGGGTGTCTCCACAGAACTGGAGAACCCAGCTGCAGTCGGAATTTCTGAACAGCACATCAGATGTGGCATGGGGTGTAGGTGGTTACCCGCTGTTTGGATTGAGTAGCCATTGTAAAGCTCCCACAACCATCAATGGAGGATTGAATATTGCTGAAGGCTGTATGCCCATCAATGGAATGGGTCAGAACTTGAACCTTGGGACACAAGTCAACCCCATACTTGTAGATGAAGGCAACACAAGCAATGCACTGGCTTTGAATCAGGGTAACGGTTCTCTCAATGGTTTCAATGGAAGCAGCTATAGGCTTCAAACTGAGCTGGGGCATATGAACTACTGTGATCTTTTAGAGGCTGAAAAAGGAAATACTATGACGTGTGCACCGATCAATGGTTTTAATGAGAGTTTTGGTTATGGACAGAACATGCCTGGCAACGAGTTGGTACATACCGAGATTGCTTCTCCATACGGTCCAGTGAGCATTAATGAGCCTGGTTTACATGCTACCAACCCACCAGATTTTACTCCTATAGTGACAGGTACTTTCTGCGTGCTACAAAATGCATATGATCTTTCAACAAGCAACGCTGCTTTACAGATGAATGAGTTGAAAAGTAGCATTGGTGAATCAGATGGGCAAGAAGTACCTGGTACCGGGTTGGTGAGCTCTTGTTATGCTCCTCCGTATAGCTCAGTGAATGAAGACGGGCTAGATGTACATGTCCTTAATCAACAGCTCAGTGCTAGTGGGGCTAATACACCCTTTGGATTGCAAAATGCAAGCAACTTCCCAATCACAACTTCTGGTTTTCTTGCTGCTGTGGATGATTCTTCGTTGCAGTCTGTAGTAAGAAGTTGCTTTCAGAATTCAGATGGTGCAATGCCAACAGGTTCACAGGTTAACCTCCGGCCAAATCTTATGCCTGGCTGGAGCGATACGTTTCCTCAGACAAATCAGATGAGAGAATACAATGCAACAGAAAGAGAGGTGGAAGACTATGTGAATCATGAACCTGACAAAGAGCAAAATGACATTCCTGTCAAAGAGAATACAATGCAACAGGTGGAAGAATATGGGTCAAGCAAGCAGGCTTCGGAAGAAAAGGAGAAAACCAAAAATCTAAACTCCCAGGGGCATGTTGATGAGTTTGCTGAACTTTTTACTTTCCTAGATGCATATCAAGGTGGAACAAATCCAGTATCAGATGAAGAAGAGGAGGTTAACTCAGATAAAGGCACTGAAGAGTTAGCTTTTTAAGATAATTAGTTGTATTCTTCAATATTTCTAAAGCATAGCCAACTGCATCTTTCTGTTTAACAAGAAATTCAAGCATGTTTTAATATCAAATTGCATTCGGATTTTTCTATCGTCGCAGGTCGTGGACATTTGATGTAAGAGTTGAGGTGCATGTTTTTTTATATATGTCAAGGGAGCTTGCATATTCCTTTGAATATGTGATTAGTTTGTAGTAGGTTATATATCAACAGGTCATTTTCCTGCCTGGTTTTTCTTTTAGTAAAGTTTATCGCTCATCCAAAAAAAAAAGGGATTAGGGCTTAATAGGAATATGTTGCAACTACCGATGTTAACTTATTTCTTGATTATTGACCATCGTTTGAGTGTGATGTTGTTGTGAGGATTCAATCTCTATGATCTTTGTATTCATATTCTTTGTTTTTCATTTGCATTAGTTGTTAAATTGCGTTAACTTTCCATCTATCACTTTACATCTATTTGGTCTTGTGATTGGATTTCGATAAGATGAAATAACTCGACTAAACCCTTGTAATCCTTTCCTTATATTTACATTTATGTGTTTTAAGGAATTGAATATAATTTTTTTTTATTTTTAGGTGTTGCTAACAGTTAAATCCCGAAACACGCGTGTCGGTAGCCGGTTAATAGCCATAGATGCTCTATTGTGCTTCACTTCGTTGTGCCTTGTTCAACTCCTTAGGCATCTGAGTTGCCCTATAGTAGGCCGAATACACCAATACGCACCATAAAGCCTCAATACTCATCCATGCACATGACAGAGTAGTCATAGTGTTGCACTTCAATTCTTCGATTTCTCTCCACACAAGCTCAGTAGTCGTCCGAGTACACCTTTACTCGCTTGAGTACTAGCCCAACTCAAAGTATGTGTTGCTTTTCATCTTCGATCATCTTTGTTTCCTCATGAACCTTTGTGCCACCACCAAACAAAGCAACGAGCCCCCTACCATCCTTTTTTTTTTTTTTGATCCAAACAATTGCTTAACTTTGAGATCTCTCGAAGTCTATTCTCATATAAACCCTTTTATAGTTGAGCTCCTTGCTCCAATCTTTGAAATCCCGCCTCCTCAACAAAGACCCGACAACAACATATTTAGCTTTCTCCTGTCTTCTCATCTTTTTTAATTCAGGCTTCCTGATAATAAATCTTTTCCTTAGCATTTTTTTTACCAACTTTTCTTCATCCTTAATTCGCCTTTTTCTCTAATATGTTGTACCTCTTGTGTTTGGTTTGATCACTTTCCGCAAGGGCTGATTGACCTTGCGGAAATCGATCTTCTCTAGTATATATGCAAGCCGTTTGATTTAAAAAAAAAAATCGCCTTTTTCTTCTAGGATTTCAACGGCATTGAGGTTTCCAAGTTGACATTGAGTAAGATCAATCGGGATTCCTGGTTTGAGATTTATTGCTTCTCGCTTTCAAAATCTCACTTTTAGGATTAATTTTCTAGATCTAGGGTTTGGGTTTTGCTTTGTCTCACTCCATCTCTATCATGGTTCAAAGTTACTGCGTAAGTTTGTGACCAGCAATGCGAGTAATAAAAGATTAAGAGGGAAAAAAAAAATACTGCTTATTTAAATTGCTCCTGTTTTTCTGTGAAGAATTCTTCTACCCTTAGGCCAAGTGGTCTTCAAGGGTCAAAAATAGCAAGAACCACATGACCATTGTTGCTTGTACAAAAGGAAGAAGAAAAAATGAGCTGCCAAAATAGTTTCAGAATGCCCATTTTTTATCAAGTGCAGTTTCATAAGCTACTAGTGACCAACAACCCCAACCCCCCTAACCCCCAAATCCCATCTAATTCCCTAATTAAAAGGAAAAAAATATAACAATTTCAAGAAATATACAATTTTACAAACTGAAACCAGATCTCACCTGGCCTGCAAACAAATATGATCGATATGAGAAGCAACGAAGCATGAATTAAAAAATCATAAGTGCAACTGGCCTAGGCCTCTCCTTGTGGTTGTTACTGAAGGCTGATTAATGTCTTCCACCGGAGTCACTTGTGTATGCTGCTCCACTGGTCTTTCGAACTCCTGTGAATCGACCAATGAATCAAATACAACAAACTAGTTCCTGAAAACGGGATATACAAAAAGGGTCTCTCATGCACAAATCAATCATTAGATGCCAATTATGTGTCCATGTGGGTCAAAGGAGAGCTAATTAGCTATGCAAACTAGTACACACAAGCTAAAAAGGCTAAAGAATAGAAAAGTCAGAAGTTACTAACAACTACAGTACACAACTTTCTAATTGTTGTCACATCTAGAAAGCCTAGTATCAAACCCACTTGTAGCATAGCAATAATTTTTACATGTAGAAGATAACAAACTAATACAACTTGCCATTAATGCTCTGAGAATGATGGATGACTTCAACTTACAGAAACTTTCAGAACCAGGTGGAATGTCTTTGAAATAGTATCTCAAGGTTTGCAAAGCACAAGGAGGGTAAGAGTGGAAAGTGCTGGCTTACGAAGGAAAGACAAACTGAAAACTGAAAGGCCATTGCAGTATATAAAGGTTCTAAATTTCTAATTATCCTTCAACTTCGTTTAGGGAGGAGACAAGGCCAAAGTTGTGCACAACGGTATAATTTATAAAAGGCCAGATAAGGAATGCATATTATTTGGATCTTCCCTGAAAGTCCAAAGGTTCCACCTCACCTCAATTGTCCTATTGAGTCAGCCACATGAGAACAGTCAGAACACTTCAAACAACTATAGATACCTCAGGCAAACCAGAAGTACAAACTAGGACAAGGATCGAGAACAACCAGAAGTGCAAACTAGGATTCACATGTTAGGCAAACCTTTGAAGACAAGGCAGTATTCTTTTGTCGTTGTGCTTCGCTTTTTGCATGTTCACGGTGTTGTTTCTGCATATTCTCAAACTGCTGTAATCTTGAAGCAAAGTTTATGCCATTGGGTACAGACCATGAATCCAGCTTTATATCATTTGTGATCTGTGATCCAGTAGTCTGTGAAATCTTCATACTGGAATTCCCAAAGGCCTGAATTTGCTCACTGTTAAGTGAATATGGGGGTACGGTTTTCAATCTAGTTCTCAGTATCTTGAATGCTGCACTTAACTGCAGAGAAGTTCAAATGCAATCAGACACAGGCAACAGGTACCCGAAAAAAGACAATTTGCATAAAAGATCTTGGTTCAGAGTCATTGAATGACACAGGATTAGTAATATTTCTGTTCAGAATTTGTTTTATTTTTACACTTTTTTTTTGGTGGGGTGGGGAGGGGGGTCAGCAAAATTGCAGCTATAAAGACAGAAATGACACCAAAAGAGGTCGAGAAACTTCCTTTCTTTAAAGTGACAAACCGAATTAGTGAAACTGTTGGTTGAAGAACTAAATTAGAAACTTCTTTTCCTGTGATATGACAGGCTATGGAAAAAGCATTCTTAGATCCCTGTCCTCCAAAATGGAAATATATAAACAAACAAAGAGCAGTCAATGGAGAGGTAGATACAAATATGAAATTTAAACACTGCTCAGAACTGATATTCGTAATGAACTTGTGACTTTTTGCGTTGATTACTCTTATGTGTAAAACCAACAATGCTACCTTAACTGTGTTTCACACCTAAACAACCCCACCCCGCACCCACACCACCTCCATAGGGGTCGGTGCAGCTTACTCCTCTCCAACACGATCATCCATCCTTTGTTTTGCACATGAAATCCCTTCCCTTACTTCACCAGCACTTTAAGAGTCAAGCCAACAGCGCATGTTACTTTTCCCTCACCCTTCCCCTTTTTTCATGAAAAGAAAAGATGTAAATTATGTAATACGGGATTAAATTATTCAAATGAAAAAATAAAAAATCTTAAAAACTTCAAAACAAATAAGGACTCCAATTACCAACCACTGAATCTGTTTGTTTCTTTATAACTAATTCACAAACACCTGGTAAGACTGAGAAGTTTGCTGACACTTGCAGGAAAAAGGCTAATGTGCTCAAAGCTTGTATGATCAATTACCCAGCTAAATATTAAGCAAATTAAATTTTTGTGCTTGGTATGACACTAATAAGAATGGTCACAGCAAGAAAATAAAAAGAAAAGACAGAATGAAAAGTAAAACAGAAATTGTTACCTGGGGAAGTAACATCAGAAGACCATACAAAGCTTTAAGCAGCCAAACATATCTACCAGGTTCCAGCAGCTGCAAGAACAAAATTAATTTATAGTCAAGATATACAACTGACAAATCGCCACTCAGGAACACACTCTCGACCTAGTCGGGGAACGAATGCGTACAACTTGGCCCCCCAATCCCTGCTTAGGCGGGATATACAAAGAATACTGTATATACAACTGACAAATCAAGAAAATAGCAAATTAAAAAGAGCACAAAAAAGAAAAAAGTTGCCTACTGTACCAACCAAAAGAAGAGCATTCCAATTACAATGTCTCAGCGGCAATAACCTAAACCCCAAATGAACTCATGATACACTACCTAATCAAAGGCGAATTTATCAAAAGGACTGATATAGAGTAACTAGTAGGCAATACTGTTCAAGTCCACAGAAGCTGCTGTGTCTAGCAGGAAGACACAGAAAGAAACACTGGAAAATTCTCATCCATATAGCTGTAATATATCAACAGGCTTGCATGAGTTATACTAGGAACACATAAAGATATTTGCACTGAGAGACTCGTGAAAAATTCGGGCTCATATCTTGCTTGAGTATTTGGAGTTTGGACAGCTACCAAAAAGGTAATCATAGAATCTACTCTCGAGATGAGCAGGCCAGAGTTTTAATACCTGCAATCTCAGATGAGCAAATATTGGAGTTTCAAGCAACCGAATCAATTTGTCAACCTGGACCAAGAACTTGGCATTAATGTCTTCCTCCAGAAGAGACTGGATAACAGAACTTGCATGCTCGTAAGCCTGTAAGAAGAACAGTAATGCTACTCATATCCTTCATTGGAATGATTAAGAGGACAACCGAGATTATGTTCCAGGTTGATCCATTACCTGAGCCAATAAGCAAAGGCTTATGATCGCCATCGGAGAATGACACCAAGATGCATACAAAGAAACAAACAAGTCCTTCCCATCTGCTTTAACTAGTGACTGCTTCAGAAGTTCCCGAAGCTCCGACAGCTTAGATGAAGTCAGAAGAATAAGGTTCAAAGCCTGTGTATCAAAAGGAAATATTTGTCCAATAAGAATAAAAGACCAAATTTCTCCCCAAAATAGCAGTTAATTTTTGAAATGTGTTTGAGGTTGTTACAACACCTGAACCATGATAGAAGCGAAATCAAGATCTTCTTCCTTTTCAAGGATAAGAGAAAGTTCCCGATACACTCTTTCAGCATCCAAAAGCACACAAAGTCGACGAATGATTAAAGCACCACGCCTGAGTTGAAACCAAGAGAGTACCAGATGCAATTAAATAACCAAGCAAATTTGCTCTTCATCTATGTAACCAGAAAATATAGAAATCTCACTTTTCCAGAAGGGAGTTATCTTTATGAAAATTCTTCACCAGATAAACAACAAGCTCATGAAAGTGCTCATGATCTTTAGCTATGCATGCATGGACCTCAAGTACCAAGAGCACAACCTAGAGAGGATCACAGAATCAAGCTTAAAAGTCGATAACTGCAGTTTACTCCATAAGACAATATAAATGCAGAGATCTGCAACTTTGAAAATATAGCAAAAGAATCCTACTCCTAGGAAATAGAAAACTATGATATACTCCATTTCAGCTAGAGATCTCAACATGTAAGAAAAGCCAGACTTCAGTAGCGGTTTTCTGGGCAGAAAAGTAAGAACAACATCGAAAAACTTAAAATATTTGCTTTTAGTGTTCTAGCTATATTTCTATTGCCTGTTTGAATGAAAGATGCCTCACTTGAAGGTTAACCCTAATTGCCTGTTTGAAAATGAGAAAGACACCTCAAGGCAAATGATTGCCTATGCACCATGATTGCCTATGCACCATCTTTGAAAATGAGAAAGACACCTCAAGGCAAAGGACAGCCTCTGGATCAGATGGGTGCACCATCAGTATCTACAGCAAGGAGACACTTAGAGTTGGCAAGTCCATGATAAAAATGACTCTCCTCTAATCAACAAGATTTTATCTATTAGAAATGCTTTGCTAACATCCACAGGAAGTGCACAAGAAGCCTCTGCAAAGCTCAACAGTTGGTGCCTAGGAGGGAAGTTCAGCATTGAAGCAGCCTACAACCACTTTAGAAGAAGGGCACCTAAACCTCCTTGGACGACAGTGGTATGGGACAATGCAATTGCTCCTAAACATGCTTTCATCCTATGGCTGGCAGCAAAAGGAAGGCTGGCTACAAATGACCTGATCAAGTATAGGGAAGTAAACCTAAACTGTCATCTATGCAATCAAGCCTTAGAATCCCATGAACACATATTTTTTGCATGTAATTTCTCTTTGAATGTCTGGTCTCAGGTGAAGGCTTGGTTAGGATTATGGAGAGGAATGAACACCATCAGCAGTGGATTAAAGTGGCTCAAAAAGGAGGCCAAAGGAAAAGGATGGATATCAAAAGCAAAACGAGCAGCAATGGCAGCCACTGTCTACCTCATATGGAAGACAAGGAATGAAAAAGCCTTTGAAGAATCAAGCAAAAGTGCCGAGGAGATTGTCCATCTTGTCAAATTGCATGTGTACAAGATGCTTAACCATGATTTTGCTCTCCAATTCTCACCTTCCATAGGCTTGCAAGGAGGTTTAATCCACACAAATGAAGCTGCAAGGCACGACTGAATCTTTTGATGGGGTAATGACTTATAGGAAGGAGGGGGCTCTACCATGTAATTTTTGTCTTGCTAATGTAACCCTCCATAGCCCTGACATCACCAAAGGCTTACATGCCTGGATGTATGCCTAGATATGCAACATACCCCCTATTTGGGTATAGTTTATGGTTTTGGTGTGCTAAGTTTGTGGATGTATAAATCCCTTGATGGCCGAGCCGAAGGGGGACTTATGCACTCACAAACTTAGGGGGTAGGCCCGACTTCTGATAGCTCTTGCTTGAGGAGACATGGGGTTACCCCGAGACTAGCTCTCAACACACCCATCGATTGGAACATCCTAAATGTTCCATGATTTTGGTAGATTTGGACTAGTGTTTCACACCACTTAGTCCCACTTTTGCACCATGTAAATACTTCTATTTTCATGCAATATATTAACCTTTAAAATCACATAATATTCACCTTCCTTGAGGGAAAGTTGAACTCAAGGTCCAGTTCAGCTCAATAGTCAAAAACAACCAAAATATGAAATACATTTTTAACAAGGATCACAACTTTGGTATGATCCTATGGTCCTACCTCCGGAATTGATTCAACACACTGGAATTCCTTTATCTTCAAAGGACTTTTATTAGTCTTTCGATGACGTCAAACTCGTACAAAGGAAGAAAGGTATTTGAAAATGAGGACTTGTACCTTTCTACTTCCCGTCGGTAATCACTCACACCATCTTGACTCCATGCACCACTGCTATCATCACTCCAGGAAAGAAGAAGATCAAACAACCGTTTCGTAGTTCTCAGATCAAACTTTTCAGATTTGGATTCAACAAACTCTGGGCAAGATATCTCAAGACAGGCCAGAGCAAAGCGAAGAGGTTGCATCTCTTGAAAACTTTCAAGAGGGGCAGTCAAGATCTGTCTAGTTGTATCCTCGATGAATTTCAAGAAATGAAGACGAAAAACTGGTTTCCTGCTGATGTTGCCAGGCCAAATTTTCTATGCCACCATCCAATATATATTTGCAACATGACTCCGGAGTTCTTCACGGTGAGATTTTTGAGACTGCAAATAAAAGTCCATAGAATCAGACCATTTACATCAAACTTGCTATAATTATGAAGCTACAGTGTAAGGCAGAGGGCTGAACCCCATGAAGAATCAATGATGAACTAAGACCATCCACAATGGTTGTGTGCAAATGTATAAATGTGTTTTTTTTAGACATTTATACATTTGCACACTGGAATTCCTTTATCTTCAAAGGACTTCTATTTCTTCACTGTTTCTATTTTAAAATAAGCTAAGCAAAATAATTCATCAAAATAAAAACAATAAGATGCATACTTTGCTTCCTGAACGGTGTTTGGGCAAAGCTCAGCAGCATATTTGACAAGCTCACTTAGAGAGCGAGCCCATCTGTTTTTATCTGGACTTTCAAAAAGAATGGTCTGAATTGTAACATCTGGAGGAATGTCAGATTCCCTTCTCAGGTCGAAAGGCGGTCCAGAATCTCAATAGCAGCTATGAACAATGTCATCCTGTAAAGCATAAAAGTTCCACAAGGGCATTAAAAAAATGGATAAATGATAGCTAAGTTTGGAACCAAAGGATTGACAACAAAATACAACTCACCCCGTGCTCTTCTAAAGCATCGATTATGAAGATGGGTTCTGCTTCATTTTTCAAAGCATAGTCTTCTCTCTTAAGCCAAATGATTGCCTATGCACCATCTTTGGGTCTATACATGTAATGTTCACGTTCTATTATGATTGCCTATTCACCATCTTTGGGTCTATACATGAAATGTTCACCTTCTATTCTCCAACAAAAAAGCATGCAATGAGTTCCATACGGTATACCGTCACATAATATATACACATAGACCGGCGAATTACAACTAATGACTTTCACAAAATGTATGGGTGGAACTTCTCATAATTCCCAAGGAGCATGCGAAGTTTTAGGTCTCCATAACATACATATACACATGAAATAAGTTAAAACAACAAAAACATATATGCATTACAACAGCACTACAAAAATTAAACTTTAAACTTCATGGGTTACCTATATTCGACATGAAGGGCATGATCCAGTTGTAAGCTATACAACTTCCCCTGGACAAGTGCGCAACTACGCAACACCTGCCAAGGGATAAACTTTGCAGTCTGGAGGGTCACTTCTCTCAAGGAGCTGAAGAAAAGATGGCTGGACACTCTCACAGTGGAGAGAGGAGTTGAAGATAGTATGTGAAGGATATGGCAACACTAGAAGCCATTTCCCTCTCTTCCTTGAGGGAAAGTTGAACTCAAGGTCCAGTTCAGCTCAATAGTCAAAACAACCAAAATATGAAATACATTTTTAACAAGGATCACAACTTTGGTATGATCCTACGGTCCTACCTCCGAAATTCATTCATCACACCGGAATTCCTTTATCTTCAAAGGACTTTTATTAGTCTTTCGATGACGTCAAACTCGTACAAAGGAAGAAAGGTATTTGGGTGAATGATGCATGATCTCATATAAAGTTACCATTTAATAGAATTGGTGAAGCAGATCTTGGCAGCAAACAACTAACATGTAAGTAAAAGACAAATTTTTAATTACTCAGTAGTCTTTAAAGAAGTATTTAAATACTTTTAAAAAAAGTGTATATGAATAGACTGATACAACAATCATCTAGTTACCATCAAGTGTGCTGCCCCAGCTCTATAGGATCAAACTCTTGGAATGATCTTAAGATATTAGTCAAGCTCATCAAACATCTATAAATCTCTTCTTTCTCGGTATGTCTTTCATCAAGTGAATAAAACTCTACTACTCTATCATCAAACAAAACCGAGCTCCATCCTGGTACTTTACGGGACCCAGTGTCCCTCATTGCAACTTTTAATTCTGACACCTTTTCCCACTTCCCAGCTTCTCCACATATATTTGACAGCATAAGGTAGTTAGAGGGATTCTCTGGCTCAAGCTTAATGAGATGCTTCAAAGCAATCTCAGCCAACTGGACATTTTTGTGTATCCTGCATGCCCCAAGCAAAGATGCCCAGATTACTCCATCGGGGTGCATTGGCATAGTCTTCAAGAAACTCATAGCACGATCTAAAAGACCAGCACGTGCACACAAATCAACTATACAGCCATAGTGTTCAATTCCAGGGCTGATTGAGAAGTCTGCCATCGAGTAGAAATGAGCAAGTCCAATATCAACCAAACCCAAATGTGTACAAGCACAAAGGACACTGATAAAGGTGATTCCATCTGGTTTCATTCCAGAAGACTTCATCTGAGCAAAGAGGTCTAATGCATCAACGCCGCGCCCATTCATTGCCAAACCACCAATCATGGTATTCCAAGATATCAAGTCCTTTTTCATCAAGCCCTTGAAAACATCGACTGTGTTTTCTATTACCCCACATTTCGCATACATGTCCATTAATGCGTTTGCAACATAAACATTTCCTTTGTATCCGATGCTTTCAGAATACTCATGTACCCACTTGCCCAAATTAAGTGCTCCTAATCTAGCACAAGCTGACAATACTGTGACCAGTGTAGCATCATTAGCTTGCACCTTAGAATCAGTTAACATCCTCTTAAATGTACTTAAAACTTCAGATAAAAATCCATATCGAAAGAGACCACTGATCAATGCATTCCAACTGAAAACATTTCTTGTGGTCATTTCTTCAAACAAATTCTTACAACTTTCCAAATCCCCAATGTTCATGTATCCACTCAACATAGTATTCCACGTCATCACATCCTTGTTAGGCATCTTGGAAAATAGCTCTCGTGCTATGAACATATCTCCAGCTTCAATGTATCCCGAAATCATAGTATTCCACAAGATCACATCTCTCTCAGGTGCCAGCTCAAAGAGTCTTCTTGCTGATTTAACGTCACCGGACAGCAGAAGCCCATTAATCATAGCAGTCCAAGCAACCACATTTCTCACAGGCATCTCCCCAAAAACCTTGTGAGCCTCTCCACCCTTGCCACAATTTGAATACATCTCAATTAACGTGGTCCCAACAAATGGGTTCGATTTCCACCCGTACTTAATGACACCACAATGCACCTCCTGTCCCAAATCCAATGCCAAGACCTTGGAACAAGACTTCAACACCATAGGGAAGGTATAACAACTGGGCTTAACACTGAGCTTCACCATCTGACAAAACAATGAAACAACTTCATCATATTGTTCGTTTTGAGTGTACCCCTTAAACATTGTGTTATAGACGACATCATTCGGTTCACGCATTACGTCGAACACACGTCTTCCATACCCCATGCTCTTCAACTCCGCACATTGGGCTATGAATTTAGGTACCACAAAGCGGCTGTCTTGAATCCCATTAATGATGAGTTGGGTTTGGATTTGGCAAATAAACTTGAGTTTCTTACATGACTGCAAGAGGGTGATGAATTTCTCCTCTAGTAGAATGCGCAGTGGCAAGGCTTGCGGCGGAATTTTTTCTATTTTTGAAGACCAAGTGTATCACTTGCGGCAATAAATATGAGCACGCCAAAGTGTATCACCTACAGCAGCAAAGGAGAACCGAAGGTTCATATTACATAAAGCAGCAGTCCTAACGGAGAATAATTCAAAATATGAACACCCGAAACAGTTTGATAATTCAACACTGAGAAAAAAAAAACTTACAATATTACATGTTAGGAAACCAGCTACCAAAGCGAGTTAGTAGGTAGTAGAAATGACGAAATCCCTGACTAGGAAAAGTAAACAAAGAGAGGAATTCCATTTCCTTTCTCGTGTTTAAGATATCCTAAAGTAATGATGTTAATTATCCTAGGGTGTTAGTAATGCTCACTCATCGGTCGTCACTATTCAACAAAGTATGTAATAATATGGCATATGGATTACAAGGAATCAATAACTTAGAGCATCTCCAACGGCTACTCTAAAAAATCTCCAAAATGGAAGGAAAAAAAATCAAAATCTCTAAAAAATTTATTGTCCAACTCCAACCGCTTCTCTATTTCACAAATTTCTACATTTATTATATATTATAAATAAAAGCTCTCTATTACCAAAAAATTTAAATTTAATTTTAGTTTTACAAATGTAGAGTAGCAAACAACAAGTGAATATCAAATCATATTCTCCAGCATAAATCCAGCCAATTCATTCAATCTTACATAGCTCATGGATTCAGTGGCGGATCCATAAATTTTTGCAAGGGGGGCTGAAATTTTTTTTCGAGAAGTGACTATTTGAATTGAAGCCTGAAAACTATGTCTTTAAAATCACAAGGGCTGCCAATTCAAACCCCTCAAGCAGCCCCTATCTATGAGTCTATTTGTCATCAAAACCTCAAAGCTACCTATTGAAAAATTATCTATATAAATCTGACCAACAACTCTCAAACCCTTCAAGGCTTCAACTGCATCCTTTAAAAAGAAAAAAGAAAACCAAAAAAGAGAAAGCACATACCTTGTTAAAAGCAACAAAGTGACAATGGCTTTATGTTGGATATTCAACAACAAAGCCTTGCTTTGCTTCATTACGCTAGCATTTCTAGCAACCGAAAACGCAATGCCTCAAGTAATCGACTTGTCCATATTATATATTCCTACAAAAGCCCATGAATATATTAATGCTAATATATTATCAAGCACAACCACAAATAATTACTGTATTGAACAAATAAGAAAAAATTATCGAACAAATAAGGTTTTATTTCCCTGCCATCTTTACTCATGGCAAGTTTAGGTCCTTTGAATTGAACAAATGTCATAGGTCTTGAAGCTCTCAACCAAAACCATATATATTTACAAAGGCTAATCGAAATTTCACAAAATTGATTCTTAAAATCAAACCCTAATTTCACAAAATTCATTTCTCACAAATCACAAACCCTAATCGAAATTTCCCCCAAATTGATTCTCAAATCCACAAATGCTAACCCTGAATTGATCCTAATCTCAATCCATTGAACTTAAAAACAGTCAAATTAAAGGGAAGAGGAAGAAAACTAACCGATCTAGATCGAAGGGGTGAAGAAGAAGAACAATGAAGACTGTCGAGGGGCTGTGCGGGAGACACTTTGCGGGACTGCAGACTGTTGAGGGACTGGGGGCGGTGGTACGCCGGTGCCAGGGTCGGCCGGAGATGGAGCTGGCGGCGGCGGATGGCTCGGGGACTCCAAATTCGGGCTCCTAGGGAGGTGCTTTCGCTCGAGGGGTTCTACACTTCTACGCCTCTCTGTCTGACTGTCCGTGTACTGTGTAACGAAAAAACAAAAAGTGGAGTGGGTGTAAAAAATGGGAATCGAACCTAGTTCAAGTTCAACTACACGGTATTAAATTCTACGCGAAAATGCATACAACCACCCATTATTCATTGTTGTTTGCAAATAACCACCCCTTATTAAAAAATTATCAAATAACCACCCATTAAATATAGGTTGTTTGCAACTAACCACCCATTCACCTTTTCTTGTTAAACCTCACTTAATTTAATATGAAAAAATTCTATGCTTATTACTAATTACATGAAATTATTTTTAAAAAATTATTTAAAAATTTGATATTTTATATATTATTACATTTGATTAAAAATTACGTGAAATAGTAAAAATAAAATGTTTTTAATAAGATGAAATAATATATAAAATATCAAATTTTTAATAAAATTATTTGTAAAAAATTATTTAAAATTTTGATATTTATATATTATTATATTTTATTAAAAATTATGAGAAATAATAAAAATGAAATATTTTAGATCAGATATAGTATATAATTACAAGCACTAGAATTTATGAACAACGTCTTTAATTTTAGAATTTTAAAATTATCTCAAAATTATCAAATCATGATTTTTTTAATTTAAAAAAGAAAAAATTTTCAAACTCGAAATCGACCCGAAATGACCCGAAACCCGGTCAAACCCCGGTTCGAGTCAACCTGGATATACCCGAAACCCGTTTTACCCGAGACCCGAAGTGACCCGACCCGTATGACCCATTTGACAGGTCTAATTGTAATACCTGAAAAATCAAGCAATAAAGAGAAGTATAACTGTCTTTTTACTAAAAAATGAAACATTAAAGAATAGGGGTATAAATATCTTTTCATATTAAATTAAGTGAGTTTTAATAAGAAAAGGAGCATGGGTGGTTAGTTGCAAACAACCTATATTTAATGGGTGGTTATTTGACAATTTTTTAATAAGGGGTGGTTATTTGCAAAAAACAATGAATAAAGGGTGGTTTTATGCATTTTTGCCTAAATTATAATATAAATATGTCAAATTAAACTAAATAATAATATTATAATTAAATTTATAAATATTATAAAATTAATAATATTATATTAATATTTTAATTATAAAAAATTATATTTATACAAATAAGTGTTATAAACATACTATAATTATAAAATATAGAACACAATTGCATGACGAATTTTTGTAGGGTAAACCTGGTGCCTGTGTGGCGTCTATATAATGCTGATTCACCGGGTTGATTTTAACCCAACTGATCATCGAGTCTCAACCTTAAAAGTCCCGAGTCATTCGGATTCGGGTCGATTTTGGATCCCAAGTTTAAAACACCGGGTTTAACTCCGCAAAATTACCGGACATACGGATCACATTTTTCGAATCGGATCATGTTTTGACACATTTATCCGTATCTAATGAGTCATTTACCTCACCCCACCCTCGCAACAAAACAAAAAAATATCATTAATATCTCTATGGTTTCTACTTTTCATTAAATATATTAAATAATTTATCATTTACAATGACGCGGGTAACATTGATTATACTCAACTCAAACCTCAAAATTAGACTCAACTCGTCTATAAACGTTTGATTTGAATATTCAAAAATTTAGTATAGTAATCACTTAAAAACTATTTCGATTTATTTTAACTTGACATCCAATGATCGGATAACCCAAACGTCCCAAATCTAAATGAAATCCAATGAGACTCGAACCTATTATAATCGAAATAACTCAAACTAAAATTACAACATAATAGAATTTTAAGTATGAAAGTTGAAATAAAAAAAATACGAGTTAACCAAAATTAAAATAAGCATAAACTCATGATCAAATCATTCAAACTTAATCGAAATTCGAATCACCCGAAATCTGAATAACCTGATTCGACCTATTCGATTACCACCTCTGAACACGTGTTGTTCTAAATGGTAAATCATTCCATATTTAACAAAAATGATTTTCCATGAAATCTTGTAAAGATTTTACGTATGTGAATTACTCGTTGAATGAGTTATTAGGAATGTATTTGATACGAACTAGGTTAGGCGTCGCGCGTATGCGCGCGGTCTATTCGTATTTGGATTGTACATGTTACTTTTTATATATGTGTAAATATTCATATGTGCAAATAATTATAATTGAATTGTTTTCCATATAAATTTCTATGATAATAAAAATAATAATTGTATCATTATAAGAAATTGTAAGGATAGTCTTTTGAAATTTTCATTAAAAAATAAAGAAGGATAGTCTTTTAAAAAGTTTATTAACCAAAATGAAAAAGAAATCCAAAACTATAGAGTTTGAAAATCTTGATCATTACAGATCAAAATATTATTATTATTATTATTAAAAATATAAAGTCGGTTTGATTTGAGAAAGTAATGAAAATAATAATAATAATTATATCATTATAAGAAACTGTAAGGTTAGTATTTTTAAATTTTTATTAAGGTAATACGAATGATGTTTTTCAATTAAGAAAAATAAAGAAGGGTAGTGTTTTACAAAATTTATTAATCAAAATGAAAAAGAAATCCAAAACTATAGAGTTTGAAAATCCTTATCATTACACATAAAAATGATATTATTATTATTATTATTATTACCTGATTAAAAATGTAAAGTTGGTTTGATTTGAGAAAATCTTAAAGTTACAACTTGGGTAGTTAAATTAAAAATACAAACTATGGTTGAATTGAGAAAATTTTATAATTGTAATTTAGATAGTTTAATTAAAAACATAAAGTAAAGTTGATTTGAGAAAACTTTCAAATTGTAATTGGGGTATTTTAAGAAAAAATATAAAGTTAGGTGAAATTGATGAAATATGACAATTTATAATTTTAAAAAGACATAAAAGGACCTTGCAATAAAAAAATTAATATTTTTAAATTCAAACTTTTAAGGGTAAAAAAGACATTTTATAAAAAAGGGCAAATTGTAAAAAATAACACGAACTTTAGGGTTGGTTGCGTTTGGTGGCACCAACTTTCAAAAATTCTATAATAATCACCAACTTTGAAGGTGGTTGTGGTTAGTAGCACGACCACCCTTGTTAACATTTTGTTTACAAAAAAAATCACATTTTCCATTTTTTTTTTTAACCAGTCACAATTTTCTTCTTAAAAAAAACAATTTTCATATTTATAAACTCAAATTTAATTTTTCAAAAAAAATCATTTTTTAAAAATATAATTATGATATTAATTGGTATCTTTTTAATGCACTCATTTTTCATTTTAAACACATTACTTACTATTTAATTTTTGAAAAAAAACTGAGTTTATGGAGAAAATAAAATTAGTTCTTTTTTTTAACCGGGTGTAAATAATGAGTGTATTCTTTTAAGAAAAAAGGGCACCCTTATTAACATTTTGTTTACAAAAATCACATTTTCCATTATTTTTTTAAACCCACTCACAATTTTCTTCTTAAAAAAAACAATTTTCAGGTTTATAAACTCAATTTCAATTTTACAAAAAACATCATTTTTTTAAAAGAGTGAGGCTTTAGACAAGACGTCAAAACGACTATTGTCAAGATATTGTTAACTAAATTGGACACAAGTCCTTCTCATTTTTTCCTAAAAAATTACAAATAATCCCAAAACCTCTCTAATCCGCATACACGATAGAAAATTGTTGGAAACAAGAACGCGAAACTTGGCTCGCTCAATTTGTACTAGGTTCATCACCCTTGGTCCGATTCCAAAGGCTTTGGTGACATTCTTGGTAGATTTGAGAGGGATTTTCGATAGATCTATCAAATTTAATGTAAGAAGTTTGATTATAATTGGTTTTTATGAGTTTTTTTTTTTGTATGAAATTGAGTTAGGGTTTTTTGAAATTAGAATTGAAATTGATACGCATTTATATTTTGTTATTTGATTATTGTTGATTTGTGTGGTGTGGGGGTTGATTAATGAGTAGAAATTAGAATCAAAATGGATGAAATTATTTGTTGTTTTCGATTTGGATTGTTTGAAAGTTGGGGATGTCTGTCAGGGCACGCTTCATATTTTTGTTTTATGGTGTGTCGAGGTCTCAGCGGAGCCTCGTATGGGTGTGTGGAGGTCTCAGTGGAGCATGGGTGTGTCGAGGTCAGAGTGGAGCCTCGTTATAGTGAGCCGAGGTCTATGTGGAGCCTCGTTACACTGAGCCGAGGTCTCAGTGGAGCGTCGTTAATAACTCTCTAGGAGCAAAACCAAAGGTTTTAGTTGTTACTGGTACTTGTCTAGCATCAATGGCATATACCCACTAAACATAAAATCGATCTGAAACATGCAAACAATTTCAGTATCAGTGCTTGCACTATTGCATCTGTGGAGTTGTTTTTGGAAAATAAAACGTCACATAAAAAAACACAACATTTATCATAATAAAGTCAAACTTGAGTTGATGTCACAGAGCCAAATGATGATCACAAGTGAACTAAACTTGGCTTCTTAACTAACAGACGGTTAACTAGGCCCTCAAGCAAGGTTGTTGCTGAATTCAAAAAGAGTAAAACCACAATGGAAGGATTGTTGTTTCCCAAGATGTAAGATACTGTAACAAAAAGAAACCTTTACATAGTTTGTCTTGCTAGCTTGCCTATTATTGTAATTATTGTAGTGTCCAGGCCCTTGTGCCTTTATGTGTCCCTATAAACTCTCAAATCCAGTGTGAAGTGTTGTAGAAAAGAAAGTTGTATGCATTCAATTTCATATGCTCTCCAGTAAACACAAGTATATGCTCTTGTCCATGTAACTTTGTAAACTAATTAACCAAGATCCCACACAGCTCAGAACATGGCAAAAATTGAGCAGTCCATCTCTAGTCGGGTTTAGTTTAGTGCGATGTGCTGACCATTTATAATGCATCGGCTCGGAGAACCAGGATGAAAGTTTGGTCATCCAACTCTGCGATGGAGGAGCACAAGACGTACAACCCCGAAGTAATGCAACTGTGGACGAAGAGACCGAGGAGTACGTCTGACAAGGAGACCGATCGATGATGTCTATGCACGACTAGTAGATTAGTCTACAATTTCCAGTGTTATAATTTATATATACATCTTATTTGCTTATTTTATATTATTCATGTTTGTAATTTGTAGTGTTATATTTATATGAATCCTAACTCTTGCTAAATAACACAAGTAGTTACATGATTTAAAATTTTTCGCAATCACAAAGAGCTTGTTCAAGCTAGATGATAAACCAAATGATTGTTATGGGTGTTGATTGAGTACAAATTCCAGTTAAAAGACAGAAATTGGGAGAGGGTATTTGCTGCTATTCGAAAGGAAAAATCGGCTCTATTTTGTTGTTAAGTGAGCTCGGCGGAAATCAATGAGGGTATGAGGGGGGCTCGACAGGTTTTGACGAGGGTACGAGGGAGGCTCGACAATATTGGGCGAGGATACGAGGGAGACTCAGTGACTTTGAACAATGTCATCCAATTTAGTGCCCTTGCCATAACTTCAAAAATGTTTTCATCTCAACTTATAGCTAGGTTGTAAGAACGAGCAGATAATACAAACCCAGTACAAAAGTATGAATTAGGCATTGTCTGAACTAAAAAACGAGCAACTTCTTAATATTATCGTTAAAGAAAATGCATGAAAAAGTTGTTAAAAAACGAGCAACTTCTTAATATAACCAAGTTGGCATTGTATACTCGCAAGGGGTTCCTACATATCCTAACACAAGTTTCATATGTATCCTCACAAACAGTAACCCTCTCATTATTCCACCGAGGTCACTCATTTAACTCGGAACAATTTAACTGAGGTCCTTCATTTAGCTCGTCCTCCCCGCGGTTCGACAAATATTTTGAACGACAACCATAAATAATCATCGAATGACATTAGATAATTATCTAAAACGATCGATATACCAATTTGAGAATCGATCGATCCATAGCTTGATTAATTTCATCGATTTTAGCCTGTTTTCGATCACAATAGTTCGTTCGACAAATTTAGGATTTTTTCATTCGCTCTGATTCGTAGATGAGAGTGTTTTGGACCTTTTTGCAATACGTTTGAAAAAAATGACCAGGACCTGCGTGCAATTTACTTGGAATTGTCTTGACAATAGACGTTTTGAAATCTTGTCTAAAGCCGCTATGTTTTTAAAATATAATTGTGATATTAATTGGTATCTTTTTAAGGCACTCATTTTTCATTTTAAAGACATTACTTATTATTTAATTTTTGAAAAAAAACAAAATTATTTCTTTTTTTAACCGGGTGAAAATAATGAGCTTATTCTTTGAAGAAAAAAGGGGAAAAGTAGTGTTTTATAAAATAAATTATATTTTTTAAAATTAAAAATGAAAATGGATTATTTTTAAAAATGAAATATGGGCATTTTTTTTCAAAATTGAAAATTGGATGATTTTTTTTCTACAAAGAATGTTAATAAGAGGTTATATTTCAAAAAAAAAATAGATGTGCCACTTATTGCAACCAGAACCAAAGTTGGTGATTATTTTTAAAATTTTGAAAGTTCATGCCATTAAACGCAACTACCCCTAAAGTTCATGCTATTTTTCATAATTTACCCTATAAAAAAAATGGAAATTACTTAAAAGGACATAGTTAATATAAGATGAGAATATAATTTATGAGAAAAAAATAAGTATTTACATCCAAAAAAATAATTAAAAATTACAAGTGGAAGTTACTATTCATTTGAAAGTTCATGCTATTATAAGGTGTATGATAGTAATAAACTAATAATTGAAGCCATTTACATTATTGAATTATGTTACTTGAAAGCATTGGATCATTTACATGATATGAACACCGTGGTGGATTTGGGTTTTTTTAAGGGGGTCTGAAATTTTTTTTGAAGATTTTTTTATTTTTATGTATATGTGAATAATACTTTTTTTTTGTTTAAATCCGTTAGAAAAACCTTAAATTTATAATTTAAATAGTTATTTTTAGTAAAAAAAAAGAGTTTTTTAAGAAAATGATTTTTTTATATGCATATATATATGGAAAAAAGTCTTTTTTTGTTTAAATATATTGGAGAAAATTTAAATTTGTTATTTAATAACACATTTTTGTTTAAATACCTTTCTTAACATCTAAGCTAAGTTGTCTTTGTGCTATTTTATTGTTTTTACATTCTTTTATTTCTAAAATTAGTAAAAATTATAAAAAAAAACATAATTTTTTTTTCTCAGTTTTTCTTATGAACCCCTAGATCCGCCGCTATACGAAAAATCATGACATTTTTTTATTATATAATAAACCAATGAATCAAATATTGATATTGCTCAAACCTAACAAACTATATATCAACAAACCACAAGTTATTGGCTTGCTTGATCTTACATACAATTCACAATCTTCATCTCTTATGGCAAACCTTTTTGCCAATGGATGACTTCTATACTATCTTTACAATCTTTTACCCCCCCAAAAAATCATTATACCATCAAATGTAACTTTTATTTTTCTTTTACCTCGGTCTTGTAATAACACGGGTATCCGGTTAACCATTTCGGATCCCCGACTAATCTCACGGAAGCTGGCCTTTGATTTTACACTTGTTCAGCATCACCACCAGGGCTTGAGCTACTTCCACTATAGAAAGGGTTAACCCTTTTCCCTCTACTTAGCAACCTCTTCAAAGACTTCATCCGGGACACCACCGGCGATCTCGATCCATCCTCGGCTCCCAACCTAGCTGTCGACGACGGGGTAGGCGGATTCGAACACCTCTCACTCGACATCGGTATATCGATAACAAGCATCTCATGTGGCTTACCAGATGAAGAAGCAGCTGCAGAACCACCTTCTAGGGATGTTGCTCTAACCTGTGTTTCATCACCCCAAAACAACACATTCGTCGGAAAAACCGGCAATTCCATCGAACCCCCAGATGAGTCTACATCACCCTCGTCTTGTTGGGGCTCAACCTGGTTCGAATCCGAACCCGAAACAGCCTCATTGGAGGCTGCAGCCACCACAAGGGTCCTACAAATGGGGCAGGTGGAGTGTGAATGAAACCACTTATCAATGCATTCCAAATGAAACCCATGACTGCAATCCGGAAGAACCCTTACTTTCTCCCCTTGTTGGAGCTCACTCAAGCAAACTGCACACTCCAATCCATCCTTGAACTCCTTGGGATCATACACCGCGACCGGTAGCGACCGAAGAGTCGACCTATCGAGCCCTTTCTGGCGCGGAGCTCTGCCGGAGGGCTGGTTTTGCTGAGCCAGTTGTCGTCGCCAGGCGACGATGGCGGGGTCCTCAGGTGTCGCAGACCATAAGCATCTGGCGTAGAGGTGGAGGAGGAAGATGATGATGATCACCATGAAGAAGATGATCACAGATGCTATCATGATCTTGGATGTGATCTCTAGGAGAGATGTGTGTGATGCAGAATCATCCATCTTTAATGATTTTTTTTTTGCTCAAAACTGGATTTGGATGCAAAATAATCAAAGATTGGAAAGACCCAGATTTAAATAAGAATGAAGCAATACCCAGATGAAGAATCCACAGAAAAACAATCCCAATTACAAAGAAAGTTCCCCGGGCTTTGACTTATCGAAACAACGAACTTTTGTGTTAGAAGGTGGATCTCAAACTTGATTCGAATTCCGTGAAATCGGTGAGCGATGGCTAAATGGAGGAGTTGGGAATGTTCTTATAAGTTGAGACGAAGTTATAGTTGTAAGAGGGAAGTTAATTTGGGGGAAAAAGTCAGCATTTCAACAAAGAATATTCAACAAATTAAATTAGGCTAAAGAATTGACAATGAAGAAGGAAAGGTTAGAAGTTGAAATCAAGCACGCCAAGTAGAAGGTTGAGAGCGTCAAAGGGGAAACAGGTGAGTTTAGTAATATGATGGCGATGGATTCTAGAGTGGTGGCTATGGAATTGGAGCTTGGAAAGTTCCATACGTATTTCCTTTTAGGATAAAGATTCAATCTTTTTTATAATGAAGCACATATATATGTACGTGATGTTAATTGATCAATTGAATACTCCAATTTTTGTACATAGGACCAAAACAAGTTGATACCTTTTTCTACAAGGTTATATTAAATGTGAACTGAATATATTATTGGTTGATCAATATGTAAACAATGATAATTCGTAATCTTTGAGCACGTACATAGTGTATTGGGGTATAATTCGAATTTGGTTTAACCTCATTTATTTTGTTGAATAAGTCAAATCTGAGAAATTTAAATATGATTTGAGTTCGATTTTCTGTTTCTAAAGCAGTCGAACATTTTGTTCAGCAAGGTTCGGTTCGTTGTTCGGAGCTGGTGGAGCTTGACCGGAGTCCTTGGGTCATAAGTTGACTTGAAAAGAACTGATTTTTTTAAAGAGAGAACCCGGCAACCCGGAAATCGTGTGACCCGACCCGACCCGATTCGGTAGCCGGACCGCCAAAAATCAAATCGGCTCGGGGATCCCCTTCGCGTCCACATGTCTGTGCTTGTCACCATAGAATTTCCATTTATCCCCTCTGCCCTTTCTCTCTCCTCTCTCTCTCTCTCTCCCTCTGAGCTTTTCCTCCTGTTTGAAATCTCCCCAGTACAGCTCTGCCCAGAAAAAACTCAAACAAATAGTAGCAGGGAAAACCCCGTTGAAATCCCTACTCTCTTTCTGTGTGAATGTGGGTCTGAAGATAAAGGTGGCGCCTTTTTTTACGATTGGAGCTTCACAAGGGTGCCAACCGAGTTGATTCATCTCCAAATTTTGGTTCCAAGTTAATTTGAGTTTTGAATGAATGAGCTCCTCATGCCGTTATTAGGTATTATACTCACCTCTCTTTAGTATGTTTTGACATGGGCAACTGGAACTTTTATGGACATTAGCAAGATACTGCCAAATTTTGTAGCTTTGGGTGTGGAATTTATCATTCTCAGTGTATGATTACCGTTTCTATGATTCATGGGTCAATATGAATTTTCTGAAATACTGCAGAGTTTGGTGTTTCTATAGATACTTACAGTTTGTGTTTGGATAGAGTGGAAGATGCTGTAAATGGTTGAATTTTAGAGGATTTGGTTTGGATTAGGTTTCAAACGAGAGTATTTTGAAAGATTGGGTTCCTTTTGGTTCCTATCAATTTAAGTTCAGAAAAACCCTAAAAGAAATTTCACATTTGGAGCCTATAATACAATTGTAGAAACATTTGA
The DNA here is from genome assembly GCA_963922045.1 of Persicaria maculosa. Classification (NCBI taxonomy): domain Eukaryota; kingdom Viridiplantae; phylum Streptophyta; class Magnoliopsida; order Caryophyllales; family Polygonaceae; genus Persicaria; species Persicaria maculosa. The sequence goes on from OY998257.1 coordinate 9,059,431, forward strand.
GTTCTTATCTTTTTGGGGAAAGTTTTTTGGTACTATGTAAAAATGAATGGCCAAGCAACAAAAGAACAATTTTCCCTCCAGTTAAAGAACTTCAGCAATTCATAATGGTGGATATTTTCTTTCAGCTCTCCCTTCTGTTGAAGTTGTTATGCTCAACACTGTTAAGCTACATTTCTCGGATAGGAAGTAGGGGACGTGGCCACTTCACGTCTATACCAAAGCATGAGTCAAATCACATTTCAAATCCATGGTGAGTAATCTAGGAGAGTGCTTGAATAGGTGCTTGGAAATTTGAATTTTGAAATCAAGAGTGGATTAATCCCTCTGATTCCTTTGAGCATGTTCTTGTTGCAAGAGATGGTCTTGTTGCATGCTTGAAATTGGGATGGTTGCTAATTCAGTACCCACTGTGGTTTTTGTTTGATGACAGATATTGCTATTGCACAACCCTCCTTTCTAAATTATGTGCGTTCCCCAAGGGTGCGAATATCAGTTAAAAGTGGAGTATTGAGTAGAAGCTTTATTCATGGAAATGGCAGTAGATTTGGCTCCCTCCCGAAACTTGTCCAGAATTCAGAAAATGCAAATTTCAGTATGGTTCCCGATAAGTTGAACCATGCCAGGTTTGTGATCAAGGCAGTTGCTACTCTTCAGCCCAAACGTTCGCTCCATAACAAGGATGCAAAGAAGGGTTATGAAAGTCTACCTTCAATTCCTGAACAGATCACAAAACTTAATGATGAGGACCCTAGTGAAGACCCAGATGTAGTCAATGAGAGAGAAAAATTGAGACGCCAGAGGATTTCTAAAGCAAATAAAGGAAACAAACCATGGAATTTGGGCAGAAAGCACAGCCCTGGTAGGTGACTTCCATTATTAATGCTTTTGGCACTTGTGACTTCCTTGATGAGTTTTTTAATGGGTTCTTTTAATGTTATTCAGAAACTCTTCAGCGGATCAGAGAAAGAACAAGGCTTGCTATGCAGGATCCTAAGGTGAAGTCATGTAAGAGTACTTTTAGATGTATGATTTTAATCGGAAATGTTAATTGTTATATCCATAGATGGACCTGTAACTCTAAGGTTTATTACAGAACTTCCTTGAATTTCATAATTATTTATGCTTGCAATTGACATTATTTTAGAAGTAAATCAGCTAATATATGGTTACTTCCTTGTTTGTTGACGTAATGATCCAGTGATGAATGTGAGATGTTAACTTTTGTTAATTAGAGCTACAGAATTGGGCAGCAGACCATTATGTTAGGTTATTTCCTATTAAAAACATTTGTTTTTTCAATGCAGGTTAAGATGAAGTTGGCAAACTTGGGGCATGCTCAAAGGTATGCATTCATATGTTCAAGATCTTCATATGTAATTTATGTGCAAATATAGGAGTTCTGGCTACATTCATGTGCAAAGACATCAAAAGTTAAAAAGTTGATCTCACTTATATTGTAAAATGGTGGGTTGTATATGCTAAAGGTTAGATAGTGAAATCAACTACAAAGGTATAAGGGTATTGTGGTAAAGATTTAGGCATATTGTCAAGGGTGTGGGGGCCAGAAAGATAGATGGTTAAGATCAGGATGGGGAGTTGCTAGAAAATATTGATTGTGAGCATGAATTGTTAGCTCACTGTCAGTCACCTAGCAACTCTATATTGTCTATGAAGATGAAATGGGATGGTTTTGTAAACAGTGGAGTCCTACAAGAGTTCCTCCCTTTTGGGTCTAAGTAAGTACAACAGATTCAAAACGAGTTGGTTGGCATGGCTGCATGGGCTAATGTGCCCTTTCTTATACTAATAAGAGTACTATTAGGTTTCTACTTCTGAATGACTATCTATTGAACCATATCTTTCTCCACCTCATCTCAATCTCTTGATCTTATAGTAATGAGACAAGAAAAAAAATTGGGGTTGGAGTCCAATTGGGTTGGCAAAGGCGCCGTAAGAAGCTGTTGGTCCAGGAGACTTGCGTCTTCAACTGGCAGAACTTAGTTGCAGAAGCTGCTAGACAAGGTCATGTTGATGAGGAGGAGCTTCAGTGGGATTCCTTTGAGAAACTGAATAAGCAGCTACAACAGGAATGGATAGAGAGCTTGGAGCAGAGGAAAGCCTTCGTTAGGCCAAAAGGCAACAAGAGGGCACCCAAATCCCTTGAACAAAGAAGGAAAATCGCTGCATCCATTGCTGCTAAATGGGCAGATCCCGTAAGTGTTTTATTGAGATAATTTCCTCACATTTCATCTTGATAAAGTCTTTGATTACCTATAATTGGAAAAATATGTTCCAAGCTCTCTGAAATTGCGAAGAGTAGCTGACGTTGAATAGGCAGATATAGTTCTTGACATATTTTTAACATGTTTGGTTTGATATTACCATCCCTTGGTCGTAAGAGCCCAATGATTGGCATTTAGTGAGATTGGCTGCAGAGTTATTGTCACATTTGTTGTCTTGATACAATCAAGCCATCAGTAGTCCTTATGTTACTGTGTATTTCGAATACTGGAGTGCTCAGACAAAAGGGTGTTTCTGCTGATATTTTATTTTAATACATTAGGAATACCGAAATCGAGTTTACTCCGGCCTGGCTAAGTATCATGGATCTCCTGTTGGGGTTGAGAAAAGGAGGAGGTCAGCTGGTGAGGGACGGTCCACAAAAAGATCTCCTAAGAAAGATGTCAGTGATGGAGATAAATATGCTGCAACAGTGGGAAAGGCGAGTATTCGACAGCCTAAGCCGAAGAAAAGCAAGGGGCCAATGTACAAGGATCCGTTGGCAAAGGCGAAGTTTGAGATGATAAAGAATATCAGAGCAACGAGATCATCTACTGATATGAAGCAGCATGAAGCACTAGAGCGAGCAAAGTGAGTATTTCTTCCCCCAAAACCTGTCTTTCTTCATTTGCCTTGTGTGATAAACAAGATCAATTTTTTCATGTTGATATTTTTTGCTTTATTTTTTTTTCTTTTGCTTAGGAGTTTGATTACAGAGGCTGAGAAAGCCGCGAAGGCTCTAGAAGTAGCTGCTGCAAGCAGCCCAATTGCTCAAGCTTCACTTCTAGAAACCAGGACGCTTATAGCTGAAGCAGTTCAATTGATCCAATCATTAGAAACCGAGCAGTCAATGGACATTGAAAATAACAACATACTTATTCCAATTGATCATGGTGATGACACCAAGGAGCAAAAGTCATCAATGGAAGAAGATCAGATCCCTCAATCACATCAATTACCACCAAACGGCACTCATATTCAACTTTCCTTTCCGGATTCAGCGAATATCATGGGCCAAGGCAGCAACGAGATGCCAGCATTTGGATTATATAATGTGGTTGGGAAACCTAATCCGAGAGAAGCAATGGACCCCCCTGAGAACAATGGATCAATGATAAAGGTCAATGGAACACAGGGATCAGAGCTCAGTATCAATGGAGGAAGTATCAAGATTAATGGAGAAGCAAAGCAAAACGGGGCTTTGTTGCAGGCGACTAATCCGATAGAGGAGACGCCTTCAACAGCAGCCAAGAAGCGATGGGTGCGCGGGAGGCTGGTGGAAATGGTAGATGGAGAGTAGATCCCGCGCTCTTCCTGCACGAGAAACATACTTTTGTTCATGTCAATTCCCGCTCTCTTCATGGAAACACGAAGCTGGGAGGATTGTTGATTCGTAGCTGTGCTAACGTACGAAGAGTGCTCGTCGAAGAACCAGAGGGGCCTTAAACAACAGGATTATAGAGTGGTGAAAATATGCTTTTCTTCTGTTTTTTTTTGTTCATCTTGTTCTTGAAATGTTACATTTACCCACTTCTGTAAAATGCATTTTGAAGGCCTTTTCTTGTGGGGGGAAATTGCATTGCAGTAGCTTAGGGCAGTAGAGCTGTAGAGGAATTATAATTTGAAATTGATTCTCCTGTAAATTGAAGCTCTGTTGAATTTGTCCTACTCGTAGATATAAGGCTGTTATTCGAGCCAAACGAGTTGAGTATTGCTTGTTCATATTTAGCTCATTTAGAAACGAGTCGAGTTCGAGCCGAGCCTAAATTTAGACTCGAGTTTAAAAATATGCTCATACTCGGCTTGTTTAGGAAATAAACGAGCTCGAACTGAGCTTTTTTCGAACATTGAGTAGCCCTATTTGCTCATATAAATATGAATATACAAATATATGAATATGTATATTCATATAAATATGAAAGTTATAATAAATAAATATTTATATGAGTTATGAATTTTTATGTAAAAAATAGTTTTTTTTAATTATATATAAACCCACATTTATTTTTATTTACATTATATATCAACTAAGTAGTTGAAAATGGTTTTTCTTGTATCTCCTTCCATTGTATTCAAGTATATATTCAATTAGACAGGAATATTCATATGAATATGTTATTTTATATTCATTTGAATAATATTCATCTGAATATTTTCCTCATATTCATTAGAAAAATAGTCTGCATATTCATATGAATAGGAGAAATAAAATCCACATTCACGTTTAATTTATCAATAACTTTTTAAATAAAGGGAGTGAAAAAAGAACAAAAGATATGGAGAGAGAAACTTGTCAATTCTTTTAAAAGATATTTTTGACATATATTTAAATATTTTGGTAAGATTTTGTTTATTTTGAGATTGTAAGCTATCCATTCACCCAACCTCATTTAATGATCCATATATGTTCTCACATGTGCATTGTAAGATGTTAATGCACCCGAAAGTCACTCTATATATGTTTAGAAATGCTAATTATGTGTAGGTAAATTTGTGGTTTTCATGAGTGGTTTCTATAAATTTTTATTTTAAGAGTGATTTTGTAAAAACTACTCTTAATTTAAAGGTGATTTTCTATAATTTACCAAAACTTTTAATCTGATGATTACGCTTGATGTCACAAGACCTGTTGAGGTCACAATTTTTTGGTGAAATATATGTGAAAAATATTAGTTAATCCAATTGCGCTTAATGTCACGAGACCTATTGAAGTCATACTCCCTCTGTTAATTAAAACTTGTCGTTTACTATTCATGCACGTTTTTTTATAATGATAAAAACTATATGAAATATTAACTTTTTTAAAATTTGTTTTTATAAATTCATACTTAATAGTAACAAGTATGAAATTATTAAAAAAATATATTAAAAAAGTTAATATTTTATATAGTTTTTAACACCTCAAAAAGCGTGCATGAATAGTAAAACGTCAAGTTTTAATTAACGGAGGGAGTAACTTTTTAGTGAAATACTCTCTCCGTTCGGCAAAACATATCATTTTAGGGTGTTATTGTTGTTCAAAAAAACTTGTCATTGTAGGTATTTTGCACTTCACTTTACAAAAATGCCCTTGACATGATTGATGGTTTGTTAGTTGTAGTTTTCGATAAAGTAAAAAAGAAGAGTAATATTTAAGGGTAAATTAGTACATTTGTTAATTGCCTTAAAACTTGTGAAAAAAGCTAAAATGACATGTTTTGCCGAACGAAGGGAGTATATGACATGACTTAAGCTTATTATGCACACGATATCCTTCACTAAGCTTATTATGCACATAACCACGTTATACTTGTTGCAACTTTGAAAGTTCGTGACACCAAGTCAACCACCTAGAAAGTTAGTGATATTTAACACAATTTTCCCTTTGTTGAATAGTGCTGCCCCACGTACATTTTGATCTTCTCTAAACACAAACAATGGGTATGCTGATTCCACCATCAAATATCAAATACCCTACTTTTTGTCCAAACAGGATTGTTTGATGCAGTTAGTTTCCTGATTATCACACATTGGGAGCCATCTCCCAACCTCCGCCGGAAACCCTCTTAAATACGCGTGCCTTCCCCTTCGGAAATGTCTTGTTCCAGTTTGGATGTTGAATCAAATAATCCCACATCCTGCGACAACACAAAGCAGATTCTTCAGTGAGAAAAAATCATTTCTTGCGCAACAAACAAATATTGGCAGAGGCAAGAATATATGAGGCCAATATTTCAAGTCACAAAATATCTGAGGCACTGAATTTGTTGGAAATTCTTCAACCTTCTTTGGTTATACACAAAATCTGGCGCCTCAGCAGAAGGTGAAGTAGAACATTCCTGCAGAATTTCGGAGTCTGGAAGATGCTGGAGAGCAGAAGCTATGTGTACCAATCGCGGACTCCTGTATCGGTGGTCATAAAGCGAATACCATCATCTTGTATGTTACAAAATGCAGACTTCTAAACAGAGGTTCTAAAAGAGAGTAAAACTACAAGCATCAAAACCGTCCTTAACAGGCACATAATTATGTCAGCATTGAGCATTCAAAACCAGAAACTATTTTTTTTTTGAAAACCTGAAATTGATTAACTGATGCGGAGGAAACAAGAAGGAAATAGGGTTGAAAACACTACTTTCTCCCTTCCGATTCCATTAAAATAATACTCCACTACGCATCAAAAGAAAATAAAAATTTACTCCACTGCCTCTTACAGCCTATACGACACCCTCATAAAGAGAGTAAAAGTTGTAAAACTACAAGCATCTCTTCTTAGTTCTTAACCTTCTAATACCAGCATAAATCCAAGGAGGATGTATAGCTGATATAGGATCTTGTGGAACTGGATTTGATTCTGAAATGGCCTCTCCCTTATTCTCCTCTAACTCTAATCAGCCCATGACAGCACCTCCATGTTATATTCTGTCACTGGACAATGCACTTTTCATCCCTTTATCAGAGATCAACTTATTTTACTTCCTTTCTTTTAGTTATTTTACTTTTTGTTGGGATAGTCTAGAATCAAGGCTTTTGACTCCTGTAAAGCCCAAATGGTAACTCCTCATCCTTCTGATTTTCTTTTATCTCATAAAATTTCAAGTTAGAGATTAAATAATAACACAAATACTAACTCACTTCTCTATCTTCCACTATTCTTTTTTCATTCACATAAGTACTTGGATGCGTTTCCGATCAATATCCTCATTATGTTGATTTTGTACTTCAAATTCAATGCTCGTGCACTATCCTCACAAGAACTATTCATAGTTTCACATCCTCACATATGGGTTTGTTCATGCAGTAGTTTTACACTTTTACTATATTATCTCTCATCCTTTTATGTTTACCAGATTGCAAGTGCAAATGTAACAGTTTTTCCAGCTGCTAATCAGTATGTTTTACCAGTATAAATCATCTGTTGCTAATGCTTGAGTTTCTACCAATAACAAGGCTTTTGTGATAATGCTTACCAGCAACAAGGGAATATTTTGAATTGATCGGTCTGAGTATTATATGTCTCCAGTAATTTTCCCCTCCAACGTGAATCCTCGAAAGAAGCCGAGATACGAATTCTTCTCACAAGCTCATCAGGACACCTTGTTGTGGCATCAAATATCGCTGGGAGGATGGATCCAGTTGCAGTTTCCACCTTAAATATTGCAGATAATAATAAAGTATTAGTTAGTTAAAACGAAAAAGGGATAACTACTACGAAAGCTTTACTATAATTCCATTCCAAGGACAAGTTGTTCAGCTAAATGACCAAAGTAATTGAACAAGTTGAAATAATAGAGACCAATTTGTGGTCTGTTTGAGTTTTATAACCCAAAGTTATGAATAAATGATATCTTTGGAGATAAAAGATAGAAAATAATGAGGTTACTATCCCATACTAAATCATTGAATAACACGCTTTAAGTCCATAATCAAAGGGGCTATGGTTGTCAAAACTAAGGAACAAGACATATTGCCTTAAACATAGTGTTTGATGATAGAAGAAAACAAAAAGGTAACTGTCACAATATAAAAGATTTTCCTGGTTTGGTCCTCAATTATTATGCCCTGTGCCCAGACAACTTAAGTGTATTTCTTCATGAAAACATATAGAAAGGAACATGGTTATCACAATCTGCAAATGATTAATAATCATACTCCACGTTAAGGGGGATTAGAAGGGTATTCATTCATTTAAATAATCACTGTAGTTTTCATAAGAGATGAAAGCATGTAATAGCCTAATAGGAGCTGCCTGACTAGCATAAAGGCTCATAAAAATCTCCCTTTCACCCACCCACCCTCCGGTGCTTGGACTCTACTCTTCCTCTGTAAGAAATTAGCAAAAATATAGCACCAAGGAGTTGCTAGTTAGCCAGAAAATAAAATGAAGATTTAGGAGCTAAAAAAATGTGGCAACTGGCATCCCTTTAGCCAATATAACAAAATGGCCAAGATTCTTGGCAGAAAGGTGGGAAGAAGAAGGCCTCTAACAACTAGAAGCTCTTAAATTCCATCCACTTTAATCCATCAAATTGTTGTTCATAATAGGCACACAACTAATGCTAACCAAGTTTTTGTCCCATAAAGAAAGGTTTACCATATATTTATGCCATAATGACTAAAAGTAGTTATAAGTTATAACTACTTTTAATTATAGTTGTCTTCGGAGTTAATAACTTATAACTCCGAATATGCAAACTTTAGCCAAGTATTTGTTAACAAGTGAGATGTTGAAGCCACTATAATTATTAGCTCACAAGTTTCCATTCACTAAAATCTATCAAATCCCACATGAAAACAATATCTCAAACTTACTAGTAATAATGACCATTGAACAATACTAACCAGCAAACCGGTGAATATGGGGTATGAAAACCCTTCCGAGTCTCTTCTGGTGTTGTGGTCAAGGATACAAAGAGTTTGAATGTGAAACTTTTCTCTTCTATTCTCCAAAGATTTTATTATTGCTTCACACAGGGGAAGTGAATAGCCTTCCACGTTTGATGGACTATTGGAGCTATTTCTATGGTTTCCTTGCTGCATAAGAAAAGCCAATCAGTTTAATCACTCTGCCTTGGTCAATCATATTAGTGGGAAATCAAAGAGAAACTATATGTTGGTGGTCAAACATTTGATGCGCTGTCATCAAAACTGCCAACCAGATGCACCTGCAAGATACATTTGACATAATCGATTATTAAGCGGTAATTATATGTTCTTCAAGAAAAAGAAACCAATGAAGAACCAATACTTATCATTTTGAGATATTGATGATAAAAAAGAAAATTTGTTCTAGTAGGACTTGAACGGAAAAATTACATCCAATTCAGAACCAAACGAATGCCCAACTACTTCTTCTAGCATTTGAGATAGACCAGCATTGACAACATTCGGAGAATCCAGATGAGCAACTGAGATCCTGCAATAAGTAGTGAAGATGAAAAAATTTCTGAATCCAGTAACAAAATGAGCAACACTTTGAAGGATGATTACAGTAAGATTTCAAATGATAAAAACAAATCTCACAATCCACTATCTCGGTTCCGTATCACAATGCCCACACAAGTTGTTGCTTCATCTGTGCCAATGAACTTTCAATTGGGGAAAGATAATCATGGCCCAAAACAAGAAAAAGGTAAATTTCATTTCATAATAACAAAAAAAAAGTATGACATGATAATAGAAAACTATGTAAACAAGCATTATTTTGCTTTGACAGATCAAACATTAACTTAAGAAATGTATTCCATTTGAGTTCTCATTGTCTTACTCAAATTCTCACATAATTCTTGAAAGTATTAGCTATTACATTACATTTAAATTTTAGTTTGCACCTCCAAATAAATGATTTTGTATTCTGAATCTTCCAAAGTAGGGGTGTTATTCGAGTCGAACGAGCCGAGTACTAAGGTGTTCATGTTCAGCTCGTTTTTAATCGAGCCGAGCTCGAGCTCGAGCCTGATTTTTTATCGAGCTTAGTTTTGTGTTCAGATTCGGCTCGCGAGTATTCAAGCAAGCTCGAGCTCGAGCTCGTTTAGCTCGTTTTTTTTCGAGCCGAGCTCGAGCTCGAATTCGAGCTCGTTTGCTCGTTTTTGCTTGTTATGCTCGTTTTGTCAGTTTTGTTCATTTTGGTCGCTTTGAGCTCGTTTTCAGGCTTATTTTGGCTCGTTTTTGTCCTCTATGTGTTTATATTAGAATTTACATGTAAAAATACATTTATAACTCATGAGTACATAGTCTCGAAAGGAAGTTAAAAACAAAACACGAGTTGAATAACACATTTGATAACAAGCCAAGTTATTGCCTTTCTTCATCTTTGTTAACACAGCCTGAAATGCAAACAACATTAGACATCAATACGCTAAACACAAATATAAAAGTCATATTCTAAAGCCAATATCTATTAAATACACCAAGATGATTAATCATCCCATTCCAATACTGGTTTGGCAGCAAACAAAATACTTGATGAATAGTTAAAAGAATGGAAAAAAATATACTTAAAGCTTGACAGTAGCTTGCAACATAAAAAACACTTATAGAAAGCCAACATCTTGCACAAAGAAATTAAAGAATGATTATCCTAAGAAACAACACCTAGATATAAAACATAGCAAAAATAATTCCTACAATTTGGCAGCAGCTTCTGTGCTTCAACCCTAGATTTCAATTTTAAGTCCTGAACAGATGATAAAATATGCATTAAACCCATTAAACTTGAAATTGAAAGAGTGCAGATATACATTATCATTCACAAGACTTGAAAATGGAAAAAAAAATCTACATTATTACAATATTAGTTTATGAAATTTGATTCAGATCTACTCAATAGGTTCAATCAATTCAGTTTCAAATAAAACAACCAAATCAATGACAGTCTATTCACAAAAAAAATCAATACGAAAAAGAAAGAATGGAAAAGTTGAGGAAGATATCTCAATTCAAGAATTAGAGTATTCACGGCTTCAAGGCACATGAAATTCATAAAGTGGCAACGAAGATATCTTGATTCCAAAATTTGAGGGATTTAGAGCGCCTCAATTTAGAAATTAGGGTATTCAGAAAAGCAGGAAAAGAGGACAATAGATAAACAAAATAGAGCAACCCTAAGCTTGAAAGTGGCGAATCCGACGAGGCATTGAGGTTGGAGGTGGCGTGACGGCCGACGAGATGTTGGGATCTGTAGACCACGGTAGATTAAACGAAGAATGGTGTGAGAAGGGCAAGAAAGAACATAAATTACCGGGTAAGATGAGAGGGAACCATAGGCTAGAGGCAGCGACTCCGACAAGGACTTCAGCTACTGGTGGCGACGCCGGCGAGAGCGGATCTGTGAGAAGGGTACGGTATGTGACTGCGTTGCGTGGGAACTGAGAAGGATGAGGGAGGAACCATTCCGGAATGGCTCACTGGAAGGACTTGCGGGTAGTACCCAAAGGTCCCCAGTTCGAACCCCGGATATGGCCGCTCTTTATTTACAAATTCAAGGATGAGGGAGGCGGAGGTCAGGAGAAGGAAGAGTGTTCAACTTATAAAAGGGTAAAAAAACCCTAAGGGCAAAAGCGTAATTATGCCCTTAAAACGAGCTATACGAGCCAGCTCGTATAAAGCTCGAGCTCGACTCGAGCTCGTGGCGAGCTCAAAAACCTGCTCGTATTCGGCTCGTTTTTAAATGTGAACGAGCTCGAGTCGAGTTTTTTCGAGTCGAATACAAGCCGAACTCGAGCTACTCGTGTTCACATAACACCCCTATTCCAAAGTACTCCCTCAAAGAATAGAATTCCTTTTAACATTTTGCAAACAATCCACACATATTAAGGAAAGCATAAAAGTGCTACATTTTTACTCCTTATTAATCACCCACCACCCATTACAACCAATCAAAATTAAGGAAAAAGTCAAAAACACAATTTTATGAGATTCTCATAACCCAAAGCCTAGAAAATTTAAAAAGACTTGATATTTTTTAACAAAATCTAAAGGCTAAAAGGACTTGCATACTTTAACGGAGGGTGCAGTTTTTAAGATTTAACATTCATGGTTATCTTTATTTTAGGTGTGTCTTAGGATCTTATAATTCACCAATCTTGAATTTAATATTTGGTCCTCTATGATTTGAACTTAGAATTTCAACCCTAATAAGTAATAACTTGAATTCAATGATAGTCCAAAAGGTTCCATATGGACGTGTCTTGTGAAGTTGGAGATAAGCAATACCATAACAACCCAAAGATATTCTGCCATGTCATGATATTTATAAGTTCAGTAATGAAAAACATACTTACATCCACAAGTGCAGGATCAACAGTGGCATACTCTCTTTGAAATAGGTAAACAAGTTTTCCTGGGGTCAAGCCCTTGGAACTAGGTTGTTCCAAAGCTGAAAATAGCTTCTCGGGAATAGCCTTGAATGCAGTTGCAGCAGAGAGGAGAATCGGATGCTCCATCAAAGCAAACAGGACACTTCTTTCCTATCGACAATATCAAGTTTCTATATGATTAAACATTCAGGTAGAAGAATTGGAATTCTTTAAGGACTGACGAGGTCCACATATTAGTTGTTTCCAGACTGCATTGCCGAGGTCACTTATATGCAGTGTTCTAAAAATCGCGCCTAGGCGCCGCCTAAGCGCTAGGCGGGAGGGGACCTAGGAATTTTTAAGCCTAGGCGGCCCTCTATGCGGAAATCCGCCTAGGCACTGCCTGGGCGCCCAGACCTAGACCCGCCTGGGCGCCGCCTTGACCCGCCTAGGCGCCACCCAGTCCTGTCTTGGCACCGCCTAGTCCCGCCTAGCCCGACAATTATTCAATTTTGTCTTTTATGCATGTGATTAGTCAACTTAGAGTTTTTTTTATCCCACAGGACGAGATATATATTTGTTTTTTATTCAAACCAATGGTTTTGAATTTTGGAAGGTTTAGAGTCATTAGTTGGATGCGTACTTTTGTGTTTATTTACTTTAATGTTAGTTAAGCACCGTAAATTTGGATTTATGAGTAATATTATGGATTATTATTACATTATATGAATTATTGACATGTGTTATATGTTAAAAGATAAGGAAATAATCAAGTTTGTTCTATGTCCGCCTAGGCGCCGCCTAGCGCCTAGCCGCCTAGGCGCCGCCTAGCGCCTAGCCGCCTAGGCGCCGCCTAGCGCCTAGCCGCCTAGGCGCCGCCTAGCGCCTAGCCGCCTAGGCGCCGCCTAGCGCCTAGCCGGCTAGGCGCCGCCTAGCGCCTAGCCGCCTAGGCGCCGCCTAGCGCCTAGGCTAGGCGCTAGGCGGTCACCCGCCGCCTAGCGGCCGCCTAACGCCTTTTAGAACATTGCTTATATGAGGATAATTCAACACGATGATAAAGAGAAAGGAGATCTCATCACTCATCTAAAACCAAAACTAAACATGAACTAAATTACCTGTTCATGTTGGGATGAAATGTATTGAAAACGGAATCCACCAACAAAAATCATCTTGCTTTCTTAAAAATTGAAAAAGGTCACCTGTAGATGGAAATATGGGAAACATCTGTTATGTGTCTAAATGGTTGTCATTAAAATATAATACGGAGTACTTGTAAATTAGGAAACATGATGCTGATGTGAATTAAAAATTTCATACCAAATATCAAATGCAATTGATAGGTGTGAAAATTTCAACTTATTCTACCAACATTTAGCAAAATAAGCAAATGACAATCTGTCACACATAAACCTGTTTCAAACCGTAATTGCTCATCAGTCAGTTTAAAGAGTTCTGCCATCAATGGATTCAACAAATGCCTCACATACATAAGGTGATACAAAATATGCAGATACCAAAAATAATAATTCCCCAAAGTGTTGTTCAATCTTCATAAGTGCAATAAAAATGTTTAACTGCTGTGATCCAACAAGCATTTTGTTCCAATTTCATTAACTAACTCCTCTTTGTAATGTTAGTCTCTATTCTCTAATCTATATTCCTTCTCCAGAATGTACGGCTTGTAGAAGAATGAATAGAGAGACCACACTTTCACCAAAGTAGGGAATCCATGGATTTGAAACTTGAGAGTCCTACACCATTTAGAAATAAATTCATGTAGTTTGATGGGATAGAGCATCCACTCACACAAAATAAGACTCAAGAAGACAAAAATCCGCCACTTCGCTAGAGCTATAAATTCCTATAATGTTCCATGGAATATCAGTACACTTTACCAGATGAGAACAATTTCTCTGGCCCAAAATCAGCTAAACATTAACTACATAAATATCAGTGGTTGATTCCTACACCATTGAGAAATAAAAATTTTCACCACGACATTATTAACACCAAAAATTGTCAGCACAATATTATCACCAACAAAAACTGTTTCTCCCATAATTGCATATAATGCCATCGAAACTTAATGTCACTAAACCATATAATGTAATCAATACACTACTTTACAAACAAATCATACAACATGACAATACCTATAGGAGGATTAAAATTGTCAATTTGTCATCGAAATCAAATAACCAAACCATTCCAAACACACATCAACAAACCAATTCCAGATTCAATCAATCCACAATCCAATCCACAAACATTAATTTAAGCAAAGAGGAACCAATTTCAACAACGCAACTGATATCACTCGGGTTCAAGCCCTCACACATCTTCAAATTGTAGAAGCAATGGAGAAACTCAACAGACAAGCTTTATATTTGCACAAAGCGAAAACTAGAAGAGGTGTCACATGTCGATCCTGATCTTTGACAACCTCCTCGACTAGATGAACGAATTCGAGAGCAGAGGGAGATATTGAAATAAACTTACCAGGTCGAGACTTCAATGGACAAGTACTGCAGCGAAGATGGAGATGGCTTGGGCATTGTAGAGGGAGTTGTAGATCGAGACTCGAGAGATATAAAATAGAAGCCATGAAAGGGCAAAACAATTCAGAGTGAATGAGAGAGCGGTCAACACAGGCGAAACGCCGAAACATTGTTGAATTGAATTAGGGGAAAGGGAAGGATAGTTTGGGGATATTAAAATTTAATGGTTAGTAGTAAAAAATGGACAATTAGCTACTAATCAATCTTAAATGCACATTTCACCGTATAAACCATTGTAAAGTATTTGCAATACATGGGGATTGTGAGTGGGAGGGTCAACCCTTAAATTGGTCACACAGTACTCGATTCAGATGTAGAGCGACTGAGTCGATCGAACTGATTTATAAAGCATATAAACCATTGTAAAGTATTTGGTTAAAACAATTTATAAGATAACGTTATTTTAAAATAAAATATGTTATAAATTCCTACCTTTGTTGGAAATATAAATCTGTTAACTTTGTGACAGGTTTTTTAAAGAGTTAAAAACTATATAAAATAACATTTTTTTATTAATTTTTTGTACATAATTAGTACAATATATACTCGTATAAGACTTTGTAAAAAATTATTATTTTATATAGTTTTTAACTTTTAAAAAACGTGTTAAAAAAGTTAACGGACTTATATTTTCAAACGGAGGTATTATATAAAATCAATTACAGTAACTTTATTAACTGATTACTAAAAGTAATGCAATATTTAATGTTTTTGATTGATAGTTTGATACAATTAACGTAATATTTTTTTATTTTAAATTCATAGTGTAGTATTTAAAGCATATAAAAATGAAGTTAAACAAACACACCCTAATGCATTTGGGCCACAAATTCTCCGTCACACGCAGGGTGGCCGTACAGTGAATACAGTTGGTCAGTCTCTTTCTCCCACCGACGGATCTTCTCCCTCCTCCGAACACCAAATCCTCACTTCTTCTTCTTCATCTTCAAGCAAAACCACAGCTAATCCAACCACCATTAACCACACCAGTAGATCGATCTCCCACCACGCTCTCTATCCCCCTATTTCCCAATCTCTGTTACTCGCAGCACTCCCCACTGCATCCAGCCCCGCAAAATCCTCATTTCGGCGTATCTGTAACACCAATTGTCTCCGAATTCGACATCTGGAAGCTTCCCATTCGAGCCAGAGATGATGAAGGAAGTGTCGAGAGAGACACCGCCTTCTTCAGACGATGAAGAGGAGGACAGGCGGAACCTGATCCCGGAAAACGACCACGCCGAGCAGCGGAGATCGCACGCCTCGGATTCTTACTCGTTCGACATTGATGCGAAGCTCGGATCTACCGCACGGCGTCGTTTTAGCCTTCGGGATTTGTGTCAGAGGAAGAGGTATCTTCTGATGGCTTTGGTTCCTTTGCTTCTTGTTTTTCTTTATTTCTCCGTTGATCTGAGGGGTTTGGTGAAAAATTCGAGTGCTTGGGATGGGAGATTCATCCGTTCTTCTGATGGCTCCGATCGGATGAGGGAATCGGAGTTGCGTGCGTTGCATCTGTTGAAACAGCAGCAGTTAGGGTTAGTGAATTTGTTGGAATCGATTGGATCCAACTACACAGTACATACGGACAGTAACAATAGTAGTTCGGATTCAAGCAAATTTCAAGAAGTGAGGGCCAAGCTCTACGATCAGCTTTCAGTGAATAATGAAATTCAGAAAGCTCTGCTATCATCCCATAAGCTGGGAGATGTGAATGTTTCAGGGAATTTTACATTTGGCGGGCTTGATTTGTGTGGGAAGAAAAATGCTCGCCTTTCTGAGAGGAGAACCATAGAATGGATCCCGAGATCGGACAAGTATCTGTTTGCAATCTGCGTGTCAGGGCAAATGTCGAACCATTTGATCTGCTTGGAAAAGCATATGTTCTTCGCGGCATTGTTGAAGAGGGTGCTAGTGATCCCCAGCTCGAAGGTTGATTATGAGTATAACCGGGTCCTGGATATAGAACACATAAACAAGTGTCTTGGGAGGAAGGTTGTGGTTACCTTTGACGAGTTCAGCGAATTGAAGAAGAAAGATATGAGAATAAACAAATTCATCTGTTATTTTCCGAATTGTTATATTGATGAAGACCATGTCAAGAAATTGAAGTCTTTGGGGTTATCATTACCCAAGCTTGAGTCTCCATGGACGGATGATGTGAAGAAGCCAAAGAAGAGGACGGCTCAGGATGTGGAGAGCAAGTTTTTGTCTGATGATGACGTCATTGCAATCGGAGATGTCTTCTTCGCTGATGTGGACAGGGAGTGGGTGATGCAGCCTGGTGGGCCTATTGCTCACAAGTGCAACACTTTGATCGAGCCAAACCGCCTTATAATGCTCACTGCCCAGCGTTTCATTCAAACCTTTATGGGGAGGGATTATGTGGCCCTTCACTTTCGACGACATGGCTTTTTGAAATTTTGGTATGTACTCTCTCCTACCCAATTTTATGCTTATTTGAATGTGCTAATTTGACAAAGTAGATAAATACTGTTTACTGTGTATTATTTTGTTGCGCGTAAATTGTTCCTCATTTAAGTAGTTTGGATTGAGCAATTCTTAACAAGTTAGGAACTCGGAAGAAAACAGAGAAAAATCTCCTGAAAGATCACATTTCCGGAAGCCATTATTTGTCAGCGTTATTTAGAAACCGGTAGCTATACAATGATTTGATCTTTCTGCTTATATTATACAAGCCATTAATCAATAGTTAACAGATGTTTTTTGCAATGGAATGCAACTCTGTGGATGTGGCTATCAAAGTTTATCTTTATGTTGTTTGTAGAAGATCAAATCTGAAAGAATTCAGAGAAGTGTGATTGATGACAATCAGATATGTATGTACCTTGTCCTTACTACATTGTTAATGTTTTCGCTTCCTTTTTACCTTGTAGCAATGCAAAGAACCCGAGTTGCTTCCATCCCGTGCCACAAGCAGCAAACTGCATCAAACGCGTGGTCGAAAGGGCCAATGTTCCAGTTATATATCTTTCAACAGATGCAGCTGATAGTGAAACTGGTCTGCTGGAATCCTTGATCGTTGTTGATGGGAAGCCTGTACCCCTTGTGAAACGCCCCCCTCGTAGTGCAGCCGAGAAATGGGATGCTTTACTCTACAGACACGGGCTCCAGGATGATTTACAGGTCTGTTTCTTCTCCTGCAGCCTCTTCTTCTTGTTCTGCCTTTCCCTTGAAAGCTTCTTGATACCGAGCTTTTGTATGAAACACCACAACTTTTCTTCATTTGCATTGTGTGAAGGTGGCAGCAATGCTGGATAAAGCAATCTGTGCTATGTCTAGCGTCTTCATTGGATCCTCGGGATCCACATTCACCGAAGACATCCTGCGGCTCAGGAAGGACTGGGGGTCGGCTTCCCTGTGCGACGAATACATCTGCCAAGGTGATCTCCCAAACTTCATAGCAGATGACGAATGAATTAGACGAGGAAGCCCCCATCTTCCGACAGTGTTATAGAAGACGAGGGGACTGTATTTTCTGTATGATAATGTTCTTCTTCTTTGTTTTTTTTTTTGTCCTACCATTCTTTTGAATACCAATGTTGAGATAAATGAAAAATGGTAATAATATTCTTCCATGGCAACTTTCTGAATGGTAAAAGAAAGAAGAGTAACTGTTGTTTTTAACCAACCAAAAGAAAATCCCAGAATGCAAGGACACTGTCACACTGGTGAGCCTTTTGTTACTCTTTAACACTAATCTGTAGCATGTTTAGATCTACAAACACACCTACCCCAATATACGATGGAAAGTATAAGCTTTTTGTACACCCCAATCAATTGAAGTGTTTCCTAAACACAATTGCATCTCAATTTGCTCAATTCCTAAACATCAAATTGGCTTAACCAAATATCACACACATCTTTAGGCTCGAGAGATCGAAGCTTCACCACCGGCTTCTTTGCAGGCAATTTCCAGGATCACTCCTCTTTATGATCTATGTATGTTTATATACAATATCTTCTAAAAATAGGTTTATATTGGTAAAGTTATTGATGAAGTTATTTAATTAGTATGACCATATATTGATAAAGTTATTATCTTCTAAAGTATATTCATATATAGCGAAAATAGGTAAAATCTTATCTTATACGGAGTATAATAATACTTAAAATTGCTTAATCTCTTCTAAAAATATATCTATATCTATATCTAATCAAATTTGGTGAAATTTTATCTTATGCATATAAAGATATATTGATTAAATAGAGTTAGAATAAAATTTTATCTTATGCATATATTGATTATTTTAAAAAATTAGTGTCTCAGCTGATTTCTCGTTTATTATATATAATAATTGGGTAGCTAAATGATAAGGAGCAAGGGGTTAATGGGAGGTCCCTATCACTGCCTCCCCCTTTCTCTTGGTGAAATAACTAGTGTAAGTCCCGTGTCTAAGACACGGGTATTTTAATATTTGGTTAATGATGTACATATTTGTATATCTTTTTATTGCATCTTTTGACTTCATATTTCATTCGATTTCCAAAGAAAAGGTTCAAAAGAATATAAACTTGTGTAAGAATGGGCTAAAATATAAGAAATAGAGTCTGCACAAGTTTTGAGCTAACCATGCAGGAATTCGATGAAATCGGAGTCCAAACGAAGAAGCCAAGTGAAGCTGAGCAGAGGTCGATATCGACCTGAAGACATCGATATCGACCATAGTTGTCGACACGCCTTCTGAGTGTCGAGTTAGACCACACAGACCAACCAAGAAGACATCGATATCGACATACTACATCGATATCAACCTCAACAAAGACATCGAGAGGAGCTGGATAAGTCGAGCAGAAACACAGACATCGATATCGACCTCTGGTGTCGATATCGACCTTACCTCGACAGAAGATAAATCCGATTTCGAGACTCGGATTATGAATTCTATCATCAAGGCCACGGATTATCTTGTTCTTCTAGATAGTTAGCAGCTGAATTTATCTTTTCCTTTAAAGTTTCATCAAAATAAAAGACCTATCCTAATTGTTCGGATAGAGTTCATAGTTTAGATAGAAGTTACAATCCTTGGATAGCGAGGATTAGTAGCCTATAAATAAAGCCCTAGGGGGCTGGCATTCAATATTCTTTCAAGCATGAATCAATACAATCAATAGCAATAGAGTTAGAGAGAAGTTTTAGGGTTTGGCGTTTGCGAAAGCCGACGTTGAGTTGTAAAGCTTCGAAGTTTATATTTTAATGCAAGTTTCTTTCTTTCAATCAATGATGAGGTACGAGTAGTCCCCCAAAGCTTTTAGGGTCGGGGTGAGGCCGACGTTAGCCATGCGTGCTTGAGGTAAGTGTTAGATGTTGATATCGTTGTGTCTATATCATCTCCTACGATTCTATGTTTAGTCCTAATCAAAAGAAAAAGGGATTCATGCTAACAACTTGAGTTATAAACATAAAATTAGTAGAGACAATTAGGTTTATTTGCAAGAGTAATCCTAAAAGTTGGTGTACAACGAAAGCTCGTCCCTCGGGTGAAATAGCGCAATTGTCCGTCTTATTTATCTTATCGCATGCATTGGTTAACGTTGTGGTAAACCCTAATCCTAGGAGTTGCTTTTTATATAAGTTAAGTCACACAAAACCTCTGTTTTATTTCTGTTCATCGCTTCCTTTCCATTCTTAAATCTTCGGCCTTTCTTTGCCGACGAAGAACTAACCCACTGCAGGAAGACACCGATATCGACCACAGACGTCGATATCGACCACTGAGTTCGTTGACAGTTTTCTGAGTCGACGACGATCATCACTACGGGGTTTACTGAACATCGATATCGACCCCAGACGTCGAAATCGACCCTTTTGTATCGACTGGCAGTCTTCTGAGCCAGTCGATTTCGTGGACTAACATCGATATTGACCTTCCCCTGTCGATATCGACTGCTTGTTTTTGTTTCTGCAGGTCTTCTGTTGCAGAGAGGATCGACAACCGAGGTCGACATCGAGCTCCAAGGTCGAAATCGAGGCTTCTGGTCGACGCAAGACGTGAGATTTCCAACGCTACTAGGATCCCGCTGACACGCCTCCTCGTGGATCGATCCTGACTACCCTTCCACTACAACGGGAAGAAGTCTTGTAATTATTTGCATAGGCTAGGAGTCAGTTTACATTTATACATCTTTACATTTGTACTTAAGAACTCGACATTCCTCCTGCAATAACAAATTGGCGCCGTTGCCGGGGAGGCAATCAATCGCGCCCTAGTAGTTTATCTCACGTCTCTACCTAGTTTGGTTTTGCAGGTGTATGCGACGCGTTGATCGCCCACCTGAATTTGAAGGAGTAGACGACCCTGAACGCTACTTCCATCTAAGAGCCCAAGCTCAAAGAATCATGGCAGACAACGCGAACCAGGCTGAACTTATTGAGCAACTAAGGAAGCAGGTTGAGGACTTAACGACTAGAGAGGCGGCACTTAAGGAGTGTGCGGATAGGGAGGAGGAAGGTCGGAGGCAAATAGAAGCCCAAATCAATGCCCTCCCTCGGAATGCCAAGCAATATATGCACCCCGCGCTCACCGTGCCTGAATCAGCGATTCTTATCCCTGCCTCTAATTTTGAAATTAAACCCAACTTACTAACTGAAATAAGAAGGCATCAATATGAAGGAAAACCTAATGAGTGCCCTATGGCACATATTTCAACCTTCTTAGACCTCTGTGATACTATTGCTGATGGACGAAGTCTTGAATATGTCCAACTAAAAGCCTTTCGTTGGTCTCTTACAGGAAAAGCATTGCAGTGGTTGGAGAGCTTAGCCCCAAGATCGCTCCGCACTTGGAATGAAGTCAAGGATGCGTTCCTCAACAAGTTCTTCCCTCCTTCTAAGACAGCGTTGATCCGACAGAAAATCACGGCTTTCAAAGAAAAGCCCGGTGAGGCTCTGACGACTGTTTGGGAAAGGTTTAAGGACCTACTACGATCATGCCTGACGCATGGCCAACCACCGTACGTAATTCAGGAGATCATATACAATGCTGTTGACGCTGCAACTAAGGAGAGGATCAACACTTACACCTCCTATGGCTACCTTGAACTCGCTCCACAAGAGGCTTGGGAAACCATAGAGAGGTTGGTGGAATTTGACAATACATATGGGACTCCTGAGGCTTCCGATGCATCATCATCGTCGAGGCCTGCCCCATCTATGCCCTTATATGAACCCTCCAATGTAATCGATCCGGACGTGAAGGAGCAATTCCATAGAGATCAACTTCGAAAGCTCCAAAAGCAAGTGAGGTTCCTTTCAGCGAACCAAGATTGCATTGAATGCGGATCGCAGCGGCACACCACCATCGAGTGCCCCCATGCTGAACAAGTACATGTAGTGGAGACTCACCAAGAGGCGCGCTACATGAGGGGTACCAATCACCAATATTGGGGAGACCAAAGGTTCCATCAACCACAAAGGAACCCGGTTAACCCTAGGGACCCTCTGCCTTATAGAGCTCCTGGGCACCCGGAGAGAGACCAAAAGAAGGATGATCTTCAACTTGTGCTGGATTAAATCAGGCGGAATCAGGCTAAGAATAATCAATCCAACAATGCTATCCATTCTCAACTCAATCACCTTACCACAAGGATTGGGGAGATGGATATTTGGAAAAAGAACGTAGAGACCCAACTGGGTCAATTGGCGGCACAAATCCCTAGACCGTCCGGAACATTCCCTGGGCAACCAACCACCAATCCTAAGGGGCAATCCGGGACAGGCCATGTCGCAGCCATGCAATTAAGGAGTGGCAACAAAGTACAAAAGCCACGAACAGAGTCGGAGAAGGCAGCAGATCCAGTCGACATCGACAGCCCAGTCGATGTCGAGGTAGATGTCGATATCGACCCCCAGGTCGACACCCAGGTCGATGTTGAGGCCACTACAAAGCCATTAGAGCCACAAAGGAGGTCGAAATCGACCATTCCAGTCGATATCGACCAGCGCCCAATCGACATCGATGTCCAGCAGGCCCCTCCAACCACCGTTTTGGCCCCTTCGCCAAAGAAGACGTTGTCATTCCCATCCAAAGCATTGGAGGATCCCACCAAAGGTAAGTTTAGGCGCTTTGTAAAAATTCTTCAAGGTCTTAATGTTACCATTCCTCTTACAGAAGCCCTAAGCGAGATGCCCGCCTATGTTCGATTCCTAAACGACATCCTGAGCAAGAAGAGATCCATGGCAGAGATCGCAGAGGAATGCTCAAAGATGGACTTCCCTGAGAAGAAGAGTGATCCAGGGAAGTTTGCAATTACCGTGGGACTTGGCCAACATCGCTACAAAGCCCTATGTGACCTAGGGGCAAGCGTAAGTCTCATGCCTCTCTCTATTTGGCAAAAGGTGAACATTGACGCACTTGAATTTGTGAACATGAAACTCTATATGGATGACAACTCATTCGTCAGGCCCACATGTATAGTTGATGACGTTCCGGTAAAGGTAGGTAAGTTCTTTGTGCCTACTGATTTCATTGTATTGGAGATGCCCGAAGATCCTGTAGAGCCTATTATCCTTGGTAGGTCTTTTTTAGCTACTACTGATGCCAATATCAATGTACGTCGAGGATTACTAACCTTTACTATAGGGAACGAAGTGATAGAATTCTCTTTCAACCCGACCATGAGCGAAACGAAGCACCTGGAGCAAGTAGTCCTCTCGCCAGCTAAGGAAAAGCTTAGAAAATTTTTGTTGGCGAGGACGGAAACAGCAAGCAGGGTCGACGT
This sequence comes from Persicaria maculosa, assembly GCA_963922045.1. Taxonomy (NCBI): domain Eukaryota; kingdom Viridiplantae; phylum Streptophyta; class Magnoliopsida; order Caryophyllales; family Polygonaceae; genus Persicaria; species Persicaria maculosa. The sequence continues at coordinate 9,082,784 of OY998257.1, forward strand.
CGACTGGAACCAGTCGATATCGACTAAAAACATCGAAATCGGCCCCCCTTGGTCGAAATCGAGTAAGCCAGATGGTTGCCAGGAGCTTAAGTATGGGGTCACAGAGGTCGATATCGACTCCCACATGTCGATATCGACCAAAGCAATCGAAATTGACCCTCCTTGTTCGAAATCGACCACCCCTCAGCCCGAAGATTTCTGTTTCGGGCCCAAACAGGTAAGCCCAGGTATGACTCCCAACCCTCCTCCGTCCATTATTGATAAATCAATTAAGCAAATTATTGATAATTCAACTAATGAGAGGGTCAAAGCTCCATGGTTTGCATATATTGCTAAAGTTAAGTCAAGAAAGAGAAGGAAAGCGCCCAAAGAAGAACCTAACATCAAAGAAGCCTTGGTCGCCGAATTTCGCTACTACCAAAAGGACCTAGATGATCCAGGAGAAGGCTCAAGCTCGAAGGGTCTCTACATAAAAGGGTCATGAAGAATTGACAGAGAAGTCGGCCTAGCGACTCAAAACTCTAGAGCATGTAGATAAAACCTTTAAATTTGTCGCATAGATGGTTTTTAGGATTCGACTTTTTGTTTTTTTTTTTATAAAACTTTTAAAACTGAGAAAATTCGTGGCTTTATCTATATTTCTAACAAAGATTCCAGGTTATCAAGCAAAAGGAATGACGAAGAAGAAAAGAAGCTTCTGCAGAGGCAGTCGAAATCGACCAGGCCAGTCGAAATCGACCCCCCAGGGTCAAGCCATCCCCTGGAGTCGACATCGAGGACTCAGGAGCAAAAAGAAGAGGTCGATATCGACCATAATAATCGATATCGACCCCAATCAGGCAGCCCTTATCTTCATTTTCTTCCTCGACTTCGACAGATGCAGTCGACATCGACCTCTGACATAGATATCGACCTCTGGCATCGACCCAACATGAAATCGACCTGAATCCACAGGATGCGCTGTGAGTTTCTCTCTACCCTTGTTCTTCTTTTTAATACAGTGAGGACACTATATATTTTAAGTATGGGGTGGGGGAAAAACATGTGTTATGGTCATAACTTGGTTTTCTTCTTCGCATTGCATTCATGTTTAATTTTTTGTTCTTAAGTTTTACTTTTATAAAATGTCAAAAAAATCAAAAAAAAATAGAAAAATGTCAAAAATACAAAAAATGCATGTTTATTTTTAAGTTTGTTTTTAAACCCTAATTAGATGTCCTATGATGAAAACTCAATAGCTAACTTGATCATGTAAATCCTATGGCATATTTGGAAGGTTTAGCCTAAGTCCTTAAATTTTTTATGTAGATTGTGAACTTGTGATGAAATTGAGCACATATGATCCTAGGCTAAAAAGCAAATCCAACAAAAATTGTCCTAGTGAGAATTTTGGCCTATAGGGAGAACATCAAAAATCCCTCCGCTTTCTTGAGTGAATTTACTCTTCCTATGCATCTCTAAATGTTGCAATAGTTATTCAAAGTCAATGCATAAATATGTTTATGTTACGAGAATTAAATGATGGAGGCATCTTTTAAGCCATTTTTATCCTCTCTTTACCTACCCTGCATTATCCCTGCTTGAAGCCGGAAAATTAGCCTGAGCCTGAAATTGCAAACTCCACAAAATTATCCCTAGCCGAATTGAGCCTGACCCCCATTTGGGAATTAAGACTTAGATTGGCTGGACTAATGCCTTATGGAAAGAAAAGAGCATATTGTCCAGTTTTGAGCAAAGAAATTATGGGTTGGTATATATTTTCATCTTGTCATATTTTGTAAAAGGATTTATGGCTCAACATATAAATGCACATATTTTTAGTATTATTTATTATTTTCGTCAAAAAAAAATCGGAAAAAATAGAGATGTATATATATAGTGCATGAGCCAAAATCCTTAAGTCTTTTATTCATACAAGTGTTATATTTTTGAGAGGTATAGTATAGTTTGAAAGAAGGGTTGATAGAATGGTTTACATCTTTTAGTGCATCTTTAGAGTATATTATGGAAAGATGAGTTGAGAAAGAGCATCATGAAGGATTGAGCTTGGAAAGTGCAAACATTGAAGAGTTATGGTTTGGATATTGCAAGTGTTGAAATTTAGGAGTCTTGATTCCCGAATTATAAAAGCACCACATAGCCAAATAATCCCATACCCTTAATTTCATACCAACCCCCATTACAACCCCGCCGAATGGAGTCTTCTTTGAAGTCTTCCATTGAGCGAAAGTCCTCCTGATAGTTCTTATTGCATTTTCATAATTGGTTGCGAAGTGGATTTTTACAAATTCCAATGTTTATGAGATTGTATATGGAAATGAGTTGAGAGCCGATCTTCATAGCCTAGACACATGAGAGTTGAGTGCAAACACATTATCCCTGTGAGGTTGGATCAAAATTGCATATGCCTATGGATCGCCTAAATATGTGCTATGACGTTAAATTCACTTGCTTTGCTTTGCTACCGCTTATGATGTTGCTTTTGACAAGGGCGAAGACTTGAAGGGTGTTATAGGTGTTGGTTATTGCTTGGTTATTGCTTGAGGACAAGCAAGTCTAAGTATGGGGTGTTTTGATGTACATATTTGTATCTCTTTTTATTGCATCTTTTGACTTCATATTTCATTCGATATCCAAAGAAAAGGTTCAAAAGAATATAAACTTGTATAAGAATGGGCTAAAATATAAGAAATAGAGTCTGCATAAGTTTTAAGCTAACCATGTAGGAATTCGATGAAATCGGAGTCCAAACGAAGAAGCCAAGTGAAGCTGAGCAGAGGTCGATATCGACTTGAAGACATCGATATCGACCATAGTTTTCGACACGCCTTCTGAGTGTCGAGTTAGACCACACAGACCAACCAAGAAGACATCGATATCGACATACTACATCGATATCGACCTCAACATAGACATCGAGAGGAGCTGGACAAGTCGAGTAGAAACACAGACATCGATATCGACCTCTGGTGTCGATATCGACCTTACCTCGACAGAAGATAAATCCGATTTCGAGACTCGGATTATGAATTCTATCATCAAGGCCACGGATTATCTTGTTCTTCTAGATAGTTAGCAGCTGAATTTATCTTTTCCTTTAAAGTTTTATCAAAATAAAAGACCTATCCTAATTGTTCGGATAGAGTTCATAGCTTAGATAGAAGTTACAATCCTTGGATAGCGAGGATTAGTAGCCTATAAATAAAGCCCTAGGGGGCTGGCATTCAATAATCTTTCAATCATGAATCAATACAATCAATAGCAATAGAGTTAGATGGATGTTTTAGGGTTTGGCGTTTGCGAAAGCCGACGTTGAGTTGTAAAGCTTCGAAGTTTATATTTTAATGCAAGTTTCTTTCTTTCAATCAATGATGAGGTGCGAGTAGTCCCCCAAAGCTCTTAGGGTCGGGGTGAGCCCGACGTTATCCATGCGTGCTTGAGGTAAGTGTTAGATGTTGATATCGTTGTGTCTATATCATCTCCTACGATTCTATGTTTAGTCCTAATCGAAAGAAAAGGGATTCATGCTAACAACTTGAGTTATAAACATAAAATGAGTAGAGACAATTAGGTATATTTGCAAGAGTAATCCTAAAAGTTGGTGTACAGCGAAAGCTCGTCCCTCGGGTGAATAGCGCAATTGTCCGTCTTATTTATCTTATCGCATACATTGGTTAACATTGTGGTAAACCCTAATCCTAGGAGTTGCTTTTTATATAAGTTAAGTCGCACAAAACCTCTGTTTTATTTCTGTTCATCGCTTCCTTTCCATTCTTAAATCTTCGGCCTTTCTTTGCCGACGAAGAACTAACCCACTGCAGGAAGACATCGATATCGACCACAGACGTCGATATCGACCACTGAGTTCGTTGACAGTTTTCTGAGTCGACGACGATCATCACTGCGGGGTTTACTGAACATCGATATCGACCCCAGACGTCGAAATCGACCCTTCTGTATCGACTGGAAGTCTTCTGAGCCAGTCGATTTCGTGGACTAACATCGATATCGACCTTCCACTGTCGATATCGACTGCTTGTTTTTGTTTCTGCAGGTCTTCTGTTGCAGAGAGGATCGACAGCCGAGGTCGACATCGAGCTCCAAGGTCGAAATCGAGGCTTCTGGTCGACGCAAGACGTGAGATTTCCAACGCTACTAGGATCCCGCTGACACGCCTCCTCGTGAATCGATCCTGACTACCCTTCCACTACAACGGGAGGAAGTCTTGTAATTATTTGCATAGGCTAGGAGTCCGTTTATATTTATACATCTTTATATTTGTACTTAAGAACTCGACATTCCTCCTGCAATAACAGTTAATTTTTTTTATTTACAATCTAATAATAATATAAGTAATTGAGAGAGTACAATGGTAAAAATATGTTAAAATTAATACGCAAAAAAATTTAATAATCTATAAAGACGATGAAATAATAAAAACGAAAATAATGGTTCATTATAAATTTATTTATAAATCCTACGAGATAATTTCTAAACAATAATATAAATAGAAGTATTATCACAATGTAAGATGGCAATTAATTATACATATATGATAAAATTTATTAGATAGCTAAAGTTTTTTTTTAAAAAGCTTAATAATAGTGGTTATATTAAAAAACTATTTATTTTATAATAAAATATACAATATAGTTTTTTCTTTAATTATATCATTTTCTCTGATTTTATTAATAAACTAAATAGTTTTATAGTGTGAAATTAGTTCAATTTCATTAATATTTAAAAATGTTTTAGTGGGGTCAGTGGGGTGGTTAGTGAACTTAGTGCGGTAGTTAATAGAGGTGTAACGGTTACCACGAAGATGAGGCGAAAATTAACTAAGTGGATGAAAATCAGTGGTCCACTTGGAGATAGAAAAAGGAGTGGGAGATGTGCTATCTTTCATATTGTGACATGTGGAATAGAGCCTCCTTGTAAAGCCACGCAGGCGGGAGATGCTTCTGTTTTTAGTATTAGTATAGATAATAGCCTTGATGCATATAAGCAAAAGCCCCGATTCCAAAGTTGTTTCCAACCAACAGCCCGAGCAAGGGTTCAAAAGTCCCAATTCCGAATTGATGTTGCCAAATCTCCCACGGGAAATTTGGTTGGATATCGGAAAATGCCTTGAGAGCCGATTGGATCCGGTACGGTTCCGTTCAGTTTGCCGGACATGGCGATCATCGCTGCCTCCTCCGTTCCGATTTCCGCTCAGGGTACCGCATCCTCCCGGTCCAAGTCGCTTTAGAAAGAAATACTCCTACTTCATCACCGAAGTCACCTTCTACTCTGCAAACGATATGATCGTCGTGTTCGAGGAGGAGTATCGAGGCGGCGAATTCTCAGCCTCTGCCTTTGTCCACCTGGAACGGATGCCCACCAAGGAGTTTGAGCTCCCTCTGGTAACCCAAATTTCTAACCTTTCCTTCCTTTCGAAAGGCTACCATGTCCACAATGTTGCCCCACGCTACTATGACTTACATAGAGTTGCTAATAAGTACAAATTTTACGGCAATTTTGATGTGCTAAAGATTGCGATCATCTGTTCGGATGGCTCGCCAGCGATTAATCCGAATTACCCCAGATTTCGTGATCTGAAAGTGGTAGCCCATCTGTTTGACAGGAAACTGGCTGTGTTGAGCCTTTCCGGAGGAGCGATGAGCAACGACTAGGTAACTGGTTTCTGCCCAATTCTTTTTGATGACATTGTTAACTACAAGGGTCAACTTTATTGTGTTGACAACTTTGGAAGAGCTTTTGTTATGGATTACAACTCGTTACTCTTTACCCAAGTTGCAGCTGCTTTGCCTGGATCTGCAGGACTTGTACTTGCTACATTGCAAGCCTTGCAAGGTAACAGGAAGGTATTGCATTTGGTAGTTGTTTCGGAAGACTTGTATATGTTCCTCCATGAACCCACCATTAGGAGAGTTACTCCCAGGCTGTATAAGCTGAGTTCCCGGCTTGGCCAGTGGCTGGAAGCTGAGGAGGATTTGCCTGATCAGGTTTTTATTCAAAATCCCCATTGCAACTTTCCTGTTGCAGAATCACTCGTCCGTCGTTGTTGTTATAAGAGTAATGATAATGGTGTGGAATACGAGGTGCCTCACTTCTGCTCCTGGCCTGAGTTTAATTTTGTTCGGGTTGCTGTGGATTTTAGGAATGAGTACCAATCTCCCGAACCCTACAGATATTGTGATATTGCATCGCTTCCTTACTTTACCAGGGCCACAACACCGCAGACTCACCCGAATTAAGTATTGCAGCGCTGTGGGTTTTAGCTTTTTGTTGTTGTTGTTGTTGTTGTTGTTGTTGTTGTTGTTGTTGTTGTTGTTGTTGTTGTTGTCGTTGTTGTTTCTCTTGTTGTCCTTTTACGTGTTCTAGGAAGAATAAAAGCCATTGGGTTTGTAATTTATTTCTTATTTCAGACTTTTCTTTTCCTTGTGGTTTTCATGCTGGTTTTGCCATTGGATGATGTTGGAAATAGTTTTATTTGTTCATTTGACTTGAATTTTGTCTTTTAATTCGGCTTACATTTGATATACTTGTAGTCATGATTTCTTTTGATTGTGGATAAGTAGTGAAAGGATTAATGATAATGTTTTTTTTAATGCATGGCTGCTTAATGAGTTTGTTCATGGATTGAGACTCTTGGACTGGAAGGAGTGCAAGTTCACTCACTTCTTGATCATTAAAGTGGAATCTGCTCTGATAATTTGTGCAGTAGTTCTTTAATGAACCTTTACTATAAATGTGGGGTTATGGATGCTTCTCTCTTCTTGTTTGAGGAATCGCCTTAGCCAGTCATTGTCTCATCCACTTCTGTCATTGTGGGATGAGATATTGAATATTGTTCTGATTTCTGATTTTCAAATTCTCTGAGCTATAAAGTGATTGTTTCCCTTTGTTCTTTTCAATCTTAAATTACTATTGAATTTAAAGCTTGAATATGTGACCTGCATGGCTGCATGCCTATCTTGATTCTGGGCATGGATGATAAAGATGAATGGTTGGAACTGGGGGTGGTTGAGTATTGGTAGATGGATTTGGGGGTTTTTGGTGCTTTATACCTCAGCTCGACAACAAAAGGTTCATTTTGATATAAAAGTTGGTACTTTAGGAGGTTGTTTGATTAGATAATCCCCTTGAAGACAAATTTAAACAAGATTGGTCAGTGGTAGTATTTTGACAAGTTTTAATCTTTGTAGTTAAATTGCTACCTGCCACTAGCTTTGGATTTGATGATCAATTTCATAACTATTATGTTATCATTAGTATACTAACCTGAAACTCTGTCTCCCTTCCCTTCATTATGAAAAAGAGTTATTAGCTGCACCTCTTTTCAACACTTTTAGTGGATTCCAATTTGATTGCACCTCTTTCATTTCAGCATTTTGATTGTCATTTCACAATTAATTTCAATTTAGCTAATACGTACTCGGATGATAGCAAGGGATACTGCGATGAACATTGGAATAATGGATTCTGCCTATTTTGATTGACCTTTCACAATTAATGGAAGGCATTTGTAGGTACTAAGTTATCTTTCAAGCATTTAACTCTTGGATTGTGCTTGAACTAGTGCTTGTATCTCATTGGAAGGCATTTTGCATTGTTTGTTGCCGGGGTTGAAGGACTGAGTATGATAGAGGAGTCAATACCTTCTCTCCTGAAGGGAGGTTGTTTCAGGTCGACCATGCCATTGAAGCGATCATGGTAATCCGATTTTGCCAGTGTAATTGTTTTTCCAAAGTGTTTGAAATTGAAACTGAGATGCTAATTTATGATGGTATGGGGAATTTTGAGGTTATTAATGATTTAATTGGATGTGTGATGCAGTTGGGTTCAGCTGCAAATGGAATTAAGACCAAGGAAGGTGTTGCGCTCGCTGTTGAAAATCGTATCACTTCTTCTCTACTGGTATGCTAAATTTTCAAGCTTAAATAGAAAAGTCCTCATCTTATTACATAGCATGGTAATATTTGTTATGACTAATGTTTACATATCTGGTTATTAACTGTTTGGAGTAGTTTTGTTTGTTTTTTTGGATGGAAAAGGACCTTTATTGCAATTAACTTAAGCACTAATAACAAGTTATCATTGCCTGCTGTTGTGATAAATTGATAATAGCATGTTACCCTGTGAGAGCTAATAAATTAAAAGATTTGTGTAGTTTTCTCTATTTTCTCGGAACAATCAGTTTTTTTTCTTTTAAAGTTCTATATGGAGAAAACAAGAGGGATTGCTCCATAGGCAAGTTTGGAAACTTTGAATAACCTTTTGTAAGACTTACCATGATATTAAGGTAAAGAATTTATGCTTCAATATTGGAGCATCTTGGGAGGAGTAATTGCATAATTTGGGCTTTCCTTTATGGGCTATCTTATGCTAAGAGAAATAGAATTGAATAAGATCTGTTGTGGTGGGATAAACTTGCTTTTGGAGGATAAATGGAGGGAGGGGGGGGGGGGACAGGAAGAACAATGCCTTGGGTCAGGAAGCTTGCTTTTTTCGTACTTGTTAATCTAAAGTAGATGGTAAATGCATGGGGAAAATATATGTTCATTTATTTCTGTAAGTACCTAGAGTAATGAAGAACTTTATTCATGTACTTAACATGATTGAAATTGAACTGCAGCTAAGATGTTTGTATTAAGCTACATTCTTTTTTACTCTTTCAGGAGCCCATTAGTGTTGAAAAAATAATGGAAACTGATGAGCATATAGGATGTGCTATGAGTGGATTAATTGCTGATGCTTGCACACTTGTTGAGCATGTGCGCGTCGAGACCCAGGTAATTTTGTGACTATAGTCAGCTTAAGGATGATACTTGTTCATCTTCATCCACCATAAATAGAATGATTAAAATTTTACATCTTGACAGAATCATAGATTCTCATATGGTGAATCCATGACTGCAGAGTCGACAACCCGGGCATTGTGTGATCTAGTGCCAAGGCATTGAGTTCATTTTTCATGTTTCTTCATTTTTCATCTTCAACAATGTCATATTAGCTCGTTCTTTGTTCTTTATCTGGTAAATCATGTGAACTACTTCCAAGTTGCTGATGCTTAATCATGTTTACAAAGTTGTTTGAGTATTTCATATTAGCTCGTTCTTTGTTGATCTAGCGCCAATGTCATATTAGCTCGTTCTTTGTTGATGCAGGCGGTCTTACATCCTTGTTAATGCTTCTTAGAATTTCGAATGTTGAGACTAGGATATTGGCTTCTAATAAAGATGCCCCAAGCATTTATCTAGCAAATCTTGCAATGAATGGTAAACTCGTATTTATCTTTTTTTTTTCAAGATTTATAGTATTAATTTAGGATATTGGCTTCTAATAAAGACGCCCCAAGTATTTATGAAGTCAAAAGAGAATAGGAAATCTATTGGTGAGATTTTTATCCCTTCTACTGCTATTTGTTTCCTATAGCTAAAGAATGATGTTAGTAGCCTATCAGATTGGGTTCAACTAGAACTTGATTAAGGATGACCGTTCAAAAAAAAGAATGGCAAATTAGGCTTTGTGCCTGACTAACGGAAATTCATAATTTGCTACTGATTTATGTTGCTGCGTTGGTGTCATACACAAACTAAATCCAAGTTCACCGATTTTTTAACCTATGTTTTGGGGTTATTTGTTTTTGTTTTCTAAATTGAAATGGCGAATCTTTTAAAAAGTTTTTTTTAAGAAGAGTGAATACAATAAATGCAGGAGATAATAATGGAAGATTGCAAAAGTGGCAAAGGAAGCATTAGAGAAGAAGAATGTGTGCTTGAGATAATAGACAAAGGGCAACCTCCATATCTTCAAGATTGAGGTGTTTATCCCTTGTTCGGTTCCATCCTACACACTCCATTATAATAAATTGTTGAAAGAATCAAATCTCATTATTTCGAGCATGTCTGTCTCAATGATGATATTACCTTGCCGAGCTGCTTTGTGTCGACGAGGGGTACCAATGGATCCTTGGTGCGAGGTGTATGGGAAGGAAGAGACCACCTGGCATGTCCTTTGGGAATGTAAAAAGGCCCAAGAGGTATGGAAACTCTTACCGGACATTAAGCAAACAGGCAAAAAAGCAACCTACTTTGGTTGTTGGGTGGAGGCCATGTTGCAAGGAAACAGCAAGGAGCGTGTGTGCTTATGGGCTAACGCTGCTGCAGGGGTTTGACATGCTCGAAACAAGCGCTGTTTTGAGGGTGTGGAAACATCGGCTGAGGCCATAGTGGAGTGTAACGAACATGCTCGAAACAAGCGCTGTTTTCGAGCATCATCATTGAGGGTGTGGAAAACGTGACCGATGTTACACACCTCATGACAAGCCGATGCCACTCAGGATGGAATTCCATTCTCTCCATGCAGTGCTCCAGGAAACTCCACTCGACCCTGTCATATGCCTTTGCCATGTCCAATTTGCGCGCCATATATCCCTTCTTCTCTTTCCTTCTGTTCTTCATTTAGTGAAAGATCTCAAAAGCGGACAACACGTTGTCCATTATGAGTCTTCCAGGCACAAAAGCACTCTGACTAAGAGATATAACCTTGTTGAGACACACCTTCAGACGGTTCGTTAGCATCTTTGAGATAATCTTAAACAACACATTGCAAAGGCTTATCGGTCGAAGATCCTTCATCCTAAAAGGACTCGGGACCTTCGGGATCAAAGCTATGAACGTGTGATTAAGACCATCAGGGAACGGAGCACCGCTCAGAATGTCTAAAATAAATTTTGTGACCTCGGGCCCCACAATATACCAATACTGTTGGTAGAACAGTGCTGACATACCATCAGGCCCAGGGAATTTTGTGGGATGCATCGAAAAGAGGGCAGTTTTTACCTTCTCACCAGAGAACGGACGAAGGAGCTCCTGGTTATCCTCCTCCGAGAGCTTCCGCGTAATTCCTTGAGAAGTCGTATCGGGAAGAGCGTTTCGGTTTGACTTACACAGATTTTCAAAATAGTTCACCGCCACCCCTGTCATTTCTTCTCTTCTCCTCCATTCCATTCCCTCGTCATCCACCAAGCGAGTCAGGGTATTCCTCTTATGCCTCCCATTCGCTTTCTGGTGGAAGTACTTCGAGTTCCTATCGCCCCATTTGAATTCATTGGCTTTCACCCGTTGGAACCATAAGAGCTCCTCCTCCTCCATAAGCTTCTCTTCCTCCTTCTCTAACTCCCTTCGTCGCTCCACTAAGTCCCCCGACATCCCCCCTTTGTGTATCTCCCTCAATTGATCTCTCACCCTCCTAAGCTTTTTGAGCACATTTCCAAAGGTTACACGATTCCACTCCCTCAAGCCCTCCATACACCTGGCCACCTTCCCCATGACCCCTTCTTCGACCCTTGTACTACCTGGATTATCCCAATAGTTACACACCACTTCGCTGCTCCCCTCATGCTCCGCCCACAAGGCCTCAAACCTATGAGGTCGATCCCCCCGTCTTTCCTCTCCCCACTCTTTCTCCACTTGTAACTTATAGACCATAATCGAAAGATGATCCGATCCCTGCCTCTCCAGATGAACCGAACTAGTCCCCGGATATCTCTCCAGGAATTCGTCATTGCAGGCTACATAATCAATCCTTTCTTGTATGAATGCATCATTCTTCCTACCATTGTCCCAAGTGTATCTCGGTCCCATAAAAGGAACCATTCTCAACCCACCATAATCCATCGCCTCCCTCATCCCCATCATTTCCTCCATCCTAGGAATCAAACCCCCCACCTTGTACTCCGGACTCATAATTTGATTGAAATCCCCCATGTAGAGCCAAGCTCCCCTCGGCTCCTGAGCCAACCGCCTTAGCAATTCCCAAGACTGGTGCTTTTCCTCCCTTCTAGGCCACCCATAGAATCCCGTAAGCCTCCACTTCCCGGTGTTCACCTCCTCCATACTTGCATCGATGTGGTGTGCAGTATAAGTTTGGATTGACACCTCTATTCCCTCCTCCCATAACAGGCACAAACCCCCGATTTCCCAATGCAATCCACCGTGAAGCAATTTTTGAAACCCAATTTGCATCGCACTTCCTCCATTCTCTTCCTCTCACACCGTGTTTCCATCAAGAACACGATTCTAGGGCCCTCCCTTCTCACCAGGTTGGTGAGTCTAACAACTGGACGGGTCTTCCCCAGTCCCCGACAGTTGTAGCTTAAGAGACTCATAATTCCCGGCGGGACGGGCTATCACCCGATCCCGCCAGATCAATCATGTCAACATCCTCATTTTGTTTTCTCCTTTTCCCTCCATCCCCTTCAGCCCCCATTTTTTAGGCTCCCTCCTCTTCCTCACTGTTCTTCCTCTTTCCCACCTTCTCTTCTCCCTCTCCCTCATTTATAATGCCCCGCCTAGTCATTCTTTTCCATTTTTTAATTTCTCCTTTACCTCCCCCAGTACTCTTTCCCCCATCATTCTCCCTTTTGCCACCTAGATCAGCCACTTGTGGCTCCCTAATTTGACTTGAATCCCCCTTCTCCCTACCCAACTCACTTGTCCCCTTTGATCCTTCCATAACACCAGGTTGTTCCCCCATCTCCCCTCTCTTATTTACTTTTTTCCCCTCCCTCAATTGACAGGCCTTTTATGATTTCAACTCCTTCCACTTCTTCATGGGCTTCATCAGTTCCCTGCTCCCTTTGTTTATTGGCGCTCTCGGTCTCCTCCTCTCCTATGTTCTCTTCTAAAATATCAAGTAGAGCTCTTCTCCCTCTAATCCCCCTTTCTTCCCCCTTTTTTTCACCCTCAGCTCTTGCTTTTGTCCCTCCCCTCTCTCAGCACTCCCTCCTCCTCCCCGACCTCCTACAAAACGCTCTTTTCCTTTCCTTAAAGGCGATGCCCTCAACCACTCCCCATATTCATGTTGCTCCAGTTGCATATCCTTATCACAATCTGATTCCACATGATTCAGACAAGCACATAGATAACAAAAGTTCGGCAAACGTTCATACTTGATGTCTACCCATATTCATTTGCCCTCAACTCTCAATAAAGCTTCCCTCCGCAGTGGCTTTGATACTTTAATCAGCATACACATTCTCAAAAATTTTGCACATCCCATAATATGCTCTTCATCAATCTCTATCACACCCCCAAACGCATTGCCCACGGCCTTTGCGGTGTCAACCGTCATCATCTGAATTGGAAGATCATAGATTCGGATCCAGAACAGTACCGTATCAAAGACAATCTTTGATGGCTGCTCCATTCCAAGTTCTTTCATGGCCACTAACGACTTGTCGAAAGCCCAAGGTCCCTCCTTTAGGACTTTATACTTGTCCCGCTCATCATGGAATTGAAAGATGAACAGGTTCCGACGTAACTCTATAAATCCGAAGCCGTTCTTGAGCCTCCACGCTCCCTTCATGGTTGCTTGTAACGCATAGGAATTGAACGGCCTGGACGTCAGTACAGATCCGACCAACGTCACAGCATTTGCCCTCGGCTCTGTCCTCTTCGCTTGGATATCAAACTGAATCTCTCTTTCCTCTTCCTCTATTAAAACCATATTACCTTGCATGTCTTTCTCTCTATCCATCCCTGCGAACTACCCTAAAAACCTGCCCAGTCAAACCTGAAACACGAAACTGTCCCGATCCGGTGAACCCGCACGCTCTCGGCAGGAGTACCTAGGCTCCCACGGCCGTTGACCGGAGAGAGAGAAGGCGAGCGGTGATAGTCAGGGGACAATCGCCGGAATCTCCCTACCACGCTGCCCTATGGTTTTTGAATCAGTCATTCACCCTAGTCGATGATTTTACTCAATTAGTTAAATGTGTATTTTATACACACTCATCTCTAAATAAATATGATTAAATTAAAAAGAAAAACTTACAAACAACCAATATAAAGGACTCATACTTTATTGAAAATTGATAAAAGTTTTTGCAGAGGGAGATAATGTGCTTATATTTGAGCACTTTGTGTGCAAATGTGCACATTATAAACACTTAAGAATTAAGATCATCGACAATGATTTTTGTTAAAATGTACACATTTGCATAAGATGTGTAAAAATACATATCACTTTTTAGTAATTTGTTCCATTAGTGAAATGTGCATTTTTTACACATCATTTAAATACAATTCCTTTAAAATAAAAAGGAAAAATAAAATAATAAAAAATAAACCAATGAAATTGTGTTGCTTTTTGTAAAAGTTTATACACGTGGGAGAGGTGGTGTGCTTAAATTCGCACATCACATGCTCAAATGGGTACACTGACACACATGTAAAACAACCAATTAAGCTAAAAGTTTCAAAAAAAAATACACATTTATACATTTATATACAACTATTGTGGATGGTCTAAAAATAACCACATGTTGTAAAAGCATCCACAAGCTCAGACGAGATCAATGAAAGGCAATCCGACTTCCCTGTGACAAGTGACAGGATGCGCTTCCGAGAAGCCTGAAAAGTCAAGAGTGCCCGTGACAATTCATGTATTGGCAGCATCACAATCAACCTTGATGAAACCAAAACCCTAAACCAATTGTACACATTGGCTGAAGATTACAGTAAACAGTGAAAACATGGAGCAAAATGACGCAGCAGATTATCTGAAGTTTCAGGAACATTGAAAGGGTTAACGACCTTGTATGAGTATCTGAATCTTCATCCTAGGGTTTCAAAAAAGAAATGTTCAGAAAGAGCCAAAAACCATGTTCAAAATACATGGTTAACCTCCTACCTCTGCACCAAGAACAAACGTAACTAACACCACCCATTCGCTAAATCTCACTTCTTGTACTTGAGAACTTCTTGTGGGTTCAAATGGAAATCATTGCATATGTCAGTTATCACAGATTCGCTGAGCCCATCTTCGGAAGCACCATGAAGCAGACGCTCATCGAGTTCCTTTGATGGTTGCAGAACCTATATCAAATGTAAGCCGAATTAAAAGACAAAATTCAAGTCAAATTAACAAATAAAACTATTTCCAACATCATCCAATGGCAATACCAACATCAAAGTTTGCCACTTCCCACTATTGCTCGGTTTGTTTGAGTGATAAAGTTCTGTATGGAGTGAGTATTAAATTTTTTAAACAAAATTCAGCTGATTTTCTCACAAAAGTACCTGTCAACTCAATGAGCAGGAACGATCACCGCCTACTCTTTTTCCCATTCCCCATTCTCGGCTTCTCTTTTTGCTCCTTCCTTTGCTTCTCCTCCTCTGGTCATGTCCTTGTTCTATGCTCATGTCCTTAATAGTTTGGACCTTATCTTTTAGGTCTTTAGATGTGAATGCTTTACATCTATCTAATGTAGATATATTTTTGGGTCTTGAAGAAAATTATAAATTCTTTTCTTCCCTATGAGCTCCTTGAATTCTTTTCTAACCTGAATAACTCTTTTTCTAACAGATAACTCTTTTTCTAACAGACAATGACTGTGAAAAGGCATACTGCAAATGACACAGAAACCGAGGTGCCACAAGAAGTTGAATAGCAGTTACAGGTTGAAGAGATGAGAGGAAAAGACATGATAAGAGAAATGAAAAGAGGCTAATAGATAAAGAGCGAGCTGCCCAGACAAAAGTAGCTCTAAAAGGGGAGAAAGAAGCCAAGGAAAGACGAGAAACAAGGATATTGCAAATGAAGCTGTTGGAAATTGAAGAGGCGCCTGAGCCTCCAAAGAATCATCTTTGGAGGCTCAGGCGCCTCTTCAATTTCCAACAGCTTCATTTGCAATATCCTTGTTTCTCGTCTTTCCTTGGCTTCTTTCTCCCCTTTTAGAGCTACTTTTGTCTGGACAGCTCACTCTTTATCTATCAGCCTCTTCTCATTTCTCTTCTCATGTCTTTTCCTCTCATCTCTCATTTCTTCAACCTGTAACTGTAACTGTTGTTCAACTTCTTATGGCACCTCGGTTTCTGTGTCATTTGCAGTATGTCTTTTCACAGTCAATGTCTGTTAGAAAAAGAGTTATTCGGGTTAGAAAAGAATTCAAGGAGCTCATAGGGAAGAAAAAAATTTATCATTTTCTTCAAGACCCAAAAATATATCTACATTAGATAGATATAAAGCATTCACATCTAAAGATAAGCAGAAACCTGAAAAGGTCCAAACTATTGCTCAAGGACATGAGCATAGAACAAGGACATGACCACATCTAAAGACCTGAAAGATAAGCAAAAACCTGAAAAGGTCTCCTCAAAAACCATGACTACTAGCTTATATAGTTGTTCTACACCTGCAAATGTAAGAATACGAACACCGGCTGAACCTGAACACTAGACAACGGCTAACAAACAAGAGTTTCTATCTCACAAAACACTAGAGATATAGAACATCAAATGTATCTTAGGTCTACAAAACAAACTAATACTAGAACAAGTCCTCATCCAACTAAAGGTATTCCTCAAAAAATTATCACATCTAAGTTTTGATTAAACACAACAAAACATCAACCTAAATATGGAGAAAGGCAACAAGCATTTCATGCCAAAAAACAGTGAGATTAAAAGGGAATGCACAATAGAAAACTGCTTCTGGATGGGTTTGTCTTCACAAATATATTCTCTTCAGCCAACATAACTTAGCTCACCTGGCCACCAGCAAAATCAATCATATTTCCTTGAGATAGCAACTCATCAACCGTTTCTTAATTTTCAAAAACAATAAAGCCAAACCCTATAGAGTGATTTGTTTCATGGTCACGTATGATCTGATGTTCTGCTATCTCTCCATATTTGAAGAAGAAGCCTTTGAATTCATCTGTACAGTACAGATTGGAGGAAAAGATCATCAATGAAGGACAATCACTGGAAAATCATGCTCCATTTGTAACAGAGACAAATGTCAAGATATATGAAAGGAGTGAGGATACTGATATGAAAATAGCATACCTTCAGTAACAGTAGTAGGAATTCCGCCAACAGAGACTTTCTTTGTCTTGAAGTCCTTTTGCTGGGCAGCACCTTCAGAAATAGTTCTCTTGATTTCAACCTAATCACGATGGAAATCCTTAATAACACCACAATTGCAAATAAAATCCGGTAAAGGGATATAAACCCATAAACTAGGAGCATCATAAGAAAATAAGCAAAATTAAGGCCATTTACCTGTTTCCCATTGATAATATGATCCTCTTCCATAACCTTGTCGACCACCAAAGGATCAGCATAGGTGATGAATCCGAAACAAGGTTGTCCACTAAGTCGGTCTTTCATGATAACAGAGTCTATGATCTCCCCATACTTCCCAAAGGTGCTTGTTAAAGGTTGCTAGATCATTTGTTAAAAAAAAGCAAAAAAAAAAAGCGTAAAGACATGCTTGAGTAGTCATCTATCAACTCAAATTGCAAACTTTTTCCAAATATCAGAAAGCATGTAATAACAAAGCCCTATTCGCTGTTGCTACTTTGATAAACACCATATCTGTGTTTACAAGCTCACTGCCTGATCCCAAGATCCGGATTGGCGCCTATACTCACTTTACAAACTACACAGTATTCAATCCAACCTCCCAGAAACCATCCCCGACTAACAATTATAACAATTTGAAGGAAAATTGGTGCGGAAACAATTCAACAATATACTATCAAAAACGTAAACACGAGCAAAAAGAGAAGACTTACTGTATGTAGTATCTTTGGGAAGACCTCCGATGAAGATCTTGCTGAAAACCAAAAAGAAAATACTTAGAAAGAAATCAGCGGACAAAAAGCAGGTAAAAGAATGCAGGAATTCAAGACCAGAATTTAAAAAAAAAAAGATAAGAGAAAGAATTACCCAGGGCTATCGCCATGAGATCCATCGCTCTTTGACTTCGATCCCATGGAATGATTCAAACTCAATCTTATAGATTTCAAAGACAATATCAACAAAGAGAGGAAAAGATGGAAGGAAACACAGAGAGAAAGAAGTCCCTGAGATTGCAGATTAGGGTTTCGATTGCGCAAGAAGTAAGGGGCGATAAAGAACTCGAGCTAGGGATAGCCCTGAATATGCGCATATATAAGATAAAGATTTTTTTTTTGAAGCAAGATAAGAATTCGGTTCGCTAGACAAGCCTAGCGAAATCGAGAGACCGACAAATCATGTACAACCAAATAAAAAACAGAAGCAAATGACAAAATGGAAATAACACGAAGCAAAAACAGAAACTAAATGCAAAAATAAATAAACGTGCAAGCGATCCTACATCGTAAAACAAAACCAACACGACGAACGAATCAATCGGCTAACGGACGACGCACACAGAAAACCCTAGGGACATTGGCGGACTTCTCAGATTATGGACTCCGAAGAGCCATCAGATATCGATCGCAAATCCACGACGTCTTCAGATACAGCTAATCAAACACCGTTCACATAAGGCCTGCATCACAACAAGAACCACACAACACACCAGACCGCAAAACTATCCCCAAGCCAAACCATTGCCCAATGAAAAACCCCAACCCGTCTCAAGACCCTCAAGGACGAAAACGAGATCGTAAGCGACTACTAGGTAGTCAAATTAGAGGCGACAAAGACGGAACAAAGCAAAGAAATTGAACAACAATACAAAGGCAAAGGGAAAGAAGGACAGAAAGGAAAGGAAACCCCTAGCGTGTGAACAACGCTAAACATAAGCCAAAGAAATCCGACACAAGACAGCCTTGAAAGGAGCCGAAGGCGCCTCCGATAAGGGTCGGCTGAGGTCGGAGTTGAGGACAGGCGAGGGAGACCTCGAAGAGGACTGAGGCCGGGATTGAGATAGACGGGTGGTCATGGGCCACCGCCAAGGATGGCGGCGACAAGAACGCCTAGAGCACTCAAACCTGTCGGACACCAAAACGTACCGAAGGCGGAGACCAAGGAGGCGCCGGGATGGGGGCGAAGAGGGTGAGGTCTATGCAGAACAAGGGAGAAGAAAACCGGAGAGGAGGCCGGTGTGAGGCGGTGGAGAGCCAAGGGAACACGTTGCGGTGGTGGCCATCGAAGGAAGGCTGTGAGCGGCGGTGCAAGCCAAGAGCTATTGGAGGTGGACGGGGAGATGAAGCCGATGACTGAACCGGTGAAGTGAAGGGGAGAAAGCCATGGAAGGCAAGAGGAGGCGGCGGCGTGAGCGTGAGGCTCGATTAGAGCGTTTAGGGTATTTTTAAGTCGACTGTTTGATCTTCAAGTTAGTACTCGTCTATATAAGATAAAAGATACTGATCAATCTTAAATACTAATATAAGATTAAGATTTTACCTATTTTCTCTCTCCCTCTTTCTATATATATATATATATATATATTTTTTTTTTTTTGGGATACAAACCTATTTTCTCTATATATGAATATACTTTAGAAGATAATAACTTTATCGATATAGGATCATACTAATTAAATAATTTTATCAATATTAACCTGTTTTTAGAAGATATTCTATATAAATATAGATAGATAGATTATTAAACTGAATGTCCTTTTTTGTGTGATTTAAACTTGTTGTGTTTTAAACTTGTTCCTTGTAATAACTAGGTTATGTGTGTGGCAAGAGTACTTAGAATAATAATAAGTAAATTTTAGGACCTTGGTGATGAAAATAATGTACACACGTGCTAGGTAATATTTGGACACACCTTGGTGGTTGCAATAACCCTTAGACATATTCATATGTCTAGGTTTGGATCACTTGGTCATTAGGTGTGACCATATTATAAGCTAATATGTAAGTGTATTATTTCAGGACGGGCTTCCAGTGCAATGCATCTCCGATGCTGTTTTTACCATGCGGGAGAAATGGTTGGCTTATTACAAAATTATACTTGATATTTTCCTCGTAGCTTATTGTTTCGACCCTAGATACAAATTAAGTAGGCTTCAAAAGTTTTTAAAAAACTATTTTCCTATGCTCGATGTCCAGGATGATCCCGATTGCAATGTTTCTATTATAGTTGCTAAAGTTATGGGAATACTTGAAGCATCATATACTCATTTTACTATATGCGCTCTAACAACCCTCCTCCTGTGCCTTCCAGCTCGAGCGGCTCCCGCACTAGTATAACCGCTCGAACTAAGGCCCTTGCCAGAGATATCTTTGGCACAAAGAGGTTGAGGTCCTCGTCGAGCCCACACTTGGAGCTCGACGAATATTTGTCTACTAACTTTGAATTTCGCAGTGATGAAGATGAAGATTTCGATATTTTAGAATGGTGGGGCCGAGTAGAAAGACAACGATTTCCAACCTTGCAAGTGATCGCCCGACAAATACTTGGATCCCCTTGCTCCACCGTTGCAGTGGAGCAATTATTCAGCCGATGTGGACAAATTCTAACCGAGAAGAGATCAAGATTGCTCCCCGATGTGGATATAAAGGATATAGGGACATAGGTACAAATCAATAAATATTTAAATAGGACATGTGTATTTAACACAATAATATATCAAGTCATTTAAATACAAATAGGGTTACCATTATAACCAAACAGAAATTTTCAATGGCAACATGGACTTATCCCTACTGAATCAATGACCCATTTCTCGTGAGATACTTGTAGGACTCATTCTGGTAAGATAGGAAGAGCATTCAATTGTTTCCCAGAAGAGGACAATAGACTTTTGAATAGACTCTCATAAGAAGAAGACACTAGTTGATTATTACAAGAATCGAGAATGATGACTCTATAAAACAACTCATTCTTTAGACTCAAAATCATGTCGAGAGTCTTATATCATTCAAGATTTGACATTCCAGTATATTAATTAACTCATGGCATGACCTATTTTATCATTTACCATACTCCATCATACACTCAAGTAATCAAGGCACTCAAACATAAATCATGAATATAATTAGATTACCAACCCAATTTTTCATGGAAGATGCCGATAATATAAAGAAGAAAATGATCGATAAGAACATCAATTGAAGACATGAAAAGAAGGCATGAGAAGAGAAAAGAAGAATAAAAATGAGTCTAATTACTAATTTCATTTCTTACTCAACCGAGCATTGAAGGTTAAAAGAGTAAGCGATCGATAACACGTAGTTTAGCATATATGGGCACCAAAGAGTTGTATTACTCTTAACAACATGTTCTATATCCAAACAATAGATTTTTACGAATTCAAGACCGATTGCCCCTTGGCTAGCAATTCAATATGAAATACAAATGTAATTTCATCAAGTTCTGCAAACAACAACAAGTTGGACGATCGTCAGCTAGGACAATCGATCCGGCCAAAAACTTAGTAGGTTTCGAACTGCAACATAGCAATTCCTCTCTCTAGTTTTCTAGAAGGTACCAATTAGAATTAGGGAGTAAGATTAAAGGGGGTCAGGGGTGGGTCTATATAGAGGAGTATATGTAATGTAATGTAAATATTGTACGTAAGCAGCAGCGTGACAGTTGTGGGGTATGGTTGCCACTGCATGCCGACATTGACAATGTCGGCAATCCTTCTCGGCGGTGGAAATATCAGTCGAAAGTCCTCCTCGGAGGCTCGAAACCCCTCTCCGGAGGCCAAAAACCCTCCTTCGAGAGTCATAAACCACCAACTTTTGGTTGGTAATCCATGCCTTCGTTTTGGGGGCTTGATTTCGTTTCTCTCTATCTCCGATTTGGGGCTTTTGTCTATCGGTTTGTGAATCGTGTGGGTAGTGGTGCGATTTTGCCTACATCGGACTATTACTCGCTGATTTGCATTATCTCTTTGGAGCTATTACAGATCTTTGGACGAGGATCCATTCTCATCCTTCGTTTTCATCCATTCCAAGCCTACACGCCCTCGATCGGAGGTTCTTGGGTTTGTCGTTGCTCAACGATTGCTCAGTGCGGACCTGAGGTGCTTGCCTCCTTCTCGCTCCGCCTTTGTCGGCGATGCCTTAGGCGTCGCCTTCGACCCTTTCACCGGCGTTCCAGCCCGGCCCTGGTGCCGACTCACACACCCCTCTTCTCCGATGGCCCGATCTTGTTTCTGGAGAAGTGAGGTCACCGGATTTGGTTGCTCGGCAACCCCTCTATCACTCAGTGCACTAGGTTCCCTCCGGTGTTGGACGTCGGCCGCCTATGCTGGCTTGCTCCTGCGTTTCAACACTTGGTCGACTATTCATCTGTGGCTTAGGGTTCTCTTCGGGCTGGCTTATTTGGTGGGCCTGAACTTTCCCTTTGGGCCCAAGGCATTGTTTTGGGCCTAAATCAGCCTGAAGAATATTAATTGAAATACAAAGATTTAGCATGAGCTTCCTGTGTTCTCCTTGGGTGTGAAGATTTTTGTCTTTACACAGTTAACGCCATGTCCCATCATTTCAATACAAATAATTAAAAAAAAAGAAAAGGTCTGTTTGTATATATTGTATACTAGTGCCTCTGCCTCTAGGTCTCTAGGTTGCCATCTTGCACGGCAAGCAAATGTCAACATATATATATATATTACCAAATACCCGAAAGGGTTTGCCTAAAATCTCGAAAGGGTTGAATAAATCTCAAAAGGGCTTGGAAAATATTAATATTAATAAGTAATAATAAATCTCCCCGGACTTTATACTGGGTCCCGGTATTTCTGCTCACAAATTTTCTGTATTTTGCTTCGTCGTTTGGCTTCGAGTCGCTGCTTTGGTGGGGTTGCGTTTAGTTCCGAGTTGGGTTGCAGTATCGGGCATCCTGTATGATCGAGAGGATCGTAGCTGTGTTCGTGGTCTTCGAAGATCCCTCATTTAGGTGGGGGCAACGTCGGTGGTCCGCACTTTCCTAGGATTCGCCCTTTCCGGTGGTGGGTTACTGTTCTCCGCCTTCTCGGCGTCGAGACGCCGCGTGAGTAGTCGCACTCGCCCGTGTTCTTGGCATTCGTGGCTCCTCTTGGATCTTCTTCGACTCTTCCGCTGACCGACGTCTTTTATGAGTTGTTGGGTTTTTTCTTTCTTCCTTGTTGATTTGTGTTGCTTATGATTGTATGTTGACGGTTAGTCCGTCTGCCGATTCGTCGGCCTCTCGAGATTTAGGCTTGTCTGAGCTCGAATTTTTACCTAATTAAAAAAAATAGCAATTCCTTGAGAAAATTAATCACGGGTTTCAAATCTTATGGAAAAAAAATTAAATGATTCATACCGTCGCTTCCTGATTCGGAACCGGATTTGCGCTAGTTAACGATTGAAATTTGACAAGCAAGAACTCCAGTGTGCCGCTAGGCCCTCGGCGACGGAGACGGGGTGTGTCCGATGATCGGATCGAAACAAAGATGACGAAGCTAATTACTATCTCAACCTAATTCTCAAATCTTTCATTACTATCTCAACCTAATTCTCAAATCTTTCATTACTATCTCAACCTAATTCTCAAATCTTTTAATATTTGTATTTGGATGTGGTGTAAAGTTTCAAATCTTTCATTACTATCAACCTAATTCTCAAAATTTTCAACATGATTATAATAACCTTAGATAATTTTTCAGTGACTCGTCAAAATCTTCTTCTTCATAAAAGTGTCTGAAGTAGAAGTGTGTTTGATGTTTAGAAATGTATTCGGGAAAAAAAAATCTTTTAATCTTATCTATATCTATATCTATATATCTATCTATATCTATATCTATATATCTATATCTATATCTATATAAAATACTAAAAAATCGTGAGAAGCAATTTGATTGGTTAATATTATACACGCGCCTCAGCTCCCTAAAACACCCGCGTTTGCTTTGGGAGCGCTTGCCAGCTGTATTTCCATTCTGATATCAAAGTAAATAAGTATTATAATATAAAAAAAATTTGATAAATAAAGCAATATTTTATATAGTTTTTAGCTCATTAAATTACGTGCGCAAAAGTCAAATGACTTATATTAAAAATCAGAGGGAGTATCAATTAATAAGTTATTATCATATCTTACTTAGTCATATTTTGATAATATTTTATAATTTATTTAAATAACTCTAATTAGTTTTGATAAAGTAAAATCTTAGAAATTACACTAGGTTTATATTTATTTAATTTGAATAGAATCACCGTAAATTTACAAATGCAACAAACAAATCTAACTAAATTTACTACCTCTACCTAACTAAATTATATTATAGTATCCTTATTTAATATACTTTAATGCCA
This sequence comes from Persicaria maculosa, assembly GCA_963922045.1. Classification (NCBI taxonomy): domain Eukaryota; kingdom Viridiplantae; phylum Streptophyta; class Magnoliopsida; order Caryophyllales; family Polygonaceae; genus Persicaria; species Persicaria maculosa. The sequence goes on from OY998257.1 coordinate 9,106,809, forward strand.
AATAAGCATTATACATCTATCAATATATCATCAATATATCAATATCTATATCTATCTATCTATATACCTATATCTATATCTATATGAATAAAATACTAAAGCAGAGGCATGAAATGGGTTTTGGTGCGTTTTCGCGTCCATGAAATTTTCTGGATTAAAACGGGATTATTTTTGCTTACGTGTCATTTTCTGAAATAAAATTGTATTATATTTTTGGTCCACATCAATTAATATATATTATACACATAATACACTTATTGTTGAAAACATATCCAATTTAACTAATCAAATATAATAATATATATTGGACCAAAAAATCTAACGGGGTTGAAGGAGATGCAAATGGTGAGATTTGGGGGTCAATTTATATTTTCATTTGATTATTTTTATTTCTTTATTGGTTATATAGTTATTTATTTTGTTTATATACGTACAAAGTATTTAATTTTGCTCATGCATGAAGTAGTTTTTTTTGGTTGAGTCCTGCATGAAGTAGATAGAATCACTAGAATTTTTTATAAGATATATAGAGTATTAAATTTGACCCAATCTAAATAAATATTAATTTTTTTGGTGATAAAATAAATCTTATAAATTTATGTTTTCATCATGTTTAAAGATAGCAATGTCCAATTAGAATGATAGATCCGTTTTTAGCCCAATTAAACTGAAATAAATGATAAAATTAACCACCTTTTTTAATTCGATTACAAAAAAATGATAGGGCCAATAAAACGCAGATCCAACACTCTGCACATGCCGTAAAATTTTGTTCCTTTAAATTAAAGTACTGAATTTATATTTGGGCATTTTATTAGATGTCCATTTTCAACCCAATCCAATCAAAATTTATATTAATTCAAAGATATTTTATATAACAAAATTTATTAAAAAAAATCGCACAACGGGCGTATAATAAAACTAGTAAAATACTAAAACAGAGACCAGAAACGGCCTCCGGTGCGACCTTGCGTCCACGAAATTTTCTGGATTTAAGCGGGATTATTTTTGCTTACGTGTCATTTTCTGGATTAAAGTGGTATTATATTTCTGGGCCACATCAATTAATAAACGAATATAATTAGGTAAAAAACTTATCTTTTTAAATCAAATAATCTATCCAATATTTGGTCAATTATTCTACTAATTAAAATGCAATTTTGATTGGATTCGTTCTTGATCAAATTTTCAGCAATATGGTGTGCCGTGACATGGAAATTGAAGGGAAAAAATACTTAATAATGTTACAATACATTTCATTAATATAAATAAAATTTTGAAAAATTATGGAATTAAAAAGGGTGATACAATGATCGGTTACACACTTACACTGAATGTATCACCATTGCAATTTGTAAAAATTTGAAAACAAAATTGATTTATAAATGGATTAAAAATCATGTTATAAATTTATATTTTTAAAATATGTCATCATGTTATAAATTTTTTTTATATTTTATAAATTTTTTAGTTTATTAAAAAATATGTCAAAAACTAAAGTAATTTAAATTATGAGACGAAACCCCTAAAAATTTTAAATACACAAAAATATTACAGAATATAATTTTCTTATAATTTTACTTTTAGAAGATTTTAATAATCGATCATGGAATTAAAGTAAACATAAAATATAGTTTGATATAGATATCTATATATCTATATCTATATCTATATAAAATACTAAAAAAATGCCTGAAGTCTCCTTCGGTGCGATTCGCATACGTGTCATATTCCGGATTAATGTAGTATAAACCAATATAATTTTGCCATCTCAATTAATGGTCCACTTATTCTTATAAATATTCAACCTTATATCTTAATTAGTTAGAAAACTTATATTTTTAGATCAAATAATCTATCCAATATTACATCAATTAATAAGTTATTATCATATCTTACTTAGTTATATTTTGATAATATTTTGTTATAAATATTTATATTTATTTTTTTATAAATAAAAATAAAAATGGATTGAATTTACATATGGAATTTATAATGTGTTTCTTTCTTTTGGATTAATACGTAAGATTTTTAATCATTTAATATTTTTTTATTAAAAAGTATAAAATCTAGACTCAAGATAAAAAAATATATTTTAACTATTTTTAAAAAGAGGACAAACGTGATTAATCTAGACCCAAATATGTATTTACATTCTAAAAAAATAACACAATTGAATATTATATATTTACTTTATATGGATTAATAATTTATATTAATTCAAAGATGGTTTATATAATAAAATTTATTAACAAATCGCACAACGGGTGAGTAATAAAACTAGTAAAATACTAAAACAGAGACCAGAAACGGCCTCTGGTGCGATCTCGCGTCCATGGAATTTTCTGGATTAAAACGGGATTATTTTCGCTTACGTGTCATATTTTGGATTAAAGTGGTATTATATTTTTGGGCCACATCAATTAATATGTCAATATATCTGACCAAAAAAAAATTTAATATGTCAATATAGCTGGGTAAAAAACTTATCTTTCTAGCTAGATCAAATAATCTATCCAATATAACCTTATATCTTAATTAATTAGTTTTTTTTCAAATAAAATTTTAGAAAAGAAATTTATGTATAATCCTATAGTATAAAATATATATGTGCCATACCGTAGCATATTACTTTAACTTGCACCGTGCCGTTGACATGTTATTTTTTGTAAATAAATTCATATGCAATTACAAAATAAATATTTTTTTTGTAAATTATTTTTAACATGTTAAAATATAATATATATGCACCATATATACCACGCGGTTATGTTATTTTACCTATATAAAATATAGTCCTATATAATATATCTATATAACATATATATACCATGCCATAAAATTTTGTTCAATTATTTTATCTTTTACCGTCAAATTTTGGTCAATATATTATTTTATCTTTATAATCTAATTGGATGTAATATATTTTAAATATAAATATATACCACTTAATTTGATGATAAATTTTGAGAAGAGAAATTTTAGCTATAATGCTATATAAATATATACATCATGTTGTAAAATTTTAGTCAATTATTTTACCTTTTAGATCAAATTGAATATAATATATTAAATATAAACATGTAAAAGAAATCTATGTGTAATCCTATATAAAATATATATGTATAATACCGTAGCTGCGTAGCATATGAATTTAACATACACCATGCCGATATAAGCCATTAACCATAAATCATTCAGAATATTTGAACGTATAGTTCATTAATAACATGCAATATATATATTAATTTTTTTACATATGCCCACGTAATAACCATTAATTAAATATAATTGTTATTAAGAAACCGCACAACGGGCGGGTAGTAAGACTAGTAAAATACTAAAGCAGAGGTCTGAAACGGGCTCTGGTGCGATCTCGCATCCACGGAATTTTCTGGATTAAAACAGGATTTTTTTACTTACGTGTCATTTTCTGGATTAAGTGGTATTATATTTTTGGGTCACGTCAATTAAAAAGTCAATATAGTTAGGTAAAAAACTTATCTTTTTAGATCAAATAATCTATCCAAAATAACTTTATGTCTTAATTAGTTTTTTTAAATTTTCAACCTTATATCTTAATTAGGTAAAAAACTTATCGTTTTGGATAAATCTATCTAATATTAAGTTAGTATAAACCATCTTTGAACGAGGTAAAAAATGTTATCCATAATTAATAAAGTATTAAACAAAGATGCGAGTAATAATTAATCATGGAGATAAAAAGTGCACATAATTATTTTATAAATAACACTATACTACGTATTATATTACTACCTTTTTTTTGGTAAGCTATATTACTACCATTTATGTAACTAAATTTAATTAATTTTTTTGAAACCAATAGTGAATTAAAATACATCAGGATGATTAGCTTTTTTTATCGGTCGTAATATGTAGTTTGATATAGTATTCTCTAGATATAGCCAAATAGGTTTGAAATATATCATGATTAGGTTTTTATGCTAATTTTATACAGAAAGCTTTAAAAAATTACCTATCATCTTTTCTAGATATCTATATCTATATATAAAATACTAAAACAGAGACCTGAAACGATCTTTGGTGAGGCATGAAACGACCTTTGGTGTGATTCGCATATGTGACATTTTCTGGATTAAAATGATGTTATTTTTGCATATGTGTCATATTCTGGATTAAGATGATATTATCTTTTGAGCCCCATCACAAAAGGAAAAATGCCACGTATGTGAATTGCACCATACGTAAGCTTTTTATCATAATTGAAGATTATATATTTATTTTATACGGAGTAGTAATTTATATTAATTCAAAGATGGTTTATAAAATAAAATTTATTAACAAATCGCACAACGGGCGAGTAATAAAACTAGTAAAATACTAAAACAGAGGCCAGAAACGGGCTCTGGTGCGATTTCGCGTCCACGGAATTTTCTGGATTAAACCGGGATTATTTTTGCGTACGTGTCATATTCTGGATTAAATTGGTATTATCTTTTTGAGCCACATCAATTAATAAGTCAATATAGTTAGGTAAAAAACTTATCTTTTTAGATCAAATAATCTATCCAATATAACCTTATATCTTAATTAGATAAATCTATCTAATATTATTCATGTCGGCAAATTAAATTCTTTACAAAACCTATCATTTACCTTAAGTTATTTTATAAATATTTTACCTAAAAAAAGTTGCGAGAACAACAGCTCCACCTCATCCATTGTAGCCGCCAAACCACCACCACCAGTCCCCGTCACCACCTCCCCCATCACCGTCACCTCCATCGTCGGCCGCCTCCGAAGCCGCAGCCCCGACCTCCTTTTCCTTTGCTTTCCAAGAGCACACGCGGTAGCGGCTTCAACCCTCTCGCCTCATCCTCCTTCCACTTCGAACCAATTTTTTTAGGTAAAATATTTATAAAATAACTTAAGGTAAATGATCCCCATCTGCTGTGTCGGGACCCTTGGCCTCTTTCTGAATTCATATGTATCTCGTCGCGCCGGGAATGGAGAGCCCCATCTATTTTCTGGTGCTTCAGAGGTTTAGCTCCCCCCTTGTCTTTTCTGAACTTGTCAGCGATCTTACTGAAGAAACCTTGGTTGCTAGTGTTTGCCCTTGAACTTGACGCGGTTGCTTCTTCAGCTTCAATCTGCCTCGACACCCGATCTCTTAAGTCATCATAGCTTGTAGGCTTTTTTCGGAATAAGCAAATCTTGAAGTCCCCCTCCGCCAGGTTTCCCATGAGAATGATAGTTGCAGATTCATGATTGAAGTTGGGGATCTGTACTACCACGCTGGTGAACCGCGCGAAGAAATGCCCCAAGGTTTCTCCCGCCCCTTGCTTGATCGAGTTTAAATCGAGCATTGTTTTCTTCCGTGAGCGAGCACTCCCGAAGTGGGATTTGAAGATGTGTGTCAACTGAGCAAAGCTTGCCACCGAATTTTTTGGCAGGTTGGTAAACCATGTGAGAGCTATCTTCGTCAATGTTGAAGGGAAAATCCGACACATTATGGCGTCGTGGTATTCATTTATTCTCATTGCTGTGATAAAGTGGCATAGATGGTCTTCAGGGTCAGTGGTTCCATCATACTTCATCAGGTTGATGTCCCTCCATCTTTTCGAAACTGACGCGGAACAAATTTCTTTAGTGAAGACAGAGGGCAAGGCTTCTAACCCATCCGTCTTCATGTTGGCCGAATCTGATTTTGTGGAGGTTGAGACGTCGGACGACCGCTCCCCTCGTCGGTGCTTATTCATATGGTACTCTTCATCATTCTGCCGCGGTTTATGCGGCATCGCATAGCCCGGGCTAGGGAAACCACCAGTCGGATTGCCAAAAGCGTGGTTTGGGTTATCGTATGTGGTATAACGACGTCCGTACGCGTCATATTGGTAACCTTGGTAGGTTGCTCCTTGCTGATGCATGTGGGGGCCACCATAGGCGTAATAATAATACGCCTCCTAGGTTGTTGGAAATGAGGTTGCCCGCGTGGAATTTCATAGTGCTGGAAGTTTTGGGGGATGTAAGCCTCTTCATACTGGTTATAATAATGATGGACAGGTGGTTCTTGTGGTGGCTCCCAAGCGTCGCCCTGCATGTCTGGCTGAGAGGATGGTGGGGCGTACATGCTTGAAACCTCCTGCTCATGATGGATGCTCTGGCTCATTTCATCCGACACATTGTACATATTGCCTACTGCACAAATGTTTCGGTGAGCAAATCCTTTATTGATGTAGTTGTTTCGTCAAACTTCTTTATGCGCCTTGACGCGGACTCCCTTTAGCCTGTTGGTGTCGGGAGTCTAAATTTTCCTTTGTTTTTAATATATTGGGAACCCCTTAGTGTAAGAGGGTTCCCACAGACGGCGCCAGTGACGAAACTCATTTTTTCGGGTTTCCACTTTTGGTGGGACCCAAGGGTGGACCCCGAGGAACCCAAGGTGCACTCGACGGACTTACCTGACCCGCGCCGATTAGCTCCACGCGGCCTAACCTGTTCCGCGAGTGGAACGATGGCCTTCGGGACTTCACCTGTAGTAGAGTTTCATCAACGTTAGGAGGATTCGTCGCTTACCTATTGTTCACTGTTTAAGTTGATGGGTTGACCACGACCTTATGAATCCCTTCCTCGGACTAATGGCGCCCACCGTTGGGCTCTTTTTCTCAAACACGGATGTGGCCTTGTTTCATCAGCGGAGCGGATTTTATTTCTCTCCTTATGTGTTTTCCTCTCGATGTTTGTCAGGGAAAATGTCTATTCCCCAATTTTTATCCGCTCTATTCTCTCTCTTGCCAAAAGTCTCTTTCTGCTGTTCTAATTCCCCCTTTTATAATAGATGGGGGTCTTCTGCCTCTTGACACGTGTTGCTTTGAGAGTGACACGTGTTTCTATCGTGGTGTTTGGGCATGTAGGGCACTTGTCCATCTTTTGGTCCGCGGACAGACCATTAGAAGGTTTAAGGGTCATCTTTTCTCCGCGGACGAGTTCCTGGTGTGCCTCTTTCTCTTTTTCTAATTTCTTATTTATTTGTGATTCGTGGGTCCCCTTTATTCTCGGGTATTTTTCGTCCGGTTTCGTCAGTTGCAGATTAAATTTGTAGGTTTCAAACGACATATTTTTTAGACGAAAAAAATGTTGTTATCGATATTAAAACGACATCATTTTTTCGTTTAAAGAGAAAAAAATATATAACAACTACTGACACAGTTTTAAATTAAAACATCGCCGTTTTAAAAAAAAAACATTTTGTTTTGAACTAAAAAAATGTTGTTTAAACTAAAATATCATCGTTTAATCTAAATATCATAGTTTTGGTTCGCTAAACGTACTATAAAAAATCTATCGAATAGTGAATCAACATTTTGTATAAAACTTCGCCCCTCCCTCGATAAATTTCCGGCTCCGTCCCTGGGTGAAGGTGGTGCGACCGAGGTTGATTAGGGCGATTGACTAGTAATGAACTTGGATAGTGGTTGATCGAAAACATCAACCATATAGTGGTGGATGTGCGATAGTGGTTGATTAAAAAAAAAGGCCAATCATAGTGGTTGTTGTTTAGGGTGGCTTTGTGTTGGTGCTGTTTTAATTAGGGACAACGTTTGGGTGAGCTTAGTTGTGGGTAGTGCTGCAGTGGTTTTGCGAGTTCGCAAAACTAGGGTTTGTAATTTTTGCAATAACTATGAATATATATGGCTTTTACGGCCGTTGAGCACTTGAGCGAGGATGGTGATCGGTGGCCGGCCGCTTAATTACTTAATTAGTGTTGATCAAATTTTGCCACTGCCGTCGGCGTCACAATCACGGTCACTTAATTAATTAGGGTTTGATTAATACCATCGATCACTTAATGGGTTAATTTGGTTTTGTAATCTTCATTTCAAACAAGAACAAACATTTGGATTTTTTTTTTGGAAAAATTGATGGAATTGAAGAATGAAACCATAAAGATGTGAATTGAGGATTTCACGTTGAAATTGGTTGAATATTTAGATGAATGAGTTGAGTTTTTGGATGAATTAGGGTTTTGAGTCTCCGCTTACTTTGTAAATATTTTTTAGAGGTAAAAAGAACCTGCTTATAATTTACATAAAATTGTCTTGTCAATAAACGTTTTGAAATCTTGTCACTAACCTCACTCATTAGTTTTCAATTTTTTTTTTGAATTAGTAAATTTTATTTACTAAAATAGCAAAACAGATAAAATATTTTGCAAACTAGACGAAACAAAACCCTAAATTGTTGTTTATAATAATGATATATATAACCATATTTTTTATTTCTTTTAATTTTTGGGTGTTTATTTAAGAGTGATTTTGCTAACTAGCCTATTTTGAACCTTTAATTAGGTGATTAGCACCCAAACTAATTTAATTAGGTAAGCTAGCACCCAACTCAAATGGAGTAATAATGGTCAATGGTCTAACTGTTTGACCGCCGACCGGTTAACGTTGACCAACTCATTCGGATTTTTTTTTATTATTTTGTAATGCCATTTTTTGTCATTTTGATGCCATTTTTTTTATTACATTTTACTTTGATGCCACTTATCTAATGAAATGATTTGATGACACTTTTTTACTGCCATTTTTTTTCAAACCTTGATGACATTTTTTATTTATTGTGATGCCACGTTAACCATTGATGCCATTTTTTTTACTGTTGACTACTGATGATACTTTTTTTATGTCAATTATTTGATGATATTTTTTTACGGTGATGCCATATTTTTTCAAATTAGTGTTTTGATGCCATTCTTTTCTTTAATGTGATGCAACTTTTTCAAATTAGTGTTTTGATGCCATTTTTCTAATGTAATTATTTGATGCCACTTTTTTAATCAAATCGTTTGATGCCACTTTTTTCTTAATTTAATCAATTGTATATCGATATATTTTCATCGATTCTACTTTTATTCACTGATGACACGTTTGTGATTACACTTCATTGATGCAATCACTTGTGGTGACATGTTCATTACATTTTTATTCAAGTGATGTCACAAGAGCGTAAAATGTGATTAAATTTGATTGATGACATCTTTTATTGATGACTTTTATTCATTGATAAAATTGTTTTATTAGTTTAATATAGTGTGTATTTTGTTATCTTAACGGATTGATATGAGATCATAACACAACGAAATACTTTGATGCTACTTTTATAATGAAATAGAATTCAATTATCTCCAAACGAGAGCCAATCTAAATCAACGATTGCATCTTGAATCCTGTCACCAACAACAATGTGAACGAATTCAATTATCAATTTACTTTTATTGATGACACGAGCAGAAAATGTGATTAAACCTCAGTGATGACATCTTTTATCGATGAATTTTATTCATTGATCTCAATCATTTGTGATGGCATCCTTTGGTGATGACATTTTTATTACATTTATATAAAGGAAGCTGCAAAATGTTCATTTGGATATATGAATTCAGCAAAACATCCACAGTTGTTTATTCAACATGATGTAAAGGTGTCATTTCTCTACTCCAATCTTGCAATCTATCAAACTCGCACACTAGGGTTAAACATGGTTGTAAATGGGGATCTCATCAGATCACCCTAAACAAACAAAAGGTTATTCAGCAAAAGTTCATCTAACATTCCAACAAGTCGAACAATTGTTGAAATGAAGTATAGTAGAAACCCACAATATGATTCTTCATCTAAATCTCCCGGAACACAATCGGATTCGAACTTGCAGCAAATTAGAATGGTCTTCAAAACTCCATCTCAATTCAATCTAAGATGAGTAGCAAATCTAACTCAGCAAATCTCGAACCTACAAGTTTTCATGGATTAAGCAAATCGGTCTTTGTTCAAACATTCACACAATAGCTGATGCAATGCGTATAAAAAGACAGATAGTCAATGTACCTGATCTGTTTGATGTGTCACTTGAATGGGTTCATAATCAGTTACCAAAGGCGGCTTCCAGTGGAAACCTTATAATGCAAGGAACACTTACCAAATTTTAGAATAAAACAATACCAGATGCAACAATAAACCTAAAAGGCACAGAGAATTGTACCTGGATGACCCAACTATTTGCACCTGAACCGAATCCACAGTGCCAATGATAGCCGGGCAAGGTTCCATCCAAGCACACTGTAAGCACCAACAGCAAGACACCCGTTAATTCGATGAGCTGCAACTGATTTTGAACCAAGTAGCTAGTAGCAGTTCAGCTCATAAGTAGCACAAACAGGATTTATAGTTTTGGTCAAAGATTTCATAAATCAAACACAATAAAAATGCCAAGTGTTGCTTAGTGAACCTCAATGAAAATTCATAAACTTAATAATTGGGGGAAAATGGCTACTTTCTGAATCAATTGGAGAGAAAATATAATAAGATGAAAAAAGGAAATTGCAAAAATAAAAGAAAAAGAAGAGACCCTTAGAAACTGGGTTTGCAATTAATAACACACGGTCAAAGATCTAATCTTTGAGAATAAGCAACAAACCAAAAACCAAATCCAAATAAAAAAATTGGCCAAAATACTAAACTCAAACACCACATCACACCAACACAAGCACATATACAGTCAGAAGATTCCAAATAGGCCACAAATCAACAATAAGACTCCAAGAACTAGAGATTAGAAAACAAATTCACCGAGAAAGTCAGAAGATTCCCAGAGCCCCTTAACCAAAAATCACCCAACATCATCTTAATAGCAGCCACTGAAAATGGGCAAAACAGTGAAAGTCAACCTAACCCATTACACCACCACGGAAGCTTCAATCTCACACCCCAATTTCAAGCTCCACATACAAACTACTGAACAACTCAATCATCATACATTTGCCCAATATTCTTGATTCTTGATATTGCATCAGTAAAATAATTTCTGAAGAAAATTGGAATCTCATGTAAAGACCAAATATATTCTATATTATATAATTATTATTTTGTTAAAATTATTTGAGATATGACTATTTATTCGTATGATTGGAACAAAAACTTGTCCCCGAGCAAGGTCCATTTTATAAATCCTTCCGACCTCATTTTAAATTAGATTTTTCGGGATTCAATTCCGTTCTTGAGTATTCGAAGTTTAAAATTTATTATTCGAAATATTTTAATTCAATTTAAATTCTTAGCGTCGGGATTCCGCTTTACGAGCGAAAATTGGGAATCGAACGTCGGGAATTCGAATTGTAAGGCGAGTGGGACCCTTCCACCTTATTTATATTTATTTATTTTATATATCTATATATATTATTTTGTTTTAATTTTTTTTTTCTCTCTCTCTCTCCCAGCTCACCCGGGCTATTACATTGGTCCCCCCCTCCTCCTCTCACACTGCACTCCCTCCTCACCTGCATCCACCACCTCTGCCCTCTGCACACCCCCTTCTCACTTTGCCTTGCACCCACACCCTCATCTTCTATACATACCTACATTCCCTCACCCACACCCTCATTTCACAAACCCAGCAACACTCTCTCTCTCCCTCATCCTTCTCCCTTCTGTGGAAACCCAGGAGTACCCCCGAAAAACTCTCTTTGCCGCAGTGCCTTTCACCACCAAGAGATCACCTTTCTTCCTCCATTCCTCCCATTTTTCCTTCAAGCCTCACTCCACCAGCTAGCCGGCATTGCAATCTCCCATTCCAGGCATCCAGAAGGAGCCCAGAAGGTCGTCGGAACCACCAACGCCACCGAAGGAGAGCTCCTTCCCCTGTTTCGTTTTTGCAAGCGGTAAACCTTCGTTCTTCTTTCTCTTCGCTTCAACCAGTGAAATCGACCCTTTTACTCATCCCTCTTTCTCCCTAGGCCAAGGGGAGCCTCTCTCGGACACGAAGGAGCCGTCGTCGGAGCCGCCACCCCTCCTCTCCTCTGTTTCGGAGCCGACAAGGTAAACTCTTTCGTTCTCGTTCTCTGTCTTCAATCCGTGTAAAAGATCCTCTTTTAACACTCTCTCTGTCGCCCTATACCCGGAACAAGCTACGTCTCCCCGTCTTCGAAGCTCTGTGCAGCCCCGAGCAACCTCGCCGGAGTCGTCACCCGAAGCTCGGTAAATCTCTCCTCCTCTTTCCCTTCTTGTTGTCGCTTTATCCCTTTTGAGTCGTTGGTGGTCGGAATCCTACTCCGACCTCCGGGGTGGCAGCTGGAGGCCAACGGGCCACCGGAGGCCAAGGATTTCCTCCCCCGCTTCCCCCGTCTTTTTCTTCCGCTTCGTCCTCTGCTTCAGCTGGAGGTTGAAGACAAGGGGGGGGGGGCTTTGGGCCTGTTTCCTTGGTTGGGCCGGGTTTGGCTTCAAACGAGTTATAACCCTTCACAAACCCGGGTCCTTCTTTTCCTTGCCTTGGCCACAGATCCGTGTTCCCCTCCTTGCTTTGCTTTTAAATTCGGGTTTGGGTCTGGGTTCATATTGGGTTGGGCCTTTGTTTTCTGTTGACCCATTTGGGTATGTATATGATCTATATATGTATATGTTATAGTAACGTATTTTATTCATTCATTCATTCATTTATTATTATTATTATTATTATTATTATTATTATTATATGTATTATTATTATATGTATTATCATTATTATTATTATAAATCTGAGTTTTAAGAAAATAATGTTGGGAAGTATTATATTATAAAATGAATTTTATATGTTTTAGTTGAGAACCTTAAAAGGATTTACTTATAAAATGGGAGGTATTACTTTAATTAACATTATATTATAAGTAATTGTTTTAAAAGAAGTTTCTATGTTTTGGAAATATTCTTTTGAGATTTTGGTTGGAAAGCGAATTGTTAGAATTCTATCATAGCAACTTTGACCGGGTTTGACCTAGATGTGGGTATTCGGATAAATCCTCGGAATCTAGTTATTTTCTTTTGTGATTAGCTTGTGGAAAGATTTCTATGTGTTAAAATGTAGAATAGTATCTTATGGCACTTTATTCGCTTATATACTAGGTGATTGTTGATTTCTTGGATTCTGCTTCTACCGTATCTTTGCTGTTCGGCTTACTCAGGTAAGTTCCTTTATGGGCTTACTCAGACTCGAAAGAGTATACTTGCTTGTGAATATATGACATACTAGGTGTTGCATAAGCATTAAAGCATGTCATGTAGTATCATGCTAGGATTGCACTTATGAATGAGCATTCGGTTACTTTGTGTGATTGAAACAGAACGGCCGTTATCTGTGATAGTCCTAGAGTCTTTGCTAGGGTCATAGGGTAGCCCAGTCCCATCGGGTGCCCTGAGTCTATCGAGTCGATATGAGCATGATGATAGCCCAGCCCCATCGGGCATGAGTATGATGTATGATATGATGATGAGATATGATATGATATGCTATAGCATCGAACTGGCCAGTCTCTGCACTAACGGAAAGGGGTGCAGAGGTAGGAGAGGGATATGCCATTTGGCATTCTTTGGGCGCCTTTACAGTTCTTCCTCGCATACTGTAATTAGGATCATGTTAGTGTGATTTCATTTCTGTATCTGCATCATCTTTATATTAGCGTATGTGTATGTTTGCTTGCGGGACAGGGTGCATTGGGGTCTCGATCTGATCCCGCTCGCACCACATTTTTTTTAGGTATAATTGCTCTTTGTCTTTATGGCGTGGGAAAACCCCGGGCGCTTGCGAAGAATTTGTCTAACCCTGCTAACTCGGCCTTACAATTTCAGAATTATGTGTTTTGGTTTGACCCGGCCTTGTCGTGGCAAGTTGTACTCTATTTCCGCTTCTCTTTAGTTTGCAAACGAATTTCCGCGATTTAGTCTTAGGACAACTCGAAGATTCCGCGTGGCCCTCGGGCTATTTTGGGGTCCGAAATCCCCACTTTAAAATACTAACCTTGAGTTTTAAAACCTCGACCTGTACTCGAATTGCAAGATCCAAACGAAGGTACCCAACCTTCGAAACGTAACCCGGGTATCTATATCCGGGCCGTTACATCTCATGGCACCTCTTCCAGACTAAGATAGGCCATTTGCCCAATATTCTGGATTCCTGAATTTATATAACCCTATTCGAAGCCTGAAGGAATTTCAGGACGAGAAAGCAACAACAACAACAAAAAAAGAATCCAAAAATTCACAGCAAGAGGTCTTGAATTCATATGCCCATAAAATCACACATAATCATTTACCTGACATTCTGGCCTGTCTTTTTCGGTGGTGGATTGGGCGACGGCGTTTGGTCGCCGGTGGATGATACACTTGATTCGCCGGACCCAGACATGGTTTTCGTCGATGAAATTCCCAAATCCACTATCATTGAAAGCTATTCTTAAGTTGTGCAGGTCTTTACCCGCCCAAATCGGGTAAATGAATGTGTTTATTACCAAGCTGACACCACCAAGATTCTTAAGATTAGAGGCTTTTCCCTGATATATTTAAGATTCTTAAGTTGTGAGACATTAGTGTTCTCCAAATACATTTTTCTCTCACTCTTACCGTTCTTTAATACTCTGTAAACTCTTAACATAAACTACCTGCTGGTTCTATAAAGCAGTAACAGTTTCAACTTTGCAAATGACTCCCCAACTATGTAGATCGGGTTATAGGAGAACTCCGAGCATTGCTTTCACCAATAAAAGGCCCAAAAATCATTCAATGAAACACAAGACATAAACTGCAAACAAAAATCAATCAATTTGCACACAATCTTATTACCTTCAAGTGGAATTTATGAGTCTCTAATGCACTTTTAGAGCCCAATCTCAATTCAAGGGATAGACATCAATCAAAGATCAATACAGATTCAACAAAAATCAGACAGTTCAATACCTAGGGCTTTTTGTCGCTATCCAGGGATCACAAAACAAAGGAAATCAAATCAGCCAAATTGGCAAAATCCTCTAAACAATAACAGAAATCGAACTTAAATCCAATTAATTAGGTTTAGCAATTGAGATTGAATCAAGCAAAATTGGTATTACATTGACGCACCTGGAAATCTCCAAGATTGAAAGCCATATGAATTTCCACTCCGGTTGAGTCCGGCCACATATATCGAAGGAGGATGAGTCTGGATTCATCCTCGCAGGTGAGAGGAGGAGACTAGAAGTGCCAGGTGATGGCATCGACGGAAAGGAGGAGCCGGATTTTCATATGAGATTCCTCGTTGGCATCAACAGTTGTGAGATCGGGTGAGGAGTATGGACAAAGGGGAAGCGTGAGAGATAGAGAACAGGTCGATGAAGGAGGAGGGAACGGAGGTTGAGAGAGGGAGCTCGAAAGCCATGGACGTCTCTCAGATCTGAGGGAGAGAATGAAAGGAGGGTTAACGGGGCTAATTAATTTTGAAGTGGTGCTAGAACGGCCAATAAAAGATTGAGAGATGCTAATTACCTAATTAAATTAGCAAAAGGTGATATTTCACCAAAATTTCTCTTTATTTAATTAAAAAGATTAAAAAATGAAAAAAAATCATAAGAGTTATTAACAAGATATAAAAACGTCTATTGACAAGATAATTTAAATTACATTCTACACTTTGTTTTTCACCTAGTTGAACATACCTATTTTTACCCGAGACTCTCAAACCGACCGAAACATGACAAAACCCGACTTGAAATATTATGTTAAAATGATTGGGTTGAATGCTTAAATGTTGAATGTTTTTTATTTTAACACAAGCTTGTGGTTTTACCTTTTTTTTTTAGTTAAAGTTGTGGTTTTACTTTTAAAAACGCATAAGGTGATAAGACACCAACTATTTTTTAGATAAGACAACGAGTTAACCACCATACATCAATACGACAATACATACTACGGCTCTACGAGTCTATGACAAATACTAAAACTAAAAGTTTATTAACCGCAACAATCCCGCACCAGCCATGGGTACATGTTTCGATTTCAAGCATTATATATTATATTATAATTTAATTTGGATCAAAAACAGTAATTTATTGACGAGAAATCAATACTCGTACAATATAGCAATTTGAGTTGACGAGAAATCGAAACCCCGATGCCGATCTATCACATCGCCAAGGCTGCTACGAGGAAACCGTAAGAGAATGAGTTCGCTTCTACAGCCCTTTGGTTTGTATTTTCATTCACCTACGCTTCGTATTGAATGACCAAATCAAGCAATCGGGCATTCACAAATTAATTAAATATCTTTGTCAATTGCGACTTATTGAAATTTCAACAACACAACATCGCCCGCCGGAGAAAGGTGGAATTAAAACAATTCGGCCCAAAAAACAAAGACTTGGATTGATGTACCGAAAAACCAATAAAGAAACCGGTTTGAAGATGTGGAACCAGGAGAAAGTAAGGACTTACCGGAATATTGTCGATAGATTCTTCTATACTATTCTCAGGTATATTAAATGGTCCAATAAGATAAGACATGTTAACTTTGTGGTGAACCGCTATATTTATTAACGCTGCTCACCACAAAATCAACATATCTTATCTATTGAACAAACCTTGTTCGCAAACAAAAGAAGTCGACGAGAGCGATGATGGATACAAGGAAGGAGAAAAATTGAGTTGTAAGTTAATGAGGACCCATATTTATAGATGTTTATTGATATAATTTTTGAACTCAAAAAATATAAAGATATCATTCTACATGGTCAAAATAATATAGAATATAAAAAAATATCCAATATATATCTATACTACTATAAAAGGCTGGGTAACTTATGTGTGGAGTGATCTCAGCCCTTCACTATTCCCGTTATCTACGGCCTGTGTTTCTTCTCAGTTGTAATTTTAACTTTTGCTGGCCCCAGGTTGTTCCCCGTGTCGCTACCTCCGGACTTCGTCATAGCCGCTTCATGGTTCCACCTCCTCCGTTTTTCATGCCCATCATCAGGTGTTACCTCCTCCTCTTCCGCCATCCTTGTCTACTGATTTTCGATTGAAGTGCGTTTCCATCTACCTCTGAGTCGTCTTCTTCTCTCCCGTGCGTTCTCCACCCTCACCTAGGTAAACTGCGTACAGTTGCATATTGGGTTTCAGATGCTGTTCTGCAGATTGGTTTGTATTTCTGCCGCTTACAATTGCATAGTATTTCAATTGATTTTCTGCAGATCCGTTTGTTTTTCCCCAGTGCGTGTCTACCCTATCTAACTCTCCCTTCTCTGCTTTCCATCTTTCGATTGATTCTACCAGGTAAAGAAGTAAGTTTTTTCAATCTCTCCTATTTCATCGCGTTACTTTGAATTCCAATTCCGCGAAATTTCCCTTTTTAATAGCAGTGGATAACGGGTAAATGGCATAGAAGAAAGCAGAAAGGCAAACGAGCATCCGGACACTACAGCAAACAAATTCTGAAATTGCAGACGACGATGACGATTCTCGAAGCTTAGGAGGTGAGATTATAGCGGAGGAAGAGAGGATGAGAGTCCTAGCATCAGTGGCAGAAGCAGACAAGCAGTGGCACCAGTGCACCATTGAAGACTCCGAAGAGAAGAGAGAGGCAGATAGAAGAAAGAAATGGAAATGGCAGACGATTTTGCGAATTACATGAAAATACCGAAAGGGACATAAAAACAAAAAAATAAACATTTTTAAATTGAAACTTTTATGGGTATTTAAGACATTTCATAAGTGGGAAGCTATGAGTCTTTGATCTGATGAACCCACCCCAAATCAACGGTAAATATAACTTTGTTTATATGAACAGTAGATTTCTGAATTGCCACTTTTATAGAATCTCTACTACTATAAAAACGCCGGTAAGTTATAGTTTCGGAAGATCTCAGCCCTTCACTAACCCCGTTATCTACGGCCTGTATTACCTCTTGGGCTGGAATTTTAGGTTCTGCTGGCCCACAATTTCAACTTATGCTGGCCCAAATTATTCCCCGTGTCGTTCTCTCCTACCCCGTGTCATCGCCGCTTCCATTGTTCCACCTCCTCCTCCGTTTGTCGTGCCTTCCTCTAGCAGCTGCTGTCTCGACTTCTTCTTCTTCCGCCCACCTCTGTTGTTTCCCCTCTGTGCTTTCTTCATCGAACTTCGTCTCCGTCGTCTGCTTTCTTGCTCCCACTTCATGCTCGTCATCGTCTCTCGCCGACAAATCCCTCGCCACCTCTATCCGTCTTCAGCAGCCGCCATAGTTGCTCTTCCTTTCTGGATCTTCATCTGCCCACAAATCCACCACACTGTCGCCTCCTCGTCAGTGTTTCTTTTATTCGCCCCCGGGTAATGAAACTTGATTTCTATTCAAATTTCTACAATTCGTCGTCTTTGTGTTCTGCTTTTATTCTTTCCCCCCATCAAATTGCATATTAGGGCTTCAATTTATTTCATGCAGATTGGTTTGTATTTCCCTTGTGCTCAGCTATCCTATCTCAGTCTTGCTTCCTTCCTTTCCATCTCTCTACTGATTCTGCCAGTTAAAAGGTAGGTTTTCCAATCTCTCATATTTTATCGCATTCCTATTTTTCAGCATTCCTATTTTTCAATTGCTTTGATTTTAGTCTCTCCTATTTTTGGGTTTGATTTATTGAAGCACAAAATAGATATGCAATTCAACGCAGTCTTCTGGTTGTAAGGTATTGTTTGATTAAGAAGAACGGCTAAGACAGTAGCATCTTTCTAATTTTTTCAGATGCTATATTTAGAACTACAAGTCCGAAAATAATTTTCCCTTTTTAATAGCAGTGAGTTACTCGTTATCTTTTAGGGGGACTTGTAGAAATTTGAATAGAAATCAAGTTTCATTACCCGGGGGCGAATAAAAGAAACACTGATGAGTAGGCGACAGTGTGGTGGATTTGTGGGCAGATGAAGATCCAGAAAGGAAGAGCAACTATGGCGGCTGCTGAAGACGGATAGAGGTGGCGAGGGATTTGTCGGCGAGAGACGATGACGAGCATGAAGTGGGAGCAAGAAAGCAGACGACGGAGACGAAGTTCGATGAAGAAAGCACAGACGGGAAACAGCAGAGGCGGGCGGAAGAAGAAGAAGCCGAGACAGCAGTTGCTAGAGGAAGGCACGACAAACGGAGGAGGAGGTGGAACAATGGAAGCGGCGATGACACGGGGTAGGAGAGAACGACACGGGGAATAATTTGGGCCAGCATAAGTTGAAATTGTGGGCCAGCAGAACCTAAAATTCCAGCCCAAGAGGTAATACAGGCCGTAGATAACGGGGTTAGTGAAGGGCTGAGATCTTCCGAAACTATAACTTACCGGCGTTTTTATAGTAGTAGAGTCTATACTACTATAAGTTTGTGAGAGAGTGTTTGCAATCCTGGCTGTTCATTAACTATATGTATAATTATCTATGGCTGAGAGCTTCATCGGCTACACCTCCTGCTTCTTCTTTTCATTTCATACCTCCGCCCCACCTCCTGCTTCCAATCTCTGTTTCCTTCTCTTCTTACCTCCGTCATCTCCATTTCCTGTTGACCCTCCTCTCCACCGCCTCTTCTTTTCTTTCCTCCGCCCCACCTCCTGCTTCCATTCTCTATTTTCTTGTCTTCTGACCTCCGTCATCTCCAGTCGGTGTTGAACCTCCTCTCCACCGCCCGTCTCCTGTTACTGTTGATCTGAGGTGCGGGTTTCATCTTCCCTGTTCGGCGCCATCTCCTCCCTCCGGCCACATCTTCAATCGCTGTTGGCCTCGTCTTCACCCACCTACCCTCCTCTGAACCACGTCACTTCCGCCCTCTGCCTTTCACTGCCTCTCCGCTTCTTCCCCTCACTTGAAGCCCGGTCGGTTGCCTTCGTCCTCCGCCTCCCCCGTCTCCGGCCTTTCGCTGGGCTCCCGCCTTCGGTCTTCACCCTCTCCGATTCAGGCTTCATAAGTTTGTGAGAGAGTGTTTGCAATCCTGGCCGTTCATTAACTATATGTATAATTATTTATGGCTGAGAGCTTCATCAGCTACACCTCCTGCTTCTTCTTTTCATTTCATACCTCCGCCCCACCTCCTGCTTCCAATCTCTATTTCCTTCTCTTCTTACCTCCGTCATCTCCATTTCCTGTTGACCCTCCTCTCCACCGCCTCTTCTTTTCTTTCCTCCGCCCCACCTCCTGCTTCCATTCTCTATTTTCTTGTCTTCTGACCTCCGTCGTCTCCAGTCGGTGTTGAACCTCCTCTCCACCGCCCGTCTCCTGTTACTGTTGATCTGAGGTGCGGGTTTCATCTTCCCTGTTCGGCGCCATCTCCTCCCTCCGGCCGCATCTTCAATCGCTGCTGGCCTCGTCTTCACCCACCTACCCTCCTCTGAACCACGTCCCTTCCGCCCTCTGCCTTTCACTGCCTCTCCGCTTCTTCCCCTCACTTGAAGCCCGGTCGGTTGCCTTCGTCCTCCGCCTCCCCCGTCTCCGGCCTTTCGCTGGGCTCCCGCCTTCGGTCTTCACCCTCTCCGATTCAGGCTTCACTTCAGCAGCCCTCTGCCGCCTCCTCTCCTCACAAGCTCTGAAGGTCTGTAAGTTTCTCATTGTTAAGAGGTTTGCTTCCTCCCTCTATGTAAGTACTGTTTCAAGTTTCAATTGGGTTTGATTTCCTTTCTGATTTTTAATCTAGGGTTTCTGAATTTCAACGATGTCGTTTGTAGGTAACCGTTTAATTGTTCCAATTTCCTTTGCATGACTTGGAATTTCAATTGAAACCAAATTCAACTCCTTTCAGACTAAATATGAGAGATTGGAAAACCAAATTTCTCAAAATGGTGAAATTATTAATTTTTAGATTCCTCTTGTTATTTTAGATTTTGTTTTTTAAAGGGAATCCTAAAAGATCAGATCTACAAACCCTAATTCAGAAATAAACGAACCTGGTAGGTCGAAAACAAAGAGAAATTTGATCGATGGCCGTCGTTGGTGTCTAGCATTAGACGAAGGCGGTGATATCTGCACCCGGTGATGACTCGGCTCTGAATTGAAGACAAATTGAGAGACGGAGGTTGCGCAAGAATAATTTGGGGCTTTTAGCTGATCCTAGCCGTCGAGGAAGAAGATAAGAGGAAGGGAAGGCGACCACGAGGTTTTGGTGAAAAGGCTCAGGAACCATTAGAAAGCAGGAGGTGGAAGCGGCGACAATGAGGAGGTGGAAGCCGGTGACAATCCGAACGAATTCGGGCAGGAGGTGGAAGATCGACAGACGGAGCAGGAGGTGGAGAAACGAGGAACGAAGCAGGAGGTGGAGAAGGCAAGCAGCAGTGGCCACTGGCCAGGATGCCGGGACAGTACAGGGCTTTCAAGGAGTTACTTTCAGCCGTAGATAACTCCTACAATCAACGGTTGATATAACAACTTACTGCCACTTAAAAGTGGCAGTAACATATAGACTATTTATATATATTAAATCTATACTACTATAAAAGGCTGGGTAACTTATGTGTGGAGTGATCTCAGCCCTTCACTATTCCCGTTATCTACGGCCTGTGTTTCTTCTCAGTTGTAATTTTAACTTTTGCTGGCCTCAGGTTGTTCCTCGTGTCGCTACCTCCGGACTTCGTCATAGCCGCTTCATGGTTCCACCTCCTCCTCCGTTTTTCATGCCCATCATCAGGTGTTACCTCCTCCTCTTCCGCCATCCTTGTCTACTGATTTTCGATTGAAGTGCGTTTCCATCTACCTCTGAGTCGTCTTCTTCTCTCCCGTGCGTTCTCCACCCTCACCTAGGTAAACTGCGTACAGTTGCATATTGGGTTTCAGATGCTGTTCTGCAGATTGGTTTGTATTTCTGCCGCTTACAATTGCATAGTGTTTCAATTGATTTTCTGCAGATCCGTTTGTTTTTCCCCAGTGCGTGTCTACCCTATCTAACTCTCGCTTCTCTGCTTTCCATCTTTCGATTGATTCTACCAGGTAAAGAAGTAAGTTTTTTCAATCTCTCCTATTTCATCGCGTTACTTTGAATTCCAATTCCGCGAAATTTCCCTTTTTAATAGCAGTGAGTTACTCGTTATCCTCAGGTTTCTATTCGCTCCATATCTCCAATGACGTCAACGGACCGAAGTTCTCCTATCCGCGCTTTAGACATCGAGCGATCAAGATGACTTCGGTTGTGCAAATCGAATGTAAGTTGTCCTCTCCTTTCTGTAGTTGGGATGTATTGATTTATGTTTAAGGTTTCATAATTACAAGCTGTTGAAATTTAGGATCTAAAGAACAAATTTTATGACGCACTCAAGGTGCTCGATGAAATGACTAAGGTTTGCTTGTAGCTTACTTGGGGTTTTGTCTATCTGACAGTTGATTTCTGAAGCAAGATTTGCTTCTTTGACATGTCTAATCTGATGAACAACATGTTTTTATAGTGTCGAAGAGGTATAAACAATTCAGTTTATCTCTCTCTGTCTCTTTTTTTTAGAGCTATTTCTATTCGCTTCATATCTCCAATGACGTCAACGGACCGAAGTTCTCCTATCCGCGCTTTAGACATCGAGCGATCAAGATGACTTCGGTTGTGCAAATCGAATGTATGTTGTCCTCTCCTTTCTGTAGTTGGGGTGTATTGATTTATGTTTAAGGTTTCACAATTACAAGCTGTTGAAATTTAGGATCTAAAGAACAAATTTTATGACGCACTCAAGGTGCTCGATGAAATGACTAAGGTTTGCTTGTAGCTTACTTGGGGTTTTGTCTATCTGACAGTTGATTTCTGAAGCAAGATTTGCTTCTTTGACATGTCTAATCTGATGAACAACATGTTTTTATAGTGTCGAAGAGGTATAAACAATCCAGTTTATCTCTCTCTGTCTCTTTTTTTTAGAGCTACCTAGGTTTGTTTATGTCTAAATTACGGGTTGTTTCTTTTTGAATTATTTGTCATACAGCATCAAAGGAAATCTCATGCCTTGTCTGATTCACAAACGAGGTACAGACCTTTTTTTTTTCCGTGTTGTGCTTCCCTCTTTTTGCATTGAGCAAGTATTGATCCAATTACATTCCATTCTTGCTCTCAATTGCCATTGTTAATCCATGGATGATACCTTTCAATTAATTACCCTATTTTGTATGCTTTCATTCATACGGTAATCCACTTGTAAGTTATTATTTTTTTAAACATAATTCTTTTCCCTTTTTTGACTAAATGCTTTATTTTTGTGAATATAAAATGGGGTTTGAAGGAATGATTCTCTCAATTCGAAACCCATGTGCAGAATGAGGAATGAAATGGTGAGAAGTGTGTATACACTATACACAGATCGGTTTCCTTTGCCTTTCTGTGTACTGTGTTCAACCAAATGGGGTCTTGTAGATAAGTTAGAAAGAATAATAGCAAGTATATATAGAGACCATTTGGAGAGTAGATGCTTAGTTGAATAGGGATATTTGAGATTTGCTTTGATTTCACGGTTACTCGATCAGCTATTCAGCTTCTTCTTCAATTTCTCTAAGAACCGAACTTGAACAAGAAGAAAAGAAACTCATAAACTTCCAAGCTTGATCAAACATAACAACATATTGAGAAGTATAGAAAAAACCTCATAACACCGTATTGGTGATTCTCTACATTAACAACAATAACGATACAAAAACGAGAACGCTGAGAATGCAATTGGATTCAAGTTGCCCCCAACAGTGCCACA
This sequence comes from Persicaria maculosa, assembly GCA_963922045.1. NCBI lineage: Eukaryota > Viridiplantae > Streptophyta > Magnoliopsida > Caryophyllales > Polygonaceae > Persicaria > Persicaria maculosa. The sequence continues at coordinate 9,130,274 of OY998257.1, forward strand.
TTTAAGTGTACTGTTGAAAAATTACTTATCATCAAATGTTATTTTTCTCTAGAACAACATAACACCATATTGGTGATCCAAATTCCTATGTTAGAGCAAATTTCATATCGATCAATCACTCAACTTTGGCCGCTCTCTTGCAATCGTCGAGGTTCTCGATGATTCAATTCAGCACTTAGGCAATCAAACCTACTTTGATTATTATATAGTCATCATCATAATAACTCATTGAGAGATCAAAAAAATTAACAAGTACCGTCTTGGCATACCAAAATAGGTGAATTTCTATATAGTCATCATCATAATAACTTATTGAGAGATCAAAAAAAAAAGTATCAGCTTGGCATACCAAAATAGGTGAATTTCTTCCTGGAAGCGTGAAGGAACTCGGCATACTCGATGTTACAGTATGAATTTTAAGTCTTTCCAATGAAGTTATGTTTGTCTATCTACTTGCGTAGTTCTTGATATTACAGCATGTTTGCTTCTCAAATTATCAAACCTTTGATCGTTTTTTCATCTCAATCATCTTTCTCTTATGCTCGTTTCTAAATTTCAGGATATGTTTGTTCAGATCTGATTTGGGTTCCATTTTTTTCTTCTCAGCCATCTTTCTCTGCACGTTTCTTTGATTTACAGGTTCAGTTTCAGGTATGTTTGTCATATCTAAATTTTGTTCCATTTTTTTTAATGTAAATCAGCTTTCTCTTATGCTCATTTCTTTGATTTGATCTTTTTTACCCCCCTGTACAAATAGTTGTATGTGATTTTACAATATCTGATATGTGGAGATTATTTTAGTCGGACTTTAGTGAACCCTTTAATGTGACGTTTATCTTTGGCCATGACAGCATATGTTATAAATCCAAACAAGACATTTTGAATGGCTTGGGTATGTATGGGACTCTCAAATTACCTCCCCTTGCCATGCTGCCCACCCGTGGGTTAACTTCTTGCATTATTAGGGATGCATATTCTTAAATATGAAAAGTTCTTTTGTTTTGTCAGGGATCAAGGTTTGGGTAGATGTTATGTGGGAACTGATGAATAAAGGAGTACGAGCGAACACAAGAATCCTTACAAGAGAAGCCTAGCCTTCTCATATGAATTGAATTGTGCCTCAAATAAAGAATATGGAACCAAAAACCATCTCTAACATGACAGCAAATAAAAGGGATGATCAACGAAGCAACCAATTTTAGAGTATACTAAAGAATTCATTTAGTGAATTTTCAATCCAGCCGCCCTTTTCAATTAACAAACAAGAACCAAGTTTTCTAGAGATTTAAATATAAATAAAGCAATTCTAGCATTTCAACTATTATAAACATTAATAAAATTAAGAAATTCTAACATTTTAACATATATGAAGTCCAATTTCTCAAAAAAAAAACCTAAGAATTCAGCCCCTTTCAGTTGACAAACACAAACCAAGTTTTGTACAGATTTACATTTAAGTAAAGAAATTCTAGCATTTCAACTATTATAAACATTAATAAAATTAAGAAATTCTAACATTTTAACATCTACGAAGTCCAATTTCTCAAAAATAGCATAAGCATGCCTTAAATGACAACATTGGTAACCCTAACTCTAACTGACAACACTGCTGACATTAACCCTAATTCTCCTACTTCAGATTAATCTAATAAACCAACACAGTAATTTAATCTCTACAATCATATTCAATTTAGACAAAGACTAACACTCAATCAAAGATAGAAAATGACAACTTAAAAATTAAAATCAAAATCAAACAAAACCTAGAATTATAACTGAAACTTGAAATTTGAATTGAAACTTGAAATATACACAGAAAGACCAAACGAGGATGAAAATAGGCAAACCAACAAAAATTAAATGAAGTAGCAAATGAATTGGGTATGAATGACCTAGATCTAAAATTGAAAGATTGATGCAGATCAAAACGAAGATGGCACAAAGATGACAATAGGCAAACCAACAGCAAAAATTAAATGAATCCGAAATCCTCTTTAATTTTGTCTTTATTTGTCAAATTCTTGTTTGGCTTCATGATTATCTTTAATCTGTATTATAAATATTTAATGCACTATTTTTTTACCCCTTGCCTGAGCTTTTAGTATTTGTATTGTTTGTTCATGTTGTTGTGACGCCTTTGTGATTTTGCAATATCATTTTGGGATTTCTCATGTGGTCCATTTGATCCATGGTTTTTCCTATTCAGTTAGGTATCCCAAATTCTGTAGCTAGGGTTTCGATAACTCAACGAAATTCAGGTTTGAAATAAGGTATTCCCTCTTCCTTCTCTCTTTTATTCTTTCAATTTCAGGGTTTTCAATTACTTATTCTGATTTTTCGGTCACTTATCGTCTATTATTAACTGATATTTTTCAGGGGTATGTTCTCATCTGTTCGTGGTCACTGTCTTTCCCATAAATCTACAGACAACCCCCCTTGTGGTCACCGGCCTTTCTCTCATCGGTCATTATCGAGGTTCCTCTTTGTTCTTTGCCCTTATTTCATCTTTCACTTTCGATTCTATTGTTGACTTGTCCTCTCCATCTTGAATTGCTCTCTCAATTGTCATAGGTTGAACTTGTACTTTCTCAGATTTCATATAGCAGGGGGTGTTGTTCCCTCGTAGTTTTCTTTTACTGATGTGTTGTCTATGACAGGTTTCTTGGATCTTACTCTATATTATGATTATTAAACTTATTTTCTTCTTCCCTTTGTTCTTCGTGTCCACCTCCTCCTCCGTTGTTCGTGGTCTTCATCAGGTGCTGTCTCCTCCTCTTCCTCCGTCTGTGTGTACTAATATCAAAGGATTCCTGAATCGTCTTCTTCTCTTGTGTGCGTTCTCCACCCTGACCTAGATAATTGGTTTACAATTCAATTATTTTGTGTTTGAATTTAGAATCAAAGCCTATCCACACAAATTCAACCCTAAATTGTAGTCCGAATACTCAAATGGAAACCCAACTACACCTAAATCAAAACCTGAATTCTAAGATAATAATCCTCAAATAATATTTAAGAAGTATACCTCTTCAAATCTCAGAATTCGTTAGTTAATTCAATTATGCTTAGTCATTTGATTTCGGTATAGTTGTTTGGTGATTAATTTGTTTGGGTTTTTATTTCCCTGGTTTTTTGATCCTTCAAATTGAGGTTCCTCTTGTTAGTTATTTATTTTATGCTTGAATTTAGATTGGTTAGTTTGAATTCACCCGTAGTTTATGCTCTGTCATTTGATTTCGGAATCGTTGTTTCTTAATTTGTTTGTATTTTATTTGTTTGGGAGCCTTCAAATTGAGGTCCCTTAAAATTATGATTCGGATCATTCAATTTAAGGCCACAACATTGTAACTGGATCGGGATCTTCAAATCCAGTTCCGCCCCTGAAATTGTGGATGGAGGAAAGTTAATTGTGTGTGCTAATCGGGATCTGGTTATTTAATTGGGAGGCTTCTTCTGTTTAGCTAATTAAACCTTTGGAAGTATGTAGCCTTTTTTTTATCACCTATAATTTTAGAAAATATTTAAGTTTGGTAAGTCTAATTTTTAAATTTTGCCTTTGCTCATCATGATCTTCACCAGAGATGTTATACAGCTGGAATTCTGATGGACATAGTGTTATAAATTAGGGCGAATGCCCAATTAACCTTGATGGGCTACCCAATCCTGTAATTTAACTAGAAAGACATGTAGAAAAGGTAAACATACATTTGAAAAAGAAAAAAAAATTGAGACTTGATAGTAGCAAGACTTACAAATGCCTTCCATTAAGTTGTATTATAGCTAGACTGGCTGATCTATGGTCAAAGTAGCGAACAAAACCATATGATGAATGCAAAAATCAGACTAATTAAATCATCAATTATGTATGATGCACGAACAGTATAGCTCAACACCTTTCCATACAAAAAATAAGATTATCCTACTATTTTACAACAAGGAAAAACATAAATAAAATAAATTAGAGCATACATATGCGGAAACCCTTGCAACTTAGCTTCCAAGGTATTCAACCCTTGCAACTTCAAGAGTTCTCAAGGTTAGCTTCTAGGTAATTCCCTTCTCTTGTTCTTATATTCCCTCACCAATACCGTAAGATTTGGAGTATAAAAAGTTCAAGTTTTGTAGGTGAAATTCTGGATCTTTGTCATCGTTTTCACTGTAGAAAAAAGAAGCTTTATAGTAACACAACTGTAAAACAACTAAATCTTTTCATTGTTTTTTTTTAAATTGGGTTTTTGCTACTGTATACTGCTATTTATTGCATCAAAATTCTATATTAATCAAAGGTAAACTTTAAAGTTTGAATCATTTTGTAATCGTTCTAATTTGATTTAAGGTTTGAATTCCTTTCTAATCCTTCTAATTTGATTTAAGTTTAACCGATTTATGTTTGCAATTTCTAGGATAATCACTTGTGCAATTTGGGGCTTTTCAGCTTGGGTAGTTTGGATTAGTACGCAAGGAAAGAGTGAATAAAACGTTAGAATCGTTAATTCGGTATGCTCAATTTTCCTTAACCTTTAATTCAATGTTTGGTTTAGTTTTTAGTTAATTTATTCCATCTTGTATTATAATGAAATTGCTTAATTGCCCATTTTTGTTTCCAGATTTTTATAGCTTTTAGGTAATTTGATTTAAATTTAACCAATTTTCGTTTGCAATTTATAGAATTATCCCCTGTGCAATTTGGAACTTTTTGGCTTGGATAGTTCAGATTAGGACATAAAGAACGAGTGAATATATTGCTTGAATTATTTATTTGATATGCTAAATTTTCTTGAACCTCTAATTCAGTGTTTAAATTTTTTTTAGCAATAGTGTTTGACTTAGCTTATTGGTAGTTTGAAATATTTTAACAATCAAACTAATTTCATAATACTATATTAACTGTTAGTGAAAAGGCTGAATTGAAGAAATATATAAATAAGTAGTGACAAAGATAAAAATAAATGAAACTTATCTTTTTTTTCAGATATTTTATTTTTTAGGTAATTTCATTTAAATTTAACCAAATTTTGTTTGCAATTTCTAGAATTATCACCTGTGCAGTTTGGAGCTTTTTGGCTTGGATTGTTCAGATTAGTACGGAAGGAACGAGTGATTGTATTGCTTGAATTGTTTATTTTATATGCTCAATTTTCCTTAACCTCTAATTCAGTGAAATTTTTTTGTTGAAGAACAGTTGTTTTGACTTGATTAGTTGAATCCAATAACTTGTGAGTAAGCTCGTGGGTTGTTCAGATTAGGACGAAAGGAACGAATGATTGTATTGCTTGAATTGTTTATTTGATATGCTCAATTTTCCTTAACCTCTAATTTAGTGTGTGAAATTTTTTTTTGAGGAACAATGTTTTGACTTGATTAGTTGAATCTAATAACTTGTGATTAAGCTCAAGATCCTTAGAAAGTTCTGTCTTCGTATTTCTCTCATCTTTCTGCAGTTGAATCTAATAACTTGTGAGTAAGCTCAAGATCCTTAGAAAGTTTTGTCTTCGTATTTCTCTCATCTTTCTGCTTGAGAACTTTCCCAACAATATCTTGCACTGCCTTAGGAATGTGATCCACATACTGTTGCTTGACGATCACTTGTCAACCAACCATAAATTAATGTTTTAATAGCAATGCAGAACTAAGAAGCATTCATAGAGGGTGATAATAGCAATGACAGCTTAAATACTAACATCAATACACATTTAACAAGAAATTTACAATGCTAATTGTGAAGCTACATACCGTCCCTTGAAACCACATATCAATGGTTTTTACAAACGATTCACGAGCAGCAAAAGTTAACAACTAAGATATAGTTACTATTAACGGAAATGCCCTATCATAGATAAGAGTAAAAACAACCTCTCATTATTGGGTAATAAGTCCTACCACTGAGTTTGAAGTGAGAAATATCCAACTGAGAAACAGGGAAAGTGAGACTGAAAAGTACAGCAATGTCCCTCATCAAAAGGAGTCTCAAGGGAACTTAGAACCCTCACTCTAACAAAAGGAGGCCCTAGGATCAATGAACCATTTCATCTCAAAGGGGGAGTAAAATAGTAATCTATTCCAGCACATTATAACATCACTTCAACATTGGAAACATAATACAAAATTGCTTCTAAAAATTTATCTCCATTTAATCTTTTAATATACTTATGCAAATTGCAATTGGCGTATGATTGTCGGTGTTTGTGAGGGTTAGCATGGGCATTTAGTTACCTCTTATAAAGGATTATTGAATTTAGTGGAGTCTTTGTGATCGTTTGCCGCATGTCATTTATTATCTGTTTTTTCTTCTTGTTTCCTTCGATTCAATTAAATTCCTGATTTTATCACTGGTTTCTTCTCTGTGCGTTCTTAACCAATTCTTGGGTTCTCTTGTATCTTATATATCCCTTTTCACATCAATTCAATTTACGAAATTGGTTTACAGATTTAGCAACCATCGCCTCCAACGCACAGCTACATTCGACTACAAGAACATTAGGGTCATTTGTTTCTGCTAGCGGTGGTTTTCCAACATAAATCTCAGGTATCCCTTTTACTCCGTGATTTAGCAATTATCAGTTTATCACTTGAATCTATGCAGTTTGATCCAAACAAAGCATTTAAAGAATAAAATTTCTTGGTTTCCTAAGTTGCAATGTACACGTAAAACACAATTAACATTAACTGTGTTACAACCGACATAGATTGTGTGGAACTTTTATATCACTTATGATGATGATTTGTTGATTTCATTGATTACCTTTAAGGAGAATATGCCGTGCTTTTTCATTTAAAAAGAGCCCTTGTTATCTCCTTGATTATCACTTCTCCTTAAAATAATTTGGACTAAAGTACCTTTTTTGGCTTCTTTCTAAAATTGTTTTGCTGTTTCTTGTTTTGTAGTTCTTTTAACAATGGATGACAAGCTCTTGCCTTTGGCCAAGGAGCAATTGGTTTCTTCTTTCCTTAACATTGCCCAGGGTGAAACTATGGATCGTGCTAATCAATTCCTAAATGTCAGTTTCATGTTTGTATCATAATTCACCCCTTTTACTGTGTTCCCATTCGATCTTAATGATGTATGTTGTAATTGGTAGGCAAAAAAATGGTGCCTTGATGACGCACTTGAGTTGTATTATGTTGGAAGCATAGATGTGATTGGGCCTCCTTGTCATCTTCTTGATGCAGATGAAGTACACAATGATGCGACAAATGATATTTCTCCTGCAATTAAGGTGCGATGTGAAAATGTGAATTATTCTTCTCCAATTGTGCTTATTTTGTTATGGTTGTATTGTTTTAGTAACATAGGAGAAGAAACATTAATTACTATATATATATACATGTACCCTGGCAATAATGAATGTCTTGTTGCCTTAACTCAGGGATCAAGTAGTTCCTTTTTAGACTCATCTAAATTCTTCCAACGCCGTCGACGGCGTACTAACGCCCAGGTACTATTGTGTAATTTTTACATTTGTAATCAAGCACTATTTTACAAGGTTTTCATTTTCTTAATATTATATATTAAATGGCTTATAACCATTGTTTTATTTCAGATTGCCGATGATGCTCTAGCAGAAATTTCAACCTCTACATCTACAGATTTTATCACATGTCGTAAACGTAATAATGTGAAGGTATATCTGTTGCTGAAACTGAAGTGGCAGTTGATTTACCAAGTGATCTCTATGCTATAAATATACAATCACAATCCATATATTGTCATTTTCCTTTTGTGTCTTCGTTGTTTTTGACAGCAATTAGTTTTCTCATCTAAAGTGTATCATTTATTCCTTTCTTATCTTTTATACTTTTATTTTATTGTAGTAGTATCTTCACACAGTTATACGTACATAATATTGACATTCTCACCAACCAACATTATGTTAATGTTTAGGTATGTGCTGGTGTCTCTGGTAGTATCTCAAGCCCTCCTGAAGGGCTTCCACCACGTATAGTAAAACGCAAACGATGTACTCGTGCTGAAGTAAACCTTTTAATTTTTCCTGTTATATTGACAAAAAAATTTATTATATTACACTTCAATAGGATTTTATGTTGTGTTTCTTTATATCAGATCATTGCTGATTCTGCTGCTGGCATTACAACTCCTACATTTGAAGAGGTTTACACATATCCTCCCTTGCATAATTAACTTATATTATTTTTTTATATGTTTGTTTAAAGCTTTATAAGAAATTTTGTCCCATTTATTATTTCCATTTGTACTTTGAAGTTACCGATTAGGGTGGGTGAAGGTGTAGAAAGTACATAACCCTCTCCTATGTTAGACATAATTCAACTTCGGCGCCGCCGTACTAGAATTGAGGTATTTTATTTATGATGTTATGGCTATGTATTTATAACGTGAACAATTAAAGTCGTATTCATATAATGGGTTGTTTTAGATAGCCATTGATTATGCAAATGGGATCACAATTCCTAACTCCTCTTGATTTCATTACATGTAATGGGCATTGTAGTCGGGCACATGTCTTGATTTGAATATTTTCTATTACTTCTTTGATACCTATTTCTAGATGGCTAGGGACGCATCAATGGCTAAACCTCGGGGTGCTCGTCGGAAAAGAAGAACTTCTGCTCAGGTAATACAGTTGCCCATGTTCATTATTGTAATTACTTTTTACAATTTTTATACACCAAATGTTTTCTGGTGTGGTTGTTTATATTTAATCTACTTTAATCATTGTTTGTTGGTTGTTGCTGCATTTCTTGTCAAGTAAAGAACTTTACAATAGCGAGTACTAAAATTATGTAATTGGATAAGTGAATGCGCCTCAACAAAGAGCATTATATGTTATATTAGACTTCAGGATATAAATTTGAACTTATATTCATTAAGAGGATTCAAACAATTATTACGGAGTTTTTTTTTGTGTGATATGAGGATATACTTTGTATTTTCACCTTGGGGCTACCTATTTACATAATAAATTAGGAGATATTATTGTAGTTCATTGTTTCAAACGCCTGATGTCTTAACTTTTATTCTATTTTCTTTCTTATGGGAAGCTAGATACTTAGAGAATGAAATTATTATTTATATATTCACATTATATCATAAATTCAATAATGTGGAGTAAACAAAATTGTTCAGATAAGGTACTTTGATAATTAGATTAATCACTTGTATAGTACATCTTACCACTTGCATAAACATATACTTATAATTCTTAGTATTTTTCAGATGGCTAATGATGCGTCAACATCTAATCCTCCTGGTACACATACGATTGAGGTAATATAGTTGGATACTTTTCATGTAATCATACGATTTAAGGAAAACATTTCCTTTTATATTAAAGTGATGAGAGAAAAAATACTCGTAAATTGATTACCAATTATTTAGAGAAAATTTGGTGAAATATCACCTTTTGCTAATTTATTTAGGTTATTAGCATCCTAATTTAATAAATTGGCCGTGCTAGCCCTCATTCAATTTTTTTTAGGTCGTTGTGCTCATTCCTCTCTCCTCTCTCAGAACCTCGCGCTTTCTCCTTCGACGGTTTCCGGTGGCGATTTCCGTCTTCGTCATCGATTCCTCTCCCTCTGTCCTCTTCCTCTTCTTCTTCTTTCATCTGTCCTCCGGTGCTTAAGTGTTCTCCGTTTTCTTCTTTTTTGGCATCGTATTCGGTTTGTGATATTGCTCTTCACTTTTTGCGATTTCCTCGAATTTCTGGTCAGATGGAAGGTTCTCCAGGTATATCTCCATGTTTTAATGTTATTTTCGTTCAATCCTACTGTGTATTCATACTGTGTATTCGATTTTCTGTTGATTTTTGGGGTTTTCGAGTGTTTTTTGGTTGTTATTCTGGTTTAGGGTTTTGAAATTGGTTGAGCTATGTGGCTAGATCTTGTACATTGTGGTTCATTCTTTGTGTTTGATGACATTTAGTAGCCTATAATCTTCTTGATTTAACTTATCTGTGGCCATTTCAGTTGACATTGTTGTTTATTCATTTTGTTGCTTGGTTATTCAATGATTCCATTTTGTTGTTCTTTATGTCTTCATATTGTACATTTTGGTGTTGTTTATTGTGTTTCTTTGGACTGTATATTACAATTAGCTCTTGTTGTCATCATTCGTTTTTGTCATAAGTTGCTATTTTTTTTTTCTTTGAATCCATTTGGTGCCATCTAGTTGTCCTTGTGTGTTGAATACAGTGATGTCATCATTGATGTATGATGTCAATGTTCCCATTCAAATGAACTGATGTTTGAATACAGTGATGGCATCTAGTTGTCTTTGTGTTTGATGTTTGGTGCTATCTATTTGTCATTTATGTTGGTGCCATATTGTTTCATTGCTTGCATTTATGTCACATTTTTTTTTGGCATTTTAAATGAACTGATGTCCTCATTCAACTTCTTTTGCATTTGCTGATATGTTGTCATCCTTAATGTTATTTTCAGCTCTCCTGCTTACTGCTAGTGATGACAATGGGGACTTGCCTTATCCGGTTTGTCACTTCTCTGCTTTTTCCCTCTTTTTGTGTATTTCCATGTTAAATGATGCTTATTTTTTTATTTGCATTTGAATATTTGTTTTTTATATGTAGGTATTTGATTATGTTCGTCCAGATCGTGATACTTTCTATGGGAAGTATAATCTTTATTCCCGGGTTGATGTGATTCCTGTTATAGAAAAGGAGTTGTCTGCTTCTGATTGGTCTTCTTTATCAACTTCTTTTCTTCGTCGTGTTATATGGTTTGGCCGTAATATGAAATTTCCCCAACAACTTGTGAATCAGTTCATGATTAATGAAGTTAAAACCTCAAAAGTTAGGGAAATGTGGTTTAAGTTGGAATCATCTCATCCTTGTCGTTTTTCAATGTCTGAGTTTGCTGCAGTAACTGGTCTGAAATGCTATTCTGATCACCTTGTTGACATCCCTTCTGTTGATATCAACTCTGTTTTGGGTGTAGATCAAATTAAGTATGACGATTTGGTGGATCTTTTCTGTAAAACACCCAAAGATTCACCAAAGAAGTTGCTTATTGCGTATGTTTTGATAATTGATGGGGTTTTGTTACCTCATAGGGATAGGTGTGTTAGGGATGAGGCTGTGGCACTTGCTTTTGATATTACTCGTTTGAATGATTATCCATTGGGTAGATTGGTGTATGTAGAAACTATCACATCTTTGATGAAGGTCAACTGTTTATCTTCACGTAAACTGGCTAAGCTTTCTAAGAAGACTCCCAGGAAGTCTAGTAAGGAGAAAGTCAACAAGTCAAGGTCTGGCTATAATCTGTTAGGGTTTCCACTCGCTTTCTAGGTTTTCCCCCTTTGTCACTCTTTGTTCCTATATTTTTTTTCTGAAATTAATGTAGTGTTTTTTTTCATTGTTTACAAGTTGTGTTTACATTTGGCTTTTTTATGTTGTTTTTATCCTAGGTTTGGATCTTGGAGGCTTTTCCCAAAATCCCACAAATTATTAACTGCACCTATGTTGCTGATGAGACGGATCGGTCTTTCCTGAAATGGACTTTGTCATCTTCTAAGCCTATCACTGCTCGCCTTCTTCAGATCGAGTTTGCTAAGATTCGCATGGTATTTTTTTTACCTTTTTTTCTGTTTTTCAGTTTCATTTTGGTTTACTTTCTGTTATCTATTTGTTTCTTATTTCTTATTTTGATTATGTTGTTTAGTATGTCATGGTGACACTTTTCTTTTCGTGTTGTAATTTAAGGATACTATTTATCCCACTTATGGCGAGTATTTGGATTGTCCTTTGATGTGTTTCTCTGCTGAAAAAAAGGACTCAAAAGTTGATGAATACCTTCAATGGTTGACACAAACAGCTTCTGGAAGGGCACCCACCCCAGTAGTTGAACCCATCATTGATCTCACTCAACCAATTATTCCCTCTTCTGGGCTTTGTGATCAAGTGGTGCCGTCTACAAGTCAGGCTGTTGTTGCTCTATCTCCTCAGTCTGTAGCTACACGTACACGCTCTAAGGCGGCCTCTCCTGATGTAGCGCTTGCATTGTTGGGTCCATCTAGGAAGCGGAAGAGTTCTATGTCTCCTTCTGTTGCTTCTGACCTACAACAGGCTATATCTTCTGATGTGGTGCTTCAATTGCCGGGTCCATCTAGGAAGCGAAAGAGTTCTATGTCTCCTTCCGTTGTTTCTGAACGACAACAGAATAAATGTGTTGCTGTTGACAGAGGCTCCATACCTGGTTCTGATGTAGAGATATCTGCCCCACATGTTTCTCCTGCAAAGGTTTCTTGTCACAGTAAGAAACTTAGTCTTAAGCACGCAGTTGCTCATGCGAAGTTGAAGGAGAAGGCTTCTACTGGTGTTGGCGGACCATCTGAAGGTGGTCCAGTTAAAGAAAGTGAACCTGTGCACAAGAAAAGAGCTGAAGTGCCTGTTGCTGATAATGACATTGGGGTTGGCAATGCTGGCAGCACCCCTCCGGATGTAGATTGTCTAACCTGCATGAGCCGTAATTTATCGTTGATTGCCGGCTCTGTTATACGTGCTGAGGCGAGAATTATGACGATGAAATCAGCGTTTACTGCCATGTTTTCCAAGTTAGATTGTCTCCAATCAAACTTTGATTCTCTACATTCCAAGTTTGAATCTCTACACTCTACCTTTGATTCCTTTCATTCCAAGTTTGATTCCCTCGAATCCAAGGTTGATCTCATCCTATTAAAGCTCGAGTCCAACCAGGGTGCATCCAAGGACTCTCCTCCTGTGAATTCTGGTGACATTGATGCATCTCTTCAGCTTGACTTAAGGGGTATTAGAGATAACTGTTCTCAGCGGTCCGAGCATGAGCCTCTTTTCCGTCATATTATTCCTACTCCTGATTCTACCCCACAAAACTCTCCCTCCCCATTGCCCTCCGATCGTCCGTAGATTAAAAATTCTCCCAAGTCTAAGGCCTTAGTTGTTCCGACTAGAAGATCTACTAGGGTTGGTAGAGTTGCTGCTTCGTTGGGGTCTCCCTACACTCGAGGTTTGAAGAAGCGCGCAATGCCTAGGAGGCCTAAGTATTCGTATTTCGAATTGGATGATCGGAAACAATTTTATGATTGGCTTAATTCTGATGAGTAAGTGGTTCACTTTTCTGTTATTTTGAAATGTTTTTATTCTCTGTTTTTTAACATACTTATACTTGTTCTGATTATTTATTTATATTCTTTATTATTTAATTTGTCTTTTTATTGCATTGCTATGTTTTTATTATTTAATTGTTGTTTCTTTGTGTGTGTAGCAATGATTGTCCTCATATTCAAGGCAATGATGTTCTGATGGACAAGGCCTTCTTTTCTGAACTTGTTGGGAAGCATTAGTGGCTGCGTGATGAAGTAAGTCCCTTGTATTATAACATTTTCCATTCTTTTCTTCTTGTTATCTGTTGACATATAGTTTAACTGTCATCATTATTTATCTGTGTTTAGCATCTTGGAGAGGCATTGTCTCACTTTAGGAAGTATGTTGCTGACAATGGTGAGAAATATAGTGGGATTGTGATCATGGATTGGGCGTTTTCTGCAAAGTTCACCCAGGGTTTTTTTAAGCACTATAAGTTGGGAAAAATGTCTTTTTCCTCTGTTTTTTTCCGTTATGTTAATGGTGCGTTTCCAAAATTCTGTGGGAAATCTTGGGTTGCTGCAACCACTGTTTATGCACCTTTCAACATCCAAAATAAACACTGGGTGGCATTGGAGATTGACTTGGGCCAAGGGAAGGTGAATGTGTGTGACTCTAGTGTCTTTCTTTACACTGAGGAGCAGTTGCAGACACATTTGGAACCTCTCTGTTGTATGCTTCCAGCGCTTTTGAAAGAATCAGGCCGGTTTTCACATTTGGGAGAAACACTTGACTCTCCTTTCAAAATCGAGAGATTCCGTGATCTCCCTCAAAATAGTGATGGGTATGTGCATTCCTTCTTGGATAAAGTTCTATAACGTTTTATTTTTTAATGTCATTTGAATATTTTGTTTCTGATGATGCTTTTTCATTGGCTTTACATTGGTTTTTTAGGGGTAGCTGTGGTGTATTTACCATCAAAGCCATTGAAGAGTTAGCTTTCGGGGGAGATATATATGAATTCCGTGACGACCATGTTCAAACATATCGTGAGAAGCTGGCTATCGAGTTTTCCAAGAAGTGTTGGACTGTTACTACTCTGTAATGTGTTTCATTTGGTAGCATTTGGTTTGGACACCCGTATTGGCGGCTATTAAAAGCAGTTTAGAGCTTGCATGTGCATGCTCTGATTTTGTATCTATTGTATCTAGTTGATATTCTGTAGGACTTGATAACCCAACAACACTTAGCCCTTAAGAGCTTGCATGCTCTAATTTTGTCCCTATGGCATCTTTGCGTAGTTGATGGTATCTACCACTTTTTTAGTCGTTAACAACTATTGCTTAGAGCTTGCATGCTCTCTGTTTCACTCAGGATTCCATTTTGGTATACACTTTTGGTACTATGTTCTTGTAATTGCATTTTGGATTCAATATCAATTTGCTATCTACATTATATGGCTTCTATAGTTGTCCTTTGTTTTTGTATATTTTACAATCAATTTTAAAAAGCAACTAAGATCTATTATGCATAAAACAACATTGCATTATATCATTGCATTCAACTATCACTTAGAGGATTGATGTCTGTTTTTGGAGAGGCCACGTTTCTATTTATCAAGCGATGACACTTGCTTGGTAAAAAACACAGTCCCTCAAGGGTTGTCACATCCTGAGCTGTGAAGCGCCTCAATGTTTCGCAAACTGACCATCTCTTGAAGTGCTTCAGATGCCAAAAAAAGTGTATACATCCATATTTAACTTAACACATGAATTCATTTATAAGTATAAAGTGTATAAATCCATGTCACTGCAATGTCTATATGCCAAAAAAATAGTCACCATGTATCTACTCAAATCTTATTATATTGTTCTATATGCAAAAATAAAGAGTAAAGACTTGACAAATGATATGTAATCTCCTATAAAGTTTCATGTTTCATCTTCTATATATGTGCTGCTGGATGCTTTGGCGGGGCATGTTATCTTGTTATGCCCTTTCTCCCCGCAAGTGTCACACTTGTATGTCACGTTTCTCTTTTTCCTTTCACCAAACGATGGAATCCGGCATTTTTTTGGCCTGCCACTCTTCTTCCGGACCGTTGGAGGAAGACATTTGAAGTTTCTGATTTCTTCTGGGACATACCAGTTGTCCTCACAAGGCACCGGGTATATGGTTTCTTGGTATGCCATGCACCAAGACTGAATCTTGTAGTATTCACTTACAAAATCAGTTATATTTAGTTTCATCCGCTGAATTGCAGCAATAGCATGGACACACGGCATATGATCAACATCAAATACTCTGCAACTGCATGTCTTTCGTTCCAAATCAACCACACCAGTAAATTTTCCACCATCTACTTGATATTGTGTCTCATTCAACACCTTCACTTGATACCTTCCTGAACGGTCATATCTTGCCTGCAGAATCTCTTTCACTTTAGGGGGCAAATCGGTGTTCTTTGATGCTGCTTCTCTATGCTCAGTGAACCACTCTGCCATTTTGTTCTTGATATACTCAAACAGTGCAACAATGGGGTATCCTCGAGCTTCTTTCAATATTGCATTTATACACTCTGCGTTATTTGTTGTCATAATATTGTACCTGTCTCCCTGGAAGTGTGCCCTTGCCCATTTTTGAAAATCTGCATCCTCCAGGTATTTGCCAATCTCCTTGTTGATGTTGCATATGCTTTTGAAGTTGCTTTCAAATTCTCTTATTGTGTAGCATTCAGATGCTTTGGTGACAAAGTGGTTGACACATCTGTTTTTGAATCTTGCTTTTATGTTCTGTTTTAAATGGCGTGTGCATATTACATGCTTTGCAGAACTGTATACTTCATCCACAGCTTTGCTGATGCTCGGGTGCCTGTCAGATGCAAAGACTATCTCATTTGAATCCGGAATCAGAAGAGCTAATCTTTGAATGAACCACTTCCATGCGTTGTCATTCTCTGAGTCTGCCACTCCAAATGCTATAGGGTACACATGTCTGTTAGCATCTTGTGCGGTTGCTGAGATGAGAACCCCTCGGTATTTTCCATGTAAAAACGCAGCATCTACCATGATAACCTGTATAATGCATAGTATAGTTGTTAAAGTAATTCATTTATAAAAATTTTATCATACCAATTTCTATATTTTATACCTTTCTCATCATTTGGAATCCCTTAATGGATGCTCCGAATGCTAGGAATGCATACTTGAACCGGTTATATCCATCAATCTCAAGGCATGCATATGTCCCTGGATTTACTTGTTGCATCATGTGGAAGTATGAAGGCAACATTTCATAGTTTCCCTCTGGAGTTCCTCTTATCATGTTTTGTGCTTTTTCTTTTGCTTTCCAAGCCTTCCAGTAACTCACATTCTGCCTAAATTCCTTTTGCATTGCATTCTTAATCTGCATAGGATCTGGCCCTTTTGTCACACCTTCATACCTTCATTCATTACACATAGTAAGTAAGCAATACTATTCTAGGTGCATATGTAATCAAATTTGAACAAAACTTCTCAATTTTGTAACCAAACTTAAACACAACATCTTATTTTCATCTATTCCAGTAGTTACTGCAGTATCTGTCTTTTACATATTCAAGTATATTTAACCGTTAAGGACACACATCAGTAAATAATATGATTGTTATTGATCATACCTGATCTTCATCTTTTCCGCTATAGCTTAGTATGATGGTTTCCGTCGTTCCCTACACCTAACTGAAAATGAACAAGTGTGCTCTTCATTCACCCTTCTAACTTCAAAGTAGCTTGAATTCTTCAAACATGTAGCTAGTATTGTCCACTTGCATTCAACATCAATACAAACAACCTTGTACTTTTTTGTTGTTGATCTTTCCACTCGAAATTGGAAGTTCTCTTTAATTGCCATGTTAGCCACTGCATCCCTTAGTTGAATTTTTGACTCATAAATCTGCCCAACATTGATGAAATCGGGTTCCTCTATCTCATTCTCACTGATGGCTTCATTTTGAACTTCGTCATGGTATGCTTCTGTATCTTCTTGTGCAAAACTAGTAGTAGTGAGAGCCAATGATCCATCAACACTTGTATCTTGAACGGGCTCATCATAATCTGTCACCACACTTGTTTGTTGAATTGATTTTGTTATCTGATTCCCAGTCATCCTTTTCTTTGCTAATACATTCAATGGCAACGACCATCCAACTTGAGGTGCATCATTTATATCCATGAAAGCCTTTAGATCCTCACTTTTGCTGATTATAAACGGATCTTTCAATTTTTGCAAAGGATGCAAGTGGCTTAACTTCAACTCATATGTTGATAGGCAAATATCAAATCTATCACTAATCATCTCTGTCAACGATTCCAACTAAATATTGTTTTTAATGACAAATGCCTTAGATACAATTTCACCAACATACTCGGAATATCCATTTGTCATCCTTAACTCTCCTCCAAAACAGACTTTCAAAATTTTCAGATCCATATTTTAGCAGCGGGTTGGAATTGATTCAGAGATTCCAATGCCACAATCAACACCAGATTTTGGATTCAAAATCAAATTCTGTATTCAGACAAATATATCGACAGAGATTCCAATGCCACAATCAACACTAGATTTTGGATTCAAAATCAAATTCTGTATTCAGACAAATATATCGACAATTCATCATCATATTATCCCTCACATCCAGATTTGCAATTGAATTGAGAATTGAGATTTGTAATTGATATTCAGACATTAAAATTTAGGTTGAAATATATGCGTCGTACCTTGATTCCTTGAGTGCGTGTCAATTCGTTGCTCTTGATTTCTCGCAATTGATGCCCGAATTCGAGATTCCTTGCAGATTGGGTCTCACAATTGATGCCTTGATGCCTTGATTCCTCGCAATTGATGACTGAATCCGAGATTCCTTGCAGATTGGTTCTGGCTGTTTCATCAAAATTTCCCGATTGATAATCGAGGTGGACTCAGGGGATGAATTCATGAGCTGGATTCATCATGATCTTCAGGTTTTTTGTGGAATCAATGCGTGCAAGCTTGATTTCAGTTGTTCAATCTTTTAGATCTGCTTGATTTTTTGAGCTTCATCGCATCAGATTTGATGAAATTGGGGAAGAGCGCGCTGAAACTGAGGGAGATGGGGGACTCGCGCGTGTTGTAGGATAGGGGTGCTAGGATATTTAATTAATTTTGTTTGGTTGCTATTTACCTAATTAGGGCTTCATAATGGGCTAGTTGCCAAAATTTCCCAATTATTTATAATGAAAATGTTATTACCAAATAAAGTTCCTATCTTTATTCCACTTTAACATATGACTGAGGTACTCTATTTTCATTATCATTTATTTTGCACTAATCTACTTAAATTAATGTTTTAATAGCAATGTGTTCTATACATTGTGGGGACGTCTACGCTTTTAAAGAGGGATAAGGATTTGAATTTGAATATGTTATTTCAGAATTAAATTGCTCAATATAGATGATATTTAGTTCTTGTAAAAAATTATATATATTAAAGTAAATAATACTTCCTCCATTAATTACAATTAGTCATTTTATAAATTTTCACACTTATTTAAGAAAAAATACAAAACAACGCTTATGCTCCTAATTATTGCCCTTTTTTTACCTTTATAAAAAAAAATTTAACTACCAACTTTCTAATCATTATAAGGACAATTTTGTGAAGTAGATGACAAAATATCTAAAATGACAAGTTTTTCTTAACAAGATTTATTGTCTAAAATGACAAGTTTTAATTATCAGATGGAGTATATGAAATGGACAAATAAAATGGATAATGTATTCTGGTTGTTATATTAGTGTTGTTTATATTATATATCTTGACACATGAATATACAAATCCTTATAATTTCTACTTCTAATAGGTGAATCATGATGCATTAAGATCTATTCGTCAGAATACACATGAAATGAGAGGAATTGTAAACGAGGTAATAAAGTTGGGTTTTTTCACATATATATTAACCCAAAAACATTTTGAATTAGCTTAGTAATTGTTGTGATTATTAAATTATTCTCTCTCTCGTTTTCTATTGTAGGCTGCTAATGAGATACCGAGCTTATCTGCTTCTCAAAGAGTTAAGCGAACTCGTTTACAGGTTTATAACTTAACCTTTTCTAAGACATTTTGTTTAACCATAAAGAAATATTTCTTAAATCTTATATTTTTTTATTATAAACTTCAAATGATTAAACCTATCACAATCAACTTTATTGTTGATCACATTGATATACATCCATCTTAGATATAGTGCTTTTTTTTCCAGATTGATATTGATTGTGCTTTGATGTATACAACATTTAAATGCCGTGGCCACACCTAAAGGTTTAGGTATGAACAACTTATTATGCAGCCCAATGCCTTTGGCAGTCCCATCAATATGTAGGCATTGTGGAGCAAAAAAGTTTGCGTTTGAATGCCCGACTTTTTGTTGTTCAAATGGAATTATAAAGCTTGTCAATATAAATTTCTGTGATGAATTGTATGATCTATTTACAAGAGAAGATGATGTTGGCCAACATTTTCGTCGTTTCTCTAGAGCTTATAATAATTTATTTGCTTTTAGTTGCCTTGGTGGAAATTTTAGTGAAAGTAGTAACAAAAAGGGTATTTACACCTTCTTAGTGAAAGGACAACTTTATCATTACCTTCCTAATCTTCTACCTCAGAATGACCGACCAAAATTCATGCAACTCTACTTTTATGATGGTGCTTCTGAATTTGATGCACGTTGTAATACATTAATAGACCTTCATCCTGAAATAATTGATGCTCTAATAAATATTACTTCTGTCAATCCTTATGCATTATTCTTTCGGTCTTTACGTACATTTCCAATAGCAACAACCACCGAAATTAGACTTTTCAGTCTATTAATTTAGATCAACGAGTCTATAATACACCTACTTCTGATGAGGTTGCTGCTATTGTAGTTGATAGTAGTTCTGTCCATATTAATAGTCCTCATATTATGGTGTATGGAAAATCCGATCATGAACACCAAATATTACATTACTATGGTTGCTACGACCCTTTGCAGTATCCACTTTTATTTAATGAAGGTCAATCTGGTTGGCACCAAGGTCTAAAACATAACTCTACATGTCCCACTGTTCCATGCAATGAATCATCATTTCCTCTTACTGATGACACACTGACAGCTCAAAATATTATAGACAGAGAATCAGCAGGTACTAATAATTTACGTATTTTAGGAACTTGTTAAATCTCATCTTAATTTGTATAATGTTTTATCTAAATTTGTTATTCTTTTATTGCAGCATCAAATGCACCGCCATTGGAATCAGGTAAATACGTATCATGTAGACAATATTACTGCTATAGATTCCAAATCCGTATTGGAAACTTTCTTCTTCATACTGCCCACTTATTTCTACAGTATATTGTTGATATGTATATTAAAGTTGAGAACACGCGTCTAGATTTTATTCGTCGAAATCAGGTTTTAATTAGGAGTGAATTATATCAAGGAATAGTTGATAGTGTCAATGATGGTAGTTGCAAAGCTTCTGATGTTGGACGTCGTGTCATTCTTCCTGCATCTTTCATTGGTGGGCCTAGAGATATGAAATTCCGTTATTTAAATGCTATGGCTCTCGTTCAGAAATTTGGAAAACCCGATTTATTTATAACGATGACATGCAATCCAAATTGGCCGGAAATACAAGAGCAATTATTGTTTGGAGAAGGATCTGAACACAGACCTGATTTAGTTGCTAGAATTTTCTGTTCTAAAGTTCGATTGTTGAAGAAATTAATCCTAAAAGATCACATATTTGGTCCAGTAGCTGCAAGTATTGATGTCATAGAATTCCAAAAGCGTGGTCTACCACATTTACACATGTTGCTTATCTTTGGAAGGGGTTATAAAATTGTTGCTGCCGAAAGCTTTGACCAATATGTAAGTGCAGAGTTACCATCAAATGATTTCCCTGAATTGCGTCAGCTTGTTATTAAACATATGATGCATGGTCCTTGTGGTAAAAAAAACCCAAAGTGTGCATGCATGAAAAAGAATGGGATGCTTTTAGAGTGCAAATTTGGGTATCCGCATGACTATGCTGAAATGACAGCAAAAACTAATGATTCATATCCTATATATAAAAGGCGTAACAATGGAGATGAGGTACTTGTTATAAAGTTTATGTTAGATAACCGTTCTGTTGTTCCGTATAACCCGTATCTTCTAGCAGCATTTGATTGTCATCTAAATGTAGAAATATGTTCCACTATTCAAGCAGTCAAGTACATTTATAAGTACGTGTACAAAGGACATGATAAAGTTCGTTTTGATATTAATATGCATAATAAACCCATTGAGAATGAAATTAGTTCATATCAATCTGGACGATGGATTAGTCCACCTGAATCAGCATGGAGGTTGTTTGCATTCCCCCTGTATTCTATGTCCCCAAGTGTTTCTCCGTTACAAGTACACTTACCTCATATGCACAGGGTTAGATTTGACGAGCGAGAGAGCTTAGAAAGTATAATTACTAATGAACGTCGGAGTGCAACTATGTTAACAGAATATTTCACTGCAAATGCTATGCTTCCTAATGCTAAACAATTTTTATATTCTGAATTCCCCCAATACTTTACTTGGAATAGTCATTTAAAGGTATGGAAAGATCGAAAAGGTCCTAAGTATGTTGGGAGATTAACATATGTTAGCCCTTGTGAAGGGGAGCGATATTACTTGAGACTTTTGCTAATAAATGTGAAGGGTGCACTCTCTTTTAATGATTTGCTGACTGTAGATGGAATTCCATATTTAACTTTCAAAGAGGCCGTTGAACACCATTCACTACTACAAAAAGATGATTATGCCGGAGTTTGTATGAGAGAAGCAGTGGAAGTACAAATGTCATGTGCCTTACGAAGATTATTTGCCACCGTCCTTCATTTTTGTGAAGCTCTTCACCCACAGGAATTATGGAATGAATTTTACCCTTTCTTATCAGAGGATTTCCTTCACTTTCATAAACAACACCCATCTAAAGTGTTTCAATTAACTTATTGTGAAATTGAAAGATATTTAGAAGGGATGGGAAGTAGTATGACACGTTTCAATTTTGATCTTCCAATCATTCCTGATATAATGTGCTTGAAAAAGACTAGAGACATTGTTGATGCTCTTAATGTCGATATACCACCTGAATATGTAAATGCACATACAAATTTCAATGTGGAACAACGTATTGCTTTTGATATTATCATGAATCATGTTATTCATAAATTGCCAGGTATATTCTTTATAGATGGTCCCGGAGGAACATGTAAAACTTATTTATACTGTGCTCTATATGCTAAGATTAGAGAAATGAGTCTTATTGTATTGCCAACCGCCTCATCTGGGATAGCTGCATCTAACATTCCAACGGGTCGAACTGCTCATTCGAGGTTCAAAATACCTATAAGTGAAACAGGTAATATTACTTGTTCTGTGTCCAAACAAAGTAGCTTGGCTATGCTATTACGAGCTGCAACAGTTATTATATGGGATGAGGCTTCTATGGCAAATAAACAAAATATTGAGGCAGTGGATTCTCTTCTTCAAGACATATGTGATTCAAAACTTCTTTTTGGTGGTAAGATAGTTGTGTTTGGAGGTGATTTTCGTCAAGTCTTGCCTGTTATGCCCCACAAATCAGAAACTGAAATTATGAACTCCAGTTTGGTGAACTCATATCTTTGGCCCCATTTTCAAAAGCTTAAATTATGTGTTAATATCAGGGCAAAAGAGGATTTTGAATTTGCTTCTTTTTTACTGCAACTAGGAAATGGTAATCTTCAGACATCAAAAGCTTCTGCTATTGTATTGCCTAATTACATTAAATGTTATGATATTGGAGATCAACACATTCCTGTTCTAATAAATTCAATGTTTCTAGAAATGTTACAACCCAATTTTGATGCGCATGTATTTAGTACTCGAGCAATTCTAACTCCTACAAATGATGGCGTTGATGAAATTAATGCATCTGTGATTTCAATGTTTCCAGGTATTCCTTTTGTGTACAAAAGTTTTGATTCAATCGTCGATGATAACTGCAATTTATATCCTACTGAATTTTTACATACTTTATGCTCTGCTGGAATGAGTCCTCATGAATTAGTTTTGAAGTTAAATTGTCCAGTAATACTTCTTCGTAATTTGGATCCGGCTATGGCTTATGTAATGGGACTAGATTAATTTGTAGACAATTCAAGAAGGATCTCATACTGTGTGAAATTTCTACCGGTTATTACAAAGGTACTGAAGTCTTACTTCCTAGGATAAATTTAAGGCCTACTGCATCAACATATCCTTTTGAGTTTGAGCGAAAACAATTCCCTATTAAATTAAGCTTTGCAATGACTATCAATAAGTCTCAAGGACAAACTCTAGACAAAGTCTGTGTATATTTACGTCAACCTTGTTTCTCTCATGGTCAATTGTATGTTGCATTCTCACGAGTGCGTAATCGTAATGCTTTGCAAGTTTTTATTCCTCTATCAACGGAACTTAATATAGACACAAAACAAGTAGCCAATGTTGTTTCCTATGATGTTTTGTCCAAGGCTGGGATTATAGATTATGTAAAGGTGATTATTTACCCAACCGATTCTAAATAGGCAAAAGCACCATACACCAAGGTATAGTCCCGTCAATTCTTTTCCTTCCAATATACAACTTTGATATTGCTATAATTATTTTATTATTTATTATATGGGGTTGCAGCACATGTGTGGTTTGTATAATTTAATGATAAGAATATACCAACTACTAATGCCTAGCTAGCCTTAGATTCAAATTTCACCACTCAAACCGGTTACTTTGGTCAATATTCAGAAGTATTCTCATTCCTGTATTCTAGAATAAGTCTTTGGCCTTTCTAATATTGTATTTTATTACAAGTATTCTAGAATAAGGTTTGTGGCTGAATTTAGGATAGAGTACAACTGCACCTCTGTTGCTGAAGAAACTTTACCAGAGAAGAACCCTTCTTTAAGCTCCCTCCTAAGTCTTCAACGCTAGATATCCTTCTCACCATCAATGAAATTTCTACCCATTACAGCCAAATTAATGGGTATGCCGGTAGTTATTTTCTTTTGTGCTCCATCTTCATTAATTTTACACCTGATTTTGATGTCAATCCTCATCCATTCCAAATTCCAATAAACTCGTTATAATTAGTTCTCATTTCGCTCTAATCTAAAAATTCCTTATGTTTATTTTCTATTTACTTCTTATTTGGTGTTTTTCTTTTACTGATGGGAACTTCATCTTTCTTTATGTCTGTTTTTTTTGCCCTGCCTATAGAGCTTCAGTTTGATAACGAAGTGAGGTTAGTGTCCTCTCCAAGCTCACGAATGCTTATTATCTTGTACATGTTTGAGTTTCTTGTGCTTATGTGTTATTTTTAGAACCTTGTTCACATGGAATGTTTGTGTTTAACTTTCTTGTATTTACAATCGGTGATATTTACAGTGCATTTCAAGCTGAGTTGACATATTACATTCCTATTGTGGTGATTATATTCCATTTTACAACACACCTTATGTGAGCATTAAATCGCTATTAAGTTGTCCATTTGATTTATCCACATTGTATGCCTGCTTTTAATGTGTTCTATGTCCTTTAAGCCTCGCTTGTTGATTTACGGGAAAGGTACAAAAAAATTTAGGTTCTCTCTTTATTTCATGACTTCAATTGTTTCATATTCCTATCATCCTTTATAGATGACCTCGCAGTTCCCTTCTCAGCTTTCTCATCACCTTCTTATACTACATTGTTTTAGTTTAATTGAAATTCCAACTATTCTTTGGTTTTTTATCTTGTTCAAGCTCTAATCTTTATTGTTGTTATTTATTACAAGTTGTTCGTTACCTTGATATCCAGTTGGGAGTCGTGCTTGCACCTCATGGCCATTGCTTGCACCTCTTTCTATCGATTATTATCTCAAAGAGGTAAGTTCCCTAATCTAGGATCTATTACATTTCAGTATGGCCTATTGTGTGCTTGTTCTTAAATCTATTTCTATTGCTAAAAAAAACTGGGGATTTGCCTGTCTTTGATTTTGCGATTACGGTTCAATAGTTGGGAGCATCTTATGTGTTGATCTTGACCGAATGAAGTCTGTATCTGCTTGATATTCCTTTAATCGTTTGCAATCTTGCATATAATCGCTCAGTTCCTTCTCAACCTTTGCAGAGAAGGATAATGCCTGACTGGCGATCTGAAGAGATGCCTCCTCAAGGTGTCTGTCTTCGCTATTTCCCATTGATCTCGAAGGACTAATTCCAGTTTTCTTCTTTTACAGTGAATTAGGCTTTCAATATTCTTTTCGGCTTTTAGGTTCAACCTATCAATTATTTGAATCGTGCTAAAGACTGTCGGATTGTATACAAGGAGGCATATGTTAGGAACCTTTATGTGTTTTCCATTTTTCTCTTTTCCATTGCAGTGCCTCCTACCCCCTTTTGGCACCTTTTAGCTACCAACCCTCTTCCTCTGACGTTGCTACTCAACACAAGCTGCTAAGGGTTAACTACAGCCCTTGCCGACCTAATAAGTACATCGACATCTCCATGGCTACAAACACTCCTTTCTCTTGAAGCTTGATGATGTCAGAGATCTCCTCAGTATAGATAGCACTTCACTCAGACTTTCTACATGATCCTGAGGTTATAAAGATAACTATCCAACTATATGTAGTCATGACTTGAAGTTTGCTGTTGAAAAGTTGACGGAGGAGACTTTGAGGCAAAAAAGCCATTTGCTGTAGATTCTTACTATGTGTGAAGGTAACAACTACGAATTTGATGTTTTTTATTCTTATAGGATCGGCCTTTACATGCAACAATGAACTATTTTTCTAGGATTGAATGATAAACTACTGTTTATTTCACATTCTTGTAGCTCAGAAACAGGGGAGACAACCCTTAGTTCAAGATCTCGGCAAATCCTTCGACTGGAAAGAAAACGTTGTATCTTCCTATGCACAGAGGCTATTATCCTGCAGATAGTTGACAGTTTTGTTCAGCAATTTGTTGGAGCTACAAACTCCAACACTCTTTCACCTACCCTGGTATGTACAAATCACCATCACTGATTTCTTTCAGATTCTGAACTACTTGTAGCAGATGGAGTTATAATATCGTTTGTTACTTCTTTCTGTAGAACTTTGTGGATGTTGTTGGAAGTGAGCGTACTTCGCAATCAATGTCAGGTGCTACAAGATTGCTAACTTCGGGAACTATCATCCGCAAATTAAGGTTGATTCCATTGTTCCCCTACATTCTTACTTTTTAAGTTCCAAAGGGCAATTTCATGGACAATGTTAGAATTGTCATTATCTACTCGATGAGCCGACCACACACTCAAATTGACCAAACAATAAATACACTTTTTTTCACAACTTATGCAAAATAAGTGAGCACAAATGCACGGATGAATGTAGTTATGTTAGACAAGGCATTGGTAAAGCAATTGCGAAAAGAATTGAACAGATTGAAAGGTTAACTTAAAAATATGCCACCGGCCATTTACAAGGGTGACAATTCACCAAAATTGAAAGAAAAAGAGAAACAGATTCAGAAGGTGACTTCATACTTCAAATTGAACTCAAGGCCAACTATTTTTTGGTTAGTTTCAGTTAACTATCTAAGAGCATTCCTAATCTTGATTTTCCATTTGTTTCACAAAGCAGATGTCCAAGGAAATAAAGGAAATAAGTTATCAGCGGGATCTTGCTCAAGCTCAAATAAAAGAATTGTTACATTCTACTGACCAACAAGAAGTCTCAATAACACAGGTATTTGTTCTTGATTACATGCTACAGATCCTTGTTTTTTATAACTTGATGGTTGCAATTCTTGTTTCATTCAATTCCGGGAACTTAAAAGACCTTTTGACAGCGTTGCCAACCGGCACCCAACTGATTATTCACCATATTCCACAGAATCAGAAATGTCAAGTACAAGAGGCTTGAGCCTATTTCGAAGACCCACAAACTTTCCTACGCCTCCAGCCTTGAATTTTTCAAATAGTGTGAAGTCATCCAGAACCCATGTGCCGTCCATCAGGGATGGTTTACTTGGTGAAATGGACGAGGAGACCGGGACTTATGATGTAAGTGATGACTATAGGTTCTAAGCCATCAATGCTGAATCTCATAAGAAGTTGAGACATGATGTGGTACGTAATCTACCATGATAACTTCAACCTCGATATAGCATGTACCACGGTATCTCTTTCCAATCTACATCATAGATAATCAGACTATGGGATTCCTGCCGTACGTCCATATTCCACATATCTTACTTCTTGCTCTTTAAAGGAACCGATCCATCGGACTGTATATAGGAAGTAGAGCTCCGGCGTTTGTCCTTTATCCAAAGCAAGTTCTCTCAAGGTTAAAAAATTACACTGGATGGGAAGATTCTTACTCCTACTTAAGGTATCCTATCAAATTAGTACTAAATTGTTCAGAATATCATTCTTTTTGCTAGACACATTAGCACCAAACCTTTCAAATGTTTTGCAGCACGAGGGATTTGAATCAAGAGCGAGAGAGATGTTGAGCAGGCAAATGCAGAAGAAATTTACGTTAAAGGAGAGAGAGGACCTGTTTAAGAAGTGAGATATCAGCCTACACACCAAGAGGGAGACAGATGCAGTTGGCTCGACGTCTTTGGACAGAGATAGAAGACATGGAGAACATTAGACAGAGTGCTACCCTTGTGGCAAAGCTGTGTGGCTTCACCAATGGAGGTCAAGTGCCAAAGGAGATATTCTTTGGACCCAGTTTTGCAAAAGCCTTGACCAAGAGGTCATACAGCTGGAAGGATAGCCTGACTTTTCCTGTAACTTGAGCCTGCTGTTTTGTAGCAACCAGCAACGGTTTCCAGGCCAAGTGTCTTACTTTGAATATAAATTTATCTGGATAACTTTTCTCAAATCTTAAAAAACAAACAACAACAACCCAAGACTACACTCGTTGGTATCTAATGAAAATGGGGCTTGTCAAAGCTATTCTAACAAATTCCTTTGGTACCACACTCTAATGAAAATGGGGCTTGTAATCAGGCCTCTTTTTTTGCTAATTAATGAAATACAGCTGGTAAGTTGGGATTCCCATTTCCCTTAACCAACGGCTACTTGTCATAGGTTGGAAGTGTGATTTTAATAGTAATAAATTTCATTGCAGATTCCCAGCAAAAAAAAAAAAAATTAATTGCAGATTAGAGTACTGCCCCTCCAAGAGATATGAAAGAGGTATGGGCTGTCCACACATATGTTGTACCTGGACCTACATGTTTGGCCCAGCCGTGGAAGCTGCGCTTGATTCATGTTTCTCAAATCCGCTAAACATCACGCCGTTTCCTACCTAGTATCTATAAGGTACTATATATCCGGAACTAACTAATCAATTCGCTATGACAACTTGCTTCCATCCGGATTTGCACATTGTTAGTGATCTTAATTACATACATCGCTATCATGTTTGAAGATCGACACGCCCAACAATTCAAAAAAAGTAGATGGCCTGGCCTAATCTCCAAGCATCAAACTCTTTGAAGATCACCGAAAACTCATCTTGCAGCTTCGAATCACTTTTGGCAAGCTCCAAAACCCAATTGCCAATCCTATCTAAATGTGAGGAAGCTCATATGAACTCCAAAGATAAGAACTTTAGATGTAGAAGTTGATTGAAATGAAGAACGAGGGAATTCAGCAGAAACGGTCAAACCGGGTTCAATCCTTTCTCAAATCAAATGCGAACCAAACAAACCGCAATAAACCCTTAAAATCCGGACCCGGTTCGAACAATTCGGTTGTGCACTCTGCGACGACAGCTTAAGCAGCAAGCAGCACCTCACTCACCGCTTCATTGGTGACGGACGGAGGGGAAGCTCTAATGGCGGCGGCGCTAGAAGATCTGGAAAAGCGGCAATCGCGGATCCTCCAACGCATATCAGATCTTGAACTCTCTCTCCACCTCTCTTCCTCCCTCTCCCTCTCCCTCTCCTCTCCCGCCGCCGACGACGAAGAAGAGCATCGCCGCGTTGACTCTTCCTCCGCCGTATCCGCCACCGTCGAACGCCTCTCCGGCATCCTCCGATCGAACGGCGTCCTCGACTTCGTCTTCAAGGAAGCCCCTTCCGATTACTACGATCGTCCTCTCGAAGCCCGGCGAGACATTGTCGGCGCCGCCTCTATTCACCACCTCTGCAAAAGCATCGTCTTGGTATCCGATTTTCTTTCTTTCTTTCTGTATCCCTCTTCTTTTCGTTGGTACAATTGTCTGTTCGGAATGTGAAAAAGAGGAAATTTGCGACATTTGTTAATCAATTAGGGTGGTTTCATTACTGCATTTGAAGGCCGTTTTAGGAATCTGGATATGCTGAAAACAATTCATCATTTTGATAAGCTGCCTGCTGCTGTAATTATGTTGTTGCTGCCTGGGAATGCCATGGTGTGATTTTGATGTGAATTATTAGGTTTTATTTCGATGCAATTTTCATTTCGAGGTAATGGATTTAATACTGTGTCCCTTATATCAAAACCTGTTGTAGTTCCAACTCTGTGGAGAGCAAGTCTCTCAAAATTTAGGGCTTAAGTGTGCTGTTAGGTTGCATAATTCATTTGAACACCACAGTGTGTAGTGTGGGATTCAATCTCAATGCTGATATTGATGAATTTAGCATTGTAAATTTTGCTAATCGAGTTTTGTGTTTGATCTAACTATTCAAGAACAAGACTTAGAGCCCGTGAACTTCGTGTGACGCAATACAATGACAGTGTGTTTGTTTGTGCTGATAACGAGCTTATAAAATATATGTTGGGCGTGCCAAATGAACCCTTAAACCAATATATGCTTGTTCTGTCATTGATCTACAGCAATCAATGTGCTGTATAATACATTACCGCAACCCACTTCTTAGCATGCAAATAGGTTAGAAACCAATCAGTCATAGTTATGTGTTATGACATTGGCGACACACATAATACTGTATTATTTTATAGCTTGTAGTAGCATATTTTGTTTTATACGGAGTTTATTGGCAATTAGATGTATAGTGCTTATCTGATGCAGTGCTCCGCATATAACATTCAAATCTAATGTTATGGAACTTTTTTGTGATGTTTTGTGCTTGTTGAGATATTTCATCCTTTAGGATGCTATATGCTCGTAGAAAGATCAATGGCCACACAAGTGAATTTCTGAATTATTGTTTATTTTATCTATTTATTTATTGTTGTTGTATTATGTTCTTCAGGTCAATACTCAAGCCCAATCTCATGTAATTGATTGCAGTGATCGCAAGAATTCAAAGTTTTATATGGTTGTAGTTCAGGTACTTTTGAATTTGTTAATGTTTATTAGAGTTTCTATGCCTTTGAATTTTGAGTGTGTGATTTTGCAATTTTTGCTCATCTTCCTGTGCAGTACACTGCTCGGTTCAATGCTGAAATGGTGAAGAATTTTCTTTATTCACTCAATAATGGCAAAGTTCCGAAAAAGAAAATCAACAGTATGTATTCGTTACATGCATATTTTAATCTTATTGTAGAAAAAGAATACATATGCCAGAAAGGAGGAGGTTATGGATAGTATATGAACTTTATTAGCCCTACTTGCATTTCATTTTACCTCCCTTTTGCTGATCATATTATTCAGGCAATTCTACAATGATCAGAGTCATGGTATCTTCCATTAGCACTCTATGTGGGTGCCTGTTCTTGAATGTACATTTACAGACTGATTATTTTGTGCAGTGAGGCTTGCACCCGAGGAGATCTCAACCAATTTGACTGGATACGGACACAATGCAGTGACCTGTATTGGTATGAAGATTGACATACCGGTACATGCATCCTCTTCTGTAGGATAATTTAAGTTCTCAGTAGACATTGTTTTTCACATCCCACGGCTTTAGTTACTTGTGCGATTAAACATGTTTCAAGTATATACATAAGAATTAAGAAGTTTATTGCAAGTCAGCTTTTTGGTAAAAGTTCCTCAATCTGATTTCAATATTGAGAGTTCCTAAACATAAGTTGCATATATACATAAAAAGTTTATTGCAAGTCAGCGCTTTCGGTTTATATTCATCTTTCGTTTGTGTATACATGCAATTTTTGTTTTGAGGGTGCTGTCATATGTATATGTTTTGAGGCTTTATGAAGCAGATTACAAATATTGATTTCAATAAAGCTTGGCTATGTGATGTGTCAAAATTGATGACAAATAATGCAAAAAACTCAACTTGCATAATTATCCTTTCATCGTTTTCAGGTTATACTGGATGAAGCTATTACCAAACTTTCTCCCGACTTCTTCTGGTTGGGAGGCGGAGAAGTTGATTTGAAATGGGGCATCCGGACCTCTGAATTCATTCGCATTGTGAACCCATTTATTTGTAGCTGCAGCGCTACCTGATCTCTTGGGAAATATTCTATCTTGCATCCCCAACGATGACGATTGTTCTGATTGTTCTGCCTGTGGAACTCATCATAACATTTGTATCTAATGGATAGCACTTCTTTGTGATAGTTTCTACTTACTGAGATACATGTGTAATTTTTAGGAGATGAGTTTGCTACTCTACATTTCAGTGACCTTTCATCTTGTAGGAATGTGACCAGCCCAATGAATATATTTTTTTTATCTATTGATTTATTGTTATTATAATTTTTTACTCAATCTTCCTGTGTGCTCATGTACTGAGATTTGAATCACAACAAAATGCAGTTCGTCGAGTTGCCATAACCTCAACGAGACCCTTGGTAACGTTCATTCTTGTTCAGATTGCTCAATAATTGTTCGTCGTTAACTGCTCTTACTTCAGAACAACAACTGACAAAAGGGGTGGCGAATTCTTTTTTGCAAGAAGGTAGATGTATGCTTGAAATCTTCATTCCAGTGCTGAAACAAATAACAAGTCTAAATCCTATGATCCTGGAGCCGACAATGTAAATAAATAAAGAGAATGACAAGGCTAAATATGCTTGAATATTGTAGCAACAAAATAAATCCAACCAGTAATCATAGAAATGCATACATTTAGTAGAGAAATACATAATCAAACTAAATAGTAGAAACGCATATTGGATCCGGAAAAACAAGGCTCTCCACAAAGTCGAAAGCCAAAGAGGTTGTAGATCCCCAAAAGTTGGAAGTGATAAGGGTGCAGCCATGTTTGGGGTCATAATACATCAATTCATAATCGGTATCAGGATGCATACCTGAAACTAGCAGCTTGCCACAATCTTCCAACATAGTGTGGACTTTCCATATCCATACCTCATTCATAAGGTTAAAGCTGAAGATCTTCCTCCACGATCCATTTTGCATTGTCCATAAATCACATGATCCATTAGGAGAACCAGTTTGGCCTTGCTTCCAGTGCACAACTGAAAGAGATTCTTTCCACTTGCAAATATTGAACTCATCCCGCCGCGACCCTGACAACATTAACACTCGTACCGGTTCAGGAAACTCAATTTCTCCCAACTTTTCATCCCCAAAATCAAAGAAAAGTATAGCTTTGGAGATGTATGACTGATCAGTGCATATCACCCAGTGAGCCACTCCACCTATCAGGACCTGTTGGGTATCAAAGTTGGAACTGTAGCAGCTTCTGATGCAGCCAGCATCGACTTCCGTCCATGCCGGTTTCGTAGAGGATAAAAGTGAAGCCATTCTGTAGCGCCCAAGCCGAAATACCACAATTTTGAAATCGTTGTTTGAAGGATTAATCCAGAAACCACAGTACTTTAACCCAGCACCTTTTTGAGAA
Organism: Persicaria maculosa; assembly: GCA_963922045.1. Classification (NCBI taxonomy): domain Eukaryota; kingdom Viridiplantae; phylum Streptophyta; class Magnoliopsida; order Caryophyllales; family Polygonaceae; genus Persicaria; species Persicaria maculosa. Next base: position 9,163,160 of record OY998257.1, read on the forward strand.
ATCCAAGTTTGAGGCACAGGAACCCTAAAACACCGATGGATCGCAGGGTTCCACAAGAAGAGTCGGTCACAGTTGTTAAAGAGACAAATTACACCATGAACGCCTCCAACAACTATAAAATGTCTCTTTGTGCGTCCAAGAAATTGATCGACACTTGTTTTGAAACTATGGTAGGAAGGGAGAGTGCGCGGATCAAGGAAAGCATAGTCCCGACAGTAGTTTTGTGCGATGAGGCAGGGCGTTTGGACGGCAAGGTGGTCTAGGACAAACCATTTGGAGGCGATGAGTTGTTTCCACGAATTGCACACACATCGGCATCGCATTAGGGCTTCAACGGACAGCCGCTTGAGAATGGAAGCCAATAATTCATCGTCAATGTAGTTCGACATTGAAGACTATCTGTATTATACAACAGGTGATCCACACACAAAGCCCTAATTATGTATAAGCAAAGCAAAGCAAGCAATTGTTTGTTTGTATGGAATTTAGGGCAACAAATAAGACGAAATATGAGGTTGCAGAGATTTGGCTTCTCTTTGCAAATGGATCAACCAAATCTTAATTTAATTCCTATTCTAATAAGAAAGAGGTGTAACCTTTACGCAGGAGCAAAACAGCGACAAAGAGTAAGCTTTCAAAAAGATATCAATAAAAGACTGGCATCCATTCCCAAATAGGTTGTATTATCAGAAATTATCAGGGGGTCAGATAATTCGCATACACAAAGATAATGGTAAAACAGATTCTGTAGTTCAAACAGAATGCTTTGCAGTACTTGCAGGTATAAGACTGGCAGTAGAACTCGGAATACAGAAAACAATTATTGAAAGCGACTCTGCAACTGTTATCAATGCCATTAACCAGACAAATAACACACCATGGGAGATTTCTCAAATAATCGAAGACATACAGGCCCTAAGAAAGGAGTTCGAGTTTATCAAATTTCAGCACTGCTACAGAGAAGCGAATGGTGCAGCTGATTTCATTGCAAAATCAGAACTGAGCTGTAATTCTATCCTAGAGTATAGTTGCGAATTTCAGAACATCATCTTTCTAGATGATCATGGATACTTTTAGTATCCAAATTTTTGCCTACTGTAAAAAAAAATATCAATAAAAAGATATCAATAAAAGATATCAATAAAAGGTGAACTTATATGACAAAAAGATGTCAATGAAAGGGAAATAAATTTTTTTTTTGTTTTTTAATTATTCAATTAAAAAACGCAATAGAATTATTATTTTATGAAAATAAAATAGGGGAAATAAGTTGAACCCATAAGTTGAACCCAAGAGTCGATATCTATAACAATTCTGGTCTTTCAGACCTCATTCGTAATGATGCTGCTGTCGGGTAGAGTTGCTCACCCGAATTCTTTCGCAAAGTAGGATAGTTGATGTACACTACCTGCCAAAAATTCCAAAGTTCAACTTTAGCAATACTACAATTTTGTACAAGAATATCTATATTTTCTATAACTAATTGATTTCAATATATAGATGGTTTCGGCAAATATCACTTACTTTAATCTCTATATTTTCGGTAAATATATTAATTGTGTACTAGAATCTCTATATTTTCTATATAATTAATTGATTTCAATAGATGGTTTCGGCAAATATCAGTTTAGATTAGGAAGCCTCCAGTTAGAATGTAACTAGATCATGGAATGTGGTATGCTCAACGTTGATAGAGCGAATGCCCATTCACTGTTTAAAAGTCCTCGTTGCTTTGAAATCTCTTAAGATGTATCACTAGTACGTTGCAATCCATATATAGTACATTTCTTGTGTTTCTACCATCAAGTGGTCCTTTATTGTTCCCTCCAACATCAAGTGTAACCGATATTAGGCAATCATAATATTAGGCAATCATTCACATCAATCATGCTAGTTAGTCACCGATCACATAATTCCCGAGTTAGTCCCGAAAACTGATTTGAAAACCAAGTAACCGATTAAAACGTTCGACCTTAAAAGCTCATGAAGTTCGCTTCCCGAAACTCCCAAATCAGACCCTTAAATCAGTTCTTGAAATCTCCCAAAAGCGTTGAAAACAAGTCGTGAAAACGATCGTCGAAAACGTCAAGAAACGGAGTCAAAACGGTCGGACAAGGAGTCAGTCGCGGCCGCGAGATGGGCTCTCGCGCCCACGAGACTCGGCGTCTCAGAAGGCTCTCACGACCGCGAGCATCTCGCGCCCGCGAGATCTCGAGTCACGGCCGTGAGTCTAGGGTCCCCTCCTAGGGCATCCCAGACTCCACCTCGCCGCCGCGAAACCCCCTTTTCGTGGCCGCGAGCAAGAACCCTAGACAGGCTGTTCTTCCTCGCGGTCGTGAGCTCCTTCTCGTGGCGGCGACTACGGCCCTGAATCCTTGATTCAAGGGTCGTTTGTGACCTATTTTGAAGTTGTTTGAAGCTCCCCTTTTTCCCAATTTTTTCCATGACATCCAGGCACATGTTAGTACAAAAATAGCTTGAAAAACATGAGGATTTGAAGAAATTTCTCACCCAATACTTCCTTGCTTCATTTTCTCTTCTCCCGGGTGGCTCTTGAGGCGATTTGAGGTTGAATCTCCTAGATCCGCTTGTTGGGTGAGTGAGAGGAGTTAGTTTGCGAATAAAAGAGAGAACTTGGAGGGTTTGGAAGTGAAAGGAAGAGAAAAGGTGCCAACTTACCCTTCCTAGACTGAAAACCGAACAAATGGACTCCGGGGCTTCGATCCTTGGCTTTCGGGCTATTGTGTGGCTCCAAAGGACCTCCTTGGACTCCTTGGAAGAGGGAGGTAGCTACTGGACTCCTTGGGCTCCTTAGATCTCGAGGTGGAGAAGAAAAGAGGTGGAGAGGTGGTGGTTTGGTGGTGGCGCCGAGAGGAAGAGAAGGGAGGAGAGAGGACTCTCCTTGGTGTTTGGTGTGGTGGCTTGGGAGATGGGAGGGTGGCTGAGGTGGTGGTTATTTGGGGCGGCACAAGGGAGAGAGAGGAGAGAAAAGAGAGTGTTTTAGGGTTTGTGTTTGTGGGAGAATGAGGCTTCCAAAGCTCTCTTCACTTTTTAGATAAGATGGGTGTCTTGAGGTGAGATTTCAAGTGGGAGTGATGTCAAGTGTCTATCCTCTTCACTAGATGGTTTGGGGATGGGAGTGAAGATAAAAGAGGGATTGTCTCTTTCCAAAAGAAGGGCATACAAAGAAGGAGGGAAGGAAAAGGTGTTTGTGGGTATCTCCTCCAAATAGGGCAAGCATCTTGACCAATTCAAAATCCACCACATGTGATCACTTGGGGTTAGGGTTTGGCATGGGGCATCTCGGCTATGGTTAGGAGAGTAGGAGTGCGGGTCTTGGTTCCGACGTTGTAAGCTTGAATCCCGAGGGGCGTCCCTAAATTAGTCCCCGATGTTAGCATTTCAATTCTCGCTCTCTCTTCCGCGAAATTAGATTTTAAGAACCGAGAATCGAGGTTTCCATGTTAGTTTTCAAAATTTTAGTTAGGTCGGAAATTCGCTTCACGAGGTCAAAGTCCGAGCTAGAGAGTTTTTCCGCTAAATTCCGCTTTAAAATTCATTTTGATTTCCTTTTTCCGAGAAATTAGGATTTAAAAATTCAAGCCTTTACAATATATATATATATATATATATATCCGAGAAATTAGGATTTAAAAATTCAAGCCTTTACAATATATATATATATATATATATATATATATATATATATATATATATATATATATATATATATATATATAGAGAGAGAGAGAGAGAGAGGGTTGCGCTCCGGTGAAAACCAAAATTGCGGTAAAAACCTGTGAGGACCGGCTTTTTAGCCCCGTTCACTAGCTTTATAGCCCGGTTATAAATAGAACCGATCTATAAGGTCACATATTTTAGCCCGGTTCTGAATAAAACTGAGCTATAAAGTCACTAATGTAATTTTAAAACATGAGTTTTCAGCACGGTTTTTAGGTTTAACCGATATATAAAGTCATGTGTTATTTTAAAACTGGAGTTTTTAGCACGGTTTTTAGGTTGAACTAAGTTGGAAAGTCACTATGTAATTGAGGTTTTTAGCACGGGTTTCAAATAAACCAAGCTATAAAGTAGTCCTCACGGTTTTTACCGCAATTTGAGGTTTTCACCGGAGTCAATCCCTATATATATATATATATATGAGGACCTTTTTTCAATGTTTAGGCTTGGCATGCAACGCAAAAGACCCTTGCTCGTCAAGGATATCTGACACACCACCAGACGTGCACGACACCGAAGAGCCTCTGTGCATGGCAAGGGAAGGGGCAGACAAAACCACCGGAGGGCCAACCTTTCAGCCACACACGCAGAGGAGCCCGAAGGGATGGGAGGGAGACTAGTAAATGCAAAGATGGTGACGACGGCCAAAAGGAATTGGAGACGTCGAGATCGAAAGCTTAGGGACGAAATGGTTGGGTCAAGGAGATGAACTAGAAGTGAGGAAGCCTGGCATGCATAGGAGCTCGATGGGAAGAGAGGGGGACCAGTACTGGCGAAGTCGGTAAACGGTGGCCAAAATGAACCGGAGACGCCGAGATTGAAACTTGAAAGCGAAGATACGAATTGGTTGGGCCATGGAGACGAAGCAGAGGTGAGGACGCCTGAAAAGGGGTTAATCGACATGGGAGACATGGGTTAGAGTGGGAATCGTATCGAGTCCCGAGGTAATCCTAAAATTTCAGGTTGAAGGCATCGGTGGCCGTCGAAGAGAGAGGAAGAGGAGGCCGGCATCGACGCGAAGAGGGAAACAAACAGATTTGTGCAACCCCAAACATCCCATAGTGTCGGGTTATGGAGAGATTGGGAGATCGATGTCAGCTAACGGAGACCAGAGGCGACTAACACGACGTCAGTGAGCACTGCAGGTGGCAAGGGTGGTGGTCGGCCAAGGTTTGGTGGTGGCGGTGATCACCGATCTGGAAGAGGGGTTGAAAAAGGAAGGGTGTTGCTCCCTCTTTCTAGATCTTCTAGAGAGAGCAGAGAGTTTCTCTGAACAAGGTTTGCAAATAGATACACCTTCGTAAATAAAGAAATCAGCTCATAAAAAAAAGAAATAAATAAAACTTTTTCCCAAATATATTTCTTTTTTTAGTACTCTCACAAAGTCTAACGGTCACATGCTCGCACTCTAAAACTTCTCCCCTTCAGAGAAGATTTCTTCACTCTCTCAACTTTGTTGGGATGAAAAAAATTGTCATCCCACATCGGTTGTGGGTGGTATAACGACACAAAATATAAGGGTGGTGAAAGCCCTACACAATGGCTTAAATTTTTATGCTAGAAGGGTGAATCCCAACCTTATAACCAAAAATAAAATAAACCCGACACGACTTCCGTTTTCATTCGACTTGTTTCTCGGAATTTCACAAACTCCAATGGAGGAAGCCCCTCTCTCAAAGCCCTATACTTCTCCCTTTCTATCTTTCCCCCAAATCCTCTGCGATTCCTCTCTTGCGCTCTCTCCCTCGTCTAGTAAGATCGCTATTGAGATTGATATTGGTTCGCAAGAGTTGGGTTGAAACAATTCAATCTGTCGAACTCAAATGCACGCATGCTCTACTTCAGAAAAACCCCTTGTTGATTGAGTCTGACATGCCTCCGCTCTTCCACTTGGATCCGTCGGAACTAATGGAGACCAGTATCATGAATCGACCCCTAGAGGTAACAAAGGATTACAAGCTTGTTGGGATATGCTGCTATTGGGGGATGCAGAGGAAAAAGGGCGGATCTTCTTGGTTTCTTTATTAAACCCTTATAGGGATCTTTTAGTCTGATCGCTTGTAAATTCTTTGAAACCGATGAGATGACTGCGTTTAGTTATCGTTCATCCACAAGACTATGCGGTGAGATTGATAGCAATCCGAGGCAGTCCTACATCTCCACCGTTTGACCGCCCTTTCATGAAATTTTTAGACTAATTAGCTATGTGGTAATCAATGACTTTTGATATTGAGATGGATACGTCAAGGATACACTCATACACTAGAGGAGAACACTTATTCCTTTGTTATTCTTTCTTTTGATTTCTCCATGGAAGCTTTTGGGATTGTACTCTATTCTCCCGCAAACAGCATTTCATTGAGAAATTCAATTGGCTTGAAAAACTGAGTCTGATCTCACTTGGTATGAAGGATGACGCCTATGTGTACTCCCCTTCAATGTGAAACTCCACCAAATGGTGTGTTATACACTTTCATTCATCAAAGAATCAGATGTACAACAAGGGCAATTGTGGGCTGTAATTTTGAGTCGTGGCGAGGGTGAAAAGGAGGTTGGTCAGCGATATCAATTTGAACTACTCCCCGTTAATGATGAATATATTGAAACAAAGGGATCGGTGCTTGAGCAATCATGTCAACAATATGTGCTAATCACTCCGGTCAATTTTATATGATGTTTTATGGAAATTAATTTGATCACAAATGTAAGACTTTTCAGCCTATTTAATTTCCCCTAATTTCTTTTCAATATCACATTAAATGTCATGAGATGGATGCAGAATTTTGGCCCCAAAGGTATTACTCCATACTCCACACTCCATTATTTTAGTTTGAAAACTACTCCATATTTGCCATTAATTAGTGTGTCAGGATGAATAATTTTCTTTTTAGTTACCGATTCTAGAAAACTTTGTCCAATACCCCACTGAGTACTATTTTTCTTAATTAGTGTGTCAAAGGTTAAAACATCAGTATATATTTGATCAGAGGGAGTGAAACATTAGATACCACATATTGTTACAACATAGTGTAATGTAGAGTAGAAGCAACATTATATACCACATATTGTTATAATTTTTTATTCAATCTTCATCTATAGTGTAGGAGCAATCTTCCAATACAGTATGGACTTTCCATATTCATACCTCATTCATAAGGTAAAGCTAAACATCTTCCTCCACGATTCATTTTGTATTGTCCAGAAATCACTCCAATATGAGCACCAGATTTTGGAATAAGGCTTTGCTTCTAGGGCACAACTAAAAGAGATTTTTTCCACTTGCAAATAGTAAGATCGCTAATGGGATTGTGATTGGTTCACAAGAGTTGGGTTGAAACGATTCGATCCGCCGAACTCAAAAACATGCATGCTCTACTTCAGAAACCCACCTTGTTGATTGGGTCTGACATGTCGCAGCTCTTCCACTTGGATTCGTTGGAACTAATGGAGACCAGTATCTTGAATCGACCCCTGGAGATTTTTTTCGAAGGATCACAATCTTGTTGGGACATGCAATGGAGTTGTGTACCTATGCAACAATCAAGATTTCCTCCTCTAGAACCTGTTGCATAGCTCACCGATTAAGGTTGTTCTGCTTGTCATGATGCTGATATTGGGGGATGCAGAGGAAAAAGGGCGGATCTTCTACAATAAGCTCCCTAAATGTAAGGAGCAACTCCTAACAATGTGACTTATTATGTTTCATATGAACATTCAATACTTAATTGACATGTTGTGAAATGAAATAACTCCACTAACCTATTTTTTCTATTTTCAGTTGTGAGAAATAGGTTTGTTAGTTTTCTTCCTCTTCCTTCGAATTTGATTGTTTTTAAGTTCAATTGATTGATTGAGAATCAAATTAGATTAGAATTTGTGGATTTGAGAATCAATTTGGGGAATTTTGATTAGGGTTTGTGATTTACGAGAAATAAGTTTGTTAGTTTTCTTCCTCTTCCTTTGAATTTGATTATTTTTAAGTTCAATTGATTGATTGAGAATCCAATTAGATTAGAATTTGTGGATTTGAGTATCAATTTGGGGAATTTCGGTTAGGGTTTGTGATTTATGAGAAATAGGTTTGTTAGTTTTCTCCCTCTTCCTTTGAATTTTATTGTTTTTAAGTTAAATTGATTGATTGAGAATCAATTTAGATTAGAATTTGTGGATTTGAGAATCAATTTGGGGAATTTCGATTAGTGTTTGTGATTTGTGAGAAATAAATTTGTGTATTTTTATGGGTTGTGTACTTGTGTAAAGTCTTTTTTATCGAAAAAAAAAATTAGCCCCCCTAAACAAATTTCTGGATCTGCCACTGATATGATGTGAGCTATTACAAGTGTTTTTTCAGGGCTATTTATCGATTTCGTTGGAGCGCACCCCAGGTATTCGATGAAATGTCTAATTGGCTGTGAATAGAATGATTTGATTAGCTGCCACTAACAGAGTCCCTTGGAAATTTGTCAACTGCTATGTGATTCATTGCTAGTTTGCTACCATCAATCGGAATGAAGTTCACATGCTTAAGACAAGGCAAGGGTTACCATTTCCCCCCATCCCACATAGTCGACCTATGTGGGTTCCGAATCTTGATCGATTGCCCTTTGGACCTCTCTGCTCTATCGGCATTTGCCCCCGTTGCTGCATATTTGGGAAAAAGGGAATATGGGGCCTCTGATTTGAGCCCCTGTCTAAATGCAGTTCCATGTTACAAAACTGTCAACAGCTTGCACTTGTGGGACACTTCTTTCATCAATGTTGTCCTGATATCGAGTGCAATGGGGATGCTTGGGCTGCCGTTCTTGACCCGAGAGAAGGGTTTCTCAAGTAAGATATATGCAAGTGAAGTGACGATGAGGCTGGGCCAGCTCATGATGGATGATCTCATCTCAATGCACAAAGAGTTCAGGCATATATATGGACCTGAGGATTCTGAATGGATGAAGTGGGTGGAGCTTGAAAGGCTTCCCCTTGCATTGAAAGAGATACTTCTAGGCAAAGATGGGAGTGAGTTAGGAAGTTGGTTGTCGCTCTACAGCACAGATGACATGAAAGATTGCATCCGACGAGTACAACCATTGAGGTATGGTGAAGAAGCTTGTTACAATGGCACATTGGTCATAAAAGCTGTCAGCTCAGGTTTAGAAATTGGAGCATCTAACTGGACAATAAGCACTCCGAAGCTAAACGTGGCTTACATCTGTAGTTCAGTGATTGGCTCATCTCAAGCAATGGATTTCGATTATCGCTCTCTTCAAGCCCATGATGTTATTATATATTCGGATGCCGCCACTTTCAAGCAAGTAGACGCAGATATAGAGGATGTTAATATTTATCAGGAGTCATCTGTTGAGTTACTACTACTTTGTTCTGATGAGACTCTAACAGAAGAGTTTGACAAAGTAGCATTTTATATGTTCATGTGCGTTTGATGCCCTTAGGTCTGGCGGTTCAGTTCTCATTCCGATTGGCCTCCTGGATGTGATTTTGCAGGCTGCTGGAGCAGATATCAACTCATCAAGAACTCTCTACTTTGAGGGTTCCCATTTTCATGATCTCTTCTTCTGTCTCGGAAGAGTTGTTGTCATTAACGAACGTCATGCCAGAATGGCTGTCCAAACAGAAGCAGGAGAAGTTGTTTGTCGGTGAGTCGTTTTTTGCCCATGTAGATCTCTTGAAAGAGAATAGGATGCATCTTATTCCCGACATTTGTTCCGCCAAACTGTTGAAAGTGTGGCAAGAGCCGTGCATAGTTTTGTGTCCTTACTAGAGCCTAAGACTAGGTCCTGCTGTTCATTTGCTTCGACGCTGGAGGGGTGATGAGAACTCATTGCTCGTGCTAGAGGATGGTGTGGATCCTGATCTGACGCTTATTCCTTTCAAACCAATGAAGATGAAGGTCCTTCAGTGTTCATTTCAGTCCAGGATCAGACTACAGAAGATTGTTCCCTTGATGGAGAAGCTGCAATCGAAGTTGGTTTTGCTCCCTGAAGTTTTGACAAAGTTTGTTCGTACCCCAAATCCAGATTCATTTTCATTCCTTCACTATTCAGAGAATGACACAGTACGCATACCGAAACTGAAGATGAGCTCAGAATGTGAGATTGCAGCAGACTCTCCTTCCCAGTTCCAATGGAGAACTCTAAAGGATAATGACGCAAATATCACGAGACTAAGAGGGGAGCAAACAGCCGCTACTGCTAGGGACTAAGCCAAAACAGCTTCGACCATTGTTGCACTGGGGAACCCTCGACATCGGGAGGCTGGTGACAGCACTTGAGAAAATGGGCATTAACGGATCTGTTGATCAAGCCGGAATAGATGGGTCAGACACATCTTTTGTGGTGCATGTGGCTGAGCCTGAAAAGGCTTTGATAGAGGTAAAATCAAAGTGTGTTTTGATAAGCACCAACGACGAACGACGAGGAGTTAGCCTCTATGGTCTTTGAAGCAATTGATAATTCCTTGGATGGCATCTAAAGGGGAGATCGAAGCAAAAAAAAAGTTAGCAATAGGTTAAGGAGGAACGAACTATATCACAAGTTTAAACTGCTATATTGAGGAAGCTTGAAGTACTCTAATATACAGATCTACCATTGCTATTTAAGATACAAATGTAATATACACACCAAATGAAGATGACCACCAATACTTAATTTTATGTGCAGCTAACAATCTAATACAAATTAATCGTAGTTGGGTCGATTGGTTCTCGCACAAAAACTGTCAAAGACAGGCATCTGATGAAAATCCACAAAACTCATGAGCCCTAATATAATCAATCTTTTCATATCAAATATTGGGTTAGAATTTTTTTTTAAATCAAATATTGGCTCGCACTTACGGCCTTTACGTCAAATACTTGGATGCAAGGTTATACAGCATCGATGATAATAATTAATTAAGAATTTTAAATTCTTAGTTTGGATAAGAAAATGGAAATTCTTTTTGCAGCTTCAAGGATAAAATGAATATACAAAAATAGGAGCTTCCTTCAAACTGTAAATTATCGTTGTGCCACAAACTTTTTGGTTAATGAAAGAAATGAAAATTTCTCATCTAGCAAATTCATAGCACAATTGAATCCATTCATCAACTGCAAAAGAAGTTAAAAGGGAAATTCCGGTTGGTGCGCCTGAGGTTTTGGCTATTCCGGATGGTGTCCCACAGTTTTTGTTTTTCCGGATGGTGCCCCTAAGGTTTTACAAAAGTTCGTCTAAATGTTTTCACTTTTTCATAAACAAAAATGAATCTTTATTTTTTCAATATTGCATAAAATCACCCTTTACTTTTAAATTGCATATGATTATCTATATTTTTACTTTTAAATCATATGCAATTTAAAAGTAAAGGGTGATTTTATGTGGTGTCATTGGCTTTTAAATCATATACAATAAATTGTGAAAATAGTGGACGAGTTGGTAATAGATCCTTCCGGATGTGGTGTCATTGGCTTCAATAATCCCTTCTATTGGCTTCTTAGAACCCAGGTGTGGTTTGAAGATGATCTTATTCTCATTTTGTTAATGACTGGTCAATAATATGCTTGATGATGCGTACTTCTAAGAACAAAAAATTTTCATCCTAAAAGTTTGATTCATTAAGTTGTTCACATTGGATTTGCAACAATTTAATTCAAGTACTTTTGTTTTTTGAGCCTGCTTTTGGGTTTTGGCTACTCTCTAATCTCTATCACAGGAAAATACTCACACGCTCTTCTTAACTCCATCATATTGTCCACAAATCTCTTTGTTTTCTTCTGTCATTGCTAATGCAAGAATGAGATTTAGTATGATGTATGCTATCATAGTTTCTAAATCTTATTTTCGGTTGGTCAGCTTTGAATTTCACACGGGCTTGCATTTGATGTTATGTGAATGTTTGGGAGAGTAACCTTCTGTGGGGAACTCAGTTTGTTGAATCGCTAGTGTTGATCTATTCTGATCACTACACAATTAGCCGGAAGCATTTACATATGTCCAACACTATAGGACCATGTTTTGCTTCTTAGCCTGGCAGCCACATCTTCATTTTTACACTTGCCTACCTGGAAGCCTCCAGTTAGAATGTAGGATTGTGAAATATGCTGTCTGTGTAAAATTGATGCTGAACGTCGATAGAGAGAATGCCCATCATTGTTTAACAGTCCTCATTGCTTAGAAATCTCTTAAGATGTATCACTAGTTGTCTATAGGTTGTGTAAGAAACAAATGAGTCCAGAGGTTCACATTTGTGACTCTCCCTCTTCTTCTGAGTTTTTTACTTGGTCTGTCATGTATGTTTCTTAATATTGTGGACCTTTGACCTTTTTTATAAACATATTTATCCTTGTTGTAATCAATGTTACAACTCCCTGCCTAATTCCTATATAAGCAGATTATGCTAATGGCAGTTTAGCCACCAGAGAAATGCATATATTTCGTATTGACATGGACAGAAATAAAGAGAATGCATATATTTCGTATCACATAACTTATCACCAGAGAAATACACAATCCTAACTATATAGTAGAAACACATATTGGATCCGGAAAAACAAGGCTCTCCACAAAGTCAAAAGCCAAAGAGGTTCTATATCCCCAAGAGTTAGAAGTGATAGTGGTGCAGCCATGCTTGGGGTAATAATACAGCAATTCAATATCGGTATCAGAATGCTTACCTGAAACTAGTAGCCTGCCCGAATCTTCCAACACAGTGTGGACTTTCCATATCCATACCTCATTCATAAGGTTAAAGTTGAACATCTTCTTCCACGATCCATCTTGCATTGTCCATAAATCAATGCCATTATGAGAACTATTTTTGGAACCAAGGCCTTGCTTCCAGTGCACAACTGAAAGAGATTCTTTCCACTTGCAAATATTCAAGTCACCATACCATGACTCTGACAATGACACTCGTACTGGTTCAGGAAGCTCAATTTGTCCCAACTTTTCCTGCCCAAAATCAAAGAAAAGTATAGCTTTGGAGAGAGAGTCAACAATGTATATCACCCAGTGAGCCACTCCACCGATCAGGACCTGGGCATCAAAGTTGGGAGTGCAGTAGCCTCTGATGCAGCCCATATCGACTTCTGTCCATGCCGGTTTCGGTTTTGTAGAGGAGAAAAGTGAAGCCCTTTTGTAGCGTCCAAACCGAAATAGCAAAATTTTGAAATCCTTGTTTGAAGGATCAATCCAGAAACCACACTCAATCCAAGTTTCAGGCACACGAACCCTAAAAGACCGATGGATCGAAGGGTTCCACAAGAAGAGGCGGTGAGACAAATTACACCATGAACGCCTCCAACAACTATAACCTGTCTCCTTGTGCATCCACGAAATTGATCGATACTTGTTTTTAAACTATGGTAGGAAGGGAGGGTGCGTGGATCAAGGAGCATAGTCCCGACGGCCGTTTTGTGCGATGAGGCAGGGCGTTTGGACGGCCAGGTGATCTAGGACAAACCAATTGGAGGCGAGGAGTTGCTTCCACGAATTGCACACACATCGGCATCGCATTAGGGCTTCAACGGGTAGCCACTTGAGAATGGAAGCCAATAATCCATGGCAAATGTAGTTCGACATTGATACACCGGGTGATCCACAAAGCCCTAATTCTGTATGAGTCGTACTCCTAAGCAAAGCAAAGCAAAGCAAGCAATTGTTTGTTTGTATGAATTTAGGGCTACAAATAAAACGAAATATGAGGTTGCAGAGATTTGGATTCTCTTTGCAATGGATCAGGGACAAAGAGTAAGAAAGAGGTGTAACCTTTACGCAGGAGCAAAACAGGGACAAAGAGGAAGCTTTCAACACACCAGTCCGGTCGTGCTGACACCAGAAGAGGAAGATAAGAGTGACGCCGGTCGCCGGAGAGTTCAACAACAATATCACTGTGCTCAAAATTCATGGAACAGACTATAACTGATCATGTTATAAAATCTATCTATTATAATAAAGAAAAAAAATCCTCCTTAATTAAAATAATATAACAAATGTTGAACTATTATATCTATTAATTATATATAATAAAGCAAAAAAATCATCCTTAATTAAAATAATATAACAAATGTTGAAGATAGATTTTATCAATTTTTTATACACTTCACTTAGTTAATTAGTTAAGATAAGATTTTATCAAATTTCATTAGATATGATTTTTTCTCACTTTATCAATACAGTATAATAATATAATTTAATCGAATCTTTCATTTTTTAAAAATTGATTATCCAAAGAATCAGTTCTCTTTGCGTTTTCTTTGTGTTAACTTATTTTGTATTTTGTTTATGCCTTTTGTTCATTTTTCTTATTGTTCATTTTTCTTATTTTGAAATTGAGTTTAGGGTGAATTTAATATATCACATCTATATTTACCTGAAGAAGTTAAGGAAGAAGGGTGTGGGTGGTCCGAAATTTTTTGGAGAGCGATGAGCGAGAGAGCGGTCGAGAAGCCCTGTCCGGCATTCCTTTGCTCATTCCGATGAGCCGCCAGACGAGGACAGCAGTCAGGTACGTGAGCAATCCAGGAAGAGGGTAGTGTTTGGTGTGTCGGAGGAGGTTGTGGTGGAACAGGTACGGGAACACTTCCGGGAACAGTTTCCGGACATTAGGGAAGGTCTGAACAATCATCCCCTTCCCAAGGCAAACTACAAGGAGACACTGGTGGGGAATGCAGGAGCAGGGTTCAACAAACCGCACACCAACCCTGTCTATGGAGAGGGGGCGAAGGGTGATGGTTACGCAACTGATGACGATATCCTAGCAGAAGAAGAGGACCCCCAGTGCCCTACAATTGTGCTTAGCCGTGCAGAGAAGCTTGCCCTGAGAAAACCATGGGAGGACACACTGATCATCAAGCTGTTCGACAAGGGGCCTGGCTACATGCAATTACACTGCAGGCTATCGCAGAAGTGGGGACTCCGCTCACCTTTCTCCCTAGTGGATCTCGGAAATGACTACTACATAGCGCGGTTCTCGAATCACGCTGACTATGACCACGTTGTCATGGAAGGTCCCTGGATGATCGGAGATAATTATCTTGCGATAAGGGAGTGGGTACCAAGATTCGATGCCGAAGTCGAAGCTATCAAGACGCTGACAGTCTGGGTACGAATTCCGAACCTTCATATTGAATACTTTGATCCGAGGCTGCTCCATCGGATTGGAAGCAAGATAGGGAAGGTTAGGAGAGTGGACAATACAACGACATCGGCAGACCGTGGAAGGTATGCCAGACTTAGTGTGGAAGTCGATCTAAGCAAGCCTCTCCTGTCAAAATTCAAATTGGATGGGAAAATCTGGTCCATCCAATACGAAGGGATCCGAATGTTATGCTTCAAATGTGGTAGAGTAGGTCATTCAGCCGATGCATGTGAATCGGAAAGGAGCCCATCCCCTATAGGCCACGCAGAGAATGCAAATGCTGCTGCGAAACAAGCCCTTCTAGAGAAGCAGGTTCACGGGGACTGGATGCAGATCAAGAGGAACAATCGGAAAAGGGGAAATGCTCCGGTGAGGGAAGCGGCGAAGGATACCGATCAGGCAACCCGGAAAACTCAAGATGTAACAGAGGGAGTTGATTCCGCCGACGGGGCGCCGATTTCGGAACAGTCAATGGAGAATACTACGGGGGGATCCCAACAACCAATCCAGGAGGGATTCTCGGTGAAGATTGGTTCCTGTTATGATGTTCTGGTGATTGAAGAGGAAAGTGAGAAAGATACGGAAGTCCAAGATAAGGAAAATTGTTTTCAAAAAGGAACAAATCCCGAAAGTTCTGGTGTCCAGGGAGGTAGTACCGGATCAGGAGACGGATATGGTGGGCCCATTCCAGAAGATTCTTCGTCTAGGGCTACCAAGGAAACATCAGTACTCAAGGAATCCTCCATTAATGTGACGGACCAGGCCCACCCCCAAGCACCCCCGTCGAAGCCCTCAAAGACGCCCACAACCAGACAGTCCAATGCAAAACACAATGCCCCACCTATGACCCCAAAATCCACCTACCACTCGTCAACTAGAACATCATCAGAATTTCACCAAGGAAGTCGCAGCGGTCACATTAAAGGCCCCAACTTTGGCTCGAACAAGAAGTTCGGCTCTCCACCTAGGAACAAATTTACTAGACAAGCGGCTGCAGGAGTTCTCTCCAATGAGTATCACAGCGGAAACGATTCGGGTGAACACTCGGAGAAGCTTCCTCCTATCAAGCCGCCGGAGGGGCCCGATATTCGCTCAAGTACCGAGAATTACCAACAGAATAGTTGTGGAGTTCCTACCAGTGATTTCAGAAGTCAGAAGCCTACTGTGTCGGGTGATGCTACCCCAGGACATAGCGAACGCCCTGGATCTCAGTGAAGATTTGGGACCTCGTTTCGATGACCATAGATGGTTCCTCCTTAACCATTGCATAAATATGTTAAACGGTCTTAGTATTCTTGTTTGGAATACCTGTGGAGCAGGGAGTGATAATTTTCTGAATGCTCTCCGTGAGCTAATTAGAGTGCATAACCCGAGCGTTCTCGCTCTGGTTGAGCCAAGAATTAGTGGTGATCAGGCGGACCGCGTTTGTGAGCGAATTGGATTTGATGAATGGCGCCGGGTTGATGCTGAAGGGTTCTCGGGTGGTATTTGGTTGCTTTGGAGATCCAATGTGGTGGAAGTGAGCACGCTGGTTACTCATCCGCAACATATTACGGTGACGATAACTAGAAGGGGAGAGGAGCCATGGATCCTTTCGGCAATATATGCAGCCCCGAGGCCGATCACCAGGGATAGCCTTTGGCGCTCATTGGAAGAATTTGCAGCCCGGAACACCAACCCATGGCTCCTGGTTGGCGACTTCAATGCCACCTTTAATGAGCAGGAACGAACCCGATCGTCTGTGAGCTCTAATAGGGCCTCGCAGACCTTCAGACGGGAAGTGGATAACCTGCAATTGATTGATATTGGCTTCACTGGAATTCCGTATACCTGGTGGAGAGGGAAAGACATGGAGAACAGAGTGATGGCAAGGTTGGATAGGGGTCTTTGCACCGTTGAATGGCAAGACCGGTTCCCCAATGCTCAACTCCATCATCTGTCTGCCCCGCATTCTGATCACTTGCCTCTGCTTGTATGTCTGGACGAAACTAGACAACCCGGGAGTCATCGTCGGCAACCGTTCCGATTCCAAGCCAACTGGTTGCTTCATGGAAATTTCTCCAAACACGTGAAGGAAAGCTGGAAAAGGGATCGAGATGCCCGTGGGGAGTTGAAAGACCTATCCACCACATTGAAAGTGTGGAATAGGGAGGTGTTTGGGAATTTGTTTAAAAGAAAGAGACACATGTGGGCTCGACTTGAGGGAATTAGACGTAAATTGGCTACAAGGATCTCTCGGCACTACCTGGAATTGGAAAAGGAAGTGACCAGGGAACTTGAATTGGTGCTTCAACAAGAACAACTGTATTGGTTTCAGAAATCTAGAGCTAGCTTCCTACTTGAGGGGGATCGAAACACGCGGTATTACCATGTTGCGACGAAGGTGCAGAGGTCTTCTAATCGTGTATCTGCAATGAAGAGGGCTGATGGATCATGGGTGGAGGATAGTAATGAGATCGGCGCTATGGTTTCGGAATTCTTTGCGGAATTATACACTGAGGAGCCCCGTATGGTGGAGCATCCGCTCCCACATGCCTCGGAATTCGGATTCCCTTCGCTATCGGAGGAGCAGGTTCAGTGCTTGGGGGCTGAGTTCAGTGCAACTGATGTTAAGGTGGCGCTTAGTTCCATGGGGCCATACAAAGCACCCGGACCGGATGGTTTTCCGGCAATCTTTTACCAACACGAGTGGGAGACGATTGGGAGTCAGGTCATGAACTCGGTATTGGCAATGGTGAATCAAGGCCATTTCCCAGAAGATTGTACTGATGCACTACTTGTCCTCATTCCAAAGGTACAGAATCCGGAAAAGCCGGCGCAACTTCGACCTATCTCGTTACTCAATGTCATCTTTAAACTAGCTTCCAAGATGATTGTGCAGAGGCTTAAACCCGTGTTGGCTACCTTGATTTCCCCGATGCAAGCAAGCTTTATTCCCGGCAGACAGATTATCGATAACGTGGTTATCGTTCACGAGGTTCTTCATTCGATGGGACTGAGGGGGAGTCGGAAGAGTTGGATGATGGTTAAGATTGACTTAGAAAAAGCATACGATCGAGTGAGATGGGATTTTCTCAAAGAAGCCCTAGTTGCTGCGCACATTCCAGATAACTTGGTGGATGTTATTCTGAGGAGCCAAATGTCAGGGAAGACGAGAGTTTTGTGGAATGGTGAGAAGGCGGGGCAGTTCACCCCTTCAAGAGGAATCCGCCAAGGTGATCCGCTATCGCCCTATTTGTTTGTACTGTGCACGGAATTACTATCACACTTGATAAGCCACGAAGTGACCCAGGAGCATTGGCAACCAGTAGTTATTGGAGGAATTAGCCTGCCACACTTATTCTTCGCGGACGACCTGATACTAATGGGTGAAGCATCAGTCGAGCAGGGCAGGTTGATGAAACGGGTACTAGAGAACTATTGTGCTAGATCGGGCGAGAAGGTGAACTACTCAAAGAGTTCGGTGATTTTCAGTTGGGACGTCCAGGACTCCTTAAAGCAAGTTGTAGCCGATGAGATGGGTATTCATGCATCGTCTGAAGTCGGGAATTACCTCGGGGTGACGATGGCGTGTGGTCGGATGACAAGCAATCGCTACCGCTTCCTGGTTGACAAGGTCGCGTCCAGGCTGAGAGGCTGGCAAGCTAAAACGCTTTCATTTGCAGGAAGGATTACTCTTGCTAAGTCGGTGCTCACCAGCTTACCGATCTACGTGATGCAGTCCTCCTTCATTCCGAGATCCATTTGCGACGAGATCGACAAGCTTGTAAGGGGATTTATTTGGGGAAGTAGCCCGCAGAATAGGAAGATCCATCTTCTTTCCTGGGAAGTCTTGAAGCAGCCGTTGGAGGATGGAGGGCTGGGCATAAGGGCAATGAGAGATAAAAACCAAGCCGTCCTCGCAAAGCTATGTTGGCACCTGATCCATCAATCGGAGTCCCTTTGGAGCCGGATAATCAGGGGTAAGTACTGTCAGGGCAGGCTGGACATTGATATGTTTGGGGTGGGTAGAGATGCTTCTCGTAATTGGAGAGCCATCAATCATGGCGCTGAGTTGCTGGTGCCGGGGCTCCGGGTTGCTATTGGCAATGGGAGGTCGACCCTGTTTTGGATGCATTCCTGGCTGGAGGACAAATGCCTGATGGATATAGCGACGAATCCGATTCCGGAGGAACGCCTGGGAGACACCGTTGGAGAGCTATGGATTGAGGGGAATTGGGATTGGCAGTCCCTGTCTGCCCTCTTGCCGGCTTCCACTCTCCTCAAGTTACAGGCCGTCTACGTTAGCTCTGACGCCGAGACTACGGACAAGTTCTTCTGGTCACACTCGAGCTCGGGTGATTTCACTACAAAGTCCGCACGAGACCTTCTTCAAGGTGAGTTCGAGAGGCAAGTTTAGACGGGTGGCGACATGTCTGGCGCGTCCCAGCACAACAACGTGTTAGAGCCTTTATATATCTCGTAGCGCACAATAGTATCCTAAGTAATCAGGTCCGTGTGAAGCGTCACCTTTCTCACTTTGACGGCTGCCCTCGTTGTAGAGCTGAGGAATCCACCTTGCATCTGCTCAGAGATTGCTCGGCGGTTAAGGAGGCATGGCAAAGGCTGACGGGTAATTTCCTCGAGCCATCCTTTTACTCTGAATCTGATTTGAGTGCCTGGGTTCTGGCGAATGTGAAGAAGGAGGATCAATGGAGTTCGACATTTGCATACATGCTTTGGCATGTGTGGAAGTGTAGGAATTCTCTTGTGTTTGAAGGGAAGGATCTTCTTAGAGGAGTAACGGCCACGGTGGTTAACCAAGTTCGGATCTTTGCGGAAATTTCTCGCAAAGCGACGACCATTCATGCCCCAAAAAGCTCCTCAAACGATTCAAATGCAACGCAAGCACCCTCTTGGACCCCGTCGCCCAATGGCTGGATCAAATTGAACATCGACGGCGTTTCGAAGGGGAACCCAGGGCTGTCCGGTGGCGGGGGCCTGATCCGGGACAAATCTGGCGCAGTGCTTCGCGCCTTTGCCTTTAAGTGTGGACACTGTCGAGCGCAGTCGGCTGAGGCATGGGCAGCAGTACATGGCATGGAGGTAGCTAGGAGGCTGGGTGTAGTTCGGCTGATCGTAGAGACGGATTCGGTAAACTTGAAGGCTTCGATTTTGGCGGATAACGTGCCTCCTTCTCCGGAGTTTCATTTGATCAATCGGTGCAGGTCCTTGGCTAGTGAACCAGGTTGGGAGGTGACCTTTGGTAACATCCGGCGTCAAGCTAACAAGGCGGCGGATGCCCTCGCAAACTGGTCACTTACTTTAACTGATGCTTTTGTGGAACTGTCGTCTTTACTTAGTAGCATTGCTTCCCTTTGTTCTGTAGTTTCTCCCTTAAGAGACTAAGTACTCTTACTATATTAATATAAGGGGTTATATCCCACATTTGAAGCAAAAAAAAAAGTAGTTTTGAAGGGTTTTTTTTATTGCATTTGGTGCTATGTTACCTTTTGCATTTTTTTTTATAGTAGGCAATGTTTTGGATACTAAAAGTATCCATGATCATCTAGAAAGATGATGTTCTGGAATTCGCAGCTATAATCTAAAATAAAGCTACAACTCTTTTCCGATTTCGCAATAAAATCAGCTGCACGGTTCGCTTCTCTGTAGCAATGTTGGAATTTGATAAATTCAAAGTCCTTGCTTAGAGCTTGTATTTCTTCTACTATTTGAGAAATTTCCCATGGTGTGTCGTTCATCTGGTTGATGGCATTGATAACGGTTATAGAGTCGCTTTCAATAATGGTCTTCTGTATCCTGAGTTCTGCTGCCAGTCTAATACCTGCAAGAACTGCAAAGCATTCTGTTTTTAGCATAGAGTGTGTGTTGCTATTATTTTTGTGTATACGAATTACACGGCCTTGATTATTTCTGATAATACAACCAATTTGAGAGCGGATTCCATTTTTTACAGAAGCGTCTACATTTATTTTAACGATATCTTTTGGAGGATATTTCCAAATCAATTTGTCGCGAGGCCTGATCTGTTTGGGCAAATTGGTTATTTTTTCTTCCTTTTTCCAGCATAGAATATTGTCGATGGTCTGGGTTAGGGTATTGGTTATGTTCTTGTTTGAACCTTTTTGGAAAATGATTTTGTTACGAAGATTCCAAATAGAGTGCCATAGGTGGCAAAGGTTGGTAAAGTCTATGTTCAGGGCTTTAGTGTTAACAATATTTTCTGAGATATTACTTGTAAGGTTAGGTATCACGAATGATTTGTTTAATTTAATGCTTAAGTTATGGATGAGAGATTTAGTTATTTGGCAATTGAAGAGTAAGTGATTAGCGTCTTCTACCTCGTTATTACATAGAGAGCAGGTACTCGGGACTCTATTTATGTATCTATTCAATCGTGCAGCGGTAGGTAAGATGTCTAATATGATTTTCCACATGAAATTTTTGATATTTGGAGCGATATTGAGTTTCCAAATCCACTCTGCAGAGGTATTATTTGTGTTTCTAGTATTGAATAGGGAAGATGTAGATTTGACACTAAAGATACCATTTTTATTGTGGATACAAATTAGTCTGTCTGGGATATCAATGTTTGGAATGTAAATGTTTGTAATCATTTGAGTAATGAGAGGGGGGAAAATACTATTTAGTTTATCAGTATTCCATGTTTTAGAGTTTGTGAAGAGAACCTTTTGCATATTTTGTAAATTGTTTTTAGTTCTTTCTCTTTTTTTAGAATCTATTATTTATTTATGACTTTAACAATGGAAAATGCTCCTAAATCCTAGTACATTTATTTTCCAACGGAATTAGTGTGATAAACTATGAAATTTGTCACATATTGAGATATATACTAGTACAATTCCCGCGCCATGACGCGATTTTTAATAAATAAAATTTTAATAATATAACAAATTAATATTATAAAATATTAATAAAAGTTAGGATAACATAATGAAAGTAGACTTCAAATCTTTAAGAAAATGGTAAAAATGTTTATCATAAAGTTAGGCTTTATCAAAAGGTTTGTAAATTAAGATATTATATATTGATATAAATTATTATTATAATTATAATAATTATTATTATTATAATTATAATATTTATTATTATTATTATCATCATCATCATCATCATTATTATGAAAGTAGACATTAGATTTAATTCAATATTTTGAATTAAACCCAATGGTTAGTAAATGGGTAAAAAAATAAAAGGGAAAAAATAAAAATGTATGAAAGAGATTAAGAGAAAAAAGAAAAAGAAATAATAAGAGAAAATTTGTGATTAGTTGAAAAACTTAAATTAAGGAGGTGTTGACACATCATCAAAAGTCTTCTAAATTAAGGTATTATATAGATATAGATGGTTAGTAAATGGGTAAAAAAATAAAAGGGAAAAAATAAAAATGTATGAAAGAGATTAAGAGAAAAAAGAAAAAGAAATAATAAGAGAAAATTTGTGATTAGTTGAAAAAACTTAAATTAAAGAGGTGTTGACACATCATCAAACGTCTTCTACATTAAGGTATTATATAGATGGTTAGTAAATGGGTAAAAAAATAAAAGGGAAAAAATAAAAATGTATGAAAGAGATTAAGAGAAAAAAGAAAAAGAAATAATAAGAGAAAATTTGTGATTAGTTGAAAAACTTAAATTAAGGAGGTGTTGACACATCATCAAAAGTCTTCTAAATTAAGGTATTATATAGATATAGATGGTTAGTAAATGGGTAAAAAAATAAAAGGGAAAAAATAAAAATGTATGAAAGAGATTAAGAGAAAAAAGAAAAAGAAATAATAAGAGAAAATTTGTGATTAGTTGAAAAAACTTAAATTAAGGAGGTGTTGACACATAATCAAAAGTCTTCTAAATTAAGGTATTATATAGATATAGATGGTTAGTAAATGGGTAAAAAAATAAAAATGTATGAAAGAGATTAAGAGAAAAAAAGAAAAAGAAATAATAAGAGAAAAATTGTGATTAGTTGAAAAACCTTAAATTAAGGAGGTGTTGACACATCATCAAAAGTCTTCTAAATTAAGGTATTATATAGATAGATATAGATTTTATGTTTTGAATTAATCCCATTATTTTTTTAAAAAATTTACTAAAATTATAATTTAAGCTAAGATCATGGATTAATTGATTTTTAAAAAAATTGATTGGATAACCTACTTTTAAGGAGAGAGTGACACATCATCAAAAATGCTTCTCATTTAAAGTAGTATATAGATTATTTTAAAAAACATTTACTAAAATTATAATTTAGGCTAAGATCATGGATTAATTGATTTTTTTAAAAATTGATTGGATAACCTACTTTTAAGGAGAGAGTGACACATCGTCAAAAATCTCTAAGATCATGGATTAATTGATTTTAAAAAAAATTGATTGGATAACCTACTTTTAAGGAGAGAGTGACACATCGTCAAAAATGCTTCTCATTTAAAGTAGTATATAGATGTGCGGAGTATTCTTTAACTTTGGTGGTTAGGGTTTAAATGCTCAATTATAAATATTTGTATACCTTTTTTAATGTTAAATGTATTAATATAAAAAAAAAATTGTCACTTGGTCCCATATCAAAATAAATTCGAATATACGTAAGACTTAATTTAGTGAATGTTCAAAAAAAATGTCATAATTAAATAAATGTGTATTTTTTAAATAAATTAAGTAAATGCCCACTTTTGACATTTTTACCCTTCCTTCCCTATTCCTACCCTCCCTCCTTCCCCTTTAACCCTTTTTAGTTTTGACATTGACTAGTCAACATTGACTATGTTGGTCGATGCATATATTTGGTGACAATTTTTTCGGTGACAATTGATTATATTTTTTTGGTGACAGTTGTTTTGGTGACAATTTTTTCGGTGACAATTGATTATATTTTTTTGGTGACAGTTGTTTTGGTGACAATTGACGTTTTTGGTGACATTTTATTTTTTCTAGTGACATTTAGGAGATTATTTTTTCCGGTGACAATTGATTTTTTTTCTGGTGACATAGATTTTTTTACGATTGATTTTCTTCTAGTGACAGTTGCCAGTATCACTTTTTCCCGGTGAAATTTATGCTAATAGATGATTTTCCTCGTGAAAGTTGTTAGTGACGAGATTGATAACAACATATTGTCACCACGATATTATAACCTTAAAAAATTATCACCATAACATTATATATCACCAAGGGATTGTTATCACCCCGTATTTTAAAACGTTGAACCGTTAATGCTAACAAAAATATGTCGACATGACAATAAATGTCACCACCATATTATATATCATCAAAATATTATCACCAAATAAAATTTTAAAAGTTTGACTAGTTTCTTTACATGAAATTGTCACCAAAATAGAGTTATCAGCCTATTTTCACCAACTACAAAACAGTGTCACCACCCTGCTTGTCACCAACTACAGAACAATGTCCCCATATTATTTTCTCGAATGTATTGTCACCAACTACAAAACAATGTCACTACTCTATTGTCATTGACCTCTTGTAAGTAATATATTATCACCAACGACATAACAGTGTCACCAATTAACCTATTGTCACCAACTACAGTACATTGTCACCACCCTATTGTCACCAACTATAGAACACTATCACCATATTCTTTTCTCAAACTTATAGTCACCAACAACAAAACAGTGTCACCGCCCTATTTGTCACCAACCTCGTATCAGTAATCTATTGCCAACAACAAAACATTATACCCTAGAGTGACTAAAACTAAGTAAATAGTATTATGTTGTCAACAATGATAAAATATTGTCACCAAACTAAGGTCAATGACTTTGGTGACACATGTATGGTGATAAACAAATTTTTTTTTTGACAATTTTTTACGAGATTAGTGCCACCATCTTTATCAGTAGTGACAATTTTTTTTGGTGACAACTTAGTTTTTAGAGTTTTTTTACGAGATTAGTGTCGCCACAAAGAGCATGATGGATACCTACTTGCTCCCCAAATAGTTGGTGACAACATGCGTAACCACATAAAATAAACCATTAAAGAACACTGATGACTAACCATTGCTCAATTGCTACTACACTCATCCACTGTATGGTTTCTATGGCTACAATGGTATCAAGCAACTACAAGTGGAAAATCAGCTAAAAACTACAACTATCAACCTACAAAAGGGAAAACCACTACCAATAATCTATTATGACTAACCATTGCTCAGTTTCTACTAAAATCATCCATTGTATGGTTTCTATGGTTCCAATGGCATCGAACAACTAGTAGCACGCGGAGATAACATCGACCACAAGCTAAATTTCATCACCAAAACAGTATGTATCATGCTACTAAGCTCTAAACTAAAGTAAACTTCCCTAATTTGGAGAAAGAAGTCCTAATCTCTTTAATCAAACTCCTTTTTTTAAAGAAGGTTCAACAAAATTGGGACTTACAACACAATTAAAGAGAAGAAGCAGGGAGTGACAAATAAACGATGCCATCAAAGTTGTCGATCCATCTGACCTCAAAATAGAGAACCTTCAACACGTGCTTAGACTCCACCTTGAGACTGAATCACGGCCCGTCGTAGCCACCGTCTTCGGCAGCCACTCCATCTCCTCCTGATAGTCATCGCGTTCCTCCTGATAGTCGTTGTGATCATTGTCACTGTAATTCTGAACTCAAAGGATCCCGAAATTGAAGGGTCTCAATTCCGAACTCAAAGGATTGCGATTCTGAACTTGAAGGATCGCAATTCAGAACTCCATTGTTGGCCTTGAGGTGCCAATTGGAGAAGGTATGAGAAAGAAGAAAGACAATTTGATGGAGATTGGGTGTGGTTGGTGGTTTGATGTCGTGGAAGGAAGGAGAAATGGAGAGGCGGCTGAGAGATGTGAGAAGTGGTAAAATTAAAAGAGGGGTAGTTTAGGTATTAAGATAAAATTATGGACATTTACTTAATTGTCAAATAAAAATGAACATTTGCTTAATTACAAATCCTAAATGGATATTCTATCAAATTTTTCCTATACGTAACTAATATAGTGTGGTAAACAAAAAAAACAAATACAAGTAACGACTCCTCAATAATCTTAATATTTAACCAATATAGTTGTAATTATGACAACATTATATTTACCAATATAGAAAAGATTGTTCAATATAATTTTTGGCAAAATTTTCAACATGATTGATATACTTGCGATAAGATTATATTTTCTAATATAAAATATATTTAATATGGTATTTCACATAAGAATATATAAAATATTTAATTATATGTATATTATATACTCCGTGGATATTAATGAAAAAAGTAATTATTGCAGAAAATTAATTGAATTTTAAACTCACATGATCTTTTTTTTCGACATGTCAAATATGATGCAAAGTAAGATTGACATAGGTTGTTTAAAATGATAAACTCATTGATATTTAATGAGGGACGTGAATTATTTGTTTGATAGGTTAGAGACTTATTTAATACGTACGAGTGTGAAATATTGATCAATGAGAAATTTTTTTTATGATATATATAAGAAAATATTTTTAAAAAATTGTGCAAAGGACGGGTCCTGAACTAGTTGGGAGTAAAAAAGAGAATAAAGAAGAGAGGTGGAGAGAATGAAAGGATGAATTGATGTGTTTATTGGGTTGTAAAAGACCATTTATACAGGAGTTCACAAGGGGATTGGAATTTTTAGAGTTTATTTCAATACTAACAAGATAAATATAAATAATATTATAACACTATCCTTCGATAAACCTCCCTATATACGCACTATCTCATTACAAATCTCGCCTAGAAAAAACCGATGGACAAAACTAAGACCAAGAGAACAAATACATATTTCATTCGATACGTTTTGGTGATATTGCCTTGTTAAAAACTTTATCATGAAAACCCAGTAGGACAAAACCTGGTCAAAAGAAAAAAGAGTGCAATGTGTACTTCTTTTGAATTCAACATCCTTCTTGTTGTTTTCTCATTCTGAAAGCTCTTGAAACTTCTTGATTGTGCTGATTTCTTGAGTTACATGGTATAGTCTTAACAATGCCTTTGGCATGTACATGTTGAAATGTCTTCGTATATCACAATTGACTTTGACGCATTTGAACTCCATGTTTATGTTGTATCATGGCGATTAGTCAATTTGTCAATCCGTTAGCCTCTCAAGTTATCAGACAATATGTTGTTTGGTATTTCAAATCTTTTCGTATTAAAAAAAAAGGTGGAAAAAAGCAACCAAAGAAGAGATAAAGAACAATCTGCAATCCCTTAGCCCTTTTGAGTATATATTGGACTTTGATTTCATTTTAATATACGTTGGAAAGTTAGGATATTTCATAAGCTCTCATTCAACCATCCTTATTCACTCAAAAGCTTCTCTATTGCCTTGTGAAGACATTCGATCTCCTTCCACCGATGCTACTTGGGAGAAAGAGAAAGACTTATGGCAATTCAAGGTTGAAATTGCCGAGTAGCTTGTGAGCAAGACGACCGAGGCAACGTCGTCACAAGTCCAGAAGTCTTAGAGTGGCGTCGAGGGCGTCACCACCATGTTGTGAGAGAATATTACGTCCCATAATATCAAGCCCAAGTTTTCCGAAGAACTAGGCTCGCTGCTAGCAGGCCAGGCTCGCATCTAGCAAGGAACAAGCATGCTGCTCGAAGCAGCTTGCTTCAGCAACTTGAAGGCTGCTTGCCCACTTGCAAGGAAACCCTTCGCTAAAGTATACTAGATATTTATCTATCTTAACTTAGCCTAGAAGTCTTTAGAGCTACTTGTGAGCTACTTGTATGCTCCTTACTTGTAAGCTCCTTGCTTGTAAGCTACTTATGAGCACCTTGTTTGTAAGCTACTTGTGAGCAGCTACTTAGCTTAGATTACTTAGCTTTCATAGAGTAAACCCCACTAGGATATTTTGGGTTGCAATCCCTTAGCCCTTGTAAGTATATATTGCACTTTGATTTCATTTTAATATACGTTGGAAAGTTGGGACATTTCATAAGCTCTCATTCAACCATCCTTATTCACTCAAAAGTGTCCACATTGCCTTGTGAAGGCATTCGATCTTAAAGGTTGCTTGTATTCGGGACGTTTGCGAGGTGAATTTCCGATTACATTGTCGGATAGGCCTTAGTCGAGTTAAGGCTATTACAAGTGGTATCAGAGTACCCGTATTGGTCTTGATCAAGATCCAACGGCTAAGGGTTTGGTGAAACTAACCAAAGAAGGAGGCAACCGGGAGTTCTGGGTCCATGAGGGACTCTTATACACCAAGGGACATCACGTCTTTGTACCAAGGATTGGTGGTCTATGCAAAGCGTTGATTCGGGAAAGCCATGACTTTCCTTAGGTCGGGCATCCGAGTTAGCAATGCACGAGGGCTCTTTTTGAAGCCAACTATTTCTGGCCCCATATGAGAGATGATGTGGAGCAATACATGTGTACTTGCTTGATTTGTCAACAAGACAAGCATGACTTGCACTTCAAAAACTCTCGTTTAGCCATTCTTATTCACTTAAAATCTTCCGCATTGCCTTGTGAAGGCATTCGATCTCCTTCTACCAATGCTACTTGAGAGAAGGAGAAAGACTGATGACAATTCAAGGCTAAAATGGTCGAGTATCTTGTGAGCAAGACGACTGAGGCAACGTCATCACAAATCCAGAAGTCTTAGAGTGGCATCGAGGGTGTCGCCACTATTGTTGTGGGAGAATATTACGTCCCATAACATGAAGCCCAAGTTTTACGAAGAACTAGGTTCGCTACTAGCGAGGGACAAGCAGCTGCTCACGAGCAGCTTGAAGGCCACTTGCTCACTTGGCCCCTTGGCATACTTGCCCACTTGCATACCCACTTGTAAGGAAACTCTTATGAAGTAATACTAGATATTTATTTATCTTAACTTAGCCTAGAAGTCTTTAGAGCTACTTGTGAGCTGCTTGTATGCTTCTTACTTAGCTTTCATAGAGTAGACCCCAATAGGATATTTTGGGCTGCAATCTCTCAGCCCTAGCCCTTGTAAGTATATATTGCACTTTGATTTCATTTTAATATACATTGGAAAGTTGGGACATTTCAGAAGCTCTCATTCAGCCATCCTTATTCACTCAAAAGCTTTCGCATTGCCTTGTGAAGACATTCGATCTTAAAAGTTGCTTGTATTCGGGACGTTTATGAGACGAATTTCCGAGTACACTATCGGATAGGCCTTAGTCAAGCTAAGGTTGTTACAAGTGGGATCAGAGCATCTGTATTGACCCTGATCAAGATCCAACAACTAAGAGTTTGGTGAAACTAGCCGAAGAAGGAGGCAAGTGAGAAGCATCGTTGGAAAATTAAAACTTGGTTGATAAGAAGCAAGCAATGGAGCGAGAAGAGATGAAACAAGAGATGAAAACGAACCAATTTATAAAAGATAGGATATCAAGGTATATTATTTGATTATTTGATATTCATATACCCATATACTAAACACCGGGTAGGAATACGAGTAATATTCATACTCATATCCAATATCATTATATATGGATACCAAACATGGCCTTATTGATTCTCTTCCTCTCCAAGACACAAAAACCCACACATTGACGAGTTCGATCAAACAAAACCCTCCATTGAAAGCGCTTCCTCCACCTTCAATTTTCTTCCCTCGAACTATTTTTTTCCTACTCCCATTACTTGTCAAAGGTTTGATTAATTTTTGCTTTCAGAATTAGGGTTCTAGCTGGATCAATTTAGCATCAGAAAAGTGCGTCGAAAATGAGAGCGAGAGTGATTGTGTTCCCAATAAAGGGTAAGAATTGGTGCTTTAGCAGATCCATTGACCCGTCTTTACCCGGTTCAGTTCAATCGGGTCATGCGACTACTCCCTCTACCTTCAGAGGCCTATGGAAAGTGATGTCTTCCAATTCGAAGCCCGCGAGTGCCAATGCCGAGCTCGTAGTTGATTTTGTCTCCAATAAGGTGTGATTCGTGCTTTGGATTTGTTGATTTGACCCGGGATGAAATGATCCGTGAAAAGTTATTGACCTAGCAATCGAATCCTTACTTTGATGTGATTGATTCTGCCTGTTTATGATGCTATTTGCTGAATGCCTTTTGAGTACATTGAATCTCACCTGCATCGTCAATTTTGATTCAAGATGTCTTTTATTTGTTGAAGGTTTTTGGGATTGACGAATCCAGTTTGAATCATCTAAACTTGATACCACTATACCAGAGCTTGCTTGGAGGTTTCACCCCAAACCATTCTTCATCACTATGTGTCTACTTGGATTGGCTCATTTCTGACAAAATCAAGTTTGAAAACCTAACCTGATTCCTAAATTAACTAAACCAAAAGCTTTGGTTTGACATTTTCATTCTGAACTGATGCTTAAGTCTGTACTGAAACTTACCAAATGCTGCCGAATAGAAATAGTTTATGGGATGATTTTCGAGACGGGTGATTCTGATTTTATGGACTGATTTTGTGAAATGGTTTGCATTGGCAGATGAATATTGCTTGGACCAATCTAGAGAAGGCCCCAGAAAAATCTTTTAAGAACAAGGTTTATGGGTATGGTACTTGAATGTGTATTATTCACATTATCTGTGTGTTATTGAAAAGTGAACTTCTGAGGAACTATGATTGATCAACTTGAATGTGTTTGTATGCAGTATTGGCGTGTGGCTACTCACCCGTGTTAAGCCTTCAGAACTTTTCTTGAAGTCCATAACGAAGGATGTTACCGGAGTTGATGTTACGTATCCAGCTAGGTTCGCACTCTCCTTTTCAAAAAAACACACATATTGCCCTACCGACAAAATTTTGGAATTATTACTTGACATGATCAATTGTTCAGAAGCATGTGCATCACATCTCCTGTTTACAAGCCATAGACTTTCATTGGAGGGTGATTAAAAGATGGAAATTCAAGGGTACCTTTGAATGCATGGAACTCTAATCTACAATTACGAGGAAACCTACAGATGTATATGTCAGTGCATAATCAGGAATCCTCAGATTGACCCAACTAGGCTTTACACCTGTAGAAGGTTTTTGCCCTTATATTTGGTAGACTTGTTGGGTGTATTTTTTCCTTCAACACCGTCTGTTTTCAGCTAGGGTTGTGTAGGCTTGCATTCAGAAGTCATCCTTGATGTTATGTTTTTGAACATTTTTTAAAGTAGAGAATTACTGTTTTCATATATGAAAATGCTTCTTTAATGCTGTGATTTAATTCATCCTAACCTTTGTGTGTAAGACTTGCATTCAGAAATCATCCTTTGGATGTTTTGAACTTGCAGTTTAAATGCTCGACTTGTGCGCCGGAGATTAAGACATGTTGCCCTAAGGTATTGACTTTAGTCTTACTCATACTCCCTGCACAGACGGGCAATATTGTGATTGAATAGTGCTTTGGTATTCATCAATGCATCAATTGCTTTCTGGTCAAGTCAATAAATTGACTTCAATTGTTGCCTCTGAACTCTGATGGTGAAATTGAGGCCAATATGTCTTTTATAGTTTATGCATAGATTTATGTGGACGATGCACAGCTCTTGGGGATGATTTCTTAATGGTAGCAGACAAGAAGAAACGGGAAGACACTGAACACAAAATTTAATTTGATGCCTAAGGTCTTGATATGCAGAGAAAAACACAAAAATGGAAACATGTGTAGATGCAATTGATCACTTGTTAAATATCATGTTTCCATTGAGTAGTAAAAAAAGTAACATACCTTGAACGAAAAAACTGTCAATTGATTGGTTCACTCATGTTCTCAGTGGAACAACTATTCACAAGAACTACTTTTACGGCTCAGCTGCACTGCTTCCATTGACATCTATCTTTACGGTATAGTTTTTATTTAATTCATATATCAAGTTTTTCTTGTATCCACACCCAAAAAAAAAGTTTTTCTTGTATCAGCTATCATAGTGTGTATTCGGTATTCCTTATGGTTCGTGTGATAATCTAGGTTTTGCCTCTGCCCAACATCCCATTTTTCTGGTTGCTCTTCCGCACATATTCTAACTGGAGAGCTCTTCAGGTTGGTAACCACTTGCTGTAGCTAATGCCTAATGCTTGTTAGGATAGTATTTGAGATCCTGCTGTTATTGCCATAGTTTGTATGCGCCCTCGAGCATTAAACAGACTTTCAAATTCTCTTATATGATGTAACTTCTCAGGTTGGATGTAATGAAATTTTATTTTCCAATGGCCCTCGAGTATTAAATACCCTATTAACAGGCATGGCACTAAAAAATCGCAGAATTTCTGTCATAAGCATAAGGTTTCAGATGTTTGTGCTCTAATGATTGTGTAAGAGGATCATCTTTTGTTTGATCTCATTGAGGACAAAGGGCCTAAATTGTTTGATTGTATTAAGCCTTCTTTTGTGGTCAGATATTAAGCTCTTGGTGACATAGATGTTGATACAATCTTTGCTTATCCATCCTTTAGGGCAGCCAGAAGCTTCTCCATTTAGTTTCCGACAATGCCCAACTTCAGAATGACAAATTGAAGGTAATCAAAACCGAAGGCAATAGCTCACTAGGGACAGAAAGCACAACTAACCCGACTTGTGTAAGAACCTTGATGCTAATGAAGCTATTCAATACAATTTCACATATCATGTAAAGTTGTTTGGCCAGGACCCCAACTTACCCGTGTTGAAACATGTAGGTTCTGCAACCATCAAAGGAACTCGATGAGCGTCTGCTTCATGGTGCCTCCGAAGACGGGCTCAGCGAATCTGTGATAACCGACATATGCAATGATTTCCATTTGAACCCACAAGAAGTTCTCAAGTACAAGAAGTGAGATTTAGTGAATGGGCGGTGTTAATTTGTTCTTGGTGCAGAGGTAGGAGGTTAACCATGTATTTTGAACATGGTTTTTGGCGCTCTATTTCCGAACATTTCTTTTTTGAAACCCTAGGATGAAGATTCAGATACTCATACAAGGTCATTTACCCTTTCAATGTTCCTGAAAGCTTAAGATAATCTTCTGCATCACTTTGCTCCATGTTTCACTGTTTACTGTCATCTTTAGCCAATGTGTACAATTGGTATAGTTTTGGTTTCATCAAGGTTAACTGTGATGCTGCAATACATGAATTGTCATGGGCACTCCTGACTTTTCAGGCTTCTCGGGAGCGCATCCTATCACTTGTCACGGGGAAGTCGGATTGCCTTTCATTGATCTCATCTTTTGAGCTTGTGGATGCTTTTACAACATGTACTTCGAGTTATGTTGGCCGGAAGGGCAATGCTGTTTGCTCATTTGATGCCTCAACTCCGTTCATCTGTGTTTTTCTAGTTCTTTTGAGTTCCGTTTCCTGTTGGTTTGAACTCTGTTTTGCACGAGAACTCGTTAACGATATCGACGACGTATGTCAACTTATACGAGTGTCCGAGATTCGACTTCACCCGATTTTATTAGTATCTCGACTGGTCTAAGACTCTAAATCCAACTCGCAACCCAAATCAAACAACATTTAACCTCAGACATAATTGATCCGAATTCAGATTTAACCTAATCGATTTGATTACCACATAGCCAAGCCAAGTGTTCCCCTTCAAATTATGTATTTGTTGGGATACTTCTCTCACATTTACTGTTCTAAAAATCACGTCTAGGCGCTAGGCGACCCTCCTCCGCCTAGAGTTAGGCCACTCAGTGCCTAAAATTTGCGTAGTGCTTTTTAGAACACTCCTCACATTGGAGTGTGGAACAATATAATAAAATCGGATAGGATAAGACCCTAAATTGGGAAACATTATAAGACCCTAAATTGTGAAACATTCCCTACCAAAAAGGAAAGCGACCCTAGGAATCTAAATTAAAAGAAAAGCTAAATTAATTAAAAACGATTTTTCTATTAGGATAAGACCCTAAATTGGGAAATGTTTTTTAAATTTTAATTAATTTAGCTTTTATTTTAATTAAGATTCCTAGGATCGCTTGCCTTTTTTGTAGGAATCTTTCCCAATTTAGGGTTTTCGGGCATAGGATAGAAAAACCGAAAAAAAAAACATAATATAGATTAATCATAAAAGAGATTGAGAATGTTGACACTCATCGTAAAATAAAAAACCAATAAATAGTTGAGCTAAAAAGAGATTGAAATGCAGATTGACTTTGAGATTCTCAAAGAAAACAAAAAGTTCAAGTGGCAACTCGTCCAAGCTTATGACCCCTACACTATTAGGATAATATCAAATAAGATATTTAGAATATTATTTTCCTTATTTGTTGTGATTTGATAAGATTTGGTTTAATTTTTACTCTCTTGTGGTTTTTTTTTACCATCCATCTCTACCATATTCGATCCTCCTCTACAAAATTGCCTCTTGACATAGCACCAAAAAAAAAAAAAATTTGCCTCTTGACAACCAAATAAAATCCCAGAACTAAACGATTGGCATAAGCCGAGGCTTAAGGTAGATCTCGAATTTATAACCAAAAATAAAAATAAACACAACATAACTCTCATTTTCTTACGACCCAATTGACATTTCTCGAAATTTCACAAAAATCCCAGGGAATGTGTACGGATTAATGTCGATTGCCAAGCAAACTCAAAGAACAGAAATCCCCCTTTTCTGATTTTCTACTCAAACAGATTTCTTTTTAGTTATAAGTACAGTATTTGGCAATTTAAAGGGATGAAACACATCCCTATGCAGATTACAGAGTAACAAAGCACAAACATACATTGCACACAGACCAAACCCTCCCTTCAAGAAATATCTCCTCTCTGGCTAACCAGGTTCTGCTAATCTGCACACCATCCTTTTTTACTAAACTTGTTTATTTTTCTATTTTCTTTTCTCTAAATAGATTTATACTAGAGAAGGTCACCTATTCCAAATTTACAAATTGTGTAATATTTGGTGTTACAAAAAAATTGTTTTAAGTCAAAATTCTTATTTCAAAAAATTATAACATTGATGATTAACTATTTTTAAAAATCATGAAAATAATTTTTTAAAAGTAAATATGAGTAGAAATTAATCACAAAATAACAATATTTTTTGCCAAAATTATTTTCAATATTATAATTTTGTAAAATATTTTTTTTGGATGTATATCATCAATTATAGCACTGATATAATATAATATTTAAAAAATTTTAGATCAATAATTTTTTATCTAAAATAAATAACAAGTAAATCGAATTTTTTTTCGAAATATTCATAGAAAAATAAATATTTACGTAAATATTCAATGGTGTAAACTAATTACAAAAATATTCATTTTTTGCAGGTTTTGCAGAAAAACGCGGACCCAGTACGCGTTTTATGTACAAAACTCGAAAGAGAATTGGCGCCGGGGTTGTGGTATGAATGTTACAAAAGAAACGCGGCCTGAGGCCGCGTTTCTATTGAAAAATAAAATGAAATTGTACGTATATCTGTAGCTGCTGAGATGGCACTAGAAACGCGGCCTCAGGTGAGGCCGCGTTTCTCCTTTGAAATTGGGCCCCACCTGCTGACTGGATGGGACGGCAAGCAAAAACGCGGCCTGGGGCCGCGTTTCTATATAATTTCAGAAAAAAAATATGGTCAAAGCGCAATTACAGCAGTTGGTGGCAGTTACACCAAAAACGCGGCCCCAGGCCGCGTTTTTAGTGCTTTTAACCCTAAAACCAGACGGCCTCCTTCTCCACTTCATCTTCTTCATTCTTCTTCGTTCGTTTCTTGTTCATTCGTTTCTGCGGCATTCGTCTTGCTCGTTCAGCATTCGTCGTCCCCTCCTCGTTCACCGTCATCATCCCATCGTCATTCATCTCTTCTTCGGTCATCGGAAAATCGCCAGTTGAAGGTAAGTTTTTTTTTTTGAACGAATATGGATGGTGATAGATTGATTTTGGTCGGAATGGATGAGGGTTTGGTGATATTTGTATGTTTGTTATTGTTGATTAGTGATTATTACATATAGTTGAAATTGTGTGATAGTTGTAGATCGATTAAATCCAAAATTTAGAAAGTTGTATTTGATGATAGTTGTATGTTTTGATAGATGATAAATTTTTTTGATATTTGTATGTTTGTTTGAACGAATATAGATTAGTGATTATTATAGATCCGAAATCGTGTGATGTTTGTCATATAGAAAATATTGTATGATTATTAGAAGAGAAAACATTTTAGGAGTCATGAAATAATAGAAAATTAGATTTTGATTGCGTATATATATACTTGAAAGATTG
This sequence comes from Persicaria maculosa, assembly GCA_963922045.1. NCBI lineage: Eukaryota > Viridiplantae > Streptophyta > Magnoliopsida > Caryophyllales > Polygonaceae > Persicaria > Persicaria maculosa. The sequence continues at coordinate 9,199,217 of OY998257.1, forward strand.
TATTATATAATAGTAGAATAGATTTAGAAAACATTATTGATTGCATAAAATAATAGTAGAAGAAAAAATTATAGAAGTTTAGAATTGAATTAGGAAAAAAATAAAAAAAAAGGTGAAGAACATTTAAAAGATTTTGATTGCTAAGGATGGTAGGATAAGTACTTTTGAATTGTATAAATACAAAATTAAGATTCAGAATTTCATTAAGTCATTCTGCACAAATTATGTGTTCTGTCTTAGGTTACAAATGGCCATGCAATTGAATCCCGGTCCGCTGGTGAATGAGGTGCTCCACATGCAACATCTCCATAGGTCAACTGATGTCTGGAATCGCGAAGAATATGTAAGTACATGTTGTTATCGTGAAGAATATTTAAGTATATGTTACAAATAGATCAAATACTAATGTTTGTTTGCGTTATATTTATAGACGAATGGCGTGATCCAGCATAGACTACACTTGCGCAAGATTGGGCGAGACCTAGCTCCAGACCAGAGAGTCATGCAATACATAAAGGATGCAGGATTCGAATGCATCTACAAGCTTGGGTCTGGGTTCGAGCTAGACAATGAGTTGATTACCACGTTGATAGAGAGATGGAGACCTGAGACCCACACCTTCCACTTCAACGTAGGGGAGGTCACAATCACACTCCAAGATGTTTCAGTTTTATTGGGGCTACGTGTTGACGGTCTTGTAGTTACTGGAACTGCATTCTACGATTGGGCAACCGTAGCTGAAACACTACTTGGGCAAAGACCCCCGCCAAATCAGATAAGGGGTTCGTCGGTGAAAGTGGCCTGGCTACGACAGCTACTGGTGCCCTTACCAGAAGATGTGGAGGAACATGTAGTACAGTGTCAGGCTAGGGCGTACATTCTCTTGCTAATGGGAAGTGTAATGTTCGCGGACAGTAGTGGCGGTCAAGTGCAACTGTTGTACCTCCCACTATTAGCGGATTTGGAGGCTGCTAGCCAGTACAGTTGGGGCAGTGCGACATTGGCCTTCCTCTATCGACAGCTTTGTAGAGCTACAGAAAGAGATAAAGTTGAGATCGTTGGGCCAGTCATCTTACTACAGGTACGGTAATTATTTCATTTCATACATCTACAATCAATGAGCTTGTGAACTTATTACCTTTACAATAATACTAGTTGTGGGCCTGGGAGCGTATCCCCATTGGACGACCACGTTGCATTATCCCACTTGGTGAAGGTGATGACCATAATGCAGTTCGGAGGGCTAGAAGACAGGAGAAAAGGAAGAAGACAGGTTATGGTTCACAACCTCCCCAATTCAGTGCTCGATTTGTAGATGGGGAGGATTCACTGGCTATGAGATGGTTGAATTGCTCGTACTCCTATGGAACTACCCCGAAGACCTTGATGTACTATCGAGATGCATTAGATTGCCAAACTTCAGATCAGGTTAGTCAGTTTTATTGTCACTTGTCATCCTTATATATTGTAGAAGTAAGAACTATTGTAGTCACATGCATTACTTTACAACACAGTTTGTCTGGGAGCCCTACTCGAGTGACGTACTAGCTCGCCTTGCTCCTATCTGTCGAGAAGGTGCGAACATCTGGCGATCTACTACACCTCTACTTTGTTTCGAGATAGTAGAGATGCACCACCCAGAGCGGGTCTCCCGCCAGTTTGGGGATGTGCAAGTGGTCCCCCCATCATGCGCATATGAGGAGATGTTGCACAAGATGGATCGCAGGGGGAAACCCTCCCACAACTGGGCCGAGGTTCATGCACAATGGGTACAGTTGTGGAACGATCGGGAAAACTCAGTTCATGTTGCAGCTGAGGTGGAAGATGAGGATGAGGCTACATCACAATATATGTCTTGGTACACACGAATCACCAGACGCCTCATTAGCCCACCAATTAGTGCACCGTCAGGTGTATATCAACCCGTGGCTCCTGACTACCACATGATGGTTAGTGGTTACATCCTTCATTTTTTCAGTTGTTCAATTCATGATGGTTATTGATTACATGCTTCATTGTTTCACTTGCTCATCATAACTATATCGTTATGTCCAGGGAAACTTCGTGATGGATGCTAGTACTCGGGCAACCCAGACTGTGGAACAATCGCATAATTTCTATGCCCAACACCAGTACAACTCCATGATGGGTCAAGTGGATGAGTACTGCAACTACATGGCAACACAGGGATCGCAACTTCTCAGTCAAGTGTCCTACAACCCCACACTGTCACACATTCTGACTGGACCCAGAATGCAACAACCATCTCAAGCACATATGCCACCCACTGGGTATGGAGTGTCATCCCAACCTGAGATGCAGACCCAATCGTCGATGGTGTTTCCTTCGTACCCATCATACGGTACTCCTGGTGGCACACCTCCAGTCATGATGGATCCACGATTTATGTTCCCCCAGTCGACGTTTGTGGCCTCTGGCTCAGCTCCGTCCCAGTTCGGCCCTGCACCTACGTTCTTGACCACCCCGCCTTGTCATCAAGGGCGGATTGTGTACCCTGACCCTTGCAACCTGTACGGTGCCACACCTCCAGCTCGGTCTGCGCCAGATCCCAACCTGTACTGCCAACCCGAGTATGAGGAGGATGAGTAGAGTGACTGTTTTTTATGTTGGGATGTTGTTGTTGGATCTTTTTTTAGTTTAATTTGGTTTATGTTCACGTTTAATGTGGTTTATGTTGGGATGTTGTTCTTGGATCTTTTTTTAGTGTAAATTGGTTTATGTTTGCTATGATTGTGTGAATGACCATCTAATATAGTTTCATCGTTCAACCAACCGAAGCATAAGTTCTTGACAAATAATAACACGACAGTTAATAACACGATAACTACTAACACGACAATTAATAACACGACAATAATACTAGTTGCAGCATCATACAGATCACGAACCGGATGAACCCGCTCGACTCGGGCAAGATCGTCTGTTGTGCCCATAACCTCCACAGTTTCCACAACACACTTGACCTGGGACGCCAAAATCCATCTCATTCCTAATCCTTCGTGATGGGGTTCGCCCAACATCTCGCAAACGCGACTGATCGGCGACCAGCCTGGGACCTCCCACTTCTGGCCAGTTGAATGGCTCACCAACTGGCATAAATGTTGCTTGGTATGTCAATGAGTATAACTCCGTTGTAAAGTACCTTTCCACTAATGGCACGAAGGAAATGCTCTGATCTCTGCAAACAGCCAAGACATGTGTGCAAGGTGTCCTCAGCAACTTCCAACTGGCACATGTACATGTCTTACGACGTAAGTTCACGGTGTACGACCGGCCACTTCGCCTACCTTGTGACCCCCGCGGGTTCAAAATAACCTCAAATATTCCATTCTGCAGATCAAATGATATGACGTGTGCATTTCTTGCAGCTTCAATAAGTACTCCAATCTTACCATCGACCGCCTCTGTCAGTCGGAAACCTTGTGTGGAGCGGGTGAGAGCATCCGCTCTCCTCCGCACAAAGTAACTGTTCACCTTATAAAAGGTTTGTCGAACAAGAGCTGTGATCGGAAGACTCCTCCCACCCTTCAGGACACCATTAAAAGCTTCAGAGAAGTTTGTTGTCATCACACCATACCTTGCCCCTCCATCCTTACAAATGGCCCACTTCTCTGGCTCAATCGCGGCTAAGTATTCCCAAGCTTCACCGTTCATCTGTTGGAGGGCGCGACACCTCTTCTCGAACCCGCGTGTGGTGAGCTGATAAGCAATCCAGCCTACCATGTCTTTCACTTTATGATCGTGGAACGTGGAGTTCACATTCGACTTCAAATGTCGAATGCATATCCTATGATGTGCACTCGGCGCCCTCCATCTAGGCAGCTCCTCCATGGTCTTCAGGATGCCCGCATGTCTGTCTGAAATAACGCATAATCCGAGTCTCTGAGTGACGTGTCTCCCTATACAATCCATGAACCAAGACCAACTATCTCCATTTTCACTCTCCACAACTGCAAAAGCTAGAGGGAAAAGCTGATCATTTCCATCCATACCTATTGCCATTAACACAACATGCTTGTACTTTCCATACAGATGGGTGCCATCGATCGATATCAAAGGACGACAGTGTGCAAACCCAGCAATGGATGGTGCAAAAGCCCAGAAAACACGACCGAATATCTTCTCTTGTGGATTTGGGGAATCCAGATTGCACCATTCAACCACTGTTCCCGGATTTGTAGCTTGTAGCGCAGCCATGAACCTTGGCAACTCCGTGTACGACTCCTCCCAATCACCATATATCTCTGCAATAGCTTTCTGCTTTGCCCTCCATGCTTTCATGTATGAGACACAAATCCCATACCTTTTTTTCAGATGCTCGAGTATGAAACTTGGCTTCGTGTCTTGATCATTGCGAAGAAATCCAAGAATCTCACCTCTGATGAAATTTGAGGTAACGTTACGATTATCCAACTGCAAAACCTCTCCAACACAATTGGATGCATGAGGCCCACTGTAATTGACGACCGTCCACATATCAACAGTTCGATCAACACGACGAGCAGATAATCGCCATGTGCATCCACAACTGTCCTTCCTATCACAAACAACTGTGTACCAATCTGGACTCGCCTTCTTTGTCCTGTATGGCTTACTCAAACGCACAGAATACTCGGTCAAATCACATTTCAACTCCTCCAGAGAGTTGAAAATTTGTCCGCGAAAAAACTGTCTTCCATCATCTAATTGGACAAGTGGATTGAACCCTTGCCATGAAGTTGTTATCATTGGATCAGCTTCAACAATATTCCAGTTGGGATTAGAGGCCTCGGCCCTAATCGCCGCCTCCCTAGTAGCATCATCGTCCTCTTCAGAATTATCCAAGTCGTCTTCGTGATCAACACCAAGAGCATCAACATAGATCTCATTCACTTGTTCGATCCCTTGCTGAGATGTGTTGTTATACTCATTCATCCTATAATATAATTAACTGTAAGTTAGTTTATCATAAATATTAAACGTTTTCACGAATTAATTACAATGAAAACTACGTACTCCTACATAATCCTACAAGTTAAACAAGTATTTCAATCTATTTAATCAACAAATATTACCTAAATAATCCTACAAGTTAAACAAGTTAATCACGATAATAAGTACAAGTTCATATAACAAAACTATATTCTCGACCAAAAAAATGAAAATCAACAACACAACTACATAATCCTACATCATAATCATGATAGTAACTACATCATAATTAAAGATTCAAAACTCATAGAAGATTATTAAGGATTTCAAGCCTCTTACTCATTCAAATAAAAGTGAAAAACTTAAATAAGAGTGCACAACTAACCTTAGCCAAGCCTTGATCAAATATGAGACAATATGTAATTTGAAGAAGAAGCAAATAAGATGATATGAAGAAGAAGAAGGAAATGCAAATAAGATGATATGAAGACGAAGGAAATACAGTAGAAAGAGGATACGAAGAAGAACGCTTTGCTGATTTGAGGTAATGAATAAAACGCGGCCCCAGGCCGCGTTTTATGTATACCACACTCAAATAATAAGAATCTTTGACTGTGGGTTTCTGAAATACTGAAAAACGCGGCCTGGGGCCGCGTTTTTGTCTTGCGTCCCATCCAGTCAGCAAGTGGGGCCCAATTTCAAAGGAGAAACGCGGCCTCAGGCCGCGTTTCTAGTGCCATCTCAGCAGCTACAGATATACATACAATTTCATTTTATTTTTCAATAGAAACGCGGCCTCAGGCCGCGTTTCTTTTGTAACATTCATACCACAACCCCGGCGCCAATTCTCTTTCGAGTTTTGTACATAAAACGCGTACTGGGTCTGCGTTTTTCTGCAAAACCCGCAAAAAATGAATATTTTTGTAATTAGTTTAAACCATTAAATATTTACGTAAATATTTATTTTTCTATGAATATTTCGAAAAAAAATTCAAGTAAATCAGTCTTCCTATTTTATGCCATAAAGACATATGCTAAAACTTCATCTTTATTAAAGGGATTTAAATTTAACTCTCTTCCATTAATTAGAAATTCGAATTATCATTGGTTTTGAGATAATATTGTTTTGTTACCTTAATTGTATCCTTTGTGTTATAAAAATTGTGTTGTTTATGAATTGGGGTGCGGAATGTATACATTTTAAACTATTATTAAAAGCAAAGCTTGTAGCTTAAGCGATTTTTTCAGCTAAACAAGACAATTAAATAAACAAATTAACTTTTTTTTTTTGGTTTAATAAACAAATTAACTTATTCAAGTGAGGTTGAACATTGGAAATCACTAGAGAGTGGACCGCCCAAATCTGAGTTCTAACTTTGTTAAATTTTAGATAATCCAAAATCTTTACACAATTACACCCGTTAAGCCTCAAAAGAAAATAATTACTGTGGCTGTGGGGTTTTAAACCTCGTAAAAATAGTTAAAATAAATTAATGAATGATGGAGACTTTTTTTTAAGAAATGAAAAGCTTAATACATGCCCAAAGACTATCATTGGATATGTTTTTTTTTTTTTTTTGTTTATAAGGTCGGGATCCACCTTCTAACACACAAGCTTAAAGTCATTGTGTAGGAGCTTCCCCTTTCTTATATTTTGTATTGTTATACCACCCAAAATCAATCTGGGATGACAATCTTTTCATCCTAACATATGCAAACGCTTAAATATACACATTTTAAGAAAATTTAATTGGTTTATTTTTTTTTATAATTTTATTTTTCTTTTTATTTTAAATGAATTGTATTTGAATAATGTGTAAAAAATGCACATTTTACCAATGGAGCAAATTACTAAAAAAGTGATGTGTATTTTTACACATCTTATGCAAATGTGTATATTTTAACCAAAATCATTGTGGATGGTCTTAAGTGTTCAAAATGTGCACATTTGCACACAAAGTGCTCAAATATAAGCACATTATCTCCCCCATATGCAAAAACTTTTTTCAATTTTCAATAAAGTATGAGTCATGTATATTGGTTGTTTTTAAGTTTTTTTAATTTAATCATATTTATTTAGAGATGGGTGCGTATAAAATACACATTTAACTAATTGAGTAAAATTATCGACTAGGATTTCTCTTGCCAAAATTTTTCCTTATAAAAAAAATAATGGAGTAAAATATCAAAAATTGATGTGCATTTTTTAACATCTTATACAAATGTGTACATTTGCATACTTAACTATTGGAGGTAGTCTAAGGACATAAATTTCATTTAGACATAAATTTTATGGTAAATGAAGGCTACAAAACAAAAATCATGAGATTTATCATGTTAGATGAGATAACTTAAACATGTGGTTGGTGTGTTGTTTAATTGGTATTATAGATTTCTATCAAATTTGTTCATAGATTTGATAAATTAATAATGGGATTTGATTCTTTCAACAATTTATTATAATGGAGTGTGTAGGATGGAACCAAACAAGGGATAAACACCTCAATCTTGAAGATATGGAGGTTGCCCTTTGTCTATTATCTCAAGCACACATTCTTCTTCTCTAATGCTTCCTTTGCCACTTTTGCAATCTTCCATTATTATCTCCTGCATTTTATAGTATTCAGTCTTCTTTTAAAAATCTTTTAAAAAGATTCGTCATTTAATTTAGAAAAAACAAAAACAAATAACCCCGGTGAACTTGTGATATAGTTTGTGTAACCAACAAATTTGAACCTTTCATCTAAAAACTAATGGATCCGTAATGGGTGTTGAGAGGTTTACACAATAATTTAGGCATTATAAAAAAATAATAAATTGAGCTAGGTGATCTAGAGGATCGTGGTTGTATTCGTGATTTTTGAAAATTCCTCATTTAGGTGAGAGCAACGTCGTTGATCCGCAATTTTCCAGGTTTACCCTTTCCGGTGGTGGGTTAGTGTTCTTCGCCTTCTCGGGGGTCGAGGAGCTGTGTGAGTCATTATACTCTCCCGTGTTCTCGACATTCGTGGCTCGCCTTGAATCTCCCTCGACTCCTCCGTTGGCTGACGGCTTATATGAGTTATTTGGGTTGTTTCTTTAATTCATCTGTGTTAATTTGTATATTTAGTATATTGTAAATTGACAGTTAGTTCATCCGCCGATTCGTCGGCATCTCGAACTTCAGACTTGTCTGAACTCGAATTTTTACCTAATAAAAAATTAAAAAAAAAACTTTCGACCCTTAATCCGATAATATTTTATCTCTTTAAGTTTATTGGGTTTATTGGAAATAAAATAAAATAAAATAAACCGATTTGCCACACCACATCATACCCTAACCTCCAAATAAAATAGCCTTTAGTTTAATTACAAAGGGACTCTATTGACTCTCTCCTAAGCCCGAAAGTCAAAATTAAGTAACGTAATACGCCAACGCACACTCGCGGTGTGCGTATTTATACACCAAACACCTCTTAACCATCTTTCATTACCCCCCTTTTTTTTTGAGCTGTTTCATCAATCGATCGATCAGCTGTTCCTCCGATCCTCATTCAATTCGATCATCTTCCTTGATTTTTACTTGATTGATTTCACTTTCCTCACTCAAAATCGATCACATTCAAATTCAATATGGCCCAAATTCAACAATACACGAAGAGGAAGAGCGGCGGTGGCGGCGGCCGCGGCTTCACCGGGAGGTGCGCCACCCTGGTGAAGGAGCAGCGTGCCAAGATCTACATCCTCCGCCGCTGCGCCACCATGCTCCTCTGCTGGTACATCCACGACGACGAATAGACTACTCGCACTCGACTTCGAAACCCATTGCATCCATCTCCCATTGCCCTATTCCACCCGCTTTAATATCCTATATAGTCCGTACGTAGCTAGCTCATTTCATAACCCTAGCCCCCTTCCTAGTGTGTGTGGGTGCCTCGACCTTCCGAGCCGCCGGTTCGATCTCGGTCCGATCCGGACCCATTTTTATAGCTGTGCACTGATGCCAACCGTGCCTTTTTGTTGTGTCACCCCGGAAACATTATTTTTTTTACCCTATTTATAACTTAACATTGGGATATATATACATATATATGTGCCTATGTTTTGTTTATAGGGTTTTATTTTTCTTCTTTTTTTTTTGGAAAAAAAAAAGAGAAGATTTTTGGGGCACAAGAAGAGGGCATTTTTAGACCATCCGGATTGCTCTTGAACCGTGTCAGGCACCGGCGGCCACCAGCGGGCGAACGGCGAGTTCTCGGCGGCGAGGGAGTTTGAGACAACCAATGTCTTGGAGGAGGATATATCATATACTCCATCTGTTAATTAAAACTTGTAGTTTACTATTTATGCACGCTTTTTTAGAATGATAAAAACTATATGAAATATTAACTTTTTTTAAAATTTGTTTTTATAAATTCGTACTTAATAGTAACAAGTATGAAATTATTAAAAATATATATTAAAAAAGTTAATATTTTATATAGTTTTTAACACCTCAAAAATCGTGCATGAATAGTAAAACGTCAAGTTTTAATTAACGGAGAGAGTATATAATAGATATGTATCCATATATTTGCAGAGAAAAAAAACAAACATAGTATTAATTTCCGGAAAAGAAAAAGAGAAAAAAAACAATTCATATATTTGCATCAAAAAAAGAAAAAAAAAGTGTTGCATTTTGATTATTAATTATATATGTATCAGCACCGTTCATCATCCTTAATTTAGCAAATATTGGTGAAAGCAAATGTGTGGGTAAACAAGTATAAATACTTATTTCATATATATGGAGGCATACGAATTGTACGTATTTATTGTTTACTGAAAGTTTTATATATGTATAATGTATCATGTAATGTTATATGGATCGGACAATGTATTATCTCTAATTAAATTGTTCTACTTCTATGCATAATTAGCCAAAGTCCATAAATATTTACTCGATCCCTTCGTTATTCATTATAAATAAGAGCAATTTATGATGTAAAAGTCGACAAATAAGAGCTAGTGTGTACATATATATTAATCTTCATCCAGTTCGATTCTACTTCATCGCATCTGAATCGAATATTATGCGATTATTTAAGGGGTTGATTCTTCAACTCACAAGTGAGCTCATATTTTCAAAAGTATTTGAAATTCGAATCTCTTGGCATGGAATGTAGCTTCGACACAACCACTACCAACTTTTGAATGATATATAATGTATATACTATAATGAATAGACCTGTTAATAGGCGGGTCGGGTTGTCTCGGATTCGGGTTAATTATAGGTTGGGTCATTTAGGATTACGAGCTATGAAATGGTCAACTCATACGCACATTTATCGGGTTCGGGTCAACCTAACGGATCATGTTCGAACACTATTTTTTCAATAGTGGACATACTAGCAATTTACATAATTTTAAAAGCTAAAATTGTTATTTTAGCTTACGAGTTGCTATTTATCGAGTTCAGAGTAGTATTTATTAAAAAAGAAGTAATTAATGTTGTTATAATATGTAATTTTGTATACGTTGCAATCCCCATATATATAAGTTATAAAGTCAAGTTGATAATAAATCATACTCCATTTGTTAAAAAAAAATGGCGAAACTAATTAAAATAACCCAACCTTTAAAGGGGTGTTAAAAATATATCATTACCTTTCAAATATAAAATAAATATCTCGACCTTTTTAAGGGATGGTAATATAATATCCCAAAATTTTCTCCCCCACAAAAATGCTTACATGGCACACATGTGGCAAAAAATAATGTTCATATTCACAAGCGTGCCCTTCGATCTTAATGCTCGAATTATACAAAGTATAGTCTAGATTGTCATGATAATTTAAAAAAAAATAAAAGTATCTTTTGTAACTAAAAAAAATCATTCAATTTAATACGTTTTTATAGATTATAATCAAATTTAATCAAAACAAATATAATAAAACAAGTCAATATTTAAAATATTATTTTCAATATCTTGATTGTGTAAAATATCATTCAAGTTTATTAGATTAAATTAGATTGGTTTTAAAGTTTATCTTAATTTTTTTATTTTGGATTTAAGAAAAAATAAAAAAATAACATTCTTTTATATATTTTTAATAATAATAATTTACTTCTTATATATATAAATGAACACCATTGAATAATCTAAATAATTAAATTTTTATTTCAATTTTCTAGTAACATAAAGTTTATAATTGAAAAAATATTCTTCAGTTTTGATAAGTTAAATCACTAGCTAATCATTTACTAATTGAAAATATGTTATTTTGCTTTACATTTTTTTATTTGGCTTGTTATAGATATTGATTTAAAAAAAGATATAAAAAGTTAGGTACAAATTAAATCTAAAACTAAGAAAGTTTATTAAATAAACTTTTAATTTCATCTAATTTAATTTTATATGTTTTATTTGAATTGAAAACACATGAGTAATACAATACAAAAAATAAGAATTTTATTGGAGAGAAATCATTAGGATATTATATTACCATCACTTATAAAGGTCAGAATATTTATCTTACATCTGAAAGATTGAGATATATTTTTAACACCCACTTAAAGGTTGGATTATTTTAATTAGTTTCGCCAAAAAAATATAAGTCATTGTATTTTTTTTAACATAATTTTCTTGTATTAATTAAAGTTCAACTTATTATTTATACGTATGAAGTTATATTAAAAATTTGATATTTTATAAAGTTTTTAACTTATTAATTTCAATATACAAATTATGTATAACGACATAATATTATTTTATAGTGGATGTCATGAAAATCAATTACACAATAAGTTTAACTTTAATTACTCAAGAAAAACTAACCAGATTACGTTGAATGATGTTGGCGATTTTTCTAGCTAGGTAGAGGTCGGAAAAAGGTCAAGGATGTAAAGACTGAATGTATCTTATATTATTATATTATTATTTTGAGTAATATATTATTATTTTATTCAATCGGTAAAAATGTGAGAAAACCCGTCCTCGAGCGTAAGTTTGATTTTAAAGACATTCCGGCATCGTTTTGAGAATTTAGATTTTTAACGGATTTAATTCCGCCTTCGAGCTCCGAGTTTGATAAAATTTACTTAATTCCGATTATCTTGAAATTGATTTAATTTTATTTAAATTCGATTTAGTCGGGATTCGATCGGGCGAGCGAGTTTGAGTCTTTTCCGCTAATTTGAATTGGTATTGTAGGGACCACTCTTTATATTCCATTTCCCTTTTTCCTTATCTCTCTCTCTCCCTCTCCCTCCCTCTCGGTTACTGTCAATTGAGGCTGGTCCCCCTTTTGTCCTCTTCATTACCTATACCCAGCTCACATACACACACCAATCCATACCTCCCATTTCATCCGAAAATTCCCTACAGATTTGGCCTCAAGGAAACCCTAAGTCTTATCCATCTAAAGCCCTCAAACCCATCTCTTTCTTCCCCTTTAGCCGCTGAGAAACCACCAGGAAGACCCAGGACTTTCATTGGGTTGCCGAGCATCACCCCCAGCTCCACCCTTCTCGTCTCCGTCAAAGAAGCCAGCCTCCGTCCCTTTCCAACAGCAAGCAGTAGCAGCCCGGTCGCCTCTGTCCTCCCTCCAACATTGGAGTGTGCCCGAGCCGCCGGCAGGACCGCCGCCGCCGCCCTCCTTCATCACTCCCCTGTTTTCCGATCGCGCAGCGGTAAGCTCCTTCCCCCTTTTCTGCTCAAAAGCTTTGTGAAGCCACACCTTACACCTCTCACCTTCGTCCTAGACCGAGATCTCTTCGATTCAACCTCCGACGGACTGAGGCGCCACCGACTCGCGATTCCGGTGAACCTTCGAACACCCTCGGTGAGCTCTCCCCTTCTTCTTCTTCTCTTCCTTTCCGTCTCCGTGTGGGTGTGCCGAGTGGCCGGAGCCCAGCTCCCCCGCCGCCGGCCAGCTCCCTCCTCCTCTCCTTCCTCCGTCGAACACAGGGGCTTCCTCTCCCCGTTCTCTGTTTCGCCGAACAGAACAAGGAGGAAGACGAAGCGGGCCCCCTCCTTGCCACCTCACTGCCACCTCAACTGGGGCCCTCCCTGAATTTTTTTTCCAAGCTGGCTTCAGATGGGTAGACAAGAGGGAGGAGGATTGGGCCTATCTATGGGCTTGGGTTTTGGGCCAATCCGGGTAAGCTTTGGGCTTGTCGGATCCGGGCCTTGGGCTGGCGTATGTGTGGGTTGTGATTATTAATTTCGGTAGTGTATATATATGTTATATGTTATGTCAATATATATTTGTATGTTATTTTAATTAATATTTCTGATTTTAGAAAAATGACTATATATAATTATATGTTCTGAAATTGTTAATATTTATATTTAAAAAGGGTTTTAAAAGTGATATTAATTGATATGAGGTTATAAATATATTTATGGTTATTATTTTGAGACTTTATGGATAGTAAGTGTTAAATTATTTGGATATTATTATTATTTTGGGATTTGGTTATAATTATAGTATTCTGGAAAATTAATCTTTATACATTGTTTATTCGTTTTAAAATAATATTAATTGGATTATTTAATTGATGCATTTTATAAGGATTTAAACATGTGAGTTAGGAATTTTAAAGTGAATTGTTAGTTTTGATTTATAAATATAATTTGTGAACATAGGATTATTTTGATGGTTTAATATTGGAACTTATTTAATGTTTTTGAAATAAGAAACATGCCGGAATAATTTCTATAATGTGATTTTGAGTGACTAGTTTTAAGGCTTAAATGTTTAATGTCGGAATTTGGCCAAGTACGATTTGAGAAATCATTTTGAATATGAGTTGACTTAATTTGGGATTTATGAATTTGAAAATATGGTTGGTATGATTTTATCAAGGGGTTTGATTGAAAGAATGATTTTGGTCGATTTGATCGTATCGGAAAGATTTTGGAAAACAGTTTTACTATCGGTCGGTTTTGAGGATGTTGGGAACTTGGGTTTCGTGCGTATGAATGTTGGTCTGGTAGCTTATGGAAATGACTTGATGATAGGTGTGTATTGCTTTTGGATTGCTTTGGACTTGCATTTGGGCCCTTGCTTGTGTTATCTTGCTGTTCTGCATCAACAGGTAAGTATCCTACGGGACTTACTCAGTAACCTGGACCTCCTGCCTGATATGTCATGTAATGTGTAGTTTTGTTGCATATTAAGCATGCCATGTAGTATCATGCTAGGATTGCATTGAACTGAGCATGTGTTTACTTTGTGTGTTTGAATACAGAACGACCGTTATCTGTGATAGTCCTAGAGTCTTTGCTAGGGTCATAGGGTAGCCCAGCCCCATCGGGTGCCCTGAGTCTATCGAGTCGATATGAGCATGATATGATAGCCCAGCACTATCGGGCAAGAGATGAGATGACTTGATATGATATGATTAGCCCAGCACCATCGGGCATGAGCATGATTTATGATATGATGATGAGATATGATATGATATGATGATACCGTGGTGAGTGCACCACCACGAAGAGAGTGCTATGCTATAGCACGAACTGGCCAGTCTCTGCACTAACGGGAAGGGGTGCAGAGGTAGGAGAGGGATATGCCACTTGGCATTGTCTTGGGCCCTTTACAGTTCTTTTCTGCATATTATATATATATACTAGGGGCATGATAGTGTGATTTAAATCTTGTACCGCATTAGTCATCTTTTATTTAGGTATAGGCATGTTATGTGGCCTCAGCGCGGTCAGAGGACCCGCAGGCGATCACCGGGCCTGACTTCGTGGATAGTGTTAGGTACCGCTTTTGTTGCTCCTTGCTTCTGTGACGGGAAATCTCTTGGCGAATTGAAGAATCCGGCTAATATATTCTAACTTGACAAATGGCAATCACCCACTTTGTTTTGGTTTTGACCCGGCTCTGCCGTGGCACTTGTATCTAAACCTTGCTTCTGTTTTATTTTCATTTGAATTGAATTTCCGCGACTTTGATTGCTTGGGGTTCGAAATCCCCGTTTTGAAATGCTGATCTTCGAGGTTTGAAACCTCGACCCGTACCTGAATTGCAACATCCGAACGAAGGTATCCGACCTTCGAAACGTAACCCGGGGATTTATATCCGGGCCGTTACAAAGTTGGTATCAGAGCCATGTTGTGCAATTCGGGTACACAAGGGTCGAGTGTATGTTTTGGAAAACCGCCCATGGATTTCGAAAGATTTGAAAGCGTTTTAAAGGGAAAAATGAACTTAATATGCCTAACTCAATTGGACTAAATATGAACTTGACTTATGATAAAAGATGAGAACCAACTAATAAGGGATCGAGTGGGTAGAAATGGCGCTAGACCATCCCTATTGGATGTAGTCGGAAATGGGTAGGCGAAATACTAGCTTGTTCTTTACAGACGGGTCGGGAAGACTCCAAGGAGATCATTGTAATTGCAATTGACTGATTCTATGTTGAGTGCTTGATATGCTAAAGATTGATTGGTATGTGCTAACTATTTGATGAATATTGAATGATCTGTGCGAACGAGATAGCGGGAGTACCCTTATTTCCCCTATGGTTAAGCCAGCTTGTGTGAAAAAGCCCCTCCACTATATTGACCTCTTGACGGTTCTATCGAGTCTCTCCCGGATGTCAGTGTCTTCCACGGGGAATTGGGTTGGTAAACACATTGTGTCGGGAATCATGATTGAATGTAAGGGTTGTCCGAGAGAGTATTGGAAGACGGTCCTTGATGTAATTCCGAGCTAGAGGGTGAGATGTTTACGAGGCTGTCGTTATCAATTCTTATGACGATCCATCAGTGTCCTCTTGTCACGAAAAATTCGTATCCGAGTTCCACGGGAAAGATGGGTAATGAGTCAGTTGGGAAGAGTCAATGTTGCTCTTATGGATCTCTATCGGGTTATCTTGATTGTTCTGTCCATTATTGCGTGATACTATGTGGTACTACTCCTTGACCTACAATTGATCCTTAGTGTGAAGTTGTGCTTATGTGCCTTAATGTTCATAATGACTATTGTATAGGTTTGAGCTACATTTATCATATCCATATCATCCCGACATGATCTACTTAGTATATTGCATTGTCATACTAGAGCACGAATAAATATGTCATATGCTAGGATGTCGTCTAATTGATGTCCTTCCTGTGAATAGGTTCATGATAGTGTGATAGTTCGGTTCTAGTATCATGATAGAGTGAGTCCCTTACTTGATGGATACATGTTATAATTTCATGTCGACATGCCTTGTATGCTACGTAATCCTCAGTACTTGTTATGATGATGATCCTTAATGTAAATTCGTGGTTGTATGACACCCTGTATCCATCCTGGTCATATTGCTTAAGTCTCGTGTTGTGTCTTGCCCTCTATCATGATTGTATGTTGTTATAGCATGTTTACTTGGCACATTGATCGTATGATTGATCGAAAAACATGAACCACATGATATGAGTCTATATGATTGTTGCTTCTTCTGAATTAGGTCCATGATAGTGTGATCGACTCTACTTTATATGAATGCCTCATAAGATGTGCTCTTTAACATGCTAGCCGATGATGCCTCGCTGCTTATCATTCATCTTGTGACAAGAATCTATATCATGCCCATCTATTTCGTATTCGTCAGATTAACTATTGTTGGTTATTTTGCAAGTTAATATTGTGTGTGTTAGTTGTGATTGGACGGAGAATATGTGGCATAATGGAGTCTTGGTGAATGCATGTTTACCCTAGTATGTGTTGATTTGTACTCAAGCCCCGTATTCTAATTATGTTGGTCATTAATTAAACTTGTGTTATACATCGATAAACTTGCTCATGCTTCTATATTATTGGAATGTGATTGAGTGATTTCTTACGCATCGTCCGGATTAGTTGCATGCATGTATCGTACGTCATGTTGAGCCTTTGGCATCATGTAGGATCCTTAGTTGTGACTTGCGCATATTTATATCTTGCCGACATTATCGCTGAACTCCTCTCTTGAGCTAGGTTCTTGATAGTGTGGTTCTCCCTCTTTCTACCCTCGTAAATGTTTTACTATCCGATTAGATTGATGTTAAATTCAATGATCGACTTGCCTTCCGTGAGGGTTGATCCTAGCATGCTTACATGTTATCGCCCGACGCTATTTCTCTATTACTCTATGATATCCTCTCGCACTTGCATGAACGTATGGCTTGACACCTCGCATGATCACACACCACTCTATATCATGATTTTGCATATACACGTCGCATGAATATCGGAATGAACCTAGTTGAATTACTTTAATTGTACTCATGTTCGATGTGTGCTATTAGTATCATGTAAGGCTTATGGTTTCCAATATGACTCACTAAATGGTGACTTGCCATGCTTATTCTATTACGTGAATATGCTTGTCCTATAATGTGATAATTGTTATACAAATTTTATGTGCACTATGATAAGTTAGATCCTAGCATACATATAGTCTATTGTTGGTGATGTCCTCCTTGTTACTCTCTGTAATGATGTCTCATGCCCTATGAACACTATGTCGAATTCTTTTAGACGACTCTTGACTATGCCCTTGTCTTATCATGTATCGCTAGTATCATGTAGGACCTATGCTCTCTAAATGTATCTCGTCATATGATTACGTGCCATGCTTGACCTAGTATATGATCATTGCGTCAGATGAGATAGTTACTATGTTGCCCTTATATGATCTTGTATAATGCACACGCCAAACTCGTGCACTGTTCATATATGTGATACATACTATGCTGCTCTTATGTGTTCTCGTATGACGCTTCACCTGTTTGATACGACATACCTTGCCATGATATATTTGGACTCATTTGTTGATGTGTATACCATGCTTTTACATTGTTCATATGCATGATGCTCATTATCTTCACTAGATTCCGCATGACTTCGAATTATATATGATCATTGTTGGTTCTGCCTATCTTGCTTGAAGTTACTAGGCATATCTGTTTCCATGGAATACTAGAGTGTTAGCTTGTTTCACATACATCAGCGTAGGACTTGATTGTGTCTTTGATATGAATACGAATGTTGCCCCGAGGTAGGTACATGTTAGTGTGGATTGATGTGATTGATATGCTCCATAATGAATTCATGCTTGTTCGTCACAAGTTGTAACCTAATGGACTCCATAAAGGCATCGTTACTATTCCCGAGTCGGAGTCTTGTCTCTAGTCATGTCGTCTTTAGCTTTGGTCTATTCCGTCTCCGAAAGAAACATTGGGTCGTCCGCCCTTGTCACTCCCCTATCTCCGCTAACTTGAACTCCTACGCGTTACATTGGATGAGCGACCGCATGGAAAAAGGGATTGGGAAGTCGAATAGCGATAGAGCAGCGCAGCGGAAGCGTGGGCCCATAACCCACGGGCCTCAGGATCGATAATCTCGACGGAACAAGCTCGCTTCGAGGATTACGAATGTTGAGTACGATATGACTTGCAGGTGGGAGCGTCCTCTATTCGAATTGCTAACCCTTTCTGAGCTTGTTGATGATGATATTGCACTGACTTGATGTTGAAAGTTGCTTGTTGATGTGATGACTGTTGCTTGATTTTCTTTTGACTATGATGATATGATTCGATGCCTTACAATCCTAATGTGCCTTGATGACTTAATGTGATGCTACTCTGAGATGCCAAGCATGATCTAAATTCCTTGCCTATAATGTGAACTGCAAATGCTGAGAATCTGAATTGTTTATTAGATGTGGTTATGACGAGATGTGCTAGCTTGACTTGATTAGGTTCATATATGATGTTTTGCAATACTTATTGAGCATGACAGTAGATTGAGACTTTAAAAACACAGTTGCAATGCTTAATGATGAGCTAATGATGCTATTGATAAATGCTGACTAATATGATGTAGTCCTTCTGTGTAATAATGTTAATGATTGCTTCTTCTTGAAAACATGTGAGTGAGGTCCCTTGGTAGAATGGTTAGAGAGCGGTTAAGGAAATTGAGTGATTGGTATGATGTGAGTGTCTTCTTGATTATGTGATTTATTAATATGTACTGGCATGATGCTAGATAGCAACCATGATAAACCTGTATGGCATGATATTACATGTTGATATGCAACACTGAGCTAAAATTGGTAGTGACAACTATGAACATGATATAATGATCCATTGCTATCCTACTATGTTGTTTTAAAAGCATGTTATAATGTGTTGAATGAATCATGAGATGATGATACGTTGTTATGTGAAAGCATGATGTTATCCTATATGGTTGATAAGCCTGATTATGAATAGGTAAGTGATGAATATGACTTGGAGCATAGGTATGACTTATGTGTATATATAAGATGATGGTGCATGACTGCTAT
This sequence comes from Persicaria maculosa, assembly GCA_963922045.1. Lineage (NCBI taxonomy): Eukaryota > Viridiplantae > Streptophyta > Magnoliopsida > Caryophyllales > Polygonaceae > Persicaria > Persicaria maculosa. The sequence goes on from OY998257.1 coordinate 9,218,441, forward strand.
TAATCGTTATATGACATTGCGATGAGCTAAGATGATGTCTGGAAAGCATGATGACATTTTGATGTTGATATACTGTTGATCTTCCCTTTTTGGTTGAATCTTAATAGCATGATTTTGTTGGATTGATGTGATAATATGCTATGATAATGCTGGATAGAGATTGGATAGGATGACTCTGTGAATTTATGCTTTACATGAGATCCCTTGTTATGACTGGTTCCACTAGTGTGCGATGTTGAGATGCGATCGTGAGATTTGACTAGAAGTAGTGTACTGACTCCATGACACCTAACCTCTTTGATCTCTTGACATGTGTGCTTGCGTGATTTATGAGAATTCGATGATGCACTTGTGATGCCTTCGGTATGAGGTAGATATACTTTATGGCTCATGGTACGACATTAAGACTTTGTTATTGCTTTTGGCGTGTTCTGGAAGGATGGTATGATTTATTTTATGGGTAATCATGTTACACGGTTGAGATGTCGATTGGTTGAGATTATCATGATTGATGTTGAGATTGCCATATGAGAAGTGGTTGATGATGTTATGAGTCGATGAGTTGATTTACTTACGTGCATGTTGAGTTGAGGATGATGATAAATGATTCTGGAAACTAGGAAGAGAATATGGGATTAGCCCTTAGAGGTGGATGACTCCACCTCCTACCTTCTGAATTTGATTGTTTGGTATGCGAGAAGCTGTTTTGGTGTTTGGGAGATTTTGACGGAATCTTGATTGGAAAGGAATTGACTTGTTTTAGTGTAAAGTTGCTTGATTAAACATCGAATTTGAAGATTTCGAGCGGTTTTTTAAAAATGGCCAACTTAGGATTTTAAAGAAGTCGCGATTTTCATGATTTAGATGACCACCCTTCCATTTACAAAACGCTTTGAGGATTTACGAACTGGATTTACATTATGACGTCTCACGAAGTGGATGCAAGCATTGTATAGGGGCGCTTATAGATTGCTTGCTAAGACCTAGTCGGACGCTATAATGCTTTTAGAGTTGTGATACTTCCGAAAGGTCGAAGCGAGGATGTGATAAGGGCGCTTATTACACACTTGACAAGACCAATTGGAGATGTCACGACCGTGACTAGGATGTTGTGAGAATCCCGGAAGACGCAACCGAGACGATTACAAGATCCTTGGACATGGCCCTCGGACTCACCGATTTCAAACTTCTTCCCATTGTTTTAAATGATTTTAGTCTCGGGGACGAGACTTGTTTTTAGAGGTGGATAAATGTAAAGACTGAATGTATCTTATATTATTATATTATTATTTTGAGTAATATATTATTATTTTATTCAATCGGTAAAAATGTGAGAAAACCCGTCCTCGAGCGTAAGTTTGATTTTAAAGACATTCCGGCATCTTTTTGAGAATTTAGATTTTTAACGGATTTAATTCCGCCTTCGAGCTCCGAGTTTGATAAAATTTACTTAATTCCGATTATCTTGAAATTGATTTAATTTTATTTAAATTCGATTTAGTCGGGATTCGATCGAGCGAGCGAGTTTGAGTCTTTTCCGCTAATTTGAATTAGTATTGTAGGGACCACTCTTTATATTCCATTTCCATTTTTCCTTATCTCTCTCTCTCTCTCTCTCTCCCTCTCCCTCCCTCTCGGTTACTGTCAATTGAGGCTGGTCCCCCTTTTGTCCTCTTCATTACCTATACCCAGCTCACATACACACACCAATCCATACCTCCCATTTCATCAGAAAATTCCCTACAGATTTAGCCTCAAGGAAACCCTAAGTCTTATCCATCTAAAGCCCTCAAACCCATCTCTTTCTTCCCCTTTAGCCGCTGAGAGACCACCAGGAAGACCCAGGACTTTCATTGGGTTGCCGAGCATCACCCCCAGCTCCACCCTTCTCGTCTCCGTCAAAGAAGCCGACCTCCGTCCCTTTCCAACAGCAAGCAGTAGCAGCCCGGTCGCCTCTGTCCTCCCTCCAACATCGGAGTGCGCCCGAGCCGCCGGCAGGACCGCCGCCGCCGCCCTCCTTCATCACTCCCCTGTTTTCCGATCGCGCAGCGGTAAGCTCCTTCCCCCTTTTCTGCTCAAAAGCTTTGTGAAGCCGCACCTTACACCTCTCACCTTCGTCCTAGACCGAGATCTCTTCGATTCCACCTCCGACGGACTGAGGCGCCACCGACTCGCGATTCCGGTGAACCTTCGAACACCCTCGGTGAGCTCTCCCCTTCTTCTTCTTCTCTTCCTTTCCGTCTCCGTGTGGGTGTGCCGAGTGGCCGGAGCCCAGCTCCCCCGCCGCCGGCCAGCTCCCTCCTCCTCTCCTTCCTCCGTCGAACACAGGGGCTTCCTCTCCCCGTTCTCTGTTTCGCCGAACAGAACAAGGAGGAAGACGAAGCGGGCCCCCTCCTTGCCACCTCACTGCCACCTCAACTGGGGCCCTCCCTGAATTTTTTTTCCAAGCTGGCTTCAGATGGGTAGACAAGAGGGAGGAGGATTGGGCCTATCTATGGGCTTGGGTTTTGGGCCAATCCGGGTAAGCTTTGGGCTTGTCGGATCCGGGCCTTGGGCTGGCGTATGTGTGGGTTGTGATTATTAATTTCGGTAGTGTATATATATGTTATATGTTATGTCAATATATATTTGTATGTTATTTTAATTAATATTTCTGATTTTAGGAAAATGACTATATATAATTATATGTTCTGAAATTGTTAATATTTATATTTAAAAAGGGTTTTAAAAGTGATATTAATTGATATGAGGTTATAAATATATTTATGGTTATTATTTTGAGACTTTATTGATAGTAAGTGTTAAATTATTTGGATATTATTATTATTTTGGGATTTGGTTATAATTATAGTATTCTGGAAAATTAATCTTTATACATTGTTTATTCGTTTTAAAATAATATTAATTGGATTATTTAATTGATGCATTTTATAAGGATTTAAACATGTGAGTTAGGAATTTTAAAGTGAATGGTTGGTTTTGATTTATAAATATAATTTGTGAACATAGGATTATTTTGATGGTTTAATATTGGAACTTATTTAATGTTTTTGAAATAAGAAACATGCCGGAATAATTTCTATAATGTGATTTTGAGTGACTAGTTTTAAGGCTTAAATGTTTAATGTCGGAATTTGGCCAAGTACGATTTGAGAAATCATTTTGAATATGAGTTGACTTAATTTGGGATTTATGAATTTGAAAATATGGTTGGTATGATTTTATCAAGGGGTTTGATTGAAAGAATGATTTTGGTCGATTTGATCGTATCGGAAAGATTTTGGAAAACGGTTTTACTATCGGTCGATTTTGAGGATGTTGGGAACTTGGGTTTCGTGCGTATGAATGTTGGTCTGGTAGCTTATGGAAATGACTTGATGATAGGTGTGTATTGCTTTTGGATTGCTTTGGACTTGCATTTGGGCCCTTGCTTGTGTTATCTTGCTGTTCTGCATCAACAGGTAAGTATCCTACGGGACTTACTCAGTAACCTGGACCTCCTGCCTGATATGTCATGTAATGTGTAGTTTTGTTGCATATTAAGCATGCCATGTAGTATCATGTTAGGATTGCATTGAACTGAGCATGTGTTTACTTTGTGTGTTTGAATACAGAACGACCGTTATCTGTGATAGTCCTAGAGTCTTTGCTAGGGTCATAGGGTAGCCCAGCCCCATCGGGTGCCCTGAGTCTATCGAGTCGATATGAGCATGATATGATAGCCCAGCACTATCGGGCAAGAGATGAGATGACTTGATATGATATGATTAGCCCAGCACCATCGGGCATGAGCATGATTTATGATATGATGATGAGATATGATATGATGATGAGATATGATATGATATGATGATACCGTGGTGAGTGCACCACCACGAAGAGAGTGCTATGCTATAGCCCGAACTAGCCAGTCTCTACACTAACGGGAAGGGGTGCAGAGGTAGGAGAGGGATATGCCACTTGGCATTGTCTTGGGCCCTTTACAGTTCTTTTCTGCATATTATATATATATATATACTAGGGGCATGATAGTGTGATTTAAATCTTGTACCGCATTAGTCATCTTTTATTTAGGTATAGGTATGTTATGTGGCCTCAGCGCGGTCAGAGGACCCGCAGGCGATCACCGGGCCTGACTTCGTGGATAGTGTTAGGTACCGCTTTTGTTGCTCCTTGCTTCTGTGACGGGAAATATCTTGGCGAATTGAAGAATCCGGCTAATATATTCTAACTTGACAAATGGCAATCACCCACTTTGTTTTGGTTTTGACCCGGCTCTGCCGTGGCACTTGTATCTAAACCTTGCTTCTGTTTTATTTTCATTTGAATTGAATTTCTGCGACTTTGATTGCTTGGGGTTCGAAATCCCCGTTTTGAAATGCTGATCTTCGAGGTTTGAAACCTCGACCCGTACCTGAATTGCAACATCCGAACGAAGGTATCCGACCTTCGAAACGTAACCCGAGGATTTATATCCGGGCCGTTACAAAGGAGGGGTAAAGATCGATAAAGAAGTTTCTCTAGTTTTGATGATATTAGGTTAAATTTCAATTTATAAACGTTTTTCATTACCTTAGAACCTCATCCAACGGGTGACTCACGAATTGACTCAACCCGACCCATAAATTTATGGGTTGAACAAATTTGGGTTGTTTCGGGGTTCGAATTGAAATATTTGTGCATAAATCTACGTTTTATAAGTCGAGTTGGGTCGAGAGGACAACTCTGCCGATGAAAATAAAATTGCCCACAGTAGAGATTTAGCTAGCTGCCAAAAAAATGTATTTTCATTTGTTTTTTTTTCAACTGAGGATTTCTTTTTATAAAATAACACTAAAAATATTGGGGGAATTCAATAAAAAGTAATTTAAGTAATTAAAATATTTAATATTTGAAAAATATTTTAACTCCAAAGATTCTTTCATCTATATATTAATTAAAACCAAAACACCTATGTCACGTGTCGTCCCCTCACGCAAAGTTTTTTTTGTAAGGTATTATTTACACAATATCATTTAATTATGGTAATTAAACTATCTAATATTATTTACAAATTATGAACATAATATCATCTCATAATATATTTTTAACCATCTATATATTAATTAAAACCAAAGCACCTATGCCACGTGTCGTCCCCTCACGCAAAGTTATTTTTGTAAGGTATTATTTACACAATATCATTTAATTATGGTAATTAAACTATCTAATATTATTTACACATTATTAACATAATATCATCTCATAATATATTTTTAACCAATCTATATATTAATTAAAACCAAAGCACCTATGCCATGTGTCGTCCCCTCACGCAAAGTTATTTTTGTAAGGTATTATTTACACAATATCATTTAATTATGGTAATTAAACTATCTAATATTATTTACACATTATTAACATAATATCATCTCATAATATATTTTTAACCAATGGGATTAATTCAAAACTTTTTTTTAGTAAAGGTAATATTAACTATATGAACTATATAGTATTATTTCATTATATATTAATTACATGATATATATTATAGTAATTAAAATATCTAATATTTTTTTTGAATGCAACCTAATGCCTACTATTAATCTATATGTAAATCTTTATATCTATACCTATATCTATATATTTATTCTTAAAACATAAGAGTTTTAGCCTATGTTATCCTTGCCGTGTTTTTAATTAGCTATTTAAACCAATGAAATATTTTTTCCTTTAATTATTTCTTCTTCTTTCATTTATCTCTTTAAATTAATTTTTTTCTTTTATTTTTAACACATTTACTAACTATCCATATATATTCTTAATACCAAATTTACAATGATATTTTTTTTTTAAAGTTACAATGTTTTTATTATTTTTCTAACCAATAAGAGTGATTTAAAATTTCTATAAATTTTTATATATGCTAATTTAAATGAGTTTTTTTTAAAAAAAATATATAAACTTATTTCCGTGATACTTTTATGGTAATTATTTTTATGATTTTTATCCTAACTTTTATTAATATTTTATAATATTAATTTTTTTTATATTTTTTACAAAATCACGCCATGGCGCGGGTACTGTACTAGTAATTAATTAAAACAAAAATAATTAGGTTCAAAAGTGACAAGAAGACAAAATAAATACGGAGTAAATAAGATAAGATAACAGATGAGAATCGTAGATATCATAAATTCATAATCTAGTAATCATTAGTTGATTATACTCCCTCCGTTCGGCAAAACTTGTTATTTTAGCTTATTTCACAAGTTTTAAGGCAATTAGCAATGTACTAATTTACCCTCAAGTATTACCCTCCTTTTTTACTTTATCGGAAACTACAACTAACAAACCATCAATCATATAAAGGGCATTTTTGTAAAGTAAAGGGCAAAATACCTACAATGACAAGTTTTTTTGAAAAAAAATAACTGTAAAGGCTCGGATTTTGAATCCTAATTTTTCAGAAAAAGGAAATTTAAAATTTAATTAAATCGGATTTAAAGATCGTTTAACAGATTCCGACCTGAATTTAAATATTTGACGAACGATTCCGTCTTTTCGCCTCGAAAATTTAAAATAAATTCGGATGGTGATATCCTTTTAAGTTTTAAAATCTAATTGATCGTGAGAGCGGGATTCGGGGAAAACTAACATTCAGATACTAATTTTTTCGGGGTTTGAAATTCGCGTATTCGGAATTTAATTCCGGGTATTGGTTTTAACCAATCCCACACGTTATATCTCACCCATACCCTGCAACTGAACCACCCTAGCCTACTCCCTCCTCTCTTTATCAGACCATCCCCTTCACCATACCGCTTCACCATCACCCTCACTGATCACGCTCCATCCTCCATCACCTCCTCTCGTCGTCGCCCACCACACACACACACCTCGTCCCTCCTTCCGCTTCGAAGAGCAGCATCACAGCACCTCCTCCGACGTCCACCACCGCCAGACGCCACACCGGACCACCACCAGCACCGCCAGCAGTCACCAGGAGCCGCCAGCGCCACCACGAGCCATCGGGAGCAGCCTCAAGGGCCGGTCCATCACCGCCCTGTTTCACCTCGTTTCCCTCGCGAAGTTAACTTTCGGTAAGTCGTTCTCGTCCGTTTTCGATCGGAATTGTTCCCGAGCTTCACCATCACGCTCATCCATGTCCGCTGTAGGTCCGACGAGCCATCGCGAGCCACCGAAGACGCCCAGAACTCCGGTCGAGAGCTCCGAAGTCGCAAAAAAACCCATCTCAGTGAGCTCCGAATTTATCCTCGTTTCGATTCGTTTTTGAGTCTTTATCGATGCTTAGACTAGTCGGGAGTGTGCGTGAGCTGAGTGCGGGATGATCGGGTGAGGTCGAGAGCTCCGACGATCGTCGGAGCTCGGTCGGCGTGTACAAGAACACGAGAGAGCGAGGCGAGGCGAGGCGAGAGCGAGAGCAGGCGGTGCTGTGGGAGCGCGAGCCAGACCGAGGCGGAGCCGGTGAGTCCGGGCGAGCTCGGTCGTGGCGAGGCGTCGAGCTCCAGCTCACCTTGGTGCGGGAAAACCTCCGTTCAAATGAGGAAGATGATCACCTCGTGGGTCCCACCGCTTATATATATATATATATTATATTGTTATATTATTATAGTATATTAAATCGGTTTGGTTCGGTTGGGTTTGGTTTGGTCGAGCTAATCAGGTTATCTATTTAATTGGTTACGGTATTTAAAAAATACTATAATATTATTCAATGATTTAAATATAAAATATTATTTTGGAGATTTTATAAAGGGGTGGTTTATTAAATAATAAAGGGTAATTAAAATATCATATTATATTATTTGGGATTTAAAATATATTATTTGGATTTGAATAATTGAAAAAGGATTTTAGCAAGTATTTCCAAGGTCGGAATTCTTAGCTGTTTGAATTGGAATTCAAAACGGTTTTGGGACTAACCTGAAAATTATACTTATTCAATGACTAACTAGCATGATGATTGGATTGACTAATAGCATGTCTTGTGATGATTTATTATGTGAGGTTAAATGCTAGATTATTATGATGAAGATATACAATTATATGCTAAGTAAGAGTATGAGGTGATAGCATGCAAATTGGCTAAGTATGGATTGGAATTGTCTTAAACTGATGAATTGGAGAATTATATGGAATATGGTATGAGTTGTGAGATGATGGATTACGAGATAAAGTTAAGATGATGAAAATAATGATGTGACGGTTATTGTATTAAGTGGTGTAGCTATGTGTGTGATACTTCCATGCTTTGTGTGTGCCTTAGAGATAGACTCATTCATGTGCTTATACTTATTAGGTGACCATATGTGACGTGTCGGATTTCATATTGCCTGGTTGATTGCCTTTATCTGCTTACCAGGTAAGTCTCTTCGGAGCTTACTCAGATCGACAGAGAGACTCCCTGTCTTCTGTGCATGATATACAAGGTGCTTGCATTCATGATCAGCATGCCATGTAGTATCATGCTAGGTTGCATTGACTTTGAGCATTCTATTCTTTATGCGTGTGTAAACAGAACGGCCGTTATCTGTGAAGTTACTAGAGTCTTTGCTAGGGTCATAGGACAGCCCAGTCCCATCGGGTCTTGTCCTGAGTCAATCGAGTCATGAGTAACACCTTATGAGCAACACATATATGAGCATGATGATGATTATGAGAATGATGAATGAATGATGAATATGAACGAATGGAATGTATTCGCGAACTGGCCAGTCTTCGCCCTATCGGGAAGGGGGGTGGAGGTAGGAAGAGGGATACACCATTTGGTATTGTAACGGCCCGGATATAAATATCCGAGATACGTTTTGAAGGTTGGATACCTTCGTTCGGATGTTGCAACTCAGGTACGGGTCGAGGTTTCAAACCTCTAGAGATCAATCAGTATTCAAGCGGGGATTTCGAACCCCAAACAATCAAAGACACATAAATTCAATTTAAACGAAAGTAAAGCGGAAGTAAGGTTTAGATACAAGAGCCACGGCAGAGCCGGGTCAAAACCAAAACATACATTCTAAAGTCGTATAGCCAAGTTAGCGGGGTTAGACAAATTCTTTGCAATCGTCCGGGGGATTTTCCCACGCCATAGAGACATGGAGTAATCATACCTAAAAACAAGTGGTGCGAGCGGGATCAGACCGAGACCCCAACACACCCTGTCCCGCAAGCAAATATACACATACGCTAATATAAAGATGATGCGAATGCGGAAATTAAATCACACTAACATGATCCTAATTTACAATGTGCGGAAAAGAACTGTAAAGGGCCCAAGACAATGCCAAGTGGCATATCCCTCTCCTACCTCTGCACCCCTTCCCGTTAGTGCAGAGACTAGCCAGTTCGGTGCTATAGCATAGTAATTTCCTCGTGGTGGTGCACTCACCACGGCATCATCATATCATATCATATCATATCATATCATATCATATCATGTCATCTCATCTCTTGCCCGATGGTGCTGGGCTAATCATATCATGCTCATATCGACTCGATAGACTCAGGGCACCCGATGGGGCTGGGCTACCCTATGACCCTAGCAAAGACTCTAGGACTATCACAGATAACGGCCGTTCTGTATTCAAACACACAAAGTATCCGAATGCTCATTCATAAGTGCAATCCTAGCATGATACTACATGGCATGCTTTAATGCTTATGCAACACCTAGTATGTCATATATTCACAAGCAGGTATTCTCTTTCGAATTTGAGTAAGCCCATAAAGGAACTTACCTGGAATTGTAGAACAACAAAAGCAATAACCAGTATAAGCAAGCCAAACCACGTCATAGATCACCTAATAGTTTAATAAGCAACAATTATAAGTCTAAAGCACAAAGGGACCCATTAACCTCTACACATCAACTAGTAAGGCAAATAACTCATTGTCATTATTAAGCTATCCCATCACATAGTCTCATCCCATCACATATTCCACATCAACATCATCATCTCAATTCATCATTCTTCTCAACTCATCTCATATATCATCATACATCAACTCGTCTCAACATATCATATCTAATAACCACCTCCATATTTATCATATAACATTTCATCATAATATCTCTTTCATCATTATATAATACTCATATATCATACATCATGCTTCACACTTATTCTCATAATCAACTTAACGTTTCAACCTAATCATGATCATAAATAACTTAACATTCGAATATCAATCATGCTTTAATTTACATATATTCATATCTTATTCACACACTCCATATATTTCATGCCATAATTAACTCACATAAGTGCTCAAACAAGTTCATTGATCAAATCATCAAGTCAAGTTCAAGTAGATTAGTGTCAAAGTTTTCGAAGCCATCTAGTCTCAATTAAATTGACTCAATATCTTAAAACAATTCCTTAAAGCCATACCATGCCAAATCCAATCATAAAACATTTAAATCTTTAGCCCAACTTTATGATATTATAATATGAAATGATTCCGACAAGGTTATAATATTTCCAAAAGTCCCCTTTTTAATTTAATTAAATCAATTCCAACAAACCTAGTTTTTCCAAATTCTCTTTAAGAATCCAAGGCTCATAATATAATATCTTTAAATTTCAATAATAATATAATAGTACTTTACATTCCACATATTTAATAATTACATATTTAAATTATATATATCAAGGTAAGTCTTAAACCTTATAATCACTTTAACACATTTTAAAACACATTTCAAAATCACAATATAACACATAATATATCCCAATAATCTATTTCTAAAACACTATATAATATATTTATATATAAATACCTTACAGAAATTATAATTTATATTCATAAATCAGAAAAATATAATAATAAAATAGTTATTATTTAACAAACCACTAGCAATTATATATTGCACCACAAAATAACTAGATAAAACAAGCAAAACATAGCCCAATTTCATAAATTTCGGACACAACCCAACACCTCAGCCCAAACCGAATAAAAGGCCCAATTTCCCAGCCCTAACCCGCTACTCGGACCGGCCCAAAACCCAAGCCCAACCCTCATTCTCAAATTCTGATTTCATTTTAACCCAAACCCGAACCCACTAAAATAAAACCCAACCCAGATGCCACTGTTCATCTTCTCCTCTCCCCGACTCTCTGCGCTTGCTCGTCCACCCCCCCCCCCCCCCGCGTCGGCCTCGCTCTCGCTCACCAGAGCTCTTGAGCTCGCCCTCGCCCGACCATTCAACCAAAGAAAGAAGAAAAGGAAACCGAAATAGAAGCAAGGAAGGGAGGGGTTCGATTCCTCACCGAGAGTGTTCGAGCTTCGTCGGGCTTCGCTGGAGGTCGCTCAAGCTCGTCTGAGGTGTGTGCTGCGATTCCCGGCCTAGGACGAAGGTAGGGAGGTCAAAAGGGCGGACCCTTACTGGATTTTTGATCGGAAAAGAGTGAGAAAAGCTTACCGGGGTGCTCGGACGGAAAGCAGAGGAGTGGAGGGAGAAATGGGGCTCGGCGGCGACGGTTGGGCGGCGGCTGTACTCGGGAGCTCCTCGGCGGCGTCGGGTTGAGCTTGGCTGCACCAGAACTAGGCGGAGGAGGGAGGAAGCTTCCGTGGGTTCTCGGGGGTGAAACAGGGGAGAAAGGGACACCTTGGTGCCTCTGTGGAACCGGGGAGGAAGGGATCGGGTCCTAAGGGTGACAAGTGACGACGACGACGGGGCTGAGGAGTTGAGGAGGCAGTGCTGTGGTGGTGATGGTGGTGGTGTTTGTGACGGGGAATAGGAGATTAAACAAAGAGAAAATGGGAAAAGGGAGTGTGTTGTGTGGGTTTGAAGGAGCAGAGAAAGGGCTGGAGATGGGGGAGGTAATGAGTGAGCTTTTGTTGGTCTTGTTTGGATTCAGAAGAAATGGGGTAAAAAGGGGAGCTGCAGGTGGCGTGTAGGAGGAAGGTTGAGGGTGTGTAGCACTGAAAATGGAAGAGGAAAGTTGGAAAAGGAGTGGGTGTAGGCAGCTGTGGAACGAGAGTGAAGAGGAAGGGGACAAACAAAAGTGAGGGTGGTCTGATCACACAAAGAATACAAAGTGGTCCCAAGAGAATTTCAAAATACTCGAAACAAAATCTCGAAACCCGCTCACTCGATCTTATCCCGACGTGACTAAAAATTAAACCGAAATTCCCAATTCGAACTAGCAATAATGAACTCGATAAATATTTTCAAGTCTCGGTTGAAAATTAACGGAATAAAATCCTCTTTTAAATCAAATTCGAAATTATGCCGGAATTTGCTTCAGAAGAATAAAATCAAATTTATTGCTCGAGGACGGAGAGTTTCAAAATTTTTCGGAATCTTATAGTTCAAACCCCAATTAAATCAATATTAAACCGAAATTAATTCTTAATTTATAAAATAATATTTTAAAATCCCGAGCCTTTACAGGTATTCTGTGTTAAGGCCTTATTATTATTAGGCACTTGATCTTAGGGGCATGCTAGTGTGTTAATATTCCGCCTTGTATCTAGAAGCATGATTATTAGGTATAGCGTATGCGTGTGCATTGGGCATCGGAAAGAGCAGGTGGGCGTCATCTGATCCCGCTCACCATTAACCTTTTTAGGTATTATTATTGTGTTCGTTCTATTGGTGCTGCTTGACTATCGTGCGGGTCCTGTTGTCCGGCGGAGAGTGAGTGTCGGAGGTCTTGACTTTCATCAGACTTTGACTATGCTTTTAGCTCATGCTTTTAGACTCCGTTTTGACCCGGCTCTGCCGTGGCACCTCTTTTGTATTATACCTTAATTCCGCTCTTGTATGACTATGAGTTTTCCGCGCTTAGACTTATGACAGGTACAGAGGACCTCCCCGGAAATTCCAACGATCCCTTCGAATTTTGGGTATGAAATCCCACTTGAAAACGTTAGAGTAGAATTTCAAACCTTCAACCTGTACTCGGGGCGCAAGATCCTAATGAGGGGTTTCATCCCTCGAAACGTAACCCGGGAATCATAATCCTGGGCCGTTACAATAACACCCTAAAATGACAAATTTTGCCGAACGGATGGAGTATAATTATTTGAATTGAATTGCAAACTGATGATTGATTACATACTTAATTACATAGGTGTTACTTTTACACCACAATTTTTTCACTATTAATACCGTAAATTTACTTCGTTTTTTTTCAAGTATGTGTGTCTTTTGAGGCGTAGTTCTATAACTTATAAGTCATAGATCTGTGACTTTTGTGTCACATATGTCTATCTTTTGTGTGAAGTTTTTTAAGAGTTATATGTCTGCTCCTCATGAGTTACATCCTTGCGTTTTGAGAGTCACAAGGTTGCGTCTCTTGATGGGCACATATTTATTAAAAAAAAAATGAATTCGTGGTGCCAATAGTAAAAAAAATATGGGTGTATTTAACACTTGCGTTATATATACAAACATAAATGATAGTATATGATTATCGCCCTAATCCTATATTTAGCCAATGGTGTGGAGTAAGGGGGAGTTAGGAGGTCTCGGGTTCGATCCATGCCTTCACCCTTTTCATTGGGTGAAAATCCAAAGTTTGCCTTGCTCTCTGCCATAAGGTCGAGCCGGTCGCCGCAAAATGACGGTTTACCTGGTGCATGGCTCTTGTCGGTTGTAACGGCCCAGATACAAATACCCGGGTTACATTTCGAAGGTCGGATACCTTCATTCGGATCTTGCAATTCAGGTACGGGTCAGTCCGGTTCTTCGCTTTCGCCCAGGAGGATCCCTCGCCATAGAAGCACAGAGCAGCAAAAGGGCGTGTACCTAACACTATCCACGAAGTTAGGCCCAGAGACGCCTGCGGGCCCTAAAGACCGCGCTGAGGCCATATAACATGCCTATTCCTAGAATAAAGGATGGTCTAATGTGGTACATAATTTAAATCACACTAGCATGCTCCTAGTTGAAATAATGTGCAGAAAAACTGTAAAGGCGCCCAAAGAATGCCAAGTGGCATGTCCCCATATCTCTGTATTTCCCGTACCCACTCCGAGGTAGGGCGCTCGACCTCAGCCGAACCGTAATAGATATATTCCCGTACCCACTCCGAGTAGGGCGCTCGGTCTATGCCGAACCATATCAGAGATATATATAGATCATACTCATCGACTCGATTGGGGACCGAAACGGTATAAAACACGAATGCCCCCATGACCCTAGCAAAGACTCTAAGACTCACAGATAATGGCCGTTCTGTTCTCAAACACACAAAGTAACCGAATGCTCATTCATAAGTGCAATCCTAGCATGATACTACATGGCATGCTTTAATGCTTATGCAACACCTACATACTATATGACACATCAGGCAGGAGGTCTGAGTTACTGAGTAAGCTCCCGTAGGAAACTTACCTGGAGGCGCGCAGAATCCAAGAAATAATCAGCAGTAGCAAGCAATCCAATCATGTCACAAATCACCTAGCATATATCATAAGATGTGCATAAGTCTACGTCTAAGTCACACAAGGCGCCCATAACTATCGCACGTAACTTCACATAACCATATAATATCGTATCTTAACATTTCATCCTTATCATCGCAACTCATCTCATCATCTTCCTTATTCACTTCCATCAATCAACTCATATCATCTTAATCCTTCCATCTTATCTCATAAGTAGTTCACATAGTCAAATCTCAAGAATTCTCAACATATTCATGTCATGCTCTTAATTCACAATCATTCATATCTCTACCACATAATTTCACATTATAACATAATATAACACTCTCAACATATCCCGTTTTAAACATATATTCATCTTAAGGCATATCATGCTTTCATAGACCAACACCTCATAATCTCATAATCGTCATATAACACATCATATCAATATCAACATATCATAAATTATACTAACAATTATCGATATCCTAGCATCATGCTCACACTCATCACATAAGATTCATCAAGTCCAACCAAGTTAGATAAAGTAAGTCAATTGCCCGAGATTCCCGAAACTCTAAAATCTCAAGTTAGATCAATCTTTATTCACAACATTTTGTCAAGTTATCCGAAAAATCCATTTATAAACCATTGTTCTTTAAATTAACTTATTTTATTATTTTATCCAAATAAATCCGACAAGGTTAGGTTATCTCCAAAAATCCTCTTTTTAATTTTATTAAATCCAATTATATTTTCAAATCAAATTCTAGCCTTTAAACCCCTTTTTTTTTCCAAATTCCTTTCTTTTTAAAATCCAAATCTCATAATATTATATTTTAAATCACCATAATAATAATATTAATTCTTTAAACCTCATCAATAATATTATATAATATATAATATCCCATTTATTTAATATATTTTAGATCCCAACAATTTTAAAAGTCATAAATTCATATAGTATATACTAAATTCATTTAATAATATATTATTTGATAATACATATATAAAGGTAAGTTTTAAACTTAACATACATGATATATATATATATATATTACCATCAAAATTAGGCCCAACCTTAGCTAAAATCGGATCTGACCCAAAAGGAAACCCAACCCATTGAAATCGGGCCCATCCCCCTTTTATTTTATCAAACACCCGATCCAGTCACATGAAAGGAAAACAGAACTAAACCCGTTTGGGTTTTGTTCATCACCCCTTCCCCCAAACCTCTGTTCCAATCGCCAGTAAAAGGAGGAGGAAGAAGAGGCTCCCTCGGCGACTCTCTCTCCCGCCCACAACCCGACTTACTTTCCCACCCTCATGGACACGAAAAGGAACTCAAATCAAAACTAAGGAAGAAGGAGAAGGGGGAGGAGCTCACCGAGTCTCCTCGAGCTCGTCGGGAAACCCGTCGGGGTTGATTGGTTCACTGAGGACGGAGGAAGATGTCTGGGGCCTGGATCGAGCGCGAATATTTAGAAAGGGACACCTTAAGGACAATGTTAAACAAAAAATGGAGGAACGAGGCCTTACCGAGTTCGAAACCGAAAACATGGAAGGAAGAGAGGTGGTGGGCTCAGCAGAGCTCAGGTGGTGCTCAGTGGTGCTCAGCAAAAGAGTGGGGCGATGGGGAGCGACTTCAAGGGAGATGGAGCGAGAGGTGGTGGTGTTTGTTGTTGATTCGAAAGCCGGGGGCTGTTTGGGCTTGTTTGAACAGGGGAGAGGGTTGGTGGTTTTTGGCTCAACACAAATCAAGTATCAAGACCCATCCATGGTGGTTCCCTGGGCTCGACAGATGGGCAAGGAAAAAAGGGAGGTCTTGGGGGCTGTTTGGATTCAAAAGAGAGACGAGGGGTGTGCGAATAAGGGTTTGTATTGTGGTTTTCTTATTGGCTTTTGAAAACCAAAGGAGATAAGGGATGGTGATGCAGGTTCAAAGAGGGGGAGTGTGTGCAGGCTGGGCACTGCTGCTGCTGCGTGAGGCTCAGAATGGGAGTGGGATGGGTTGGCTTCTTGCCACACTTGGGGTAAGACAAAGCTAGAGGGATGAGGGGATGGCAGGGTGATGTTTTGCCACAAATGGAATGAGGAAATGGGGAAGAGTGTGAGGCTGGCTGGTGCTTCCTGGTTTTCGGATGTGGGAGGAGAAAGGTGACAAGGATGGGGAAAATGGAATATAAGTGGTCTCATATAAGGTAATATCCGGAATTAAATCCCGAAACTCGCTCTTTCGACCTTATCCCGAATCAAATAAAATCAAACCCAAAATTTCAAATCCGAATAATAACAATAATAAGGAAATCCGAACAATTTTATTCAACCTCGGTATAGGAAATCGGAAATAAAATCCATTTTTAGATCAAATTCGAATTTCTGCCGAAATCCACTCCAAAAGAATTAAAATAAAATTATCTGCTCGAGGACGGAATTTTCTAAATTTTCCGAAATCTTATAATTCAAAACCCACTTAAGTCAATATTAAATCGAAATTAATTCTTAATTTATAAAATAATATTTTAAAATTCCAAATCTTTACATCATCCACCTCTAAAAACAAGTCTCGTCCCCGAGACTAAAATCGTTTTCCAAATCGATCAAGTCTTTCTCAAAACATGGAACCCAACAAATCATGCAAAAGCCCAAGTCAATTCTATCCTATGTCAATCAACCAAGTTTTCAGAACTCAAGAGGTGGAATCATCCACCTCTAAGGGCTAATCCCATATCCTCTTCCTAGGTTCCTCTTTCAAAGATCAGTTTCAACTATCAATCATAAGGTATCATCGAGCTTAACGACAATCATCTCAAAGCAAGTCTCATGATTCCATATATCAAAGTAATCAAGCCAAGCTATCTAGTTTCATCACGCTAACAAGAATATCAAGGGTGGTATCACACGAGTATCATACAATCAAGTCACCACTCATCAAGAGGCTCATCGCCAATCACATCATATCATCATATATTCTGCACATAACTATCAATAATATAAGCACATCACAACACACATCTCAGAACGAGGCACTAGGGTATACTCACCACTAGGTCACAAGGTCAAAGAAATGTCTACGCTAGACTCCACATAAGACGCGAGTAGCTCATATGAAACATCTCCGCAACTAGCCCGAATACTCTCCTCAGGACGCTCTACCAAGTAATGGTCGAACTCAACATGAAGTTCAGAATAGTCAAGAATGTGGCCAGGATCGGAAACATATCGACAAAGCTGAGACAAGAAAGACATCATGCACCCCAACTAAGGACGAGGATAAAGCCAAGCGACATGCTACCTCCTCAGAACCTCAAAAGGATCAACAACCTAGAGCTCGGCTTGCCTATGCTATCAAAACGTCGGAACCCTCGGGTGGTGATACTCTCAGCCATACGTGTGCTCACACATCAAAGAGAATCTCGATCCTGGTCAATGTCTCGGAACCTATGAACATGCTGTTAGAAGTTCGAAGTGAACAGTCCATCTCCGTCCAAACTATCCTCTCACGAACTTCATAGAGCCTCGAAATCCGTCGGATGAACTCCTCAGCTAGCCTCGAAACATGCCAAGTTCTTAAATAGCGATGAAGTGCGCCCCTCACATAATCCTCTGCTTCAAGTCCTGGGACCGGTGGGTTATGGGCCCACCATGCTTCCGCTGCGCCGCTCGAGTTCTACCCAGATGACCATTCTCTTCTCAAAGTCGGCTCTCGTCGAAAGTAGTGCAAAAGATACTAAGCTATCGGAGATAGGGGAGAAATAAAAGCGGACAACCCGAATTCCCTACGGAACCAAACATAAACCAGAACTGACGACGGGACTGAAAGACAACCTCCCAACCCAAGAACGACGATAGTGCCCTTATGGAATTCTATGAGGTTATAATGCGGCAAGTAGGATACATATAAATCAATCATGAAGCATACTAGTCCCATCAATACACACTAACATGCACCTATCTCGATGAATAACGACAACACACATGGGTAGCAAAGAACATGAGCAAGTTCTACACGAACGTACACATGAGACAATCTAGCCACCTATTATTCCTCAAGTAATAAGCAAGCTCGACATATTAAGAATCACGTATGCATGAATTCAACAACAGATCTGCGTGGTACCAGCCAAACAAACATGGTAATATAACAAGTATCACATGTATGGTTGACTCCTCATGTTCAACAAAATCCTAGAACAACACATATACCTATTGTCATAACTAATTCAAGTCCAAATCCGTATAAATCATGGAATCATAAATCATTTTAAATCCATTTTTCATCAAGTCATATAGAATCACATAAGAATTTAAATCACATAATAGAATAACCCAAACCGGGTTTAAATCAAACCCGAGTCAACGACCAAAGAAAGGAGAGAACCGGCTCCGGCCAAGAGCCTAGATCTGGTTTTCATCGTAACGAATTGGCCGCTCGTTACGGCGAAATCCAGTTCTTCGTCCCTCGCGAGTGATGCCTCTCGCTACGCGCGGCAAGCATCATTCTCTTCCTTTGTTCCTAGTCCTTGTTTCGTCACAGCGACCATGGTTTCGTCGCGACGAAACAAGCAACTATGAGCTCGCTTTTGATTTAACTCGATCCTTTCCTTCCCAACTAATCTCATCATTTCTGATATCCTTCCCCGACCTCAAACAACATTTAAAATAATAATCCCGAATAATAATACAACTAACAATTTGATAGCCCACATTTTTAAATACCGCAAGATTTAATATAGGATATTCAAATAACAATTAATTACCCATGTCGGATACACACGTAGACAAGTCACATCAATATAGAATCCGATACTAAGATGCTCAAACACGTCATAACACTATAAAAGGAACACATAAGGGGGCATAATAACTATCACATCATACAACAACAAGGTCCACATGATATGATAGGTATGACATGTAACCATATGATGAGCTATAATCGAAATGCATGTCCTACACGAGTCTAACCGATCATGACGTGGCATAAGTATAACAAAAGATTATTACTAGGGTCCAAGTTCAACATCGAATCATATTTCACGTATATGTGCATTTCATCATGTCATAGTATGCAACATGCAAGGTGGCACCCAATTACTAATTAACACGAGACTTGAAATTATATGTGCTCAACAAGACAAGCATTGATCGATGATACATTCTAAGCAAACTTGTCATGTATGAACCTAGGCATGTTTTTAATGATAATAGAGGGCACATGGTCGGTCGAGTTACAAGCTACTAGAATATATACAAGAAGCATCATATGGTAAGACAACAATCTATATGAGACACACACATAAGCATGCCACTAATCACATTAAGCTTGACACAAGGGTGTTGAAGCATATCATGGTAACTAAATTTGCTACATCTAACATGTTTAGATAGTCATAGGATCATATAAGGGGACATAGCAAGGCTATCACAACTTATAACAAGAGTAATTGAATGAGGGTACAATTTGAGTGTGGGATTATACAAATCATATTCCTAAGGGCTTAGATTTTACATGATTCTAGTAATGTATGACAAGTCGTATCTGTATGAAAGATAAGGTGCATCGAGAAATTTCATATAATGACACGGGGAGTCATAGAAGCTCAAGCAAGATTACCATTCGCAACCAACATCAATGTATGTAAGGGGAATATAAGCAGGTATAATAGGTGAGTCATGCGCATGCCATAATGCATAACAGGATAGTGCTCCTAATGTGTCATGCTTCGAGAAAACAATACGCTATATTTACACATATACGGGTATTCATGCGAGTGTCTAGCAAACATCATGGTGTGTGTGTGCTCATGCAAAGGTCGGGATCTCCACACGTATAAAGATATTGTCTCAAGCAAGGGTGTAACAAGGAATGTAACATATCATAGTCATATTAAGGTCAATAAAGTATACGATCAATGATGGCGGGATGATCATCTAAGGTGCCACTAGATACTATGATACAGGGAACAAAATAACGTTATGAATGCAATGTTCCCATACATAAAACGAGACAATTAGAGCACATATTCCCATGACAAGCTGCACTTTGAAGACATACGTCCTATATGATACTAATAGTATACACGGAATCTAAATACAATGTGGTGTGGGAACATGTAGGGTGTCATACTATTCATTCTTAAAACATAAAACAATGTCATGGGGCATGAGGGAACATCATGAGACAAGTAGATAGGCATGACACTAGTTGGAATCACACAAGGCATAATGAGTATCAAGGTGTAACACCAATCATCTTTCAATGACATAAGGAACAAATGTCGATACTATTGAGGACCTATTTTAAGTAGGATCATATCATCAAGCAAGTAGGGCATACGTGTACACAAGCCACAACTCATGGGTCCTACAAGATACTAATGTCTCAAAGAAAGGAGTAGATGGGCATCATATGACATATGTACATTAAACAACTTTGCACTAACATATGCAAGAGGTCACGACGACAATAACACAATCATATGGAACAAGGAGGAAACATAGAAGGGGACAACACGAGCCTAAGATAGTGTGACTTCACATGAACATAGGGAATACATGTACATGGGTATAAATCAATAATTATATGTACGTCATGTGTTTAACACAATGATATATCAAGTCATACATCAAGTCACGTAATCACATATAGGGCTACCGTTATAACCAAAAGAGATTTCCAAGGGCAATATCGACTTATCCCCACCGACTTAAAAGCTCATTTCCCGTGGAATACGTGTAACTCATTTCGAGAACAAAAAGGGGGGTACTCAAATTACTCCCGAAAGAAGATGGTAGAGTTCGTATAGAATCTCATGACAAGGGGACACTAGCTGATGAGAATCAAGGGGAACGACTTCACAACAACTCATTCAACCGACTCGGAACTATTCGAAGTTTGATACTCTAGCACACTGACCATCTCGTGGCATGACCTATGGTGTCAAGTACCATACTTATCACACGCTCAAGTAGTCAATGTTTCCGAACTTAATTCCCGACCAAGATTAGATTCCCAATTCCATTTCCTATAAAAGACATCGATACCATAAAGAACGACCCGATCAGAATACCAATTGAGACATGGAAGAAGATAGAAGGGGAGGAAATCAGAATGAACAGAATAGGCACCCCTCAACCATTACCAACCTTTAACCGAATCTGTCGAACCAGAGGCAAAACGAAAGGGAAAGACACCAACGAATGAATCATGGAGAAGACCGCTCTATAAGACAGAAATTCCGACTATACTGAAAGGAAAGAAACTTTCGCTTATCTCTCTCACATAGAGATGCAATACTCAGTTCAAATATACCAATAGATTTCTAGTTCTAGCAACACAGAATCAGTCAGTGACAATTATAATGATCTCCTTCGAGGGAGATCGTTCTCAGGTCCAATTAATACATAAAACACATCAAGCTATCTAATGCCGCTCTTTGAGGAGCGACTGACCGGAGGAGCAAAACCTCACGATCTCTACCTAACTCGCCACTCCAACCACCTCGGTGCAATTCCTCGGAGTCTTACAACCCATCTGTAAATAATAAGCTAATACTTCGCCTATCCGTTCCCAACTACATCCAATAGGGATGGTCTAACGCCTTTTCTACCCACTCGATCCCTTTGGTTTGATCCATCATATTTAATAAGACGAGTTCATATTTAGTCCAATTGAGTTAGGCATATTAAGTTCATTTTGCCCCTTTAAAACATCTTCAAATCCTTTGAAATTCATGGGCAATTTTCCAAAACATACACCCGACCCTTGCGTACCCGAATTGCACAACCAGGCTCTGATACCAACTTTGTAACGGCCCGGATACAAATACCCAGGTTACGTTTCGAAGGTCGGATACCTTCGTTCGGATCTTGCAATTCAGGTACGGCTCAGTCCGGTTCTTCGCTTTCGCCCAGCAGGATCCCTCGCCATAGAAGCACAGAGCAGCAAAAGGGCGGGTACCTAACACTATCCACGAAGTCAGGCCCAGAGACGCCTGCGGGCCCTAAAGACCGCGCTGAGGCCATATAACATGCCTATTCCTAGAATAAAGGATGGTCTAATGCGGTACATAATTTAAATCACACTAGCATGCTCCTAGTTGAAATAATGTGCAGAAAAACTGTAAAGGCGCTGATAGCACACATTTAGGTAGGCATATTAGGTTGCATTTAGTATGATTTAGATGTTTATAATGCATAGATTAAGCTAGATTTGCATTTATACTTGTGTTGTTGGTAGAGTCGAAATCTACACGCGTTTATGGATTATTTCAGGTATATGTGGATTCGACGAGGAATGAGGAAGCTCATGGATGAAGGAAGAGTGAAGAGGAGGAGGAAAAGTGAAGAGCCCGGGAGCGGAATCGAGGTTAGAGAGCCTAAGTGAAAACACAAGTCCGCAGAAGTTGTCGCCAGACATGCTGAACTTGTTTCACACTTTCTGGAGGCGTCGGTGGTCCGATTGACTATTATAAGCATGCGTTGGAAAGCTCTTTCCGAGATATACAACTTTCGTGTTGACATCGAGACCAGATTCGAAATGGAAAAATCGCTGTGAACAGTAAAAACTGCCCCGCGGCCCGAAGCTCTGACGAAGGATTTCGCAATCGCCTGGCCGCCCCGCGGCCTGGGTTGGCTGCCCCGCAGCCTCTGCAGAAACGCCGAATCTGCTAAGTGGACTTTTTATCCACTTAATTAGGTTTTTGGAATTATTATTTGGCCGACTCTTTTGAGGCTTTTTAAGGACGTTTTAGGGTTTTATTTTAATCATCTAACTCATCATTTAATACACTTTGAGATTATCAATTGAGAGAACCCTAGAAGGGAGCCTCCATGGCCATGGAGTGCTAAACTTTTCCGTTTCATCTATGGATTGAAGCTTTGGTTTGATAAAGTTGTGAGATTTCTATTCTTGTTCTATTCCTATTGATTCGTATTGATTCTTTTGCGAATATTGTTAATTTCTTCTAGTCCGTACAACTAGTTGAGATTATTGCTAGGATTTTGTAGATTCCTCGTAGCGAACCTTAATCTATAGTAGCAATCATGCCTTTTTAGGACTCGTAGGACTAAATTGATGTGTAGAGAATCAATTATATGTTAAATGCTGACTCGTAGCTTGGTGTTGCATGTATCCTGGTTAATCCTTAATCTTAATGCTACTATTAGGTTAAATCTTGACCGTGTTAGGGTTATCTAATTAGTAAGGGTTGCTAGGACTCGTAGGACTAGTAATTTACACAAGATCAGGACAGGAACAATAATAAAATGAAAAGAGAACTTGAAGAAGAATCGAGGATCAACTAATCAAACTAAAGTGGATATTCATAGATGAAACTATTTTCTCAATTGTTATCTCTACTAACTTGTTTATAGTTTCTTTTATCTACTTCAATCACCAAATCCCACTTTTCTACTAATTGGTAAATATACATTGCTTAGAAATACTTGATTCTCTGTGGGATCGACCTCTTACTTGCTTGCTATACTAGTTTGTAGGTTTGAGTTATACTTTGATAGGGACAACGACAGTTTCCTCCTGTCAAATTTTGGCGCCGTTGCCGGGGAATCAAAGTTAATTTCTTTGTTTTGTGTGTTTATCAATTTTTGTATATATCTAATTTGTTGTGAACCTATCTTACGGTTCATAACACCCTTGCTACTAACTTTTAGGATGTTGAGGTTATTGCAGTTTGAAGCTGAGAATTTTCACCAATATCTTACCAGATTGTAGAGATATGTTGACATTCGTAATTCACGGGGTTATCAAGACAGCATCCGAGATATGATTATTTGCATAATTGACGGGATGACTGCTGAGACACGAGCGCTTGCTGAGTACATGAGTAACGGAGGCCTAGCACGATTAGGTTTGTCGGGGTTGTGGGATTTTTTCTGTTACATGGGTTATCATGTTGAACAGGAAGAGTTGCTCACCACGTCTTATCCACCAATGGAGGACTCTGTCACACACTTAGATGATGAAATCCAAGTCCTTACTCAAGCAATACAGGAGAATGCTGAGAGGATCAAAAACTTGGGGGAACAATTGAGCCACCTTATTCAAACATCGAGCGAGATAATAGCAGATCGGATGGCCGCCCCTCAAGTTGATAAAGAAAGCAAACCCATTCCGCCATCCCATGAGACATTGAAGGATGCAAGAATGGAAGATCCTGTCGAAGTCATTGTGCTCAATTCATTCTATCCTAGTTGGTTTCAACGTGATGATGTTGTTCAGAATGAGGAGGAATTGTTCACAGATGAAGACAGTTTCTTTGACGATGGAGAAGAGGGTCTGGTGCTTCCTGACATGGAATCTCATGAGTCGACACATGAGGTTTCATGTAATGTGTCTCCTACTCCATCCGATGCATTCATTCTCAGCTCCCCCGTTGATGAACCATGTCTAGAGCCACCTGTTGAGGCTCGAGAGGTAATAAAGGTAAACTTTTGCAATTTGAAAGGTGATGGTGATTATGTTGATCCTTTTAATTGTTATTTTGAAAAGCCACCAGTGGAACTGAACTGGTGGTATCATATTCCTTCAGTAGACATTCATGATAAATTGAAAAGGTTTATAACTTCTATAATTTATAATTTCAATTTAGTGTGCTATAATGTCTTGTGGAAGATGTGTGCACAGGAATATGATAGGTTACTGAGGGCCTTGACGATGTCTGATAGGTAAGGAATTAAGATTGAGAATAAGTCATGTCGATGACTTAAAACAAAGGCGCTACTTGGGAGGCAACCCAAGGTAAGTAGTTCTAGATTTCTTTTTCTTAAATTTCATTGAATTGGCTTGGTTTTGGCATTTTTTGTGGGGGCAGTAACACCGCAGGGATGAAAGTTGAAAAGGGCAGAGGCCGCCCCGCGGCTTGTACGGGCCGCCCCGCGGCTAGGTCGTGTCTCCAGCCGCCCCGCGGCCTAGCATGGCCGCCCCGCGGCCTCTGACGGGACTGACAGGTTTCTCTTCCTCACCTCCCACTTAACCTACCACCACCGCAGTGAAAAAGTCAGTTTTTCTTTCTTTCCTTCATATTTTTATATGTTGTTGTCTTTAATTTTCATTGAGGACAATGAAAGATTTAAGATTGGGGGAGGGATTGCATTGCATATAGATAGATTTTCCACATCATGTTTATTTATGTTTTCATATTTATTTTTACTCGTATATTGCATGTGTTAAAAAAAATCCAAAAATATCATGCATTTCATAAACTTTAGGTCTTATTTTCCCATCTAGGCTACTTGTCCTCTATATTTATCTTATCATGCACCCCATGACTTGCTTGAAGTGTTTGAAGCTTTGAATTGTTTTTGTATACTTTTTGGGAATATGATTGATGAGATAATTGAGTATGTATAGTCTTTGGAATTTAAGTGGTATTGAAGTTCTAACAATTTGACCCTGTGAGTTATTTTGGCCTTATTGGGACTACACATTCATAAGTCCTCTAGTTTCTTTGTGTGTGAATACTCTCCTTGATTACTTCCTCTTTAAATTGCGTTTAGATATCTTTATTGAGGCTGCATTTATATGATTTTTGCATGTAACCTTAAAGTGATTGAGGCATGATTTTCTTTTAGCCATATTATACTCTACCCACCCGTACACATTATCCTTTTCTTGAAGCCAATTTGAGCCTTATAAGCCTATTTTGTTAGCTCCACAAAATCTTCCTAGCCGATTATTAGCCTGACCCATCCGGGAATTAGGAGAAGAGTTGGTGAATATCTTGATGTGTTGATGGAGTTGCTTTGAGTTGAGAAATTATGTTGGGTGATTCATTTGTACTATATAGAGATGATTTTTATGTGCTTATTACTTGGGACCTAAGGAGGATAAAATTCACTTAGGGGTAAAAGTCAAGAAATAAAAAGAAGAAAAAAAAATCATCATAAAAAAAAAATGAATGAGTTTGTGTGGATATTTGAAAATTGTGTGCGAATTTGTATTGTGAAGGAGTACATGTTATTGGAATGGTATTTGAAGTGTTTGGTGTTGGTGTTTTTCTGGTTGTTTACTAACCCTTTTTCCCGGATTTTTAGCACCACATAGCCTAAATATTTTTCATACCCTATGTTCCTACCATGACCCCATTACAACCTATTCAAAAGACCTCATGATTTTGGTTGCATGTGAAGTCACTAGCGGTGGAGATTTAGACTACTGACGCAATTTTGTTGTAGCTAAGTTTTCAAGGATTGAGTTTGAGCGCGAATGTTTAACCCTAAACACATGAGCGAGAGTGAAAACACATTTCCATGGTGAGGTTGGATAGATGTACTTGCTTTATTCCTTGGATTTCACATATACATGTTATGACGTTATTTGTCAATCTTTGTTTCCCTATTTTTGAGCTTAAGTGTTTTACCAAAGTGATTACATGGATTGCTTGTCTGTGGGGTGTTGCTTTGATTTTGATTTTCATTGCTTGAGGACAAGCAAAAGCTCAAGTGTGGGGGAATTTGATAGCACACATTTAGGTAGGCATATTAGGTTGCATTTAGTATGATTTAGATGTTTATAATGCATAGATTAAGCTAGATTTGCATTTATACTTGTGTTGTTGGTAGAGTCGGAATCTACACGCGTTTATGGATTATTTCAGGTATATGTGGATTCGACGAGGAATGAGGAAGCTCATGGATGAAGGAAGAGTGAAGAGGAGGAGGAAAAGTGAAGAGCCCGGGAGCGGAATCGAGGTTAGAGAGCCTAAGTGAAAACACAAGTCCGCAGAAGTTGTCGCCAGACATGCTGAACTTGTTTCACACTTTCTGGAGGCGTCGGTGGTCCGATTGACTATTATAAGCATGCGTTGGAAAGCTCTTTCCGAGATCTACAACTTTCGTGTTGACATCGAGACCAGATTCGAAATGGAAAAATCGCTGTGAACAGTAAAAACCGCCCCGCGGCCCGAAGCTCTGACGAAGGATTTCGCAATCGCCTGGCCGCCCCGCGGCCTGGGTTGGCTGCCCCGCGGCCTCTGCAGAAACGCCGAATCTGCTAAGTGGACTTTTTATCCACTTAATTAGGTTTTTAGAATTATTATTTGGCCGACTCTTTTGAGGCTTTTTAAGGACGTTTTAGGGTTTTATTTTAATCATCTAACTCATCATTTAATACACTTTGAGATTATCAATTGAGAGAACCCTAGAAGGGAGCCTCCATGGCCATGGAGTGCTAAACTTTTCCGTTTCATCTATGGATTGAAGCTTTGGTTTGATAAAGTTGTGAGATTTCTATTCTTGTTCTATTCCTATTGATTCGTATTGATTCTTTTGCGAATATTGTTAATTTCTTCTAGTCCGTACAACTAGTTGAGATTATTGCTAGGATTTTGTAGATTCCTCGTAGCGAACCTTAATCTATAGTAGCAATCATGCCTTTTTAGGACTCGTAGGACTAAATTGATGTGTAGAGAATCAATTATATGTTAAATGCTGACTCGTAGCTTGGTGTTGCATGTATCCTGGTTAATCCTTAATCTTAATGCTACTATTAGGTTAAATCTTGACCGTGTTAGGGTTATCTAATTAGTAAGGGTTGCTAGGACTCGTAGGACTAGTAATTTACACAAGATCAGGACAGGAACAATAATAGAATGAAAAGAGAACTTGAAGAAGAATCGAGGATCAACTAATCAAACTAAAGTGGATATTCATAGATGAAACTATTTTCTCAATTGTTATCTCTACTAACTTGTTTATAGTTTCTTTTATCTACTTCAATCACCAAATCCCACTTTTCTACTAATTGGTAAATATACATTGCTTAGAAATACTTGATTCTCTGTGGGATCGACCTCTTACTTGCTTGCTATACTAGTTTGTAGGTTTGATTTATACTTTGATAGGGACAACGACAGTTTCCTCCTGTCAGGCGCCCAAAGAATGCCAAGTGGCATGTCCCCATATCTCTGTATTTCCCGTACCCACTCCGAGGTAGGGCGCTCGACCTCAGCCGAACCGTAATAGATATATTCCTGTACCCACTCCGAGGTAGGGCGCTCGGTCTATGCCGAACCATATCAGAGATATATATAGATCATACTCATCGACTCGATTGGGGACCGAAACGGTATAAAACACGAATGCCCCCATGACCCTAGCAAAGACTCTAAGACTCACAGATAACGGCCGTTCTGTTCTCAAACACACAAAGTAACCGAATGCTCATTCATAAGTGCAATCCTAGCATGATACTACATGGCATGCTTTAATGCTTATGCAACACCTACATACTATATGACACATCAGGCAGGAGGTCCGAGTTACTGAGTAAGCTCCCATAGGAAACTTACCTGGAGGCGCGCAGAATCCAAGAAATAATCAGCAGTAGCAATCAATCCAATCATGTCACAAATCACCTAGCATATATCATAAGATGTGCATAAGTCTACGTCTAAGTCACACAAGGCGCCCATAACTATCGCACGTAACTTCACATAACCATATAATATCGTATCTTAACATTTCATCCTTATTGTAACGGCCCAGATTATAAATCCGGGTTACGTTTAGAAGGAAGAATTATCCCTCTGCCGGATCTTGCAATCCAAGTACGAGCTGCTTATTTATCAACTTCAAGTTATAACCCTGTTTATGTCTTAAGAATCTAATGAAGAAAATGGGAATTTCAAACCCTCGAGACAGTCTAAAGAGATAAAACGAGAACCTGTCCTAACTCAACTAGTCAAAACTCAAAAGAGATAAAACGAGTTTAAATCAATATAAATACAACATGTTTCCAAATGACAAACTTAACCAAAATATTTGTAAAGTCAAGCCAGAATAGGTGAAGTCTTCTTAACACTCTCGTCCCGTGAGAAAACCCCGCCATAGAAGCAAATCAACAAGCAAAGGGAGCGGGTACCTGAAACTATACCACAAGTCAAGGTCGAGCCACTCATGCGGGACCGGAAGTCCTCGCTGAGGTCATATAATACGCATATACCTAGAATAAAGTATGACTAATGCAGTACAAGATTTAAATCACACAAGCATGCTTTGACAGTTATAATATGCGGAAAACTGTAAAGGGCCCAAGACAATGCCAAGTGGCATATCCCTCTCCTACCTCTGCACCCCTTCCCGTTAGTACAGAGACTGGCCAGTTCGGTGCTATAGCATAGCAATTTCCTCGTGGTGGTGCACTCACCCACGGTATCATCATCATAACATAAATTAAACATGCCCGATGGTGCTGGGCTATCATCATGCTCATATCGACTCGATAGACTCAGGGCACCCGATGGGGCTAGGCTACCCTATGACCCTAGCAAAGACTCTAGGACTATCACAGATAACGGCCGTTCTGTTTCAAACGCATAAAGAATAGGGATACTCATTCATAAGTGCAAGTCCTAACATGATACTACATGACATGCTTTTATGCATATGAAACACCTACATACTATATAACACATCAGGCATGAGGTCCAATCACTTGAGCAAGCCCCGGAGGACTTACCTCGAGTCTTCACATCCAATTAATCAGCAACCAAGCCACTTAGATAATCATCCATCGGGAAACAAGTCACTCAGATAATCATCCAATCACACTAGCAAGTAATAAGCACGGAACAACTCATCAATACATATTTAATCAACACACAAGCATGGTTCCAAGTCATCACAAGACTAAGTAGATAATATTTTATTCACGTAATCTAGCATTCTCAACATGACCATCATTCTCAATTAACCTTGTTCTCATCAAGTATGAAACTAAGTTCAAAGCCTCACCAAGATCACCACTCAAAAATCTTACTTTAGAACGAGCTCTAGTTTTCTTAAATAATTGCTCATAGATCATCAAACATCGAATATCTCAACAATGATCTTATCTATCTAATTAATTTATCCATGCTCATATAAATCACTATATTCAAAGAGTAACCAAAGTAGACAAAGGTCTTTAGAGATCTTTTGTAACTTTGATTGTCACTAAACAACTCAAGGAAAGTCATAAGTCAACTCCAACAAGATTAAAAGCATAACAAGTCTCAAGACATCTCTTATATCATCGTATACACTTAGTCATATCTTAACTATTCTTAGATACATAAGGTATCGGCTTCTAAGAGGAAGGTCTAGTCTCATTCTCATCTTTTACTCCTAGTTAACCAATTTACCAAGCTTAAAAATGAGGTAGTGATATCAAGTTAGACGAACCAATTCTATATCTCGAAGTAGATCGAAGTTCTAGAAGTCTTTTCTAATTGCTTGCAACTATGCTACTCTTCAAGGTCACAAGGCGTAATAACTACTAAGTCTTCAAGACGCATCTCTTTACCTAAAGTTCCAACTTTACTTATCAAGACAAGTTATTAAATCACATCTCAAGGTAGTACTTACTCTAAATTGGTTTATAACTCAAAATAATTTAAACTAGGATAAACAATAGACCATTTATAAATTCATTTATCGCAAGCAAGATTAAAACATAACAAGTTCGCAAGACATCTTTTACGTGACCTTGTATGCTTATTCATAATTGAACTACACTTATAAGATTTTACTAATCAACTCATTAATCGATTATAATACTACTCAATTGGAGTTATCACTATGTAAATATAACAACTATCCGTTTTATGAGTCAACCGATTCTAACTATAGTGAGGAGATCAAATAACATTAGTTATTACCTTCTAAAGCTTAATTGGGTTAAAAAGTATATATAATATTATTTTCTATTGAGATGATAACAATTATCTAGCTCATGAATTCACAAGACAAATCATGCCAAACCCAATGCAACTTCACTCATATCAACCAATTAATTATCAAGGTCAATCCAAATAAAATCCCAAGGCCTAAGGTTGTACCAAAAGAGGCTAGCAGGGGCATCGACATCGGACTCCGACGTCGAGGTGGCTCCGAGTATGAACATGGAGATGGCTCCGTGTCGTCTTCGGCGAACTCGGCTCCTTGTCGGTGGTGTAGGGGCTTATGCGGGGACGGTTGAGAGAGAAGGTCGGACAGAGAGGTACACCGACGGCTGTTGGCTCAGGCTTCGATGGCGGCGCCGAGGTGGGTGAAATCGAGTCCACCATGGGAGCTGTGACCTGGTCCTCCTCGTCTTCCATTCTCTCCGCTAATGGTGTCGTCGGCGAAAGGTCGAGGAGCTAGAGGGGCCGAGGAAGACAAGGGGAGCAAGAGGAGAGTGCAGAAGCAACGAATCGGAAGGGAGAGATGAGAGGGTGAGCGAGACGGAGAGAGACGAAGGGGTCGAGCTCAGATCTGAAAATTAGAGAGCGGCGGCGAAGGGGATCTGAAATGAGGAGGAGAGAGCCATGGAGGTTCAGACGAGGGAGCTTGGAGTTGAGGACGGAAGAGCGCAGCCATGGATGTTCAGACGAGGGAGCTTGGAGTTGAGGATGGAAGAGCGCAGCCATGGAAGCTCTCTCCCGAGCTCAGATCTGAAAAAGAAGAAGGAGGGTGAATAGTGGTGGTGGCGGCTGGTGTGGCTTGATAAGGGTATATATATACCCTCAATTAGGTTAACCTAGAGAATTACAAAAATAACCCGCTATTTCTGATTTTAAAAAATATATCCCCCATAAAATTCTAGAATACAGCCTGATAAATTTTATTTAAATCAAAAGCACCACAATATCAATTTCTGCATCAATAAAATAAATAAATAATTTAATTTAATGAAAGTATGCTATATTTTATTTTTCTATTTGTATATATATATATATATATTTTGTGAAATCAAAATTTTCGAATTTCTCAAAATTTGAAATTAAATCACGATTCATAATTAATATATTCAAAATTCCGGATCTTTACACTTATCATCGCAACTCATCTCATCATCTTCCTTATTCACTTCCATCAATCAACTCATATCATCTTAATCCTTCCATCTTATCTCATAAGTAGTTCACATAGTCAAATCTCAAGAATTCTCAACATATTCATGTCATGCTCTTAATTCACAATCATTCATATCTCTACCACATAATTTCACATTATAACATAATATAACACTCTCAACATATCCCGTTTTAAACATATATTCATCTTAAGGCATATCATGCTTTCATAGACCAACACCTCATAATCTCATAATCGTCATATAACACATCATATCAATATCAACATATCATAAATTATACTAACAATTATCGATATCCTAGCATCATGCTCACACTCATCACATAAGATTCATCAAGTCCAACCAAGTTAGATAAAGTAAGTCAATTGCCCGAGATTCCCGAAACTCTAAAATCTCAAGTTAGATCAATCTTTATTCACAACATTTTGTCAAGTTATCCGAAAAATCCATTTATAAACCATTGTTCTTTAAATTAACTTATTTTATTATTTTATCCAAATAAATCCGACAAGGTTAGGTTATCTCCAAAAATCCTCTTTTTAATTTTATTAAATCCAATTATATTTTCAAATCAAATTCTAGCCTTTAAACCCCTTTTTTTTCCAAATTCCTTTCTTTTTAAAATCCAAATCTCATAATATTATATTTTAAATCACCATAATAATAATATTACATCTTTAAACCTCATCAATAATATTATATAATATATAATATCCCATTTATTTAATATATTTTAGATCCCAACAATTTTAAAAGTCATAAATTCATATAGTATATACTAAATTCATTTAATAATATATTATTTGATAATACATATATAAAGGTAAGTTTTAAACTTAACATACATGATATATATATATATATATATTACCATCAAAATTAGGCACAACCTTAGCTAAAATCGGATCTGACCAAAGAGGAAACCCAACCCATTGAAATCGGGCCCATCCCCCTTTTATTTTATCAAACACCCGATCCAGTCACATGAAAGGAAAACAGAACTAAACCCGTTTGGGTACTGTTCATCACCCCTTCCCCCAAACCTCTGTTCCAATCGCCAGTAAAAGGAGGAGGAAGAAGAGGCTCCCTCGGCGACTCTCTCTCCCGCCCACAACCCGACTTACTTTCCCACCCTCATGGACACGAAAAGGAACTCAAATCAAAACTAAGGAAGAAGGAGAAGGGGGAGGAGCTCACCGAGTCTCCTCGAGCTCGTCGGGAAACCCGTCGGGGTTGATTGGTTCACTGAGGACGGAGGAAGATGTCTGGGGCCTGGATCGAGCGCGAATATTTAGAAAGGGACACCTTAAGGACAATGTTAAACAAAAAATCGAGGAACGAGGCCTTACCGAGTTCGAAACCGAAAACATGGAAGGAAGAGAGGTGGTGGGCTCAGCAGAGCTCAGGTGGTGCTCAGTGGTGCTCAGCAAAAGAGTGGGGCGATGGGGAGCGGCTTCAAGGGAGATGGAGCGAGAGGTGGTGGTGTTTGTTGTTTATTCGAAAGCCAGGGGGCTGTTTGGGCTTGTTCGAACAGGGGAGAGGTTTGGTGGTTTTTGGCTCAACACAAGTCAAGTATCAAGACCCATCCATGGTGGTTCCCTGGGCTCGACAGATGGGCAAGGAAAAAAGGGAGGTCTTGGGGGCTGTTTGGATTGAAAAGAGAGACGAGGGGTGTGCGAATAAGGGTTTGTATTGTGGTTTTCTTATTGGCTTTTGAAAACCAAAGGAGATAAGGGATGGTGATGCAGGTTCAAGGAGGGGGAGTGTGTGCAGGCAGGGCACTACTGCTGCTGCTGCGTGAGGCTCAGAATGGGAGTGGGATGGGTTGGCTTCTTGCCACACTTGGGGTAAGACAAAGCTAGAGGGATGAGGGGATGGCAGGGTGATGTTTTGCCACAAATGGAATGAGGAAATGGGGAAGAGTGTGAGGCTGGCTGGTGCTTCCTAGTTTTCGGATGTGGGAGGAGAAAGGTGACAAGGATGGGGAAAATGGAATATAAGTGGTCTCATATAAGGTAATACCCGGAATTAAATCCCGAAAGTCGCTCTTTCGACCTTATCCCGACTCAAATAAAATCAAACCCAAAATTTCAAATCCGAATAATAACAATAATAAGGAAATCCGAATAATTTTATTCAACCTCGGTATAGGAAATCGGAAATAAAATCCATTTTTAGATCAAATTCGAATTTCTGCCGGAATCCACTCCAAAAGAATTAAAATAAAATTATCTGCTCGAGGACGGAATTTTCTAAATTTTTCGAAATCTTATAATTCAAAACCCACTTAAGTCAATATTAAATCGAAATTAATTCTTAATTTATAAAATAATATTTTAAAATTCCAAATCTTTACATCGGTCGGGTTATGTGCTCGGGGTTCGCCACCAAATAATGGGTTTCCTCGTCATCAAATATCGTTTGTTATAAGATTATATAAGATAAACGGAATGAAATCAAATTTGGTATGGGAATATATTAGAGAAATTTTGTGACTCTAAATGAAAGAAAAATGCTAATTTTTATATGAAAAATAAGATAATAAGGGTAATGATTAGAAGAGTGTATGAGATAAGGTTACCCATTGTTTAAACGGGCAATTGAAAGGAGGGAAACAAGATAAATTTTGCATGAAAAATTAAAAGATAAGGGTAATGATTAAAATTTCTAAAAATATATATTCAATTATAAATAGACTACATTTATCTCGTTTCCGTTTACCATTCCAAATTTTATACTAAACAAGCCCTTAGTCTATATCGTGGTTAAAATTAAATCATATCTTAGGTCATGTTTATCAAGAGATGCTAGGAATACTAGAAATATTAATTTTTTACTCTTCTCTTTCCGCCACCTCATCTTAACATCTTATTCTTACTTTTTTTTTCCACTTTATTAGAGCATCAATGGTAGGCCTTCATGCCCTTAAATCTTGTCAAGAAGGATTGAGAGAGAGAGAGAGAGAATGGGTAATGGCCCTGTGTTGAGGCTCGTATATAGGAGCCCAAGAAATCGGAGCTCATAACATTCAAATAGAGGGAGAAAGGGAGTCACGTGAATTCCGCCTGCTAGCCATGGGTGAAACGACGTCGTCCGGGCCAACTTCCCCATGAAATGTCGCGTCTCACCTTGACACGGGAGCATAATTTGGAAGCCAAGCAGCTGGCATGTGGGCCAATCATAGGGCGCCACATGACAACGCATTTAATTTAATTTTTTAAAGCGTTTTTCTGTTATTTTTTGTAAATAAAAAAAATTATTTTCAAGTGTGATAATTTTCTCTACCCATAGACACCCATTTTGTATATGTTTTTTTTTAAATTATATCAATAATACTCATATACTATTATTTTTACCATATAAAAAAACAATTTCCCCACTCATTTCACCTATAAATAAGCCCACACTCTCTACCACTCTTCACATATTCACTTCTACCATCTTCTCTTCTTTTCTAAGATGGATCCCAACCAGAATTTCTACTACCCTCCTCAAGCTTATTTCCCTCCTCAAACCCAAAAGTCATCTCTCCTCGAACTGGTGTCGATGAAGAGGGTCAAGATGACGATGTTGAAGAGACTCCGACTCAAAACATCAACTCTCGAACCAAATGGAGTGATGAGGAGGACTACTTGCTCATCAGTGCTTGGCTCAACACAAGCAAGGATGTGGGCATGGGAAGAGGCCAAACCATGGCCAAATTATGGGAAAGAATTGCATACTACTACAATCAAAGGAGGGGTAGTCTCGTGAGGAGGACCGAAAAAACAATGTAAGTCCCATTGTGGAAAGCTTAGCGCTGCTGTTTCTAAATTTGTAGGTTGGTACCTCACCGCGCAAAGAGCTAAAGCTAGTGGTCAATCTGAAGACGATGTCCTCGAAGCAGTTGCCTCGTACGATCTTTGGATATGGCATGTTTTTTTCGGAACACCAGGTACATATAATAATATCAACGTTCTAGATTGTTCTCCTGTATTTGATGATGTATTGCATGGTAGAGCTCCAAGGGCAACGTTTGTAGTAAACGGACATGAGTACAACATGGCATACTACCTGGTGGATGGTACTTACCCTAAATGGGCAACGTTTATCCCAACAATCGGGCATCCCTTCGGCGCAAAGGATTTGTTGTTTGCCCAAGTCTAAGAGTCAACTCGCAAATATGTCGAACGAGCATTTGGAATGCTACAAGCTCGTTTTGCTATTATTAATCGTCCAACACATTTATGAGATATTGCATTGATAGGAAAAATAATGAAGGCGTGCATCATTATCCATAACATGATTGTTGAAGATGAATGTGACAACTATCAACTACAATTCAACACAATAGTATTTGATCAAGTAGTACATAATGGAATCACCTAGATGGAATTACCAACTGCGATGACCAACCTCATTCAAAACCGAGCTCGTGTTCGAGATAGGGGCTCGCACCATCAACTCAAGGCTTACTTGGTTGAACATATTTGACATAAATTTTGATCACAAGGAGGTGGGAATTAGGTAGAAGTGTACAAGTTAACCTTTCAACAATTGCATTTTCGTTTCATTTGCTTCTATCGTTGTATGGTAACGTTTGTTTCATTGCATTTTCGGTTTTATTTTGATTATCGTCGTATCGTGTAACCCTTATTTCAAAATCAATGTTGTGTTTTGTTTATTTTTTCTCCATTTTACAATGTAATAATAATAATAATAATAATAATAATAATAATAATAATAATAATAATAATAATAATAATAATAAAAAATAATTACAACAACAACAACAACAATAATAATAATAAAAAACCCTTTGGGGTTTGGCCGCCACCCTCCACCGCCTACAACTACATAGGAATTTGGGAGAAGCAGTCCCAAGGGTCTCTCCCTTCTTCAACACCAGGGGAAACCCTCGACACATCCGCCTTATGATGCAGATCTGTGGACTTGAAAAACCTCCTTCGGAGCTTGAAAAATATCCCTTCGGGGCTTGAAAACCTCCCTTCGGGGCTTGAAAAATCTCCCTTCGGGGCTTGAAAAAACTGTTGATAGCAGTCCCAAATCACCCCTTTTTTGGGCGCTTTCTTATTCGATTGGAGTGATAAACTCCCCCTCACCACTTTTCTTGGGTTGATTTTTAGGCTTTCGCTCGGGAATCTGGCGCCACCTTCGTCCAATTTCATGGGCGTTTTTCGCCCTCTACAATTGGTTGTTTCTCACCTCTATTCGCTTGCCCCGTCGCCTCCTGGTCCAGGCTTCGCCGTTCCGGTGGAGTGCTGTCCCTTGGGTGTGCGGGTTCAGCGTGCTTACAACCGGTGTGGGTGGTTCCAGGGGCTTTGCGCTGAGTTGCTTCCCCTGCGCCGCTCTCTCCGCCACCACCTCCTCTTCGATCGGGTTCCGCCGTCGCTCCCTGGGCCGTCGGTCTTGTTCGGAATTTGACCAAAAACCAAATTGAGAAAGGGCTTTTGCAGATCCGTGTTGCTTGTCCCCTTTTCTTCAAATTCCAGATCTAAATTCGGGCTTCATTCCCTCTAATTTCAAACCACGTATTTGAAAATCCGTGTTTTGGCACCGCGTTCCTCCCTCTAAATTTTTCACCCAGGGCTGCTCCAAGACGTTTTGGTCGGGTTTCCGGCCGGGTCTTGGTCTTCCACTCGTCCCCGTCCTTCCGGCCGCTGCTCTCCTCCTGCGCGCCGCCGTCATCCTCTCAGTTGCTCTATACGCCGTGTACGGGCTGAGTCTGTTTTCGGTGTGTGCTCTGTTGAAGTTCTGCTCACGTGCCTTGCAAGGCCTTCTCTCTTCCTTGCAAGGCAAGCACGTGGGCCCCACCTACGGAATTACTTCGGGGAGTAATTCACATGAAGATACAATACTGAGTATTGGCCCTCTATGGTGATTTCGGGCCCTTATTTTGTGTCCTTTGGGCCCAAGCTTTGCCTTGGGCCCAAAGCTGTCCAATTGAATAAAAAAAGTGGACAAAGAAATAAAATAAAAATCAGTGTTTATATATATTTATTATTTATAAACACTATTGAGTTTGGATATAAAAAAAAAGTGCAGTACTTATATATATATTTATATATATATTTTTTATATATATATATGTAGTACTGGTATACAACCTTTTATAAAGGTTCGAATCAAATCCTGAAAGGGCTTGAAAAAATCTGTGAGGGCTCGTAGCAAATATCCCATTAGGGTTGACTAAATCCCGTTTGGGTTTATGGGTGCTCTTTTCTCAGGCGGTTTGCGGCTCTGCGGTTGTGTGATTTGGCGCTCTTCTCCGTGGATTTGGTTCTGACTGTCGGAGTCGGGATAGGCTGGGGTCGTGTTGGTGTGTTTTGTGGCGTCTCCACTACTCGGGTTGACTGCTTCCCTGGAGTTTCGTCCTCACTGCCCACAGGATGTTCGGATCCTGATGTATTGCTGGCCTACGGTTCTGCTTCAGAGTAGGGCTTGGCTTCGTCCGTCGTCTTCAGCCTCATCCAGTTTGGTTTAGTTCTGCTAGGTTTCGTCTTTTGCAGAGTTTGTTTGCCTGAGTTTGCACCGTTATGTATTGTTTTATGTTTTGGTTTGTTTGGTTGTATGTTTGACGGTTCGCCGTCTGCCGACTTTGTCGGCCTTTCGATGAGTCAGGCCTGTCTGACCTTCGAATTATTACCTTTTCAAAAAAAACAAAAAAAAAACAACAATAATAATAATGATTGAGTAATTGGAAAAGGCCTAGGTAAATAGTAAAAAGTAACTTAAGGGCCCGGGTCTGAGCTCACGAATGGGGGTGCAAATAATTAAAAGCTGGAATGAGACCCTTAAGTTGATGTGGCAGAGAAAAAGTAAGTTAAGGGCTCGGGTGTTAAGGGCATCAAGTCCCATGAGTGTTCATGCTCTCAGTAGCATCTCTAGCATCTCAAAATTCATTTTTTCTAACCACTTCAATTGACAAATACACCCCTCTCCAATAATTATTTTCATTCTATGATTATATTATTATATTCGTTTTTAATTAGCAAAATATTATTATAATATTATTTTATTTTTAAAATAACTTAAATACCATTATAATATTTTTATATTTAAAAGTGACTAGAGTATGTGATTATTTACTATAATAAATCTAAAATAACAACCAATTTCATTGATTAAAAATATTAAACAATTTTTTATTTCAAAAATACAAAATAAATTTTCAAAATTTTAAATATTTCGACTGAAAAATTTAAAATTTTTTCAAAACCGAGCTCGTGTTTGTAAAGACCGGAAAAGTTAAAATATTATTTTCTTACAATATTAAATTATGTTCGACTTTAAAAATTAAGATTCTAGAAATTTTGAAATTCCGTCCTCGAGCAGCTGAATTTTATTTAAACTAACTTCTATATATATTTGAATTGGGTTTTAAGAATGGATTTTGATTTTCGGAGATCGAGCATTAATAAAATTCATTTAAGCTCCGGTTTTTTATTGAAATTTATTTGATTTCCGTTATCTTGCGATTTAATTAAAATTTGATAAAATTTATTTTAGTCGGGATTTGATCGGGCGAGCGGGTTTTGGATCTGTTCCGCTATTTTGAATTGGGTATAGTTGGGACCACATATATATATATTTTCTTTTTCTTTTTCTTTTCTTTATATCTCTCTCTCTCCCTCTCTCTCTCTCTCTCTCTCTCGGCAGCCTGCACACACACACCTTGCAATGGTCCCCTCTCCTATTGTCCTCTTCCTCCCACACCTCTCACACCCACAAAATTTCAGATTGGTCCCCCCCTTCCTCCATTTCCGTCTGCAGCCAGGCTCCCCTTTCCCCCCTTCTCCTCTTCTTTTGCCTTCAAACCCACCATTACACTCCTGCACCCATCTCCCTCTCTGTCATTTGGTTTCAATTTCAATCTCCCCGACACAAACACCACCCTCCACCACAGCTCCTCCCTCCTCCACCTCAGCTTCTCGAAGCAACAGCAGCAGGACGAAGCCGAAGTCGAGCCCCCCTGTTTTCCGTGAAGCGAAACCGAGCTCCCACAACTCGTCCTTCCTCCTCCTTCGTCCGTCCCGAGCACGCGGAACCCTCTTCACCGACGTCCAAGGCTGAGCCTGGGCTGCTAGGGGCACCACCGCCGGCACCAACTCCCCTTTCCTTTCCCCTGTTTTCGTCTCGAGAAGGTCGGTAAAGTCTTCTCTTTCGTTTCCGACCCAAACCCCGTAAAGGCCCTCCTTTATGACTATTCACGCTCTCTTCAGGCACCGAAAGTCTCTCCCCATCATCGGAAAGCTCCCCGAGC
This sequence comes from Persicaria maculosa, assembly GCA_963922045.1. NCBI lineage: Eukaryota > Viridiplantae > Streptophyta > Magnoliopsida > Caryophyllales > Polygonaceae > Persicaria > Persicaria maculosa. The sequence continues at coordinate 9,258,946 of OY998257.1, forward strand.
CTCCGACGAGCCCCAAGACAGCACAACCGCACCTCCGACGACCTCGAAGAACCGCCCGGTGAGCACCCTCTTTCTCCCTCTTCCTTGTTGATTTGTGGTCCTCTTGTGTCGGGAAGGTGGCCGTAGCCACCAGTCTCCTCCGGTGAGCTCCGAGCTCCCTCCTCCTCCGTTTTCCGGAAGCGCGCCGCACCGAGCCCCTTTTGGCTCCCCTGTTCTGTCATTGCAATGGGGGAGGAAGGAGGATTGGGCCTATTTTGTTGGGCCTTACCCTCGGATCCGGGTTATGTCATTTACAATTCGGATCCTCCCTTTTTCCTTCTTTCTGGGTTGGGCTAATGCTTCAAATCCGGGTATGGGAAGTGGATGCGGGTTGGGGCCTCTCCTTTGGGCCTTCCCTTTTCTTCTTTCATCCGGGTTGGGAAATGTTGGGCTGGGCTTGTTCTTTTGGGTTGGTTAGGGATTTATTTTGGGTGTTATATTTATATGTTATGTTTTATATAGTTTGATATATATATATATATATATATATATATATGTGTGTGTTATTTGATTAAATTATTATTATATATTATTCTGAGATTTGAGATAAATAATAATTTCCAGAAAATTTAATATATATATTAGTATATATATTATAGAAAGTTTCAAAAGTAATAGTAATTGTTATATATTAGAATGATGTTATATGATGATTTTGAGCTATGATTTAAAATATGTTATAGAAATTTAGTATTTTGATTTATAAATGTGGGTTATTAAAATGAAGTGATTTTGGAAATTTTATTATATTAAATATTCCTCGAGATGTGTTATTATATAATGATTTGTAAGATGATTTTTAAGATGAGGATTTAAACATGTGAGTTAGGAATTTTAAAGTGAATTGTTGGTTTTGAATTACAAATATGATTTTGAGTATAGGTTATTTTGATTATTTAATATTGGAATTTATTTATATATGGTTTTTGAGATAAGAAACATTCCGGAATTATTTTATAACATGATTTTGGGAAAATGGGCCTTAAGGTTTAAATGTTTAATGTCGGGATTTAGATAAGCGATTTTAAAAGAGTTGTTTGATTTTCTAAGTTGAGTTCTTTGAGAGGTTGTTTTGAAAATGAGATGATGAGATGAGATGAACATGAAATGAGATATGGTTTGTGATGAAATGAGATGGAATAATCTGAAATGAGATATGAAAAGAGATGTATGATAGTTAGGGGCGCCTTGTGTGAAATAGGTAGACTTATGCATTTATATGTTATTAGGTGTTTGTGAATGTTGGACGTTGCTTGCTATCGGTGATTCATTTCTTGGATTCTGCTCTGCCTTGTTCTCTGCTGTTCGGCTTATTCAGGTAAGTTCCTTTACGGGCTTACTCAGATTCGAAAGAGATTACCGGCTTGTGAATGTATGACATACTAGGTGTTGCATAAGCATTAAAGCATGCCATGTAGTATCATGCTAGGTTGCACTTGTGATTGAGCATTCTATTTCTTTACGCGTATGAAACAGAACGGCCGTTATCTGTGATAGTCCTAGAGTCTTTGCTAGGGTCATAGGGTAGCCCAGCCCCATCGGGTGCCCTGAGTCTATCGAGTCGATATGAGCATGATGATAGCCCAGCACCATCGGGCATATTTATTTTAATTTATGTTATGATGATGAGACATGATATGATGATGAGATATGATATGATGATGAGATATGATATGCTATAGCATCGAACTGGCCAGTCTCTGCACTAACGGAAAGGGGTGCAGAGGTAGGAGAGGGACATGCCACTTGGCATTCTTTGGGCGCCTTTACAGTTATTTCTCGCATTTTGTAAATTAGGGTCATGCTAGTGTGATTTAATTTCCGCATCTGCATCATCTTTATTATTAGCGTATGTGTATGTTCGCTTGCTGGACAGAGCGTGTTGGGGCCTCGGTCTGACCCCGCTCGCACCAATTGTTTTTAGGTATGATTGCTCCCTGTTTATATGGCGTGGGAAAGTCCCCCGGCGATTGTAAAGAAATCTGTCTAACCCCGCTAATCTGGCCATACGACTTTAGGATTTTGTTTTGGTTTTGACCCGGCCTTGCCGTGGCTTTTGTATCTAAATCGTATTTCCGCTTCACTTTCGTTTAAACTGAATTTATGAAACTTCGACTGATTAGAGGTTTGAAACCTCGACCCGTACCTGAATTGCAACATCCGAACGAAGGTATCCGACCTTCGAAATGTATCCCGGATATTTATATCCGGGCCGTTACAAAGTTCTGTGATAGTCCTAGAGTCTTTGCTAGGGTCATAGGGTAGCCCAGCCCCATCGGGTGCCCTGAGTCTATCGAGTCGATATGAGCATGATGATAGCCCAGCACCATCGGGCATATTTATTTTAATTTATGTTATGATGATGAGACATGATATGATGATGAGATATGATATGATGATGAGATATGATATGCTATAGCATCGAACTGGCCAGTCTCTGCACTAACGGAAAGGGGTGCAGAGGTAGGAGAGGGACATGCCACTTGGCATTCTTTGGGCGCCTTTACAGTTATTTCTCGCATTTTGTAAATTAGGGTCATGCTAGTGTGATTTAATTTCCGCATCTACATCATCTTTATTATTAGCGTATGTGTATGTTCGCTTGCTGGACAGAGCGTGTTGGGGCCTCGGTCTGACCCCGCTCGCACCAATTGTTTTTAGGTATGATTGCTCCCTATTTATATGGCGTGGGAAAGTCCCCCGGCGATTGTAAAGAAATCTGTCTAACCCCGCTAATCTGGCCATACGACTTTAGGATTTTGTTTTGGTTTTGACCCGGCTAATCGAGATAGGGGCTCGCACCATCAACTCAAGGCATACTTGGTTGAACATATTTGACATAAATTTTGATCACAAGGAGATGGGAATTAGGTAGAAGTGTACAAGTTAACCTTTCAACAATTGCATTTTCGTTTCATTTGCTTCTATCGTTGTATGGTAACGTTTGTTTCATTGCATTTTCGGTTTTATTTTGATTATCGTCGTATCGTGTAACCCTTATTTCAAAATCAATGTTGTGTTTTGTTTATTTTTTCTCCATTTCACAATGTTGTAATAATAATAATAATAATAATAATAATAATAATAATAATAATAATAATAATAATAATAAATAATTACTACAACAACAACAACAACAATAATAATAATGATTGAGTAATTAGAAAAGGCCTAGGTAAATAGTAAAAAGTAACTTAGGGGCCCGGGTCTGAGCTCACGAATGGGGGTGCAAATAATTAAAAGGTGGAATGAGACCCTTAAGTTGATGTGGCAGAGAAAAAGTAAGTTAAGGGCTCGGGTGTTAAGGGCATCAAGTCCCATGAGTGTTCATGCTCTCAGTAGCATCTCTAGCATCTCAAAATTCATTTTTTCTAACCACTTCAATTTACAAATACACCCTTCTCCAATAATTATTTTCATTCTATGATTATATTATTATATTCGTTTTTAATTAGCAAAATATTATTATAATATTATTTTATTTTTAAAATAACTTAAATACCATTATAATATTTTTATATTTAAAAGTGACTAGAGTATGTGATTATTTACTATAATAAATCTAAAATAACAACCAATTTCATTGATTAAAAATATTAAACAATTTTTTATTTCAAAAATACAACATAAATTTTCAAAATTTTAAATATTTCGACTGAAAAATAATTAAAAATGAATCTAGTATTGTTGTAAATTCTATGCAATGAAAATTTTAATCAATAGTCAATAGTATAATTATAATACTAAAGGAGAAGTCGCTTACGCCATGTGGCGACTTCTCCTTTAAAGTAGGATTTTAAGTTACAAAATCAATTTAAATAAATTAGGATTTTTATGTTAGAAAATTAATTGAAAAGTCAATTAATTATCAATAATCCATTTAAGTAGGAGATACCATATATATTTGCTAAAACAAAAAAAAATAATGTAACGAAAATATCTAAACTAATCTTATCGGTTTAAGTTAGAAAATCTAAACAAAAATCTAAATAGCGATAAGATATATATATATCAATTTAAATTGTTTTTTTTTTGAATAAAAATATATAATTTTGTTGTTGTTTTGATTCGTATGATAATATATAAATAACGATAAGATATAGATCCATTTAATAAATTACTTTGTAATGATTTGATTATATATTTACTTTTGAATCAATTATTCTCATTTCAACAATAACAATGAAGGTTATATATAATTAATCAATATATAATCAATATCTATTAATAATAATACTAAAGAAGAAGTCACCTAAGCCATGTGGCGGGTTTTCCTTTAAAGTAGGATTTTAAGTTATAAAATTAATTTAAAGTAGGCTTTTTTTAATTGTTTGGATATGCCAATTACAAAAAATCTAAACTAATCTTATAGGTTTATAAAAAAAATCTAAACTAATCTAATCTAAACCAATCTAAAAAATCTAAACTAATCTAATCTAAACAAATCTAAACTAATATCGATTTATAAAAAAATCTAAACTAATAATTGTTTGGATATGCCAATTTTAAAAAATCTAAACTAATCTTATTGGTTTAAAAAAAATCTAAACTAATCTAATCTAAACTAATCTTCTAACAATAATTAATCAAGTAGTTTATCTAATTGTCATATGTATCCTAATTGCCAATATATCTTAATTGACGTATATATCCAGATTAATTGCAGATATATTCTAAAGAACTAAAAAGATATGTTATATATCTCTTATCTATATATTGAGTTAGTGATCCTATGGTATGTCGTATGAAAAGTTTTTTTCAACCGAGCTAGATCAAATTGCCCATGATGACAAATAATAAAGGTAAGACGCCCACATAGAAGAATAATAGGAAGGTTCAAAAGAGAGGTACATTAAGTATTTAATTTATGCATCATATGATAGTTTGATAGTAGTTCAAACATTTTTTACCGAGCAAAATTTAACATAATCGGTTAAAATCGTTAATTTGGAATAGGTTATTATTATTATTATTGCTCTTGTTGTTGTTGTTATTATTGTTATTGTTATTGTAATTATTGTTATTATTATTATTATTATTATTATTATTATTATTATTATTATTATTATTATATTTATTATTATTAAAATTAAAATTAAAATACGGAATAACTAATAAGACATTGACCTAAACCTAACAATAGTTTAAGATTGTAATTTTTTTTCAAATTTACAATCTTAATCATGATCATCCTAACAATATATGTGATATTAATATCTAGATTTGAAAAAAAAGGATCAATTTTATTTTCTCATAATAAACACTCATGCAATAGATCTATTTGTCATCCAAACGACAAACTAACTCATTCACACAAATGAAAAAGAAATAAAATAAAGAACTAAAATATAACAATTTAACCTACTAAAGCCAGTGACAAAGAGTTAAAAAAATATTTTTATTTAAGGACATCCCGCACAAGGTGCGGGTTACTTTACTAGTATAATACTAAAGGAGAAGTCGCCTAAGCCATGTGGCGACTTCTCCATTAAAGTAGGGTTTTTAGTTATAAATTAATTTAAATAAATTAGGATTTTTAAGTTAAATTAAATTAGGATTTTTTAAGTTAGAAAATTAATTAAAAAGTCAATTAATTGTCAATAATCCATTTTAGTAGGATATGCCATATATATTTGCTAAAAAAATTTAACGAAAATATCTAACAAATCTCAACTATTTATACTAAGAGATAAAAACAATATCAACTATACCTAACAAATCATAATAAATAAATAAATTTACTAAATATTTTTCAAATATAAATACATGTTCATTTACATTGTTCCACAAGATATTCAAACATATTCAAAGATAACAAATGCATTCAAGGAGAAGAAGAATAAAAGAAAAACAATTTCAACTCTAAATAATAGTACATTGCATATATAATTTCAACTCTAAATAACGGTACAAAGCATATATAATTTATGGTTATTTTTACATACATGCATTTGGGTACGTACAAATATTAATTAACAATAAGATAAAATTTGGTCTCTAATTACAAATATTTAAAGTCTTTTTACCGTTAACTATATGATAATTAACAATATTTAGATGTGAGGGGACTTAGTTTAAAGTTTACTTACAAAAACATTAGCTATACATTTTTTTAATATTAAATGTATTAATTTAAAAAAATAGACCGCACAAAAGTGCGGGTACTGAACTAGTTATTTACTAAAACAAATTGTATGCAATGAAAATAATTTTTTTCAATATATGGTCAAACATATTTAAAATGGAAGTCATGTGTAGAGAAAAACGAATACAGTACTGTTGTAATTTTATTTTATTTATATTTTAAATGTCAAAAATTTCATATTATAATTGTGTTTTAGTTTAACTTAGAACCAATCTCGTCCCTCCATGTGGATCAATCACAACTGCTTACCACTACCACCAACAAAAAGACGACATGTGTCCCCTTCAACTTACCTTTGTGCCAAAAAAGTTTTCAGTGAAACGCTGGGTACGTTTTAGTTCCCCCACGACGAAACGACGTCGTTTTAATCTAGATTTTCCAAAAAAAAAATTGCAAATGACACAACATTTATTAGATGGATTTTTGGAGCAATATTAGGGGTAGTATCGATATGCATGGATGCTTTAACCCCAAACCTTTTTTTATCATTAAAAACCTGATGCATCCCTCCAATTCACTACCGATAAACATGCCCTATGTTGATTCAATAGTCCTAATATTAGAGGATCTACCTCTTATATTAAGAGGAAGTCGCTTGTAAAAATTGGTCTACCCTATTAGGATTATGTCTCAGATCCTCGGCAGATAAACACAATCAGAAATGGGAGTCAAATCCTAAACAGGTAAACACAATAATAAAACCCAACAAAAATTGAAATCAAGATTGTAAATTCTAACAAAATTGTCAAGCAGAAGCACATAAGTTGCCGCAAAATTAGAGATGGAAAAACAACAATCAGTGGGGGTTTCTTCATCCTCCCGAGCAAGAATGAGAGAGGGAGAGAGAGCTTAAAACTGATACGTTGTTGCGGGTCAATCCCCAACAAACTGAATTGCCCGGTTGAGAAGGATATGGTCATATCACCAGGGGACAATGTGTTTGTGAGTGCACTATCCCATGCCCCGGTCCTTGAAAAAGCACAAAATCATTAAGGAATATGGAACTTCAACATTTTATTTCAACTAATTTTGGGGGCACATAATCGCAACAATCGGATTAAAGAGGAACAAACATTTATTTACCCTTTTAAAATACACTACTAGCCCACTACCACCTTATCAATCCTTATAAACTACCTTATCAGGGAGGTTTACAAGATGTATTACACTCTTACTAAACACACTTGTGTCTGCAATGTTAGTGTTAATACCTGTAGTAGGAATGAGAAATGGGACTCTAGTTGTAGTCTTGAAGATCTTTTTGACATCTTCAATAAGGGTTCTGGTGAGTGCTGGAATAGCTGGAGACCGGTAATCCTCATTGTTTCGACTCATAGCATGAATAACAGGATCCGAGATATTGACTAGTCCAGGAACAAACAAATTAAATGGTTCTTCCCAGGGGCATAAAAATTGTCCAGCTTTCCCTTCTTAATGCTTCACTTAATTTAGCTACACATAATTCAAGTAGTGAATCAATCACATATCAATTGTTATTGATCTAGCAATTATATTTTGAAGTGAAGGCATTGATAATTATTAGGAAGTCCAAATTTCATCACCAAGAACACAATCATTGATTTATCCTAACAAAAACAGTTACTAAAAGCATCGAGCTAACTCGAGGGCTATTTCATGACATATTACAAAACAGAAAGCAACCCTATAAAAAAATAGATGATATAAGCAGCGCAGAGAAATAAAAGAGATTAAAATACGAGAGTGATTTTTATGTACTGAACAACAAATGCTTCAATCTGTAGTTTTGAAATGCTTCAATTTTGACATCAAAAGACGTACTTGTACCTCAATTGCCCGCCACAAACACTTCGCTAGATATTGATTTGCATTATAGAACAAACACAAAATCTTTGATGTTTAATTTTTCTCGTGATTTTTTGGATGACATTTCATCAAACACCCAAAGTGCATGACTAAATGAAATTGTATCAAACCATATGGCTGGTATTAGGATACATAAGCCTGAAAAATAAGATCAATTCCCTAAATTGTTGATTGATCAGATGAACTCGATTTCCATTTCTATGTACTAATTGACCAAATTGACAAAGGGAGGACGTAAATTCAAAGAAAACCTCACATGTCTCATGGATATCTCCATCTTTTGAGTGATGGATCACTTGGGCGTGCAGAAACCCAATATATGCTGCTCCTTCAGCCTATTGAGCCCCAAATCCTCAATAATCCCACCAAACACCTCCCGCATCATAATATCCTTGGGCGCCAGGTCATCGCAGATGGAGACCCCCTTGGCTCTAGCCTCCAACATCATCGACTTCTCCACATCCGTAGGCTCCCTCCCACCTCCCATCGTCCCCATCGCAGACAAAACCAACACAATCTCGGGAATCTTCCTCATCTCCGCCTTATAGGCAACTCATCCTCCACTCCTTATATATCCTCTTCCTCCCATTGCCTCCTCCATCCTCCACCACCGCAGCGGGCCTCTTCTCACCAAGAACAGCCACCTTCACGGTCACTGTCACCGCAGTAGTAGCGTTTGATTCCGCTGGCTCGGAATCCATCGGGAAGCGCTCTGCGCTTAGGAATCGACATATTAAGCCAAGAGAAGCTGAAGGGGATGAGCTTGAGCTTGCTGAGTGTTTCCTTTTTACCAACAAGTGGCTTAGCAATGGGAGCAAGAGACTGAGAGAGATCACCTTCTTCTTGTCCTTCACCCTAGCTCGGCTTCTCCATCTCGTTGTCGCTCTCTCTCTCTCTCTCAAAATTAGTTATACTGAATGTTAATGGAAAAAGAGGGTTAGGGTTTGTGCGGCAAATCTATTCCCATTTCAGAAAAAGTAGTGTACCCACTTTGAAAGAACGTGGGTGGGAGAGAAAGAAGTTATCAGACGGTAAATGAGGATGTAGGGATGACATGGGCCACTAACCCAGTTCTCCTTGAGCAGTTCCCAACCACGCAGTATAAAATTGATTTGTTGGAGGATCACATAGAGACACCAACAAATGAAATAAGAAAGGGAGGCTCTCACCTTTTGACATGTGGATTCTAGGCATTTGGCGAAGTCACATCGGAGGTTTTTGCTCCTCCCTTTAGTTTTAGTACAGATAGATTGTGATTCAAAACAAGAAAAAACAGCTTCAATCTAAAGTGAGACATCTTATCATCATGCCTTCTCGAATAGCTCCACCGTACCCAACGGACCCCAAATCCTTATTGAGTAAAAGGATTCGATCCAACAAAGCATCTATATACATCCCTTAGACTTAACCCCCTTCTGCAACTTGTGATTCAATGTTTCATATATACCGGTATAAGTTGTTTATATCAAATGAACCGAAATCGCCCGTGTTAAATGAGTTTAGGCTTAATTTGCTCAAAAAAATGAGTTGGTTCAAAATGGATGTCTAATGAGATTTACCATGGAAACTAAATTAATACTTATAGCTAGCAATTAAACAAATAACAATGTAAGTTAATTTGTAACAAATTACTCACTATCGAAAATAATTGATATTTTATTTTTAGCATGTTTTTCTTTATAAAATATTTTTTTAATTTTTTTTAAAAATAATTTCACACTTATTACCAATAAGTATAAAATTAATATAAAAAAATTAATAAAAGAGTTAATATTATATGAAAAAATTAATAAAAGAGTTGATATTCCCGATCGCGCTAAAGAGTAAAAATCATTTATTTCCCAGAAAAGAGAGTAATAAACATTATATTCCATGATGCATTGTTGATTTGTGGATCCTCATCTAGCTACTTAGTCTCCTAAGAACAGCCCAAAGAAACTCATTCCAAGTATCAATAGGGCCAGGCAAACACCAATGCACACAGTCATTGTAGCCACCCTTGGTCCTCTTGTCTCTCCAATACTGACCCGGGTGCCCGTCGGGCCTCATCAACATGGCCCATGTTATATCCAAAGCCTCAACCACTCCTAGCCCTCCCCCCTCTTGTTTTGCCCTATCCACCTCCTCCACTTGAGCCCTCCTCACACCCCACTCCAACTCACCCCTCCCCTTCCCAACCCACTCCTCCACCTCGTCGCTCTCGCCTTCAAAGGGCCTCCTCCTCTCGCACCGCCCTCCTGTCTCCCAGGTCCCGCCCTCAAAGTGGGACGGCGATATAGTCCTCACTAGAGTGACGACACCGGCCTTGGAGTGGTTGCCCATGATGTACCCTAGAGTTGCCCTTAGAGCCATTCTGATCGCGAAGATTGGGCTAAGGTCTTTGTTGCTCGTGTCGTTGCAATAAGTGCAACCGAGTAACTGCCCCTTCTCGTAGAGGAAGTTTTGCCGGAAGAACCATTGGGAGTCAGAGATGATGGTGTAGTGGATCGGTGGGCGGTTTGGTTGGAAGTGGTTGGCCCATGTCTCGTCGAGTTGGTCGATGTGGAGGTCATATGTCCCGGTTGGAGAGCCATTGAGGCCCCTCTCCTTGTGTTTGACTAGGAACCTTGTCCATAGCATCTTTAGGGTGAAGTTGTGCCTTGGGAAGTACCTGTGTATAATTTAATTAGTTTCATATAATGAGGTTAAAATCAATTAAAACAAGCAATGTACGTGGATGACCTAAAAATAATATGATTTCAAAATTCAGCTATTGCACATGCAGGTTGGCAACTAGAAAATTATTTTGGGTTTAAAATATGATAAATAAGAAATGTAGATGAAGAAAAAAATGAAGTTAAACAAAAATGTTGCAAGAAAAGTTAAAAACTTAATGGGCACTAGGCGTTTTTGCAACAAATTTTAAGCGATATGTTTGTCGCTTGAATTCTCGGATAACCATTTACCTATTCACGCGATGAAAAATATATGTCTGATGCCTGAGTGTATTTTTGGCGTAATGTGGGTCGAAAATTGGAATTTTTTGTTGGCGAAAATGTATAAAACCACCCTTTATTAAAGGTTGTTTGCAAATAACCACCCCTTATTCAAAAATTTGCAAATAACCACCCATTATATACAAATTGGTTGCAACTAACCACCCCTACCCACTTTTCTTGTTAAATCTAATTAAGTTTTCTCCGATTCTAAACAAAAAGGGTGATGAATGTCTAGAGTCTCCTGCTGTTCATCGCCTCCAGCAATGACGACCTCTGGTGGAACCTCCTGGTGGTCATCGGATCTTGTTCATGGACCTCTATTTGGCTAATTAGATTGGAAATTTGATTTAGTTGAGACTAATATAAAGAAATATGTAAAACATTAAAAAGTTATTGGTATAATTTAGACCTGTCAAAACACGACCCGACACGAACGCCCGGAAAATTTTGGGTCAAACCCCGGAAATTTTAACCTGGAAATTTTTTCCGACCCGAACCCGAAAACCCGGTAATTTTCTGAGTCATCTGGGTTTGGACCCGTACCAGATTGACCTGGTGACCAGATTGATTTATAATTATATATGATTAAATTTTTTATATGGAGATTCCAATTTAAACATTTTATAATTACAGTCACTTGATCTTTCATTTTCAAATCAACTTTTTTATTTTTTTGTATTGTGTAATACTCCTTCCAATCGATAGTATTTGATTTTTTATTTAAGAAGATGAAAACTCTAAAATATATTAAAATAATTATATGCTTACTAATTGCATGAAATTATTTTTAAAAAAATTATTTAAATTTTTGATATTTTATATTTTTTAAAATTTTGTTAAAAATTACGAGAAATAATAAAAATAAAATATTTTAGATCGATATATTATATAATTATAAACTCTAGAACTTATGAACCACGCCTTTAATTTTAGCATTTTAAAATTATCGCAAAATTACCAAATCACGATTTTTTTAATTTAAAAAGGAAAAAATTGACAAACCCAAAATCGACCCGATTTGACCAGAAACTGAGTCAAACCCGAGTTCGAGTCAACTCGGATCTACCCGGGACCCGTTTTACCCGAAACTCATTTTACCCGAAATCCGAAACGACCCGACCCGAATGACCCGATTGACAAGTGTAGTATAATTGTCTTTTCCTATTAACTTAAGTGAGGTTTAACAAGAAAAGTGGGTATGGGTGGTTAGTTGCAACCAATTTGTATATAATGGGTGGTTATTTGCAAATTTTTTAATAAGGGGTGGTTATTTGCAAACAACCCTGAATAAAGGGTGGTTTTATGTATTTTTGCCTTTTTTGTTTGCATGGATTTGGTTATTTTGATGTATTGTATATCTTTGATTTTAGGGATTTGGGAATCAGGTTTCTTCGACCTCTGTTGGGAGAATGAACAATATGAAAAGATCAAAAGAGTCTCACATTAATAATATAAATAAACAAGTCTTAGTATATAACCTAGTGAGTTACTCATCCTAATACCAATTGATTTTAGGTTGGAACCCTACTTAACTTATGTGCTAGGCTATTAACGCATGGACGCACGTGTGCACACGACACCCGATTACGAGTCCTAATGGATTTCAATAACCTTGATTGAATTTGAAACCCTAAATCTGAAAATTTGGATCAGATCTAGTATGGAGAACGATGATTTGGAAAACTTGAATAATTGGGTACGTAGTTAATTCGATTTTTTTTTTTTTTGTATTTCCACTTGCCCTGCCTTCAATCAATTCCCCAAACCTTCGGTTATATCGATGGGATCCTACCCCAGATATATTCACCTCCATCTCATGCATTCACGCTACATCTGGCCACCCTATTTTATTACTAATTCCAACCCAATAATTTTTTTTTTCTAGTCAATGCTCTATATTCAGTGGCGGATTTGTGGGGATTGGGATGGCTGAAGCCCCCTTAGCTCGGAAGAAAAATGTAGATTTTTTTTTAGTAATTGTGACTAATTTTAAGGATAAAAGTGTGTAAAATGAGTAAGGAATCACAAAACAGGTTAACTTAGTTGGTAAGGAGAGATATTTATTACCTTGAAGTCAAATGCCTAATTAAATAATAAATTTAAAATTTTCTCCGATATATTTAAACAAAAACGTTCCTTTCTATATATAAATATAAAAAAAATTTCATTTTTCAAAATAATTTTTGCTTTTCCTACTAAAAATGACTATTTAAATCACAAATTTAATATTTTTTCTAATATATTTATTTAAAAAAATTCATGTATATATATATATGTAAAAAAAATCTCAAATTTTTTTAGCCCCTTAGGAAAATTTCTGGATCCACCACTGTCTATATTTAGATTGATTGAGTACAAAGGTTGAATATGTGAAAAAATATATAAATGTATCCACATTGATAACATATATGAAGAATTTAACTCTCGTATATAAGCCGGTAGACTACTTCTCCTATTGCTAGTTAGTTTTAGATCAACTATTGATCTTATGTGTTCAGCTTGGGCTTGCAGCGTTTAGATGTATGGACCCCAATATTATATATATGGTCAACCGGAATTTATCACGATATCCAACCAATTACACTTGAGGAGGGTCTTCAGCTGAGACTAGCGCATAATGGGTTCAAACACGTAAAACCTCATGTGAAATTTATTTCGATATATATTTTCTTTTAAGGGATTACCCCTCTCACCGATCACTAAAAACTCCTTTTAAGAGGTTCGAAATTTCTCAAAACTCAGTATGATTCATAGATACAAACTACTCTAATTAGTTATTATCTAATTAGTTACCAATCTGGGGATATAGTAGTGGAACGATATTATTTTATAATCTTTCAACTTTTATTTTATACTCCCTCCGTTCAGCAAAACTTGTCGTTTACTATTCACGCACGCTTTTTTAGAATGATAAAAACTATATAAAATATTTATTTTTTTTAAAATTTTTTTAACAAGTTTGTACTTATTAATAATAACTACAAAATTGTTAAAAAAAATATTAAAAAATAGATATTTTATATAGTTTTTAGCTCCTAAAAAAGCGTACGTGAATAGTAAAACGTCAAGTTTTGTCGAACGGAGGGAGTATAATTTTTTAATTTTAACTTATTTATAATTTTAGTATTTTTTTTGGTAATTTTTTAGTCACTTTTTCTACCTCGCCCTATACGTACCCGATGATGTATTACGTCTCTTTAACAACTTAATTAATGGATGTTAAGCTTAGGTTAGTATTAATTAGTGCCCAATTAATTAGATAGGCTATCGAACTGAATAACAAAGATCAAATATTTATATTTTTATACTCCTTCCATAAATAGGGAAATTAGTAAATTAAATTAGAAAATTGGTAGAACTGCCCAATTATTTATCCATTTTTAGTAGTGATACGTTACAAAGGTATTGAGTCTTATTGATAAACATATATATATAGGTTACAAAGGTATTGAGTCTTATTAGGTCTTTGGGCCCACTATACATGATAAGACCTGTGTAATCTATGGAGGAAAAAAAATAACATTGAAAATTGTTAAAAAAGAACTGTCTAATTATTTATTCTTAAATAATATATACTTTCTTCCAAGCACAAAAAATAATACGAGTAATAATATAAATAAATAATTAAAAAGTCAACAAAAATCATGGAGAAGGAAAGAGTAAATGAAGAAGAGGCCAAAAAAAAAAGGAGAGAGAGAAAAATAAGCCTAACCAAGTGCGTGACCGATCCTTGGCATCCTTGTACACGTCCACCGGCACCTCCGCCGTGGCCAACATGCAAACCAACGAATCCACCTGGTTCCTCGCCACCGAGTCTCCGACGAACGCCACCGTCTTCCCCCTCACAACCCCAAGAAAACCTAACGCATCAAATGCCCCCAATTCGCATCCGCCTTCCGGGGCCCACCTCCACCGGATGAACCCGGAGTCGGGCCTCCCGTGGAGGAGGCAGTTCTTGGAGGAAGGGAGGGCCCCACAACTCCCATTGCGATACAATGTCGTTGAGTTTGTGGGTACCCACCTGCCCTTGAAGAGGTCGCAGGTGGGTCTAACGGTGGCGGTTGAGGAGGTGGTGGTGATCGGAACAGGAAATGGATAGAAGGTTATTAGGAGGGTGAGGAGGAGGGAGATGAGGAGAATCCATGCCAATGATGTAGATGGTGGATTCAACAATTTTTCTGTAATTTGCATAATCAAATTGGATTTATATATATATATAATTAGAGATGAAATAATTAATTTTGATGTCCGATGTGAATTTTAGCTTAATTGGTGTGTTTTTTGTGAAGAGTTTGTTGTATATGACTAGTATATATGGATTTTGTAAGTGAATTCAGTGCAGACATGGGCAAATGCGGGCTTATTTGCTCGATTCGTATCACTTACCCGTGTAAATGGACGGGTATGGACAATAGGTGAACTTCAAATGGGCCACTAAGTCCAGCCCACACCAGTAATGAGATTGGGATTAGGAAAGTACATGTTATGTTTTAAAAATAAATATATAATACAAATATAAATATTTAAATAATATTTTATTTATTTATTTTAAAATATAGGTAATTTGACTGTACATGTTTTATAGAGTTTTTAACTTTTTAAAAAACGTGGTAAAAAATCAAACAACTTATATTTTTAGGACAAAGAGAGTATTTGGTTAACATTTTTCACAATGTGCTTAAAATAGCATAAATTTTAAATAAAATAGATCATAAATTATGTCAAATCAACTTTATAATATAATTATAAGCTTTATAATAATAGTGAGTATTTGATTTGACATAATTTACAATAAATTTTATTTAAAATTTGTGCTATTTTAAGAACATTGTGAAAAATGTGAATCAAATATTGTTTAAATGTTTTTATTTATAAGTGTATCATAATTAAAATGCATTGGAATCCAAACACGCCCTAATTAATCCCTATTATGTTCGGTCGCATGTTAAAAGGAATAAGACCATCTCCAATAGTTCTAAAAAATTACACGCTTCTCCATTATGAATATTTAGAGAATTATTAATTTTGGATAATATATTGTAGATTTAGTAAAATCTACTTACCCTTCACTCATGTTGAATTTGTCAAGTGATGGATACTTCCAAGAACGTGCTATTCTTGCCCCTACTCATGACATTGTTGACCAGGTGAATGAGTATTTGTTATCTATCATGCTAGGTGATCAAAAGGAGTATCTTAGCTTAGATTTTATTTGCAAAATCTGATGCAAGTATACGTGGTGATGATTATCCCCTCGATTACTTGAATAGTATCAAATGTTCTGGTCTCCCAAATCACAATCTGAAGCTTAAGGTCGGTGTTTCCATCATGTTGCTTAGAAATATTGATCAGTCGGCTCGTTTGTGTAATGGTACTAGGCTTATAACCACCCGGCTCGAAAAGCACATTTCTCAAGCAAAGATCATTTCAGGTAGCAATATTGGTCGATTGGTTTTTATCCCTCGCATGGTGCTTACTTCTTCAAACATTCATTTGCCTTTCACGCTTAGAAGA
The DNA here is from genome assembly GCA_963922045.1 of Persicaria maculosa. Classification (NCBI taxonomy): domain Eukaryota; kingdom Viridiplantae; phylum Streptophyta; class Magnoliopsida; order Caryophyllales; family Polygonaceae; genus Persicaria; species Persicaria maculosa. The sequence continues at coordinate 9,275,467 of OY998257.1, forward strand.
AGGCAATTTTCGGTGCTTGTGTGTTTTGCCATGACAATCAACAAGAGCCAAGGGCAATCACTTTCGTATGTCGGTTTATATCTTCCACGCCCTGTTTTTACACATGGTCCACTCTATGTTGCAATATCTAGAGTAACATCAAGGAAGGGGTTGGAGATTTTAATTTGTGACAAAGATGGGCAATTCATGAACACAACAACTAATGTTGTCTATAAAGAAGTTTTCCATAATTTACACTAAGCTAATATTTCTTTTCTTCCTTTATGCTCATCTTTCTCTATTATTAATTATTATTTGTTTCTTATAGTCTCTCATGTAATCTGTTGTTCTTTTTTATTTTTGAGCAAAGTTTTTCATTGTTACATTTTTTTATGGATGGACTCATATCATTGCATTCAAGACTCATTCTTTGAGTTTAATTATTTTTCATTTTTTTATTCTAAGTTTTACATAACATTATGACTTTATTTATTTTGTCTTTCAGTCCAATATTTTTTGTAATATTAACGGTTGATTTGTTTTTATTTTATTATTCCGCATAATTTATTTTACTTAATTATTCATTCAACACTTTTAATATACCTCATGCATATATTGCACGAGTGATGAACTAGTATAAATCTATACTTATGTTTTATTTTTTCCATTTTGGCCTGGGTTTTTCCAAATTATTATTTAATTAATGGGTTGGTAAATTGGGTGGGGCGGGAACAGCTCTTTTCCCCACCAGTAGCCCACTATTTTATTTAACTTTTAGATAAATGATTTACACATGTGTATTTGTAATTTGTGTATTTGTAATTTGTGGTGTATGAAAGAGGGGATACACTATGTGTATTGCCCTCCAATTAATATACGTGAGTGTGGATCCCCTCTAGCAACTGCATTAAGGTAGACACGAAATTGTCCAATTAATATATGTAAGAGAGGAGAGTTGGTGGGTTGTTAATGAGATGTTTCTGTTTATTTTTTAACCGAAAAGAATTTGGTAGTCGCTAAGACAACTAGCCAAGAGCATCCCGTAGGATGCTGCTGCGAAGAGCAGCGTCAGAAGGGAGATAAGTGCCAGAGTGTGGAAGCGAGAGATGAGATAGACGATCAGCAGCATCATTACATTCCCTAAAGACATGTAGAATCTCAATATCAGAGAAAAGATGGAGAGAAAGGACACAATAAGATAAAATCATCTCGATCTCACCAGAGCATGAGCATCCAGTCTTAAAACTATCAATGATGCTAAGATTATCACCTTCAAAAATAATATTATTTATATTAAGGTCAATTGCTTTAAGAATCCCTTTCTAAAGGAAAAAGCCTTCAGCCCCAAGAACAAAAGGGATAGGAGATGCCCCAGCTTCGGCGAAGAGAGCAGACCCATTATCATTTCGAATAATGAATTCGTAAGAAGGTGAAGCTGTTGAGGATAAGGCCCCATCAAATTTGAGTTTGCACCAGCCATGTCTAGGTTTCGACCATCTACAATGTTTGTGAGAGGTTGTTTTATTTGTTCTGGTGTTTGACGTGGGTGAATTTTTGCTGAGGTCTATGTCTAACTCTTTAGCTTTGTTCCAGTTGAAGATATGTTCAGAGATGAAGGATAAGATTGTTTTTGGGTTAGGGTTGATGTTGTTGAAGGCTTTTTTGTTTCTGAAGAACCAACAACTCCACCAAGCCACACCTACAGTGGAGAAACCATGGAGTCCTAAGTCGCTTCTTAGCTTAATTAGAGTTTATGTTATTGTTGTGGTAGCCTTATATGCTTTGTCTACTTTGACAAAGATTTGCGGGGAGAGTAGCTGGAGTGTCGTTTTGGTTATTGGGCAGTTGAAAAGTAGATGTTTGATATCTTCGTAGCTCATATCGCAAAGAGGACAGTTTATGGGAATACCCAAGCCACGACGAGCAAGTTTGGTCGTAGTAGGGAGACCATCCATAGTAATTCGCCAGATGAAACTTTTAACTTTTGAGAGACATTCTAATTTCCATATCCAATGAAAATCTTATTTGGCGTGTTGTTTTTTATTTTGAAGCATTTCTATTGTCGAGGCATTGGAAAACCAACCATTACGACTCCATTTCCAATATAGCTTATCCTGTGTTATATATTTTGTGATTGGTGCTTGAGAGATGGTGGTGATAATGTCTTGGGGGAGTTGATTTTGCAGAATAGAGTGTAGCTTAGAGGTATCCCAGGTTTTTGTAGGGGTAATGAATTCACTGACAAGCATGTTTGAGTTTATTGATGAATAGTTTGTTGCAAGAGTCCAAATGGGCTCCGACCTGATCCAGGAATCATGCTAGAAATTAATGGAGGATCTATTAGCAACTCCCTAGCATAAGCCTTTTTTGAAGAGGTGAAGAAGGTTGGTTAATTTTACCCAATTCCAAGATGTGTTCCCTTTCTTGGTGTAATTTAGAATGTGGGTAGTTTTGAGGTATTTGTTGGTGACTAGATGAACCCAGGGGTTGGATGGGTCGGCTAGAATTTTCCAAATGAGTTTTAATTGAAGGGCTTTATTCATGTCTGCAGAAGACCGAAGACCAAGACCCCCATTACAACGGGATTTGCAGACGTCAAACCAACTAATAAGAGGTCGATGCTTAGGTCCTTTATTCCAGAAACTTTTCTGTTGATTTTATCAAGTTCTTTGTGTATTGAGGTGGGTAGCATGAAGCATTGCATGATATGGAGGAGTTTTGCTGCTAAGTTAGATTTAATAAGTGTGAGCCTTCCTTCTTGAGAAAGATTGTTAGCAGTCCATTTTGATAGTTGACTCTTGCTTGAGGAGATTATGGAATCAAAGGTGGAGTTAGTTACCTTTTTAGAAATAATCGGGCAGCCAAGATAACTCCCTAAGTTGGAGGTATTTGATATTCTTAGTTCGTTTTTAATTGTGGTTTTTATGTGGTTGTTCATATTTTCGGTTGTTTGGAAAGCTGACTTGTGAAGATTGATTTTTTGTCCAGATAAAAGGCTATAGGAATGTGTTGTTTTGTTGACCTGATCACAGGCTGTTTTGGTCGCTTTTGCAAAGATAACGATATCATCTGTGAATGCCAGAAATGGGATTTTTTTACAAGCTGGGGTCGAGGAAATACCAATATGACTACTAAGTTGGTTAGATTCGTGGTGAAGAGCCCGAGCCAAAACTTCATATACTAAAAGAAATAGATAGGGAGATAGGGGTCTTATTGTCTCAGTCCTTTGTATGATTTGAAAATCTCAGTTGGTTCGTTGTTGACAAGAACTGAGTAGGAGACGGTTATTATGCATTCTTGTATCCAGGAAATGAATTGGTCACAAAAACCAAATCGACTCATTATATCCAGGAAATTAATTGAGTCGATTCTGTTTTTGTGACCAATTCATTTCCTGGATACAAGAATGCATAAATGTTGTCTCCTAATCAGTTCTTGTCAACAACAAATAAACTGAGATTTTCAAATCATACAAAGGATAGAGACAAGGCGACCCACTGTCTCCCTATCTATTTCTTTTAGTATCAGAAGTTCTAGCTCGGGGTCTTCACCACGAATCTAACCAACCTAGTAGTCACACTGGTATTTCCCCAACCCATGCATGGTTGTCAAAAAATCCCATTTTTGGTGTTCACATATGATATCATTATCTTTGCAAAAGCGACCAAAGCAGCCTGTGATCAGGTCAACAAAATCACACATTTCTATAGCCTCTCATCTGGACAAAAAATCAATCTTCACAAGTCAGCTTTCCAAACAACCGAAAATATGAACAACCACATAAAAACCACAATTAAAAACAAACTAAGAATATCAAATACCTCCAACTTAAGGAGTTATCTTGGCTACCCGATTATTTCTAAAAAGGTAGCTAACTCCACCTTTGAAGCCATAATCTCCTCAAGCAAGAGTCAACTATCAAAATGGACTGCTAGCAATCTTTCTCAAGCAGGAAGACTCACACTTATTAAATCTAACTTAGCAGCAAAACACCTCCATGTCATGCAATGCAATGCTTCATGCTACCCACCTAAATACACAAAGAACTTGATAAAATCAATAGAAAAGTTTCTGGAATAAAGGACCTAAGCATCGACCTCTCATTAGTTGGTTTGACGCTTGCAAATCCCGTCATGATGGGGTCTTGGTCTTCGGTCTTTTGAAGACATGAATAAATCCTTTCAACTAAAACTCCTTTGGAAAATTCTAGCCGACCCATCCAACCCTTGGGTTCATCTAGTCACCAACAAATAACTCAAAACTACCCACATTCTAAATTACACCAGGAAAGGGAACACATCTTGGCAATGGGCAAAATTAACCAACCTCTTTCACCTCTTCAAAAAGGGCTTGTGCTGGGGAGTTGTTGATGGCTCCTCCTTTGATTTCTGGTATGATTCTTGGATCAGGTCGGAGCCCATTTGGACTCTTGCAATAAACTATTCATCAATAAACTCAAATATGCTTGTCAGTGAATTCATTACCCCTATAAAAACCTAGGATACCTCTAACCTACACTCTATTCTGCAAAATCAACTCCCCCAAGACATTATCGCCACCATCTCTCAAGCACCAATCCCAAAATTTATAACACAAGATAGACTATATTGGAAATGGAGTTGTAATGGTTGGTTTTCCACTGCCTCGGCAATAGGAATGCTTCAAAACAACAAACAACACTCCAAATCAGATTTTCATTGGATACAGAAATTAGACTGTCTCTCAAAAGTTAAAGATTTTATCTGGCGAATTATTATGGATGGTCTCCCTACTACGGTCAAACTTGCTCGTCGTGGCTTGGGTATTCCCACAAACTATTCTCTTTGCGATATGAGCTATGAAGATATCCAACATATACTTTTCAACTGCCCAATAACCAAAACGACACTCCAACTACTCTCCCTACAAATTTCTGTCAAAGTAGACAATGCATATAATGATACCGCAACTATAATAGAAACTCTGATTAAGCTAAAAAGCGACTTATGACTAGGCGTGCGGGGAAGAATGACCCGAACCCTAACCCGGAAATCCCACGGGTTGGCGGGTTCGGGTCACCCGGCGGGTCCAAGGGTCGAAGGGTCGACCCGGCGGGTACCAGGTGGGTCGACCCGGCGGTTAGGGTCTGGGTTCAAACGGGTTTGCAACATTCCGCCTTTCGTGTTTGTCGTTAATGTACCATTTTTCAATTTATGTACGAGGGGGAAAAACAAAAAAAAAAAACGGGCTTGAATCGGTTTCCCGATTGCCTACGTATCCTCTCGGGGTTGAGGAATCAAAGCCCACGTAGCCGTTGGCCTTCAAATTTATTATTTTTTTTGGTGTTGTTTGGATTGTTTAGTCAATTTCTCCATAATTGTTAGATAATTACTAAACAAACAAGTTTATTATAAACCGCCATACGATTACAACCCGGACCGGATTCATTGTCTCGGCGGGGATCGAGATTCGGATTTTAAACTTGACGAGTTGACGACAATCACAATATTACTCACTACTTATTTAGGACTACATCACTAGAGTATTTACCACTCGAGCCCGATGCGCCATCGTTCTTAATCTTCTCGGGATGCTTCTTCGTGATGTGAACCTTCAAATTTCCATAGCCAAGGTTGTTTGTAATCTTGTACTTGTGACCACAATGACGACAAATGGCATCGAACTTCCCACCGGCTTGATCGACCTTGTCGTAATGATCCCGGAACAACGCCGCGCGAAAGATGTCACCGGATGTAGCTGCGTCAGACATGATTACGAGCTTACGAAAATGAAATTGATGGATTGGATGGGAATATAATATGGGATGTGTGATCTGTGACTTGAAAGAGCCGGGTATTTATAGCACAGAGCCTAGTTGAGCCTCAACTAGCCGTTACAATGGCTAAATTTTTTTTAAAAAAAATTCATCCGACGGTGGGCCCCACGATGCAACGGTCGGCTTTTTAAAATAGTTCGACCCGGCGGGTCGATCCGGCGGGTCAGCGGGTTTGAAAACACACGACCCTAACCCGGACCCGCTACCCGGCGGCACTCGTCAACCCGTCAACCCGGACCCGGCGGGTCAGCGGGTCACGGGTTGACCCGTAACCCGTGGCCACGCCTACTTATGACTCCACGATTTCTCCAATGTACGTAGTTGTAGTTGTGGCTTGGTGGAGTTATTGTTTCTTCAGAAACAAAAAAGCCTTCAACAACATCAACCCCAACCCAAAAACAATCTTATCCTTCATCTCTGGACATATCTTCAACTGGAACAAAGCTAAAGAGTTAGACATATACCTCAACACAAATTCACCCACGTCAAACACCAGAACAAATAAAACAACATCTGGCAAACATTGTAGATGGTCGAAACCTAGACATGGGTGGTGCAAACTTAACTTTGATGGGGCCTTATCCTCAACAGCTTCATCTTCTGACAGATTCATTATTCGAAATGATAATGGGTTTGCTCTCTTCGTCGAAGCTGGGTCACCTCCTATCCCTTATGTTCTTGGGGACGAAGGCTTTGGCCTTTGGAAAGGGATTCTTAAAGCAATTGACCTTAATATAAATAATATTATTATTGAAGGTGATAATCTTTGCATCATTAATAGTCTTAAGACTGGATACCCATGCTCTGGTGAGATCGAGATGATTTTATCTGACTGTCTCCTTTCTCTCCATCTTTTCTCTCTTATATTGAGATTCTACATGTCTTTAGGGAATGTAATGATGCTGCTGATCGTCTATCTCATCTCTTACTTCCACACTCTAGCACTTCTCTCCCTTCTAACGCTGCTCTTCGTAGCATCATCCTACGGGATGCTTTTGGCTAGTTGTCTTGGCAACTACCAAATTCTTTACGGTTAAAAAAAACAGAAACATCTCATTAACAACCCCTAACCCCCAACTCCCCTCTCTTACATATATTAATTGGACAATTTCGTGTCTACATTAATGCAGCTGCTATAGGGGATCCACACTCACGTATATTAATTGGAGGGTGATACACATACACCCAGTGTATCCCCTCTTTCATACACCACCAATTACAAATGTGCATTTGTAAATCATTTTTCTAAAAGTTAAATAAAAGAGTGGGCTACTTTGGTGGGGAAAAGAATTATTCCTACCCCATCCAATTTACCAGCCCATTAATTAAATAATAATTTGGAAAAACCCATGCCAAAATGGAAAAAACAAAACATAAGTATAGATATATACTTAGTTCATCACCCGTGCAATGCATGGGGTATGTTAAAAGAGTTGAATTAAAAATTAAGTAAAATAAATTATGTGGAATAATAAATTAAAAACAAATCAACCGTTAATATTACAAAAAAAATATTAGACTGAAAGACAAAATAAATAAAGTCATAAAGTTACATAGTTATGTAAAATTTAGAATAAAAAATGAAAAATAATTAAACTCGTAGAATGAGTCTTGAATGCAATGATATGTGTCCATCCATAAAATAATTTAACAATGAAAAACCCTACTAAAAAAAGAACAACAGATTAGATGAGAGACTATAACAAACAAATAACAATTAATAATAGAGAAAGATTAGCATAAAGGAAGAAAAGAAATACCAGCTTAGTGTAAATTATGAAAAAAAATCTTTATAGACAACATTAATTGTTGTGTTCATAGATTGCCCATCTTTGTTACAAATTAAAATCTCCAACCCCTTCCTTGATGTCACTCTAGATATTGCAACATAGAGTTGACCATGTGTAAAAACAGGGCATGGAAGATATAAACCGACATATGAAAGTGATTGCTCTTGGCTCTTGTTAATTGTCATGGAAAAGCACACAAGCACCGAAAATTGCCTTCTTCTAAGCTTGAAAGGCAAATGAGTGTTTGAAGAAGTAAGCACCATGCGAGGGATAAAAACCAATCGACCAATATTGCTACCTGAAATGATCTTTGCCTGAATAATGTGCTTTTCGAGCCGGGTGGTTATAAGCCTTGTACCATTATACAAACCAGCCGACTGATCAATATTTCTAAGCAACATGATGGGAACACCAACCTTAAGCTTCAGATTGTGATTTGGGAGACCAGAACATTTGATACTATTCAAGTAATCGAGGGGATAATCATCACCACGTAATCTTGCATCAGATTTGCAAATAGAATCTGTGCTAAGATACTCCTTTTGATCACCCGGCATGATAGATAACAAATACTCATTCACCTGGTCAACAACGTCATGAGTGGGGGCAAGAATAGCACGTTCTTTGAAGTATCCGTCACTTGACAAATTCAACATGAGTGAAGGGTAAGTAGATTCCATAATCGATATAATAGGATCAGTGACATTTGATATAAGTCGATTAGGTGGAATTTTAATTGATACTTGTCCGTCATTAGGAATACCTGCGGTACCATCTCCAACACTCAATATCCATTCTACAAAGGTCCTGAGTTGCTCTTGAGGAATAGATGAACTACCATGATGAAGTCGCATGTTTCTCGTCAATGTCAAGACTTTGTAAATATTCCACAAATAAGAAGAACTTATGGATAAAGAGACAATATCTTCTATGCTCCCTCCAGTGATTACTGAAAAAATTTGGCGAAAATCATCACCAAATACAACTACCTTTCCATCAAATGGTTGGTCCAGACTTTGATCATTATGGAATCTGTGAATATCTCGGAAGGTGTTATCAAGTGCTTCAAAACAATATTTACTAACCATTGGTGCTTCATCCCAAATTAGGGATATCATCCTTCGGCCCTTCGGTCCCCGACAACTCAGAGCTTTTTTCCTTGTAGCTTTTTTTCTCAGTCTCTATCGTGCCAGGTGAAAACGAAATGATTATTTCTGACATAGCCCTCTCATTGCATCTTTTTTCCTCGGTCTTTATCCATCACGTTTAAAAGGACGCCAATAGAGCTGCTGGCCGCCTGACGCATTTGTCCTACACCTTCTCTGGACCTTCGGTCCCCGACGACTCAGAACTTGGTGATATCATCTTTTGGGATGCTCTTAGCTCGTTAGGGATGCCTCCGCATTCCGCCAAATTCTTTCCGTTTAAAAAAAAGGAGATCCTAACTGTAGGTCATCAGACGTGGTAATCTTTTTGTTTTTTTATTGTTAGAATATCAGAAGAGATCAAGTCGTTTACTTCTTATTTGTGAGCCCCTCCTCGGACGGATTCCTCATTTTGCTCCTCAGCCTACGGGTTATTAGCAGCCCCGAATATTGGGTAGCTGTTGTCAAACCAGACCGAATACTTTACGAAATAAGCCCCAAAACTGAACCACGAAGGTATACAAATAATGATACGATTTCCTTTCCGTCTTGAAACCATTTCCTATGTACAAGAATTGCGCCAAAGTTAATAGAAGCAAATAGAAGCAGAGCCCCTCCACCACCATATATTAATTGGATAATTTCGTGTCTATATTAATGTAGGGATCCACGCTCACTCACGTATATTAATTGCACAATTTGGTGTGTACATCGGAATGTCAGATTCAGTTGCGATGGTTCAGGATTTCCAGCACCAATTTTTTTGTTCTCAAATTGTTTTTTTCATTGATTACTCCTACTTACAATTGTAATGGTACAATTTATAATCATTACAAACTATAGGTATTGATAACTTTTTTAAAACTTTTGTTCAAGCATAAATTAAAGGGTAACACAATGATTTATGGGCACACAGTATACTAACATGTGTTTAATTTATGGTACACAGTATATTAAAACATATGTTTGGTGTTTTTACTTGACAAGATTTACTAACCAAGCTGTTTGGTTAAGGGAGGGATTGTGAACTAATCAAACCAGATAGTGAACTTTTTTTCTTATAGCTAGTTAATTTTAGGATAAAATTTCACCAAATTTAAACCCAAAATGATATTTTCTCCGTTAATCAAAATATGTCATTTTAGAGAGTGAATTTAGTTAATAAAAACATGGCATTTTAGATATTTTGGTATTCACTTTACATTATTACTCTTTTAATGATTAAAGAGTTGTTAGTTGTAGTTATAGAAAAAGTGAAAAGATAAAATACTCCATTCGATTTTAAATATAAGACTTTTTACTTTGATACAATTAGTGTAAGACGTTAAAAATTATATAAAATATTATTTTTTTACAAATATAATACTTATTAGTAATAAATATTAAATTATATAAAAATAAATTAATATTTTATATAATTTTTAGCTCTTTAAATTACGTACACAAAAGTAAAAACTCTCATACTCCCTCGGTCTCTCCATTCAGAAATAAGTGTTGTTTGATTTTTTTGACACGTTTTTAAAGAGCTATAAAATATCAACTTTTAAGTAATTTTATAGTCCGTACTTACTAGTTATAAGTTTAAAATTATTTTTAAAAATTTAATATTTTATATAATTTTTAATCTATTAAAAAACATGCTAAAATGTTAAATAACACTTGTTTTTAAAAAAAGAGGGTATTTATAATAAAAAGAAGTAATAATTAAGAGATATAAATCTACTTTTGTTTGCGTTTAAGTATGAAAATTGATTGAATAACATGTTTCTCCTTTATTATGTGGCATGATTATCTTTAACACCTATTAATACCAATCTTGAAAGAGTGGTTTGATTCATTTGTGACCGTCCTCTTCGGCACAAACACCAATCTTTTTTGAACCAGTTTTCCCCATCACCTACTGGTCAACGTACACGAGATTCATATTTCATTCGTTTATTTATGTCCTAGGTTGAGTACTTGAGTGAATGCATTTTCAAAAATAAAAACAAAAAATCACTTACACCCCACTTTCTCTGCGTCTATCCAGCCACACAAACACACAGGTAATTAAAAAAAAAAAGCAATGACTGGGATTACTGGTTGTGGCATCTTCAACATGGATGAAGACGCCGGCGGCAACAGCGCGTCGACGCTCGAGGTTATCACTGAATTTGAGACGAACCCATCACAGGAAGACATCGGAGATGCTGTCAATGGTCACCCCACAGCTTCCCCTTCTTCCCCTTTCTTAGGCCAGTGGCCTCAAACTTACAGGTCAGTTAGAATTAGTGTGTAAATCTGTATATGTTCTTGATGAGAGTGGAAGAAAATCTCACATTGGCTTACTAGAAAATGTAGCAATACATAAACAGTAGGTTCAAGGGGTCCAGAATCTCTTTGAAAATTAGCAACTAATATGATGATTTCTATTTTTAGACATCCGACAAAATTGGAACGATACAGAGAAAATTAGCACGAGTGCTCTCCCTATTTGAAGAAAGCAAGTGATGCTATTTCACGTGTACCAATGGAGTAGTTTGAATTGCATATATATATATATATATCCAATTAATCAATATTGTATCTTAACTCAAAGGCTAATACTCCTTCAAAAATTTTTCTAAAAAAGTCGAGTATGAGCATATTTTTAAGCTCGTCTTGCTTGAGTTAAGTTCGAATAGCTCGAATTTTATGAAATTTATAAAATTTCCTTTAAATAGCTATGTTCTGAGCAAATGGGGTTTCTTTATGCTCGAAAAAAGCTCGGCTCGACCTCGTTCATTTCCTAAACGAGCCGTGTTTGAGCACATTTTTAAGCTTGAGTCCAAATTTAGGTTCCCGGCTCGTTTCTAAATGAGCTGAATATGAACAACCAATTCTCGGCTCGTTCGGCTCGAATAACAATCCTAATGCACACGCGTCTAGTCATGTTGCGATGTGATGTCCATTCTAGTGAAGCACCAACATAGGGCGGGTGATCTACTCTTTTTATTGTCAAATTGGTTTTATGATGGAGCCTCACTGCGGACTCATGTACATGGATAACATTTTGCTTATACAGAGACGCAACGGACACCTACACGATTGCTGCATCACCGCGGTATGTCAGTCCACTTCGAGCCCACATAGCTCCCTATTTCAGCAGCCAGAATGCAGAGATCAAGGAGCCTTTGCTCCACAAGCACAGCCTGCAACATACAAGGGAAAGTTCCGATAGCCACCGCAACAGTAGTCCATCGGTGTTGGTCACTGATAAGCCGGATGCATTGCAGCCGAATCCAGCTGAAGAGCCTACCACAGTTGACAGCCATGGCTGCAGTGTTTCACAGACCATCTTCAACGGTAGCCATTCCTTTCTGTCATTCCAATTTTTCGGCCTTCGGTTTTGCCTTACTATGACAGAATTGTACTTTCTGTAGGAGTGAATGCCTTTGTTGGTATTGGACTACTTTCTATGCCTTCCACTGTGCAAGAAGGAGGCTGGATCAGCGTCGGATTGCTCGTAGTTTTTGCAGTTATCGCCTTTTTCACCGGTAACCTCTTGCGAAAATGCTTAGATGCTAACAAACAGATTACCATCTATCCGGATATAGGACAAGCAGCATTCGGAAAATATGGCCGTCTCTTCTTATCTGTAAGTCTTTTTTTTTCGGGATTTTCGTGAGTATTCGGGTCCACTTTATACCTAACTTTCTGTTACTGTCTTTTGGTGCAGATCATATTCTATATTGAGATCTATGTAAGTGAAAGAGGTCATTTAATTTGGTTCATATTTTTGGCTACTTTGTATTATATATGATCATTTTTTTCACCTTACAATCTGTTTGAAATTGACAGTTTTGTTTGGTGGAGTTCATCATCTTGGAAGCAGACAATCTCGCGAAACTGTTTCCCAGCGCTTCCCTCTATCTCGGTAGCCTATACATCAGCCCGGAGCATCTACTTGGGATCACAGCCGCCATTGTTGTTCTTCCGTCTTGCTATATGAAGCAACTCCATTCTATTTCTTTCCTCTCTGGTAAGTCCAAAGAAATCAATCAAAAGTTTCATGAAATGGCTTCAATTTCATGACATGTTTTCTTGCAGCATTCGGCGTGTTAGGAGCAATCCTGATGGTGGTTGCACTGGTTTTAGTCGGTACAATGGAGGATATCGGATTCAGCCAAACCGGGCCTGTGGTGAAGTGGAGTGGAATCCCATACGCACTTGGTGTGTTCGGGTTTTGTTACTCCGGTCACTCAGTCCTTCCAAACCTCTATCACTCGATGTCCGACAAGTCCAAGTTCAACATAGCACTCGCAGTCTGGTACTATACGAAAACATGTCATATTGTCATGTACTAAACTCTCATCCATACAACTGTTCTCTTGATGTGTACTAAATATCATTTTTCGGTAACTTGTAAGTTGTCGTTCAGCTTCGTTATCTCTACTTTGATCTATGCTTCTGTCGCCATTCTCGGATTCCTCATGTTTGGTGAAGATACCGAGTCTCAAGTGACGCTAAATCTCCCTCAAGACTCCGTTGTTTCCCAGATCGCGTTGTGGATAACTGTGAGTACTGAGTACTAAACACCGAAATCTATCTCCATCATCACAACTCTACAATGATCAAATACTCACATTTTCTTGTTATGTTTTCAGGTCCTCAGTCCATTAACCAAATATCCTTCCTTAGCATAAAGGCCAAAAGTACATTATAGTTTCGTATTTTTCGGTATCTATAATGCCAATACTATACATCCTTAACGAGCATGACAAGTTTGCGTTGATGCTGATCCCGTTGTCAAGGAGCCTAGAGGAGCTTCTACCATCGAGAATTGGCAGCAACTACGGCTGCTTGATTCTCCTCAGGACTACCATCGTCGTCTCAACTGTTTGTGTCGCATTCCTTGTTTCTTTCTTCGGTATAACGACAAAACTAGCGAAAATTTTCTTAGACAATTTTCTTGCACAAGTCCTTAATAAGATGTTTTTCCTATGGTCTACATTTCAGGTTTGGTGATGGCCTTGGTAGGATCACTTCTTTGTATGCTCGCGGTAAGGGCATATATCGTCGTTTTCCTACGTTTATGTCCACGACTATGAATCGTTTTTCATGGTTTTCGTATTTGTGGTGCAGTCCATCATAATGCCATGCCTATGCTACTTGCGGATCGTCAGCAAACCGACGCCATTGCAGAGAGCAATGTGTTACATTGTGGTTGCTGTAGGAGGAATAGTTGCAGTGCTTGGGACATATTCTTCTATTTATGATATTATTCAGAGCTATTGAGAGATTTTCCTTCCACTTTGTTATTTGCAGTTTAGTCCCTCGTGAACTTTTAAATCTCGTTCGAGTACTCCAACGAGATTTAAATGTTGAAATTGGCCCTTGTTATTTTCATCATTTTGCTTTGGCTTGGATATATACTTTACTTATGAATAAATTGAAGAAAATGAGGCCCGATTTGAGAAAAGATTTTTGGGAATATGGAATGAAATACGTTGCAATTTTATTGAAGGGCTAAGGTTTTAAATTTGGGTGATAAAAGTTTGATCTTATGTACTAATTAATGTGTAAGAAAATGCAAATTATGACTCTTTGTCAATTAAGATCATCAGCTTAAATTATTATAAGAATATTATTTAGGGCTTGTTTGGTGCGTGAAAGATAATTAATCTAAATTAAGATTAAAATCTAGATGAAAATTTTAGAGATATATCAAAATTTTAGCCTTTGTGGACAGATTAAAAGAGTAATTAATTAAATTCTTGTTTGGTATGACAAATTACATAGAGTTGTATAAAACTATTTTTTCAAAAATCGTAAAATGTTTTGCCAAACCGCTTACAAAAACTTCAATAAACTTGTGCCAAACAAAACCTTAATCACATGCACTTCCTCCATCCATTAATTAAAAAAAAAGTCATTTTAACTTAAATGGTAAACTAATGGAAAAGGAATTATCCTCAAGATTCCAAATCAATTTTCAATTAAAATATATATAATTTAACAATAATTTCTGTTTCAAAAATCAAAAAATGATATTTTGAATAAAAATAAGATGATAAGATAACTTAATTAACGGATAGAATATAATATTAATATTAAGATAAAAATCCTTGTGTGCTGGTGTATATTTTCTATTGCACAAGAACAAAAAAAGAAACATATCTCAATTCTCAACAAATCCTGCATAAGATTGACTGATTTGTCATGTTCTAGTTGTTTAAATGTATGTGAAATTGTGAAGCCGTAATAGTTCTTCTCACCCTTCTCAAATCTTATCCAAATACTTTTTACTTTGATATAATAATCTCCACATATGAAAAGCATTCAACCTTCCTTTCATTAAAAAAAAAAAAAAGTTTGCTGAGTGAAATAAAAACTTATTCCTCCGTTTAAAAATATATGTCCTTTTACTTTTTAGCACGTATTTTTAGGAGTTAAAAATTATATAAAGTATTAATTTTTTTATTAATTTTTTAAATAATTATAAATATATTATTAATAAGTTTGTAATTATTAAAAAACATTCATAAAAAAGTTAATATTTTATATAGTTTTTAGCTCCTAAAAAAATGTACATGAACAGTAAAAGGACATAGTATTTTGTATCTTGAAGTGATGTTTTAACCCTTTACTTATTTTTCATATATGTTTAAGCAACCAATCATATATTATAATTTATATAATGAATGAGAATATTAGAGATTAAAATTGTAATTACCAAAGGAAAATGAGTATAGATATATAAATAGCTATACGTGTAATCGGTGAACGATTTATGGAATATAGAGAACACTCCTCTTATCCCTTTTCTTCTTCCTCCTCCCTCTATATTAGGGGTATTATTTGAATCGAACGAGCCGAGTTTGGCATGTGCAAGCTTGATTCATTTGTTAAACGAGCTCGAGTCGAGTCGAGCCCAATTTTTAAACGAGCTTTCTTTTTTGTTCAAACTTGGCTTGTTTTAATAAATGAACGAGCTCGAGCCGAGCTTTGTTCGAGCTTTAAACCGTTTTACTTGGTCATAATATATTAACCTAAAGAAAATTTTTGAAATTCCATAATATTCGAGCTATTCGAGTCTAAATCGAACGAGCCGAGCTTTCAACCGAGCTTAAAATGATGTTCAACTAGGCTTGTTTAGTTAAGTGAATGAGCTTGAATCGAGCTTTTTTCGAGCCGAGCTCGAACTGTTCAGCTCATATAAGAGCCCTACTCTGTATTATATATATCTTCTTCTACTCTCTTCTTCAACAACCTTCATTGCTTTCATAGCTCGATCTGTTCAAGTTCCTAACAACTTATAATCGCGTTTACTATATGCTACATCGCAAATCACCACGTTGTTTTGGACGTAAACTAATTATATATCTCTACTAAAAATGATTTAAAACATGATTAATTAAAAATGTCATCACGTCTAATTGAACGTGGTTCACAATGCTTTGAACGTATATTTAGCAGATGTGATTTGCGGTGTATCTAACAACACCCTTATAATGGATAAAATGTTATATATTACTAGGCCTCTTTGCATAAGTAGACCAAAAAAAGGGCCCTTTTGCTAAACTAGACATGTCCCCCTTTTTTTGGCTAAGGGTAGAAAGTGGTATATTTTTGCAAATGCAAAAATACCACCGGGAGAGGAAGTAGCAGGTGAAGGGGAGCGAGCACTGTAGCTGCATCATTTGGCCGAGAGAAATCAGGAGGGGGAGGTACTGGACATGTCAGAGGAATTGGGGTGTGGCTCCAATAAAGTAGGGAAATAAGGGGGGAGCATTTATGAGGGGAAATTTAAATGATTGGAATTAAAGGTATCAATCAACCCTTATAAAATCTTGATTGATGGGTGTCATTCCTTATTAAATGCTCTGCAAAAAAGAGAGTCAACATAGGAGACGAGTGAAAAGGTGAGGGCACAGCATCACCTTCAATTCTGGGAACTAGACACGTTTGGATTACCAATAGAAGACATTCGTCTTACCAATAGGCCAAACATGTCCTACCATACATGGAAATTTTGGAGATAATATGGAGGGGATTGTCCGTAGTGGTTTTGGCGGGATGTCCGTGTAATTTTGGCGCCAAAAAAGGGTTATTCATTGGGGGAAGAGGGAGAGCATCTGTCTGACCAATAAGGTAAATTTATCTTACCAATAACATATAGTTATCTTACCAATAGGCTTAACACGTCCTACCATAGCTGAAAATGTTGGAGAAATTTGGAGTGGATTGACCGTAGCTGTTTTGGCGGGTTGTCAGTGTAATTTTGGCGCCAAAACGGGGTTCTTTATTGGGGGAAGGGGGGAGCATTTATGAGGGGAAAATGCAATCATTGCATTGATGGGTGTTCCCCAAGCACATATATAAGGTTGAGAGGAGGATCTGAAACACCCCAACATGCCCTGCAAAAAGTGAGGCAGAGCAGGAGAGAGGCGGAAAGGTCGGGGGAAAAGGCACACGTGCATCCGAGGAAACGATACAGTTGCTATCCTACCAATAGTACAGTACTGGCCTGCCAATAGTGTTCAACTGTCTTTCCATTTCAGGAAAAGTGCAACAAGCTTGTTGGTGGCAGTGGCAGCGATGGGTAAGTCATCTTGTACCTTTCCTTTGTAGTTGTTCCTCTTTCCTATATCAGAACTACCCCCCAAGCTGATCCTCTATTCACGTGGCGTACCTCAGGTGATAGGGTATGTATCAATGTCGTGTGCGGCGGTTGGTGGGCTCCCGGGAGTGGGAGCTTGGTGTTCAAGGGAGAGGCACGTACTGCAGCTATGGTGGTGGGACAGAATATTGGCTACGACCAACTGAAGGAGAAGATTGTTTCCAAATTCGACGTGGACATGGTATTGTACGACATTGAGCTCACCTACCTCCCTCCTTCGATGGGGCGGACCACTCCGATTCGGGTCCGGGATGACGATGACGTAGAAGCCTTCAAGTTCTACAACACTGAATCCGGTGCACGAGCCTGGCCAATCGCACTGCACGCCACCTTACGAATGAAAACGAAAACCCCTTCCACACCCTCCAAAGAACATGAGTCGGTCCGACTCATGGGCTGAGGACCTGTCGTCTCCCACCCCAGGGGAAATACTCCTAACCGGGCCTCCCACCACGCAGGAAGACTTCGATCATGGTCTTGATGGAGGCGGAGGGGCGGATGAGAAGGTTCGAGGCTCCATCGAGGAGAAAGGGAAGTTTGAAGACCTTAGCAGCGAAACTGGAGGGACCTGTCTGTGTGCTGAGTGTGTAGCGGGGGAGGGAGAGTGTTGTCCCACTGAAAAGGACAGCGTCAGTGGGATGCAGGGGGAGGTTGCTAGGAGCGGTATACATTCTGGTAATGGTAGGGTGGATCACAACATAATGGTCGGACAGGCGGACGGAGTTGGTAGGATGGATGACAACATAATGGTCGGACAGTCGGAAGGAGTTGGTAGGATGTATGACAACACAATGGTAGGGACAGGGCGATGAAGTGGGCCAGCTTCACAAAGTGGATGACCCAGAGAAGGGTGGCGACGTGAGCAGGTCTGATGCCATCCGACGCGGAAAGCAAGTGGTGATCGTTGATACCGACGACGATGTGGACGTCCTACCCCCCCCCCCCCCCCCCACGGAATGGAGGACATAATAGACGTAGGAAGCTCCGATGATGAAATGATCGGGGGTGGTTTCCCCGTGAAAGTGGAGGGTGGGAGGCCGAACGAGACATCCGAATCGTGGGATGAGGAGGCTGAGGCAGTGGTGAGAGAGATAGAGCGAGCATACCAAGGATACAAACAGCCTTTGCCGACGTTGGAGCAAGTGGAAAAGGACGTGGCTCGGTTCATTCCTCTAGTCGGAGACCCTCGGGAGAGTGTGAAGGTGTTACGTGAGGGGGAGATGTTTGATACGAAGGCTGCCATTCAGTCCATAGTGAAGTGGGAAGCTTTGCGTGGGTGCTACGCGATCCAAGTGAAGCGATCGACAACAATGGCGTACGTGGTTGTATGTCCCGAACCGAACTGCTCATGGTACTGTCGGGCGTCAACGTATCGGGAAACTAAGAAGTGGGTGGTCCGTAAGTTCGTAGACAGACACACTTGCAAGGTTAGTGTCGTCCGCAACTACCAGCGCAACGCCAATTACAAGCTGATGGGGCAGAGTTTGGTGTCCGAGTAAGTTTCTAAATCGGCGTCTTGTTCCCCGTCTATGTACTATGTGTTGGTGGAATTTTTTTGGTGTAACTCGTATGTTGGCATCTTTGCAGTTTTGCTGGGTCAGGGAAGGAGCTGCTTCCCCGTCAGATCAGGACGATGATGAAATCTCCGTTGGGCGTGGACTGCAGCTAATGGAAGGCACGCAGGGTGAAGGGAGCCACACGGGACGGCTTGTACGGGACCTACGAAGAGAGCTACGATCGGATGACCTCATACCTTTACATGTTTGAGCAAGCAAACCCCGGGACCATAACCACATTAGTCCGTGATGATAACCAGCAATTTCAGGTTCAGGAAGGACTTGACGTTCTCGCATCGGATGTGGGAGTTTCGGGTTTCCCATCTCAGACATCTCGGGATGATGGTGTCGTTGATGTTGCGCCCGAAATGATTCCCAATCTCTGGGAAGGTCTCGTACACCCACAGCTGCAAAGACAATATGGTAAGATATGAGAAAACATTTTGCATGACAAATTCAGGAAGTTGGTAGCATAGATTTTTCCATTTGGTAGGATATTCATATCCCATTGGTACGATATATATATCCATTTGGTAGGATATTGATACCCCATTGGTAGGATACAAATATCCATTTGGCATGCGACAAAAACACATTTTGACAATTGGCACCGGATTATAACATTTTGTATAACTTCACTAACCTGGAAGGCCATGGGGAACCCGTACAGCGCGTAGGTCGGCCTGTCTTTCAAGTGACTGTTTGCAGCCACCATGTCCTTCAACGTCCCATTGAGGCTTTCGTGTAGCCTCTCGTACACCAGCCTTCCCCAAGGGAACTCCAGAAAACAGTTTGTGTCCTCAAGCAGCAGCTTCACAACCCACCCCCTTATTTGTGTCTTCTTCTCCAACCCAAACAGGATGCCCTCCACTATGACTAAGAGGGCAAGCTTGTACTTTTTCATCAGGGACCCCGAGTCCGACAGTTTTTCGTGGGCCCAAGCGCTTTCCACATCCTTCATCTTCACCCCCCCTTCTTAAAAAGCTGGTTAATGCACTCCTTGTGGTCCCCCTCCATGACATCCCTGGGGGGTGGTGAGCAGTTGAGGCCTGTCATGAGCGCGAACTCCTGAAGAGAGAATCGAACGTGATGCCCCTGGAGGGAGTACCACGTCTCATGTGTCTTCCGAGTCTTCAGTTGGTGGAGAAGGCAGTAGTGCACCAACTGTGCAGAGAATTTTTTTCTCGACCCCATCTTCACAATGCCCCCAAACTGGCTCTTGCTCAAGGCTTTCTAAACCTCCCGGTCAATGGTTACGTCGATGTCTTCCAACAGCTCGAAATTTGCATAAGACTGCGTCCTCCCTGAGAAGTGTTGTGTCTCTGGAACAGCCAGGACAGCCTGCAAAACATGTAAGAATCTTACCTTTAGACATTTTTTCCCAACCTTTACAACCACAACCAAGTAACTATCTCAGTTTCCTTACCCCCTGGCTGCTTGGTCCTGCACGGGCTTTCTTGTTCCCTGACTTCGTCATTTTATATGATGTTTAAAGTGGGGGTACCTGCTACACAATCACCAAACATAAATTCAGACATTCAGGTCACCTAATCTGTCATACATACCAACAGTCTAAATTTATTCTACCAACTTCATTTTCCTATCCTACCATTGCTGCTATACTCTTCTGTCCTACCAAATTCGCATTTCAGACAAGTTTGGTTCATTTTACCTCTTTCACAACACATCATATAGGCAAGGAGATTAACCAAAACAAAATCACCATTTATTCATCATATTTTTAGGCATTTCATCAAACACTTGGTGGGCACTAACGGTTTCAACACTAAACAACCAATCAACCAAAAATTCCTTCACCCCTCTCGGCATACCAGATGTTCAAATTTCTCCAGCCAATATCTTTACCCGGTCGTACCAAATCTGCTACCACAATTTCAGAAACAACCTTCGAGAATCTGTCCTACCTCATGTGCACATATACCCTACCGATTACCCCCAATCTTGTGGATTCCCTACCCATCCGACCCCCTCCTTGCCCTTTTGTCCCCAATTTCTTACCCAACATCACCTAACCCTTACCCATCCGTTTCCCGACACCCACAAACCCTAAACGCACCCACCTCCCCAAAATCGACTCACAATGGCACTCCTAACCCCGCCTACTTTATTCCTCTACTGCTAAGCAACTACAATGGCAACCCAATGTCTCAATTTCTTCACAAAACCGCATGTAACCGCACCCCCATTACCCCAAATTCGCAACTCAAACAAAAACTCCAGTTGCTTACCTTCGTCTTCGTCTTCAACCTTTTCCTTCCTCTCTTGCGGTGACTGATGGCCCTTCTTCTTCAACTGTTTCTTCCTCCTCTCGCTCATCCTTTCTGGTTTTTCCTCTCTCTCTGTCTGTCGCTTGTAAACCGTCTCTCTCCCTCCCTCCTCTTTTTATTTTCATAATTGTAAACCGTCTCTCTGCCTCCCTCCTCGTTTTATTTTCAGAAATCCCGCACCCTCTACAGCCGGTTACAAACAGTGCTTTAAAACCGGCAGTTATATTTGCTTGGGGGTAGAGAGGTTATTTTGGGCCAATTTTTGGGCTAGTGATCTATTTGTGTAATTAGGCCTAAAAATTGGTCTAGTTACTACCCTTTCCTCTATATTACTATGTAAGAAATCTTATATTACAATACAATATTAGTTAATATATGTATATATATATCTTGAACGGTCTTTTAATTTCTTTATATTAATATGTTTTAACATTACAAAGGTATATAAAAATATTTATAAGACAACTTATAATTATAGGTTGTGTAATGAAATCAAAGAAAACAACTTTATTTAATACCAAAGATCGAAACATGTTGCAAATTTCATTCGCTCCAAAGATCTCTCTATCTAAACCCTAACTCATTTTCTAACTCTTAACTCATTCTAGTGATTAGTGCTAACAACATGTTAGAGAATGAAGGTAAAGAGAATAGAGGAAGAATTAATGGATGATATTTATTAGAGTTGTCAACAAATTCATGGATAAAGATAGATATTTGTTGAAGCTATATGATTAATTTTGAATATAATAAATACATTAGCATAATTGTTAATGATTAGTTGAATTAAAAAATTGATTTTAAATGGGACATACCATATGCTATATTAATTGAATATTTAATATAAAAAAATTTATTTAATAAAATTATAATTAAGGAAAAGTAGTCATTTGATATAATTTGATATAGACTTCTCTTTTATTATATAAAATAATAATAAATTTTAGTATGTTACAAGTAGATCTGAGCAAATGTGAGTGTGGGCTGGACTTGAGATACGTTTTACCTAAGATTTTATCCCGTGTCACGGGCACGGACCGGACTAAACCCGTACTCGCTATGGGCGCGGGCCGGGCTTAACAGCCCACATGAACTTTGCCCTCTTTCCATACCCGCCCAAAATAGCATGCGGACAAAACGGATCGGGTGGACTAATCCGCGTTTGTCCAGGTCTAGTTACACGTCATAATTTGTGATTCTCCAAGTGAACTCTCCTCATCAAATCTCCTTTTATTCCATCAAACCATACACGTGATAAAACAAATACACGTGGCAAAACAAACGAAAATAAACATCTCATATTGATAAGATAAGGAATTCAAGCTTTGTATATATATAAGTCGGTGGGCTACTCTTCATAAGGCCAATTGATTTTAGGATGAAATCCCACTGATTACTCGACTTGGTTAGCGCAAGTGTTCTAAATATCGGATATATCGGCCGATATATCGGTGATATATCGGGGATATTTAGAATCCGCTACGATATCGGAATATCGGGTGAAAAATATCGGTCAACGTCATATATCGGGTCAACGCCGATATATCGGGTCAATATCGGCGATATATCGGGTCAACGTCGATATATCGGCCAATATCGGAGATATATCAGGGATATTTAGAACTGGCAACTTTGGTAAGGTAACTTTAGCCTTTATGAATGAAGTTGTTTTTATTTTATCAAGTTTATTTGGTAATTTGGCAATTTAAATATTATTTTTTTCATGTATATTTTTACATTTTGAAGTATAAATATAGTACTTATAGTTGAAAATTAACGAAACCGATAAATCCGATATATCATTTTTACTCCTAACCAATACGACCCCGATACGCGATATTTAGAACCTTGGTTAGCGCATGGTGCGCTCGATCGTGCGATACCCCCACATCATATGACCCACTGAAATTTAACATGATATCATAGCGGTGCAGTTTAGGATCCTAGTTTAATGGACTGACCGACCTTAAGACATTAAGGTCAATTGGTTTTAGAATGGAACGGCATTGATCTTGTGTACTCAGCTTGGTCACGTGTGAACCCCACGTCATATAACCCACCGGAATTTAACACAAACCATATGCTAATCAACTTTATTCTATATAGCATCATCATTTTATATCTCGATTCAATTCCATTGCTTCAATTTACAATTTTTCGAGGTTAAAGTCATAATGTATTGATGGCTAGCTAATGAACTTTTGAAGAGACTATTTATGATAATATGTCATCTCATACTTATTTTAAAAGATAAATTTATAGACAGGTGATCCGAAGATCAATATACAAAGGTCAGGCACAACGCCTCACTCCAAAAAGGCTCGTAAAAACCGATATCCACCCTAAACACAAACTGTCAATGGTGGATGCAAACCCTAACGTCCCCTCTATCAAAAACCCTCCTTTTTATCTCCCAGTAGCTTCCTACTCCATCTATGTTCTCCTATCTAGCCCCGTTAACCAATTTTTCTCCCTTAGTGTTTTGCCTTTATATTTAAGAGAACTTAGCTTTACATACTTCAGTAGTTCGTGCAACCCAAGTCACTGGAGTACACAATTCATTTTTTAATACAACTATATTTCTAGCTTGCAAAAAAAAAAAGTATACAAAAACCATACGCACGAAGCTTTACCCGAAATATAGCTTTTTTCTTGATTGTCTCTTTCTCGCTTGCAAGCCACGCTAACCATTCTCTCATATCGCCATTTCTTTTAGGAAGCCCCACCAATTTCCATACCATGTCTTGTGCTTCCCTTATCGCTGCACAATCGAACCATAAGTACTCATCGGTCTCTTTTGTGTTCTTACATAGAGGGCACATAGCATCTTCTTCTCCCTTTCAATATTTCACCTTTCTACCGAGATTTGCAGATGTTCCTTAAAAACGACATCGAAGAATATGAGAATCTAAACCTTTTATTGTCAATTAGTTTTAAGACAACTGTAAAGACCAGAAAATTTAAATTATTATTTTCTTAAAATATTAAATTATGTTCGACTTTAAAATTAAGATTCTAGAAATTTTGAAATTTCCCGTCATCGAGCAACTGAATTTTATTTAATTGAGAAACAAATTTCGATAGAGTTTCGAATTGGGTTTTAGAAACGGATTTGATTTTCGCTTTCGAGATCGAACAGTAATAAAAATTAATTTAAGCTCCGAGTTTGGATTGAAATTTATTTAATTCCGTTATCTTGAAATTGAATTTAAAATTTGATTAAACTTGATAAGTCGGGATTAAGGCCGAGTGAGCGGGTTTCGGGTTTTAATTTTCGGGATATATTTCGCGTATTCAAAATTTTGGGGACCACACCTCTCTTTCTCCTACCACACTCACGCCAATAGCTGTACCCCTACCCCTCAATTTTGTCTTCTTCCTTCAGATTTCAGTAGCAGCACCTCTTCTTCCCCTTGTGCTCCACAATACAGCTACCCCAAACACCTTCCTCCTCCCTCTGTCGGTTCTGAACCAGCCTTTTCCCCCTCTTTAAACTGCATCCAAACAAGCTCATTCCTCCCCCTTTGATTGCAGACAACCCCACCCTCACACCTTCTTCTCCATTCCTCTGCTAAGCCTTGTTCTGGAGGATTTACCGCCACCAACAACCCACCTTGGCTTGCTCTCCGACCACCTCCCCCACACCGCTGACACCACCCCCGCCATCACAGCACCACCACCCCCCCACAGCCCATCGTCGTCACGCCGCCAGGACCACCAGAAGCCGCCCAGTTCCCTGCGCCAGCGCCCATGCCTTCCCCGAGCTCCTCTTCCCCTGTTTTCGCTTCCAAGGATAGGTAAGAGCTCCTCCTGTAACGGCCCGGATATAAATATCCGGGATACGTTTCGAAGGTCTGATACCTTCGTTCGGATGTTGCAATTCAGGTACGGGTCGAGGTTTCAAACCTCTAATCAGTCGAAGTCTCAAAAAAATATAATTTAAACGAAAATAAAGCGGAAGTACGATTTAGATACAAAAGCCACGGCAGAGCCGGGTCAAAACCAAAACAAAGTGGGTGATTGCCATTTGTCAAGTTAGAATATGTTAGCCGGATTCTTCGACTCGCCAAAAGATTTTCCCCGTCACAGAAGCATGGAGCAACAAGAGCGGTACCTAACACTATCCACGAAGTCAGGCCTGGTGATCGCCTGCGGGTCCTCTGACCGCGCTGAGGCCACAGAACGTGCCTATGCCTAAATAAAGGATGACTAATGCGGTACAAGATTTAAATCACACTATCATGCCCCTAGTATGTAATATGCGGAAAAGAACTGTAAAAGGGCCCAAGACAATGCCAAGTGGCATATCCCTCTCCTACCTCTGCACCCCTTCCCGTTAGTGCAGAGACTGGTCAGTTTGTTGCTATAGCATAGCATATCCTCGTGGTGGTGCACTCACCCACGGTATCATCATAACATATGTAAAAAAATACGTAAATCTTGCCCGATTGTGCTGGGCTATCATATCATGCTCATATCGACTCGATAGACTCAGGGCACCCGATGGGGCTAGGCTACCCTATGACCCTAGCAAAGACTCTAGGACTATCACAGATAACGGTCGTTCTGTTTCAAACACACAAAGTAAACACATGCTCAGTTCAATGCAATCCTAGCATGATACTACATGGCATGCTTTAATATGCAACAAAACTACACATTACATGACACATCAGGCAGGAGGTCCAGGTTACTGAGTAAGTCCCGTAGGATACTTACCTGTTGATGCAGAACAGCAAGATAACACAAGCAAGGGCCCAAATGCAAGTCCAAAGCAATCCAAAAGCAATACACACCTATCATCAAGTCATTTCCATAAGCTACCAGACCAACATTCATACATACAATTCCAAGTTCTCAACATCCTCAAAACCGACCGATAGTACAACCGTTTTTCCAAAATCTTAAATCCAAAATTAAGTCAACTCATGTTCAAAATAATTTCTCAAATCATACTTGGCCAAATTCCGACATTAAACATTTAAGCCTTAAAACCAATTTCCCAAAATTATGTTATAAAATAATTCCGGCATGTTTCTTATTTCAAAACATTATATAAATTCCAATCATTAAATCATCAAAATAATCCTATGCTCACAATTAATATTATAAATCAAAACCAACAATTTACTTTAAAATCCTAGCTCACATAGTTAAATCCTCTTAAAATGCATCAATTAAATAATCCAATTAACATTATTTTAAAACAATAAACAATCTATAAAGATTAATTTCCAGAATATTATAATTATAACCAAATCCCAAAATAATAATAATATTCAAATAATTTAACACTTACTAATCATATCATCTCAAAACAATACCCATAATATATGTATAACCCAATATCAAATAATATCACTTTTAAAACCTTTTAAATATATTAAAATTTCAGAATATATATATATATATATATTTATTTTCCCAATGCCCAAAATACAATTAATATAACATATCATATATATATATAATAACATAACACAATACTATAGTTTAACACATAACATATATATATATACTACCGAAATATAAAAAACATAACCCATATTTATAACCCAAAACAATAAACCAATTCAGAATTAAAATCCAGCCCAACCCGTTACCAAACCCAGCCCACAACCCGTTTTTCTTAGCCCTTACCCGAGCCCAGACCCGAAACCCATATCCGGATCCCCACCTCATCCCATTTTAATGAACCGAAAAGAAGACTGAACCGGTTTAAATAATAGAAAGAAAAAAAACACGATGAACCGAACCAATGAAACCCGTCTCCGACCTCTGCTCAGACGGAAGGAAGAGACGAATGAGGGAGGCGGAATTCAGGCCCCTCCGGCAGCCCTTCTCCGGTTCAACCTCACCCAGCCACATCGACAAGGTATTCCGACCATCACCCACCCAAAGGAGAACAAACACGGAAAGAGAGGAGAGAGGAAAAGGGGGCTCACCGGAACTTCGAGGAATCCGACACCGGGGATGCTCCGAGGCGGATTTGGACTCCAATGGCGAGGGAGAGGCTCCGGGGGATCTAGGAAGAAGATAAGGTTCATAAAAGGGGTACCTTTGATGGGTAAAATAATGGAAAGTGAGGAAGGAGCCATAGCCAACCTTGAGCGAAACAGGGGAGGGAGGAAGGTGGGGCGGCTGCTCGGCGTCGGTGGGGTCTAGAGAGGCGCCCAGTGGTGCTCGATGGGGCTCATTCGGCTCTCGAAGGTGCTCGGGCTGCTGCTCAAGGCGTTCGAATGGGAGCTCAGAGGTGCTCGGACGAAGGCAGGGGAGTTTGGCTCCACTTGGGTGGACAGGGGAGTCCTGGCTGTTGCTCGGAGAACGAAGGAGCTCCTGGGTTCAGATGGAGGAGAAGAGACGAGGGAGAGAAGGAAAGGAGGAGGTAGAGTGGTATGATGCCAGTCTTGGTGTTTCTGGGCTCGGAAACAGCTTCAAAAAAATGGGGTTATTTGTGAAGAAAAGAAAGAGAGTAGAGGGGAGGTAGGAGCTGGGAATCTGTGAGGGTGGTGGTTTGGTGGTGAGGTGGATCAGAATTTGCAGGGAAGAGGCCTCTTACATATCAGAGAGGACGGGCTACAAGTTGGGTAAGGAGGAGCCTGTAGTACATTAGAGGTAAGAAGGCAAGGTGAGGGAGGGGGGACCAAGGCCAGTGCAAGGAACCGGGAGAGATAGAGAGAGAGAGAGAGAGAGGAAGAAAAGAAAAAGGAAAGAAATTAAAATATATGTGGTCCCAACAATACCCAATTCAAATTAGCGGAAAAGACTCAAAACCCGCTCGCCCGATCGAATCCCGACTAAATCAAATTTAATTCAGTTTTAAGATAATCGAAAATTAAATAAATTTCAATCAATACTCGTAGCTCAAATTAATTTTATTAATGCTCGATCTCGAAAGCGAAAATCAAAATCCATCAAAGTCCTAAATTTAAATAGATGCCGGAAGGATTTTAAAATCAAAATTTACGCTCGAGGACGGGTTTTCTCACATTTACAAATTGAATTTAATAATAATTTATTTAATTAAAATAATCATAATATATAAATATACTCGGTCTTTACACCTCCTAAGTCCTACCTTTCCCGACCAAAAGCTCTGGTAAGGGTCGACCTATAACCCCCTTTGTTCTCTTCCTAGGCTCCCTCGTTCGAGCTCCTGCTCCGACGCAGCCCAATCGACTCCGACGAGCCCTCGCACTCGAACCCGCTCGGTGAGCCCCTTTTCCTTCCCTGACTCATTCCTCTTTGATTCCTTGTGTTGTTTTGTCCCTGTTGCTTGAACCGGCGGGCAGAGAGAGCGAGCTGAGAGAGCGAACAGAGGAGAGCTTCCGGAGGTAAGAGGTGAGGTAGTGGGACCCACGAGTCCGGGCTTTTGGGGTGTGGGCTTCGAAAATCTGAGGGTGGGCCTATTTTGTTGGGTCTGGATCCGAAATAGGGGTATCGTGTTTGGATTTTAATTTATTCGGGTTCCTCCTTGGGCTGAGTAACAAATCCGGATGGGGGGCAAGTGAGTTTTGGGCTCGGATTCGGGTTGGGCTTTGGGCTGGGTTTAATTTCGGTTGGGCTGGGTTTAATTGGTTGGGTATTTATTTTGATATGTTGTGTTTTTTTTTGTTATTATAATTATTATTATTATTATTATTATTATTATTATATTTATGGGTTTTATGAAATAAATATATATTCTGAAAATATTAATATATTATTTTACATGGTTTAAAGGTAATGTTATTTGAGATGGATTATTATATGATGTGTTATAAGGTGATTATGTATTGACTTAAATTTGGGTTGTTAAAATGGATTGATTTTGGTAAATTTTATTAGTATGATATTATGTATATTTTATAAATTGTTCAAAAATGATTTATTGGTTTTGATAAGGTTTTGGATTAAAAAGCCGGAATTATTTTAAGTGGCATACTTTTGCAAGTTGATTGAAGAGCTAATGTTTTGGTTGAGAAGATGGGTAATTGAAATTAAAATGCCGGAATTATTTCTATAATATGATTTTGGGGAAATTGCTTTTTAGGGCTTAAATGTTTAATGTCGGAATTTGGCCAAGTATGATTTGAGAAAATATTTTGAACATGAGTTGACTTAAATTGGGATTTATGAGTTGAAAATATGGTTGGTATGATTTTATCAAGGGGTTTGATTGAAAGAATGATTTTGGTCGATTTGATCGCATCGGAAAGATTTTTGGAAAACGGTTTCACTATCGGTCGGTTTTGAGGATGTTGGGAACTTGGGTTTCGTGCGTATGAATGTTGTTCTGGTAGCTTATGGAAATGACTTGATGATAGGTGTGTATTGCTTTTGGATTACTTTGGACTTGCATTTGGGCCCTTGCTTGTGTTATCTTGTTGTTCTGCATCAACAGGTAAGTATCCTACGAGACTTACTCAGTAACCTGGACCTCCTGCCTGATGTGTCATGTAATGTGTAGTTTTGTTGCATATTAAAGCATGCCATGTAGTATCATGCTAGGATTGCATTGAACTGAGCATGTGTTTACTTTGTGTGTTTGAAACAGAACGGTCGTTATCTGTGATAGTCGTAGAGTCTTTGCTAGGGTCATAGGGTAGCCTAGCCCCATCGGGTGCCCTGAGTCTATCGAGTCGATATGAGCATGATATGATAGCCCAGCACAATCGGGCAAGATTTACGTATTTTTTTACATATGTTATGATAATACCGTGGGTGAGTGCACCACCACGAGGATATGCTATGCTATAGCAACGAACTGACCAGTCTCTGCACTAACGGGAAGGGGTGCAGAGGTAGGAGAGGGATATGCCACTTGGCATTGTCTTGGGCCCTTTACAGTTCTTTTCCGCATATTATATATACTAGGGGCATGATAGTGTGATTTAAATCTTGTACCGCATTAGTCATCTTTTATTTAGGCATAGGCATGTTATGTGGCCTCAGCGCGGTCAGAGTACCCGCAGGCGATCACCAGGCCTGACTTCGTGGATAGTGTTAGGTACCGCCCTTGTTGCTCCATGCTTCTGTGACGGGGAAATCTTTTGGCGAATCGAAGAATCCGGCTAATATATTCTAACTTGACAAATGGCAAATCACCCACTTTGGTTTGGTTTTGACCCGGCTCTGCCGTGGCTTTTGTATCTAAAGCATATTTCCGCTTTACTTTCGTTAAACTGAATTTATGAAACTTCGACTGATTAGAGGTTTGAAACCTCGACCCGTACCTGAATTGCAACATCCGAACGAAGGTATCCGACCTTCGAAACGTATCCCGGATATTTATATCCCGGATATTTATATCCGGACCGTTACAACAACTTGTCTTGTATACTCAGTTTAAATTAACGAATAATGCGTTTAGATGTGTGAGCCGTGATATGGTCCACGAATGGATCTTAGTTAGTGAAATGTAGTATTCAACTTTGTTTTGATCAATCACATATTCAATTCCCAATTTATATGCTCTTGAAACTAACTTTAAACATATCATGTATATCGTGTGGAAAGTGATCTCACATCACCTGCATTTGTCAAAATCTAATTACTCTTCACACCAACCTCCTATCCAATCCCAATCTTTATGAACTAGCCTCACCAACAATACAAAAAAACGTCTTCAATTTCACTTCGTCTATTACTAATTTATATTTATATAATACATTTGTTTTTGTTTATAATTTCACTTCGTCTATTACTAATTTATATTTATATAATACATTTGTTTTTGTTTATGATGAGTTTATTTCAAAACACAAGGAATTTATTTTAATCTTAATTTAATTTTAAAAAAATTATATCATATTCTAAATATCTATAGTTACATATTTATAGACTTTTATTGTGAAAAACCTTGGTTTAATTTGTTTATAATTATATTTCTCAAAATATCATCTTTTTAATTTAAAAAAATAAATAAATATGATTATTCAAGATAAAGATTATAAATATTTAGAATATGAATGTGATTTTTATAACCCTATTGTTAAGATGAAATTGAAGTTAACATAATTTAGTGATACACCAAGTAAATATGAAATAAAAAATACTCATTAAATCTAAGGAGTTCATAATCATTCCTTCGTATGTCGTTTTGTTATTGTCTTTCGGTCGTGAATGTGATTAATGGGACCTGAAAGCCCCTCGGGACCGAAAAGCTCCCGGGAGATTGAGATTCTGATATTGGACGCTCTTTTTCTTCTCGATTCCTTTTAGATAACCTCTGTTACTCACATTTTTAGAAAAGTTAATGGAATGGTTGATCGACTTACGTACCTGACTTTGGATTCCGCCTCATCCTCTTGAGATTTCGACCTTCAAATTTAGACTCGCGTGTACAAGTATACTCGTGGTCATACCACCGGAGTTGACACACCATGCATAAATTGTATCCCAAAAAAATTTTTTTTTTGATGATTTCTCACCGCAACTTTTGACTCTTGCTGCCTTTCTTTCTTTTTTGTGCTTCCGTAGTTTGGGATTTGTGATATTATCGGTTGATCCTTCTCTTTCTTTGTTTTGTCTGTTGTCTCGATGTTTCAAAATCACTTCTTCATCTATTATTGTTTCGATCTCTCGAATTATTAGATAACAGGTTTAATATTTCACATCTCTTTTCTTATAAGAAGAAACTTTTTTTTTGGTAGACAAATAGGGATGGCAATTTCACCTGCACTCAACGGATATCCATCTCATTCGACCCAAAAAAGTGGGTGAAAATCCAAAATAAAGCGGATATTAAATGGGTGATAGGTGAACAGGTGATGAGTCGGGTCGGATTCGGGTGAAGACATTCCCCATCCGTAACCTGACCCATCACCCGATCCGTCACCCGACTCGTCATCTGACTTATATTATATAATTATATTTTATTTGTGAAATTACCAGTATACCCCCTAAATCCTAATTCAAGATACCTATCAAACGATTAAAATGGAAATAGGTTGTCATAAAGTAAGTTATACAATTTTTATTTGAAGATATGCAATCCAATTGGCTCCTAATTAAAATGGAAACGTGAATGCAACGGGCTCCTAATTAATGTTTATTCGTTGATGTGTTCGACGTATGTTTTTTAATAATTTTTTTTTGATGAATTTAATGTCCTGTATTTCATCCGAATTATCACCCGATCCACCCGATCACCCAATCCACCCGATCACCCGGTGGGTGATGGGTGGACGGGGCGGGTGAAATATTTGGTGGGTGATGGATCGGGTAGAGTGAAGGGTTTTTGGTGGTGGGTCAGGTGATGAAAGTCAAGCTCCTCAACAAATTATAAGCGATAGAAGTCATGCGTCATTCGGAGCAAACAAACTCCTTTTAATTCAAAGGAGGATTCTTCAAGATATGTAAAACCTTTCTTTAGAAAAAAAAAGACATGTACTCATTTGCTATAAATCACCTCTTAAATTAATATTTTCATAAAACTACCTTTTTAATAACTTTTGTTACCAATCAACCACCCTCGAGATCATTCCATCCAAATTAATATTAAACTTGTTAAATTATAATTTTACCCCTCTGGTTTAATTATATGATAATGGAAATTTAATAATTAAAAAAAAAGAAAAAACTAAATAAGTAAGAATTAAATTCAAAGGATACAGTTAACGTAATTTTTGCTCCAGAATTGAAAGTGTGTAGAAGCTAATGCATAATTAAAAAGTGATTTGGAAGGGGAAAACGAGCGAATCAATTGGAGTGAGAGCAATTTTGTAGAAGTCGACACCATTGTATCGGTTATTAGAAAAGAAAAAATAACGTCAAAAGTTTCCTCTCAATTTCATACTTATTTATTTACATTTTTCTTTTTTTTTAATTGTTAAAATTCTATTATTATATAAAAGGAGTGGTAACACTGCAATTTGTCAAATTCAACCTCTATTTGGACGGAATATATTAGGGGTGGTTGATTGATGAAAAAAGTCATTTAAAGTGTGATTTTCTGTAAATATCAATTTAAGGGGTGACATTGGAAGATTGACCATGCAATCTAACCAAGAGCATCCCAGAGGATGATACTACGAAAAGTTGCATCAGTATGGGGGGAAGAGCAAGAGAAGATGTAGCCTACATGTGAAAGACGGTCCGCTGCACAATTTTCTTCCCTAAAGATGTGGGAGAACTCAAATCCCAAGAAATGGAGGAGAGATAATAGAGAGTCGGATAAGAGCATCTCAATTTCACCTAAACATGAAATACCAGTCTTAAGACGGTTAATTATACAAAGGTTATCATCTTCTATGCAAATAAATTTGATATTAAGTTGAATTGCCTTTAATAAGTTTTTCCACAAGTTGTACCCCTCTGCGCCAATAATGGACGAGAGATGAGAGATACCAGCTTCCGAGAAAATGACATGGCCTCTGTCATCGCGAATGAGGAACCCATAAGTTCCGCAATTAGTCGGGGATAATGCACCATCGAAATTTAGTTTGCACCACTCAGGTTTAGGCATAGACCATTTGTAGTGACACCTTCCTTTGAACGTGATAGTTGGACTTGATTTTGGAACCTCGGGGTCCAGGTCCTTGTCTAGATCTCCGGTCTTATTCCAATTACAGATTTGATCTGTGGTGAAGGCCACGATGGTTCTAGGGTTAGGATCAATGTTGTCGAAGTCTCTTGTTTTGGAAGAACCAGATGCTCCATCGGGCAAAGAAAATAGTTGAGAAATCATGATTCCCTAATTCAGATCTAAGTTTAAGAAGTGTATCCAATATAGTAGTTGAAGCGGCGTAAATTGAGTTAACTTTATTAGCAATTATTGGTGATAAAAGTTGGATCGAGACTTTTGAAATTTGACAATTGAATAACATGTGGTCAATGTCCTTGTTGTTTATATCACAGAGAGGACAATTATTGGGGATACCCAACCCCCGTAGTTGTAGGAAGACCGTCTTTAGAAATACGTCAAACGAAATCCTTGATCTTAGGTAGAGCATCTAATTTCCAAATTCATTGGAAATCAGAACACGTGTGATATTTAGCTTTATGGATTATTTCAATAGCAGAAACAGTAGAGAACCAGTCATTCTTAATCCAATTCCGGTTTATGCAATTTGACAATATGCTTAATCAAAGACTCAAAAGTATCTTTTTGGGCTTGTAAGCCCAACATTGGAAGCCCAATGGGGCATGATACTACCAAAGCGTCCAGTTTCAGTTGAGAAAGCCTATTGAAAGTATAATAAATCAAAAAGCCTGTCAATAAACCCGGAACTCGAAGCTCCGAAAATGGTGATGACCACTCCACCTCCTTCAACCTCCAGCTACAATCGCCTGCTGTGGCGCCCACGCTACAGCCATGCTCCTTTATCTAGCCCTCATTCAATCAACTTCTCTCCTTTGCACCGAAAGCCCAAATGTATTCTCCATTTTGGTTCTTCTTCTACAAGAGCAATTAGGAGTGTTAATGGAGTGAAGCGCGCGGTTAAGACGGTGTCGAATTGGGAGGATGATGAGCCCTACGAGCTACTTCCAGGCGGTGAGAAGTCGTACTTGGACGAGCAAGACGTGGTGACGTTTCTCGATCCGCCTAGAGAACTCATTCCTCTTAACCCTTCTTCTTACAACCCCGCTTCATATCTGTGGTAATAAAATTGTTGTACTTTTTTTTCAGTTCTTTTTCTCTCTGTAATCTGTGTGTTTGGACTATCGATTGAGTTGGATTTTGAGTTCTTAGGGCGAGTAAATCATGTTTACTGCAATTTTGGGGGTATTGTAATTGGAAAATCAGTTGCTTTTGTGAGCTGTTATTTCAAATTGTTGTAAAAATATGGTCAGAAAAGAGGTACATTTATGAATTATAATGATATTGTTATGTAGTTTATTTTTTGATATGATGATTTAGGTTTTGTGTTTGTATGAGTTTTATGTATTGCTTTTCTTGATGTTTGTTGAATTCCTATTTTTTTAGGAAGAAGATTGATGATATTCCAGAGGAGCGACGGCACCGGTTGATTTTACTGCTAAATTCTAGGTATTATTATTTTTCCATCATAACTGAAAGTATGTATTCTTTGTTAAAGCTATAGTATTTATTGTCAAAAAAATTTAAATGTGTTTTGTTGTCTAAGCAAAGCATTGCAAATTTCTATATGCAACATTGAGGCAGCAATAGCCAATAGATGTGTAGGGTTTATAATATTCATCAAGATATGCCTATGACTGCAGGCTGATATCAGCTGCTTGGGCGATAGCTGGGGCCAGATATGATGATGACAGGTTATCTAGGCGATGCTCGTCTGATTTGCTGTCTGGAAAGGATGATTCCTTGTCGTTGGAGTCATGGCGCTGTCGTAAAAGTGGTGGTAAGGTATCTGAAATTAGTGTTATGGTGCTTATAACAATAGAGCATTGTTTAAATTAACATTAAATATCGGATGAAATGTTATAGGGCCGTTGTCAGTGGCTTTGCTAAATATCTTCAAGATGGTAAGCTTCGTCCTTCATTTCTATAGTGTATGCACTTGTGAAGCTTGCTTTCTGGCTTATTATTATGGTTTTTGCTTTTCGTATTTAGGCTCTTTTTCGCAAGGATGGAGAGTGTTATGGGCGATTTATTGGTAAGTTCTATGTGCTAAAATTTAAGCCTCAAACGAGTCTTGAAAAAACACTTATTAAATGCATCTTTTGCAAGAGGTCTCTTGGAGAACAGTCCCTTGGTCCTGCCTACATTTGTATTTCCCAGGTGTTTTGAGTCTCATTACTCATTGAAATCTTGGTCTTGAATAGTTCGAGCTTCACATTTTCATATGATATGAGATTGAGAAGCCCCATGAGAAACACTTAAATGTCTTTGTTGGCGTTCTTGCCATTAGAGAAACTTATTTATTTGTGAATACAAAAATCCTCGTCTAAATTATCTTTTGTGTTCATTTCTGACAAGTATTCCTTCTAGCCTCCCATACTTATCTTTAACATATGTGATGTTCATTGGATAGTGCTATTTTATTAGTTGGTGGCATGTTGGGTTCTAATTCAGATCTCATTTTTTACTATAATTAGAAATCTCAGCCAAGTCCAAACATCCAGTTGCGTATTGATGCCTTTGTGTTGTTTGGTTGATATGAAGTTTCTCCATATCTCTTCATCTATACAGCCCTTTTTATTGTGATAAGCAACCTATGACATGAATCACATGATCCAACTTCAGGGGGGTCATTTCTTGGTAACATTGCAACTTCCTTCAGCCCTCTGTACTTCACTGTGCGACAGCTCGAAGAAGTGATGCCGACAGAACAACCCTGTGACCTGGCTTGTGAACTTGGGGACGGACTTTTGAATGTCCAAGATTTGCCACCAGGCTTTCCAAAACCAGGTAAAATCCTAGTCAGACATCTTATTCTGGTTGGTGCAAAGAAAAATTGTTGATGCTGGAATTTTCATACCTTGCAGCCAGACATCCACAACCCTTTGACGATCATGTGGTGGTGTACATTCGTCACGTAGGGCCCGGAGTAATGGTTGGGCAAGCATGGCAAGAAGGCCTAGATTTGGAGCAGGTGCCCAAGAAATTTTGCGGTGAGATCTTGATGGTCAAAGATTATGCTGCTTCCAGTAATGGGGATGAACAAGGAAGAAGTTAGCCGTGTTTATTGCTTTCTTAGTGATGTAAAAAAACAATGTAGATACCCTTTTTGCTTGAATGGATCTGTTTGGCTGTTGAATGCTTTGAATTTGGATACAAAATAGAGAGACCCTACAAGGGTTTACAAGAGTAGAGTTTTTCTTGCAGATAATCTGCAACAAGTACACATTATAGAATCGGAGACTCCACTTGGAGCGTCTTTAGCAAAGTGTATAACGTAGCGATTGAGTTAGCATTTAACGTTTTCGTTTTGTCTAACTCATGAGTCATGACTTGTGAAAGCCATTGTTAAGTAACAATACAAAGATGAAGTCTCTTCAGAGACATCGGATGAAATTCAAACATTATTACATTATTACAAAGATGAAAGCCACCGCTGGACAGTGAAGAAGCCTATGATTTTCTCTCACTGCCAGAATATCATTTCATAACACTCTCAAGCTCTTCCCATTTGCTGTTTTTAAACTAAAATGTGTATGATTGCAATCTTTCATTGTTCCGAAAACCTTGTTTATTGTCTAGTTTGATGAACAATGCTTTTTCGTAATTGCATTTGGCTATTTGCAAACTAACCCTGACTCAATTTATGAACTGATCAAATTCAATCCAATTTCTAATTTATACCCAGAACCCGAATTTGCACATCCAGCTCATATGAAGCACCAACTATAAATAATCTGTGAACCTAAAATGACCAGTCAACGGGTGTGGTCGTGTGGATATTGATCGTTTCGTTGGTGTGGGAAAAAGCCTAATTGGGACCTTATCAAGAAAAGCCCAAATTCCTCCCATCTGAATTCTCAAAGACTCAATCTTTACACCGTACGGGAAGAAGAAGAAGAACCCCAATTCCTTAATCCCGTAGAATGTGTTTCCTCATCTAAAAGCTCTTAAATTTAGCGGAAACAAATACAAAAAACTCAATTCTAACTGATGGGTATACTCTCATTCCCACTGGTAATCTCTACTGTGCTTAAACCCCATAGGTCTCCTCAAATATTCTCCCTCTCCTTCCTCTTCAGCCCTACCCACCGCCGCTTCAGTTCCAAGCACCCCTTTTCCGGCCGCCGGCGTTGCCTTTCGGCTGCTTCTGGTTCCGAAAGCGGTTCCACTGCCCAAAACGGGCAGCTTTCCGATGTCTCGGTCAGTTGTTCGGCTGCCCGCAATGCCTCCATACCTACTTTCCAACAAGCTATTCAGCGTCTTCAGGTAGGTTTTTGGTTCCACTTGCTTTTTCATATTCTGGGTTTGGAATGCTGCGTGGGATGGATTGGTTTTTTATCTTGAGTGGAATTGAGCATTGTGTTTTGGGGGTTTGGATTGGATTTGTAGGAAGGTTTTAGAAGGGCTTATCATGTTTTGAAAGTGAAATGCTGTGTGGATTTTTATTGCTTTTGTTCTTTTGGGTGTAGAAATTATCAAGTGGTTACATTACAAGGTACATTTGCTTTTCTCTTATAGGTGTTTGGTGTTGGGGAATTATGTATTCTTTAGGCTTTCTGCATTCA
The DNA here is from genome assembly GCA_963922045.1 of Persicaria maculosa. Classification (NCBI taxonomy): domain Eukaryota; kingdom Viridiplantae; phylum Streptophyta; class Magnoliopsida; order Caryophyllales; family Polygonaceae; genus Persicaria; species Persicaria maculosa. The sequence continues at coordinate 9,313,772 of OY998257.1, forward strand.
AATACATTCCCACATTTAGTGTCATTAGATGGATTTCTTATAGTTGTTTTTCACCAAGACAAAAGAATATCTGTTCACCCAATCATCTCTGAAATTTCCTCCTCTTTGGGAGCAATTTAAGATTTTAAATTTTTAAAAGTTTTGAATATAATAAGCATTACGGTTTGGCCAGTTCCTATTTGGATAGCTGTCCACACCTGCAGTCAGTGTTATAAAAGGTGCAACACGCTCCGAGGCATTAGAGGCTGCAGAGCCTAGGCGCAGAGTTAAAAGTGCACACCTAACTGAAATGAGGTGCAAGGTTAAAGTTATCGTAGTTGTATGCATAATCTGTGTCATACAGAGTATTCATTATAACTAATTGTAAGGGCGAACAATTGTTATTACTTAAAGACTGAGTAGAAAAAAATTTACTTGACAACTAATAATTTAAATAACAACATATTATACAAACGTCAATGACAAAATCAATGACATTGAGAGAAAGTAGTGACAGAGCACAAGAAAGAGAGGATTGAGGTATTTTGGACTAAGCAACTGAGCTTGTTGAGGCACGCCTTGAAGACTGCCAGCTAACTGAAATTGCCTTGTCTAGGCCAAGCAAAACATTTAGTTTGAGGGACCTTGCACCTTAGAGCTTAGGTGCATCTATGTGCACTCTTGTAGGCACTTCCGTTTAAAATCTATTTTTTTTGTTTCTTGTGCGTCTTGCCAACTATTGTTACCCCTTCCCAGTTGAAGTAACATGTTTGGCACCAGATTTCATTTCTCTTTAACCATTACCTGGATGATTTGTACTCCATAAAGCTTGCAGCACTCATTATCAACAATCCATATACTATTGTGCTTAGGTTAAGGATTTCTTGTGATTGGTTTACATTTATGACACATGAGTTCCTTTTTATAATAGTTTGATGAATATGAGCAGAGGACCTCGAATCTACAAAAAAAAAAGCAATGTTTGGAATCTATTAACATTGACATATTTAAGCCTTTTGATGTATATTCATCTGTTTAGTTTTAGTTTTACTTTGTTTTCATATTTTTTGGAAGAATCTTTATTTTGTTGGTGTTACTATATATTGCTTTCTTGTAATAGGAATATTGGGCTTCTGTTGGATGTGCGGTGATGCAATGCAGCAATACAGAGGTATTTAGTTGTTGTAGATTGCCTCTGATCAATTATCCTTAATCTAGCAATTCATATAGTCTGTGTCTAACTGATCTTTTTGGTTTGGAATACCTTGTTGTAGGTTGGAGCTGGAACTATGAATCCTTTGACTTTCTTACGGGTTCTAGGCCCTGAGCCATGGAATGTGGCGTAAGTATGGTTTGAATTATAAATAAAGCAAATATATCCCAGCCTTGCTCCTTTGTTGTAAATGATGTACCTATTCCTCAATTCTCATATATCTTCAAGTTTCATTATCCTCATCCTTTGTCTGATGATTTCGATTCAGAACTGAAATGGTTACATGCAAAATTATAATAAATTGGTCCATTTGGCCTTTCTACTTTGTCTGTTGAAGAGTTCCCACCCCACGGATGTCTTCTATTTCTGACCTTTTTTTTTAATGTCAAGATCGTTTAATTCAAGCTTTTTTTATTCCCTTGCAACTGAGTAAAATGCTTATTTGAAGGCTTTTGATTGAAGGTATGTGGAGCCTAGCATCCGGCCTGATGATAGTCGATATGGTGAAAACCCAAATAGACTTCAGCGTCACACCCAGTTTCAGGTTGGGCTGCCTTACATTGTATCTATGATGGCATTGCTATTTTCCACACACTTACACACACCGAAAAAACAAATCATGAACAACTCATTGGCATTGCATTTTATTGTAGGCTGTGTGACTCATCTTATTTTGGATATGCTCTCAGGTTATATTGAAGCCTGATCCTGGAAATTCTCAGGACCTATTTATAAGGAGTCTATCAGCATTAGGTTGTTGCTTTCTCCACTCCTTCTGTGCAGTTTTCTCACAACTCCTCAGATTTATGGTGTCTTTTGTCTTATCTCAGATACGTTCTCTGGTTTTGGTGCAGGTGTGGATGTGAATGAGCATGATATACGTTTTGTGGAGGACAATTGGGAAAGTCCGGTAATTCCATTACCCTTTTCGTTAATCTCTTTGCCCTTTCCATTTCACAGCAGTATGTTGTAGGTAACTTCCTTCAGAGAGCATTCCAGATGATGGGTTTTTGTTATTAATCTACCACTATAGTGCTTTACTTTCTTCTCAACCCCAATGTTACTAAATGGTTGATCGATGTTTGCATTGTTTTCCTCTTGCTCACTGTAAATACTTTTAGGTGCTTGGTGCTTGGGGTTTGGGATGGGAAGTCTGGATGGATGGCATGGAGATCACTCAATTTACCTACTTTCAGCAGGTTCGGTTATAGAGCTTTGAACTTCTCTGTGCCTTTACTTTTTTCCAGAATATTCAAATATAATTATTTGGAATTGGAAAATCTGGTTCTCTTTAGTTGGATAGTTTGCTTCAGTTTATTTGACATCCTGATCTTTTTTCCTTCAGGCTGGGGGTATTCCACTGTTACCTGTTTCTGTAGAGATCACTTATGGTCTTGAGAGAATCCTCATGCTCCTTCAGGTTGAGAATGACATATATTTCCAGTAATTTTTGTTTTGCTTCATCACTATATTTTATTCAAGCTTTCTAGTTACTATTGGCAGGGAGTCGATCATTTCAAGAAAATTCAGTACTCAGACGGCATTACTTATGGAGAATTGTTTTCTGAGAATGAGTCAGTACTCTACTTCAGACCAACTCTCTTGTTACTATTTTTGCAACATCACAATCTTGATTAGTATGTCCATCTTAGAGTTATTTTTCATTTGTACTCAAATGTGTGTTTCTCTTTTGGGTTATGTAATCGGTGATGCTTTGCCCATGTCCTCAACATCATTCTGTGTTTTCAGGAAGGAAATGAGTGCATATTACCTTGAGCACGCTAGTGTGAGCCATATTCAGAAACACTTCGATTTTTTTGAAGAAGAGGCCCGCTCCTTACTTGCTCTGGAGCTTGCTATCCCTGCGTATGTCATCCGGGCTTCGTGGCATTTTGATAAACTTTTGCATCTTGATTTTTTTATTTCACATTTCCCTTTAGATGTCTCCTATTAACATTGCATATAAATTGTGCTAGGTATGATCAGCTTCTCAAGACATCTCATGCTTTCAACATCCTAGATTCTCGAGGTTTTGTTGGTGTAACTGAGCGTGCTCGCTATTTTGGTCGAATGCGCAGGTAAACAATGAGACAATGACAGTGCCTGATGAACAAAAAGCGTATACATGCTTTTAAGTGTCAGTTGGGTTCTCAATGTTTACTTGGTGAAAATGCTTGTATATAGGCAACATAGATGCCTCTAGATGATGCCCTATCCTATGTGGCACACGTCTCCTATTCCTTCTTGATGATTATTGATTAGCAAGCTGCCTTGAATAAGTTAAACTGCTAAACTTCCCTGTGCATGATTTAATAATCATTGACAAGAGGAATTTTTTTCTTCATGGGAATGCCCTTTATTATTGCATTGGTTTCCCAGTGCTTGGGAGTCAAAAATGATGAAGCAACTTATCTATAATACATGAAGCAGAAAGCTTTCCAATTTCTGGATATTATCTTCTATATACTGTGGCCAGTTTGCCTTTCTCTCACTAATTCTTTGTACATTGTCCTATCCAACTGCATTGGAAACCAGTGTAGCTCGCCAGTGTTCCCAACTGTGGTTAAAGACAAGGGAGTCTCTTGGCCATCCTCTTGGTGTTGTAGAAGAACCTGAGCGTTTTGCTTGTCCTAAAAACATCCTTGAGTCAGCTATGGGAAAGGTAAGTTGGCTAGTGCCTAAACAAACCAAAATCCATTTAAATGCGGTCTACTCTGTTTTGCAGACCTGCGTTTGTCCATGTATTGATTTGTTTTCATAGTGTCTGCTGGTTATTGGAATACATTTGGCATGATAATTCTGTCAACTGCGTAGCAGGTATCTGATGAACCCAGGATGTTTGTTTTCGAGATTGGCACAGAAGAAATGCCATCACAAGATGTAGCTAATGCAAGCTTGCAGGTGCGTGCTACCTTAATTCAGCATGTGTTTATGCTTTGCCCAATATTAAGTGTGAAGAATGTTGTCCTGATCTTAAATGATCTCAAACTTAATTCGTTGCATATGTTCATTTCATCTGAAACTTAATTTGTATAAATATAGAACATTATGAATTTAAGGAACTTGTGATCTGTTCCACGAACACAGATAAACACAGTGCCTCAGATTTACGAGACATTTTACATGCTGTAACCTACTGGCCCTCTCAGTTTTTTTGCTAAATACACGGTGCTAATAAACCTTGCATATGCCCGTTAGGTGCAGACCATGGAATGCAGTAGTGTTTACTGTTTGATTGTTTTAGTTTGTGAAGATCATTAAATGTTAATATTTGTCGAATGCTGATAATTGCAGTTGAAAGATATAGTATCGCAGTTACTTGCAAAGCAAAAGTTAAGTCATGGTGAAATCCTGGCATTTGGCACACCTCGCAGACTGGTGGTATGTCTCTTAGTTCAATTTTTCTGCTTCTCTTTGTTTTCTTTTTCCACTGTTGTTATACACAGCAATATGACTTTGCTCATAATATAAAGCAGTTATCTCTTTAAGACACAGAGTACTGGTTAGATACCTAGTTATTGTCATATGTTAGTATATTGAGTTGAAATTTGGGGAATCAGTTTATAGTAGCTATAATATTCTAGTTACAGTTGCTTAAAGATGTTGAGATTAGAAATTGAGATCTTAGTTGTTTATGTGCTTTTTCCAGGTTTCTGTTGAAGGTCTTGCTACTAAGCAACTACAGAATGAGGTGGAGGCTCGAGGACCTCCTGTTTCAAAGGCTTTTGATGACCAAGGGAATCCCACAAAGGTCTTCTCGTGTGTGAATTCTCCTTCTTTATATGACAAATTTGTGCATAGTTCTTCTTTTGCTTAAAATGTTAACTCATATTTCTGTTGGAAAATATGTTCTGAAGAGTGAAGAGAGAAAAGTTTTGTATAATGGTTCTGATAAGATTATTATATGCAATCTAATAAGAGTACTTGCTCCTTTGGAAGCATGGAACCAAAGCCTTGGTGTTAGAGGACGTGCAAAGATTATTTGTCTTGGATTATTTTTTATTATTATTGTTTTTTATATAGAATGTTACTCTAGATTAAAGGACTACAATATCTTTCATAAACACAATATTTTAATTCAATCATTTGGTCCTTCCATTTTATCCGGACAGTTCAATTATGAAACATGAGTGCAACTAGGAATATAGATGTTCTATAATCAAAGTAAACATAGATGTAAAATCTACTAGACATGGGCATTTTATGAATAAGTATCTCATAAAGACCAAAAGAAATTTGAGAAGAAGTTAATATAAAACTGATTACTACAACAACAACAAAATCATCAACATCAGCCTAGTATATCCCATTAAAGTAGGGTCTGGGGGTCTAGGTTTACGCATTGATATCCTAAACAAGTGAAAGAATTCTCCAGCTGTTAGAATTCTCCAAAGAAATATCTCAAGCTAATAATATGTTTTTTTATCAGGCTGTTGAAGGCTTTTGCCGCAGATACAATGTTCCTTTGGACTCGTTATATAGAAGAGTTGATGGTATGTTGGTAACTTTTTGCTTCTGCTGGATATGTTTGAACTTGTACGGGCTGCCGCTTTCCATAACTCATGCCTAGGTAGTTTATATGCAGCATGGTAGGATTAATAAAAAGGAGAAAGCTTCTTAATTTTCCACACAATGAATTGTGAATTCCACAGCTAAAGGATGTGGGTGTTTGACCTTCTTTGGTGTTATTTCTTTTGATCTCTAACTAAAAGGGTGTAGATGATATGATTTAAAAATAATTCCTTGTTCAATTTTTCTGTCAAACTTGATAAAAAAAAATGACTAATTATAACTAAAAGGGATCTCTAGAAGAGTTTCAATTTTTGGGGGATAACTTTCTCTCCCTCGACCATACTTTTTTCCCCTTGGTAATATTGTGGATGAAATCCAATTGTTTGATCTTGCAGGGAAAACAGAATATATGTATGCCAATGTGATGGAACCCTCCAGATACGCTTTGGAGGTTAGTGCGTGAGAGTATGTGATTTATTGGGAAAGAAAAATTGTTAGTTTGCTACCAAGATAAACATCAAAAGTAATTTTGTTAAAATATTTGCTGAAGAATCTGCATTTTATTCTGCATTTCCTGTTGTTTCTTTTTGCTTAAACATTAAACATAAACAAATTATTTCTGATGCTTTGTTTTCTTATCACTTAAATTCTTAGTTTTGGATAACTGATGGGAGGCAATACTAAACTCAAGTTACTAGCCTCTTTAAATTTTGCTTGAAAACAGGAGTAACAGCTCATCTTTCAAACTCCCAGTAAAAAAAGCTTATCATTTAAACTTACCTCCACTCCCACCCTTCACATAATTTTTTTTTTAAATCATAGATAGAAATTTGTCTCTTTTTTATTTAGCATTCCTTCACAAGTTTTTTCTAGAAAGTAATGGATTGGTTTTTATTTCTCAGGTTCTATCTGAGGATCTCCCTGGTGCTATTGCTAAGTTGGCATTCCCTAAGTCAATGCGTTGGAACTCTCAGGTTGTGTGCATGTCACAATATACTATTTCATTTTGAGTACTATGATATGGTTCATTTCTGCCTTTTTCTTTATCTAATAGATTGTGCACGAGTACTTTCCTATACCCTAATTTTGAGAAGCTTGTCTCAAGTTGATTAGGAGAGAATTCTATAGTCCTGCAAATGCTCATTTTATGATTATACTCCCTCCATTATGCAAAACATATCATTTTAGAGTGTTAATTTTGTTCAAGAAAACATGTCATTGTAGGTATTTTGGTCTCTACTTGACGAAAATGCCCTTGTAATGATTAGTAGATTGTTATTTGTAGTTTTCGATAAAGTAAAAAAGTAGTGTAATAAAAGAGGGTATAATAGTATATTTGTTGATTTGCTTAAAATTTGTGAAAGAAGCCATGATGACATGTTTTGGCAAACGGAGAGAATAACAAATTGTATGAGTCATTCTGGTATAAAAAATATATGGCATGTTTAATCCCCATCTTGCAGACTGGATAATGATTTGTGTTATATCATAGGTCATGTTCAGCAGGCCCATTCGCTGGATCATGGCTCTTCATGGTGATATTGTCGTGCCATTTGCATTTGCAGGAGTTTACAGGTATTCTTTATTTTTCTTTACTTTTATGATTCATGGAGTTGCTTGTAAACATTTCCTATTATATCTTATGGGAATATGTTATTACCTCATAGTCCCATGAGGCCATGACTTGCACTTGATGTCTTTAGTGGTCTATCTTTGATTGTGTTGAGTTTTCAATGCCTTCTCTGATGCAGTGGCAATATATCCCATGGTCTGCGAAATACACCGTCAGCAACTATAGAGGTATGTGGATGATCTGCCATCTTCTGCCAATGCAAGAGTATCAACTTAACTTGCTTTCCTTTTATCACGGTTTATTTTCCATCAGCCTAAGGATTTATATTTTAGATAAATTTCGATGCATCTCTTCTCCTCTGCTGTCAGCAATAGTCAGTCTTGACCTTCATATTCCTATTCCAGGTGAAGAATGCAGAGGGTTATGCAAATCTGCTGAAAAGTGCAGGTATCTCTGTGGCAATTGAGGTACACTTAAGCTGATTTTTCAAAAATAAAAAATTATGTTACATTCGAGTCCTAGGGCTCTTTGCAGCAAACATCTGTTTGCCTTGTCTAATTCACAAGTTTAATGTACTAGTAGGAACGGAAGCAAACAATTCTAGAACATTCGATTTCCTTGGCAAAGAGAATTGGAGGGCATATAATCGCTCCAAGTGGTCTGCTGGATGAGGTACCTGGCATAGCTTTTCTATTTCCCGACATATTAAAGTAATCATTTTCTTTATCCAATGAAAATAACCAGATTTTGTTTTTCATGTTGGCCATCAACCTAGGTTGTAAACTTGGTTGAAGCACCTACTCCTGTTCTTGGGAAGTTTGATGACTCTTTCTTGAAGCTGCCAAAAGATCTACTCACAATGGTAAGCTCGTAACTTTGAAGGCTAATTCTTTGCACTGCTGACATTGCCTCAAGGGGCATTGAGATAGATATATACATTCAAACAAGGAAATACATTTCATCTTTGCTATAGTTTACCTTCTGGTAAAGGAGAAGTGATACGACTTCGAAGGATGACTTCTAAGTTCTAACTGTACCAATCCATCTTTGAAAACGGTGCCTGAAAGCTTAACCATCTTGTGTATTTGTTCTATCATGCAGGTTATGCAAAAACACCAGAAATATTTTGCTGTAGCTGATGATAGTGGAAAATTGTTGCCATACTTCATAGCAGTAATTAATCTATCCTCTCTATCTGTGTGTTTCCCTCTCTCTTCGTATGCAAGTTGTTTTATGCCAGCTGATTCTGATCTGCAGGTGGCAAATGGTGTAATCAATGACAGTGTAGTGAGAAAGGGAAATGAAGCTGTTCTCAGGTTTTTGTCTTTACTTCTGCATAGTAGAAGTTAATTCGCTAAAACCATCCACAATGGTGGTGTGCAAATGTGCAAATGTGTATTTTTTAGACACTTTTTAACTCCACTGGTTGTTTTGGGTGTGTGCAAATGTACACATTTGAGCATGTAATGTGCAAATTTGAGCACACCACCTCCCCTCTGTGCAAAAACTTTTACAAAAAGCAAGATAATTTCATTGATTATTTTTTATGATTTTACTTTCTTTTTTTGTTTTAAATGAATTGTATTTGAATGGTGTGTAAAAAATGTACATTTCACCATTGGAGCAAATTGTTAAAAAGCGATGTGTATTTTTACACATCTTGTGCAAATGTGTACATTTTACCCAAAACCATTGTGGATGGTCTAAGTATCTAGATATTTGAAGTTCATTTTGCATTGAAGCAATTACACCGACATTCTAAAACGAAATAGTCACGTCCAAGATGGTTGTTTATCGTCCATTTAGCTGTCACTCTCTTGTAGAATGATATGTCAAATGTGAACTTGCATTTTCTACTGGCTCTAGTAGTTCACATATCTGATATCTCTGATGATTTTTTAGAAGTCATCTTTTCATGCGTATGTTCCTTTATCGTTTTGTTGTTTCTATTCTTCTTTTAACTCAAACGTGTGTTTGCTCTAATATGCATTGTTACAGAGCCCGATATGAAGATGCAAAGTTTTTCTACGAGACTGACACGCGGAAAAAGTTCTCAGAGTTCCGGAAGCAACTTAAAGGAATACTTTTTCATGTAAGTCTATGTGGATTTTTAGCAGTAGATTACTGACTGCTTTAATTAGGGAATTTGGCTGCTGGATTTGCTGGCTTCTGATTGATTTTAGTAATATTGCAGCCAGCGAGCCACTAAAGAAGATTTGGATGACTAGTTTTGAATACTTTCTGTGAATGAAAGCAACATTCTTAATTAATGATAATAATTACTTGTGCCTCCGGTACTAATAAATAATTGGAATATCAACCAGGAGAAACTTGGAACAATGCTGGACAAAATGACCCGTATCGAGTCTATGGTTACCGAGTTAAGCTCTTCTCTTGATATCAAGGAGGAGAGTCTCAGAAGTGTGCAGGAGGCTGCGTCACTTGCTATGTCAGATCTTGCAACTGCCGTTGTTACAGAGTTCACATCTTTGTCAGGAATAATGGCCCGGCATTATGCTCTCAGAGATGGCTATTCAGAGCAGGTTGTTTAATTTTTTTTATGATCCTATTTATTCCTTTGCACATATTAAGTAAAGGCAAGGATTAGTTGGTAACTGCTTCTCTTAGTTTCACTTCTATCACTTGATCATGATAAATTGTGTAACACTCCATATTTGTTATAGTTGCTGAAATCTTGTGAAGAAAGAATCTTAACCTGCTTCATTGTAATTTTGACTCTTGCTGCACTAGCATTGCAGTTTTTTGGTTTGAACTGGCATTGAGTTTTTGATATCAGATTTTCTACCATTCAAAGGACCTGATTGATCGCTTATTGCCCTGAAAAATTGAACAATTTTCATTCCAAATAGTTGCAATTTGAATATTTAATATGATTAATCTTCCATGAAAAAAATATGACTTTATACAGAACATGGTGCCTTGATGTTTCCAGTATGATCGTATATCTCAATTTGAGAAATTCACAGGTTGCAGAGGCCTTGTTTGAGATTGTACTTCCAAGGCATTCTGGAGATGTCGTTCCCAAAACTGACGCTGGGATTGCTCTAGCGATTGCTGATAGGTGAGTAAACAATATTTATTCGATCTTGAACTTTGTTAATTTGATTCTTGGCCTAATGTGTTAAACTTTTTTTTTTGCAGATTAGACAGCCTTGTTGGTTTATTTGGGGCGGGGTGTCAGCCAAGTTCCACAAATGATCCATTTGGGTTGCGGAGAGCTTCATATGGCCTTGTACAGCAAAACATTTAAGCTCTTTCAGTTTTCATTGGTTACAGGCTTACAGCAAGAACTCGCTCTTTTTCCCTTTTGGCTTAAGACATTCTTTCACTTGATTTCGACAGGTACAAATCTTGGTGGAAAATAACAGAAATTTGGACTTGAAGCACGCACTGGAGCTTGCTGGTGGGGTGCAGCCTATAAAAATAGAAGAAAGTGTAATAGATGATGTAAGAATCACTTGTGTATCATCTTAATTAAGAATTTTTCATTTTTGTTTTCCCGTTGCAAGTTTACGCTTGTGTTTGGCTCAAATAGATTTGAAATTGTGGTAACCTAGACATGGCAAATCGGATAAACTCAGGTCTGCTCTTGAACTTCTTAAATGGTGGCCTAGTAAAAAAAAGGTCTGAATAAAGAAGAGAAGACTTGGAAAGGACTTAGATCTTAGAAAATATTTATGTATCATAGAATTTTCTGTGCTACCTGCTAAGCTCTAACTAGTGAATCTCTGCTACAGGTTTACCAATTTGTCACAAGGAGATTGGAACAATACTTGGTGAGAATCTTCAGAATACCTATTTAACTACTATCTTGTGATATGTTTCTTACGATTAATGGGATGTCGGCATAAGCTCCGTCTATCCGTACTATACTATCTACCTGGGGACTTGACTTGGTATCTACCTTTGTTGTTGTAAAGTAAATTTGTACTTAGCTTTAATAGTAGAGGTCTTATTGAGCATTTGCTGAGCATGAAAGAGCATATCCATAAGCTTTGTCGAGAAAGAAATAGTCTATTCATGAGATCATCCTGTGCGTCTCTGACACACAAGTTAACAAATTTATCCTACGCTCCTGAAGAAGTAAAAAATGTATCATCGGACTATGCTAATTATCAAGTAACCTAGGGTTTGGGTCACAGTAGTTTGTCATGGGCCTTGGTATTCATTTCCTGTTCTCGGAAAATGGGGTACCGTTCATATTCTTTATGGCGTTATTTTCCGGATTTTATTGTAGCTAAAATGAAGCATTTTCCTTTTTTTATTTTGCCATTTTCCCTCCGTGTGGGTGTGATTTGCTCCAATATTTTTGCTGAACTATCCACAAAGTTTTCGGGTGTCATCAAAATCATCAGTATTTTCTATTCTCTATGCATGGGATTTGAAAGATTCCAATGGTGAAACTGGCTGTTCATGTACTTGTTATTAGAGTCTAGTGTAGAGGTAAGGAATTTGGGTATTCACAGATTTTTTTTATTCCTTGTGACAGGTCGACAGGGGAGTAAATCCGGAAGTGGTTCGCTCTGTGCTATTAGAACGTGGAAACTGTCCTAGCCTGGCAGCAAAATCTGCATACAAGGTTTGTCTCGTGGAATTTGAAACATAAAAATCGTTTCTTGATCACATTGCATTTTCCATATGTGATGTTTTGATTCAGCAAGATGACTTGTTTCCCGAATTTTTATGTATATATTCTTATATACGAAATGAAAGATGTGACAAGTTGCTACATAAGAACTCGATCTGATTTTTACGTATATTATTTTATTGCTGACTTTGTATTTATTAATGATAGATGGAAGAAATGTACAAAGGCGTTCTCCTCCCCAAGGTTGTTGAGGCATACTCTCGGCCAACTAGAATTGTTCGTGGGAAGACGATGGACACTAATGCAGAGGTATGTTGCTCATATCAGGAAATCTCTGCTTCTGATTCTCAAACACTGCAACTTGAATGATTTTATCTTTGTGTTCGTGTCGAAACTATGGTATTAGGTTGATGAATCCGCGTTTGAGACAGAAGAAGAGAGAGCCCTGTGGAGTGCTTTCTTATCCGTGAAAAGAAAAGTTCATCATGGTACGTCATTGTGTTAATTGAGGCATCAACTTTGGTTTTCCGTCTTAGGCGGGAAAGACTCAGGCTTACTGTTGTTGCCCGATTATTTTCTTGTAGGTGTTGAAATCGATACCTTCATTGAAGCGTCAGAAGAGCTCGTCCAGCCACTTGCAAACTTCTTCGATCATGTTTTCGTGATGGTGGTATGTAATTCACCCCTAACCGAGAAACAAAGCACTATGTACTTGTGTATGGCTCTTATCACCATTGCTTTCTGTTGCCTTCCTCCAGGAGGACGAACGAGTAAGGAAGAACAGGCTTGCTCTGCTGAAGAACGTCGCAGACCTTCCAAAAGGCATAGTGGACCTCTCAGCATTGCCGGGATTCTGAGTTTTCGGACCGCATATGGTGATACATACATGAACAACATTGTCACAAAATGAGCTTTTTACTATGATTATATTTGTTTTGATTTATGTTTACTAGGATGCACCAAATTTTGCAGGAGGGGACTTACTACAACTAATTGATCTTTCATTCATGATTATTTGTTGGATGTATGTGTTTGAGTAATAAAAAAGATGCATCACTGAAAAAGGGGTAGCTCTTTTTCCTTTGTATTGATATTATTTCGTTATATATACAAAAATATTCAGTGAGAAATGGAGATGAATTTCTCTAGGTTTGGTATTAATGACTTGTAAATTTCATTGTGAAGGCAGATTTCAGACCTAGTAGATATCAATATGCCACTACTTTGCAACGAGTAGAAGCCAATAAATATGGTTAAAATATTGATCCTACAAGCTTTGTTTTGTTTTGAAATATATGCATATAATATCATATGCACTTTTCTAACATAAAAAAAATACATCTAGTTTAAACAAAATGCAGTTTAAAGTGGGAAAAAAAATTGTAAAAGCTCGTTAATCCAATTCCAATTGTCCCATATTGGCATGTACTTGGGAGTTCCAACACTATAACATCTCATGATGCCAGGAGAAAAGGCAATGAATAATACATCTCAAGAAAGGTCCTTGAGAAGGCAAAAAAAAAAACTTAAGGGTGGAGAATACACGAGAGAATAAAAAAAGAGTCATATCAAAATGGGCAGAGTTTAGATTTCCTGAACAAAAAGAGGTGCCTATAAAGAGAGCAAAGGGGGTAAAATCCTGGAGAGTAGTTTTTCAAGAGCTTCCCTTCTGTTTGAGTGTGATCTTGTCCCCGAGACTGAGGGCGATGCCTTGCGTCTTGCTTCTTATCCTGATGTAGCCACTCAATTTACCGTCTGCTTGCTTCTCGATGCTCAAGTTTACAAGAGCATCCTCACCGAACACGCTCTTAGCGTAGAGGTTGGCAGCGAGGAATCCACACTCGCCCTCCAGAGCGGATCTGACATTTTGTAAAACAGTTCATCACTCGTGAAGCAACAAAGTTTATGGTGTGATATTCCAGTTTAAGATAAAAGAGAAGATATGAGTGCAAAGCATATTTTATGGTGTTGAAAGAAAAGCTTACGGTGGAGTAAGGCACTTCATATTTGTTGACTTCACTATATGATCCAGAAATTCCTTCTCGTTTTGAATGACGGTGTTCACAGCGACCTGGAAAATTAGAAGAAATATGAGCAAGCCACAATACATAACAATTATGAATCTTGATTAGTAGCCAGAAGATCCCAATACGGTAATAAAATAGAAACATAATACAGTAGGAAATAAGAAGTGCCAATAAACAAGCATTGGCTTAGACGGAAATATATGATTTTTAGAGATTTCATGATACTTTGATAAAAAGAAAAATCCCCAGAAAAGCATGCATGACACAAGTCAATACAAGTATGCAGTAGTAATCAGTTAGTTTCGTTGGATGTCGGTTTTTCAGAAGAGAAGCATGCAAAGGATAGTTCCAAACCCCCAAACAGTACTACCAATGGAGCAAACATGTAGAATCGGTCAATAGTTGGACTGCTTCACTGAGGGAAATGGTCAAATGGTATGTAGCTAAATTTCATGTCAGAGAAAACAGATATCAGGAAAAGAAATTCAGTCAGATTGAAATGAACATAGTGACCTCATCAACTGGTTGAAACATAACCCAATTGCTATATTGTTCCATATAAAAAGCATTGCCAAATGCCTACAGGGTCCAACTCGCATATAGAAAAATATCAATGAATCACCACCATCAGACAAGCTTGCTGGTTTGCAAAGGCGAACACATGGAACCACTTTGGGGGGGGGGGGGGGGAGCACACATCACCAGGAAAAAAAAAGTCCCAGGAACAGCCGACCAAAGATAAGAGAAGACTGGAGAAGGCATGATGTGGATAAAAGGAACTAATCATAATTCCCGCCATTCTCAAATTCCATGCAATAAGACACAATAGATGAGCAGCATCTCAAATGACAGCACATCTGTAAACCTCAAAAAGACCATTTGTTTCTCATAAAAGCTATTTGAATTAGCCAGATTTGCTTCTTCTTCAGCTGGAGTTGGGATAAAGTATCAAGACTGTAACCAGATAACGTGTGATCTTAACGCAACAAAAAAAAAGGGGTTATCCAAATGCACTATCCCCCTTAACTAGACCAATGCAGCAATCACTAGATTTGTTATAACCATATTAAGCACATGATTCTAGTTAAAAGACTCTTTTTCTAATATAATTTAAAAAAAGATCGTTATTATGAGGAAGAAAAAAAGCAAGGAAGGTTTACCTTGTTTTCCCATTCAAACTCAGCCCACATAGTCCTGAATGCAGTATCAGCACACGTTGCGGGTGAAATATAATCCATTATGTCAATATGAATGTCATTAAGAACGACCACATTTCGCTCCATCACATTAGAAGTCTCATAGACGATGTTTCCAAAAATGACTCCAGTCTCAGTGGAAGAAACTTTGATATTGGCCCTGATTTGCTTGCTTGATTCTGGTGCAAGTGTATAGTTCTGAGGACGCTCCACAAGTTTAAGGTCGCCCATTGTTGCCAACTCCAAGCACAAATTCTGCAAGGTCTCCTTTGTTCTATTGATAACAGTGACATCAAGAACAATGTCATAGTGATGCACTGTTACATAGGCCTCAGCATAAACAGGATCACTAAACCCAGTGAGCTGAAGGATGCGATTGAGCTTGTTAGCATCATCATTATCCTTGGTAAATTCACCAGTAGCACGTTTAAGATCATCCTGAACCTCATCTTCCAATTCCAGCTGGCTCATTCCCTGTTTTTATACCAAATCCCGCACATGCATGAGAAATTATGAAATTCTATGCATAAAGCATGCAGGTAACAGAATTATGAAAGTTCAAGCAATTTACTTCTACAACTAGATAGGATAAACTTTTAGACAAAAAAAAAGAAAAAAAAGAGTGACGTTACCTTCCTACTCTTTAGATGGTAGAAATCAATAAGGTCATCTGGCTGTGCATGAGAAACCTGAGCCTTGGCCTTTCTTTCTTCAGTCTCACGGAACTGCTTGTCTGCGAGCATTTTAACAAAGCTCTGTCTACATGACTGCAGCCATATCTTCCTTGTTTCGTCCCCAGTATTACTCAAAAGCCTCATGCAAAGAACAATCCTATCATATGAATCATTATCAATTGGATGCGGAAGGAAAGATGATTGACCCAATTGAAGCATCGAAACCAAAATCAGCAACGTCTGTGTAGTCGCTCTATTCACTTCAGTTTTTGATGGCTGAACCTCTTCTAGCCTCAATACAAGCTTTGTCAGTGTGCAAGCAATAACAGCCCCGAGGAAGAAGTCCCCGGACAAGAGCAAAGATCTCAGGTTTCCCTGGGAGGCCAGTGACCCTTGGACAAGTGTTGGAGGTGACATAGCAGTCTCCAAGGCAGCACTCTGAGTAGCATAAGTCCCATCTGCAAGTACAACTGGCCGCCTAGAAGATGCAGTAGTCACATTGCTCATGGGCTGAGTAGGTTTCGGAGCTTCAGAGCCTTCTCCCTCCTCAGTTGGTGTGTAAAATGGAAGATCCCCAAGGCATTGCTTGATAGTCGCAATCCCACTCTCAACCTCAGAAAGTGAAAGACAATACTCTCCAATAATCCAAAGAGCACAAGAACACACTCTTGCGGCACGGATCTGATAGAAAGTGTCCAGAAGCCTTGTTATGATAGACACACGCAATTTGGGATTTGTTTCAATGATCTCCCGAACAAACACAACCACGTCCATGGCTGAAGCAACATTTGTATCCCCTAGGAAATCCATCAGCACATGCACAACAGTGCTAGCCACCTCGGGAAATTTAATAGCACATGCATGTATGGCTTGAACTAGCATCTGTCTGTACTCTCCGTTCTTTTCAAGCTCTGCATTCTGGGTCTTCATCACCTCTTTCTTTAGCAAAAGAACCACTTCATCAACGTTCCTGGGGGTGATCAGCTCAAGTGCAATGTCTAGCGTTTTCTTTCGGATGTCAAGATTGGGACTTGACAGTGCCCGGAGAACATCCATAATCATTTCAACCATAATTTCTCTGTGTAAGGATTTGAGCTCATTGAGTCGGTCGAGGATAATAAGCTTAACATTGTTGTCACTTTGTGAAAGCAGAAGTTGACAGTAGGTGTTGGCAGCAGCTCTGATAGCTGTGGGTGCAGATGAGAGGGAGACAAGTGTCCCAGCACAGTCATATACTACTGCTGCTGAGGGGGCAGTGAGCAAAGAGATGATGACCTTAATGTATTTACCCTTCTCAGCCTTATTTGTCCTGCAAACCTTACGGATCAGCTCCAACACCACCATCTGAAGCTGCTCACCCCAATCCAAGATCCGGTCAATGTGTGTAAAGAGGTAGTTGACTGCTCTATCTTGGTCAGATGTAAACAGCATAAGGAAGGCATTCCTCTTGGCTGATGGATCTTGCTCTGTGGAGAGCACCTTCTCGATGGTCTCGGGTGCATCAATCAAGAGCTGCTCCCCCTGAGGGAGCTTATAGATTGCCATCACAGCGAGTATGGCATTTCTCCTCACAAACGGGTGCCTGTGCTCTAGATTGCTTAGCACAGATGGGATCAATGGTTCAATTATTTCGGATTCATTCAACCGGCAAAGAAACCTAAGTGTCACACCTCGTAAATACTCATTGGGATGCTGGAGGTTGTTCCTCAAATTTTGACAGATCAATATCATTTCCGGAAGAACCTTCCCTTTCGAATCGGTCTTATCAATGATCTCCAAGTACAGAAGCAATAGCTTCTGAATAGTATGATCCTCGGAAGGCAACACATACCGAACAATAGTGATGAAAAGCTGCGGGATCGTCTCACCGTTGAGCAGAAGCATCACAGCTTTCTTCATGGCCTCAACCTTAGCCGGAATATCATTTCCTTCTAAGGCCTCCTTGATCTCATTAGCCAATGCCGGGGTGCCCTTGTCAAAGTGAACCAACAAGGTGCAAGTTTTCTCCATTTCTACCAAGCGTTTATGCAATTCCCCCCTTTGCTTCCTCTACTAACTACAATTCTATCAGATCTGAAGAAAATGGCAGAAGAAACGATAATCAACCATCGATTTTAGTACAAGCAAGCAGAAAATAAAAAACCTAGAGCAATCAAGATA
The DNA here is from genome assembly GCA_963922045.1 of Persicaria maculosa. Taxonomy (NCBI): domain Eukaryota; kingdom Viridiplantae; phylum Streptophyta; class Magnoliopsida; order Caryophyllales; family Polygonaceae; genus Persicaria; species Persicaria maculosa. The sequence continues at coordinate 9,331,715 of OY998257.1, forward strand.
ACAGAAATTACATACGACAATATCAGATCACGGAATTCAGGTACAGGCAAAACAATCAAGGCGATCCAAATGCATTCATGGATAAGAGATCGAGAGAGAAAGAGAGGAGGGAGAGAGCGCGAACAAACCTCTTCCGCTAGAAAGAAAGCAGATCGGAGAAGAAACGAACCAAATCCGAGCTGCTCACAGAGGATTTGCGGAGATCAAGCGACGAATTTGGAGATGGGAACGAATGAAGTTGGGTGGGGGATTCACAGATCTGGTGGCTCTCTCGAGTGGAGCAAGAGCAAGGGGGAGAGGAACCAGGGGCGTTAACTCGAATCTGGAAATGGCGAGGTCTCGAGACGGGGGAGAAAGATTGACGGGCACGTGCGTCGCACGTGGATTATGGTTTTCGTATTGCCTGTTTCACAAAGTTGGCGAGGAGTTTGGGCCAGGCCCATATAATAGATTGGGCTTTTTTGGGCCGTTCATGGACGTCGGCCCCATATGGCACATCTACTACAATATCCTGCCGAAGAGATTCAACTAATAGCATAAATCGAGAGGTTGAATTGTAAATAAAAATGTGAAAAAGCATAAAGGAAAAGGACATCATAAAGAAAAAAACACCAATAGGGTTTTCGATATAGTTTGGCTTGATATAAGTTGACTAGATGAGTTTGGTTTTAATAGAATTTTTTTAAGAAAAAAATTTATTATTAGATTTGATAAGATCTTCACCATTGATTAAAAAGTTTGACGATTAAGATCTTCTTGCTTTTGTTTCGGTCGTCTAGTAGTAAAGGCAAAACACTAACACTTCGTTTGACATCTGGGTTTTTTAAGGGAAGGAAAGGATGAGAAATTGAGAAATGGATAAGAAGTGAAGGGAAGGAAGTTTACTTTTCTATCAAATTTCATCCTTTTGATTAGTTGTGAAATCCCAACAAATTGAACAGTTGCTTTAATTTGTGATTCCTTCCCTTTTTGACTTTTTCTATACAGATTTTATTTTCCTTTCACTTCTCTTTCAAAAAATCCCTCCATCCAAACAGGGGGAAGAGAGAAAGGTTGGATTTAGGGATGACAATGGGTCGGGTGGTGGGTGGATGATCCAAATTTTCACCCAATCCACCACCCAGAACAACCACCACCTGACCCGCCCCACCACCCGCCAACCCTATCACCCGCCCCGTTTCAACCATCACCCATCAAGTAATCGGGTGTAAAAAATGTTTATAACAAATTAAAAAATGTTTAACAAATTTTAAAAAAAACATGTTTATAACAAATTAAAAAAATGTTTAACAAATTAAAAAAAAAACAGACCCTGTTTTTTTTAGTAAAAAAACCCCTATTTTAACAAATTATGATTGGATGAAAAATATTACATATATATATATTTATATATATATATAAAATATGTCGGATGATGCATGGGTCGGGTGACGGATGAAATTACTGTCACCCGAATCCGACCCGCCCCATCAGTTGTTCAGCCATCACCCGTTTAATACCCATCTTTTATCGGATTTTCACCCATGGATCGGGTGAATCGGGTACTACAGATCCCGAGGATCGCACAATCGAAATTCAGGTGATGGAGGTTGAAGACGACAAAATTGGTTTCTTGATTTCAGAACTAGAAGATGAAATGTTGTTGAATTCGTTACAACAACCCGAGCCTCACTTCCTCTTTATAGACATCTGAGGAAGAAGCTAAGCCCAGTTACTAAAGGCCCAATTACATCAGCTTGGTTACAAAAACCCAAACCCAATATGTAATGCAGAAACGTAACTGATCACAAAGTGAATTACAAGCCAAACCTTATACACTAACATATAGTTCTATAGCCTCCCCTCAAGTTGGAACATCAGTGAGACCCAACTTGACACTAGGACACTCATGTTGAACACTTGGGAGAGCTTTGGTCATAAGGTATGCCAGCTGAAGCTTCGTGTTGATGTAGGCTGTCTGCAAGAAGCCACTCTGAACCTTTTCCCTTGTGAAGTGGGAGTCAATGTCAAGGTGTTTGGTTCTTTCATGGAAGCAAGGGTTAGCTGCTATCTGTTGTGCAACTTTATTATCACAAAACAAAGTGGTAGGAAGTTGTATTGGAATGTCTAAATCCTTGCAAAGATAACTCAACCACATTAATTCAGCTGTGGTGTATGCCATACTCCTGTATTCAGCTTCTGTGGAAGATCTTGAGACTGTGGCTTGCTTCTTTGTCTTCCATGACACAAGAGCATGCCCCAGAAACACGCAATTTCCAGACAATGACTTCCTTGTACTCACACATGATCCCCAGTCTGCATCTGAGAACCCTACAATCTTCAAGTCTGATTGCACAGGGAAGAAAATCCCTTTTGTCATGGTGCCCTTCAAGTAACGTAGCACATGATTGACTGCTTGCTGATGGGGTAGCCTTGGACATGATACAAATTGGGACAAGTGTTGGACGGCATAGGAAATATCAAGACGTGTGAGAGCTAAGTATAAGAGCTTACCCACTACACATCTATAATTCTCTGCATCTGGCAATATTTCTCCACTGTCAGTACTCAATCTCAAGCCTGTAGCTAGAGGAGCCTCAGCAACCTTGCAGTCTAGCATCCCAGTGCTCTTCAAAATGTCTGAAATATACTTCTTCTGACTCAAATAAGTCCCATCTTCAGATCTCTGAATCTTAATACCAAGGAAATACTTGGCCAGTCCAAGGTCCTTGATAGTGAATTGACAATGAAGAGCTTGTTTCACCCTATCTAGCTCTTCCACATTGTCACCAGTGAGTAACATATCATCAACATATACTAATATTGCTGTAAATGAGCCAATCACTGATCTTACAAACAAAGAGTAATCATTTGTTGATTGAGTATACCCCAAACTCACTAATAACCCTGTCAACTCATGATTCCATTGGCGTGATGCTTGTTTGAGGCCATACAGTGAACGTTTCAAACAACATACCATACCATTCTTAGCCACCTCATATCCCTCAGGTGGCTTCATGTAAATTTCTTCATCTAAGAACCCATGTAGAAACGCATTATTTACGTCCAACTGAAACAATGGCCACTGCTTTGCTGTAGCCAAAGCAATTACAACTCTCACTGTTGGAAGCTTTGCCACTGGACTGAAAGTATGCTTGTAATCCTTCCCAAGCTTTTGATTAAACCCCTTGACTACTAATCTGGCCTTGTATCTGTCAATTGAGCCATCAGGGTTGTATTTCACCTTGAATACCCACTTAGACCCTATAGCCTTGTGGCCAGTAGGTAACTCAGCCAATTCCCAAGTGCCATTGTCTTCCAAAGCCTTAATCTCTTTCCTCATAGCCTCTTCCCAGTCAGGATTCCCTCTAGCTTCTGAATATCGCATAGGTTCATGAACTTTCCCAACTTGAGACATGAACACAACATGACTAATGGATTCAGGATCATGAACTGTAACCATAGCATAATCTGATGTCCATGATGGTACAACTCTCTTTCTTGAAGACCTTCTTAGACCATCATCTACCAATTCACTACTCACATGAGTCTCCCTCTCAACTGAATCCTCTTCAAGTTGCTGTGCTTCTGAACTGTCATTGCCAATACTGTCTTCTGTCAACTCAATTTCTGTATCTTCCTCAACTCTGTGAGGTATGTTCAATTTAGCTGCTGCCTCCTTAAATGGAAATATATTTTCATGGAATTTCACATCCCTGCTAAAAAATATCTCCTTTGTATGCCAATCTAATAGTTTATATCCTACCTCGAGTATCAAACTTGTCCCTTCCTCTTTGTGTGACATATGCATACCCAAGACAACCAATCACCCTTAAATTCTCATAGTTAGGCACTTTTTCAAACAATAACTCAAATGGTGTCCTCCAATTGATGCTTGCAAGAGGCATCTTGTTAATCAAGTATGTGGCTGACAATATGCACTCACCCCAGAACTTCTTGGGCAAGCATGCATGGAATCTTAATGCTCTTGCAGTTTCCAACAAGTGCATATGCTTCCTTTCTACAACTCCATTCTGCTGAGGCCTATAAGGCATTGACTTCTGGTGAATGATCCCCAAATCAGCAAACATCTTGGAGCACTCATCACTACATATCTCAGTCCCATTATCTGATCTCACAACTTTGGGCACTTTCCCAAACTGATTTCTGGTCATGGCAATAAACCTTCTTAAAACACCTATCACCTGTGTTTTATCATGAAGAAGGTATGTCCAAGTAGCCCTGCTCTTGTCATCCACTATTGTATAAAAATAGTGTTCTCCATTCACATTTGCTACCCCATATGGTCCCCAGAGATCAATATGAATTATATCAAACAAACATTCACTTCTATTAAGACTTTTCTGAAAAGGTAACTTGTGAAATTTTGCTACAGAACAAGCCTCACACACATATCTGTCTGGATTGCCTACATTATTACACCCTGGCACATGATTCATATTATGAAATGACATGTGACCAAGTCTGTTATGTAACAATCTACTATCACTGTGAACTGAAAATGAACATTTATCACTCTTAAACTCAGCAACATTCTTCTTAACAACAACTTCTTGATCTTCCTTTGTATTCATTGTATACAGTCCTCCAAGCTCTCTTCCAATAGCAATCACTGCTTTACTCACTCGGTCCTGAAATTCACAATGATCTTCATCAAACACAGCCAAAACCTTTTTCTGCACTATGACCCTTCTAACTGAAAGCAAATTGAACTTAAACTGTGGCAAATGCAGAACATCTCTAATCATAAACCCCCTTCTAATCTGGACTGAACCCACTTTATCAACTTTCTGAATTGAGCCATCAGGCAACTTGACACTAATGGGCACACCCAACCTTCTCACATTTATCAACGAATCTAAATGTGGAGTCATGTGATCTGTCGCCCCCGTTTCTAATATCCATTCATCCTTACTTAATTCAATCGAATTCAAGGAAGTAAGTGAGTTACCTGCAAATCCAGCAAAATTTGCATTTGCTATTCCCTTTCCTTTGAAAGCTTTCATCATTTCCTGGCACACAGCTTGTACCAATTCTGGGTCAATGTTGCTCATCTTTCCAGCATTTGCTCCCTCTTCGTATTCCAAGGGTGTCGTCTCTTCAAGATCATTCACCACATTGGCTGCCACCTTCATTCCTCTCTTGTTTTTATTCCCTTTATACCAGTCTGGATAGCCGATCACCTCGAAACACTGATCCGACGGGTGCCCCTTCAAGTTGCAGTGCCTGCATTTCTTTTCCTCCTCCGTCTTTGATTTCCTGTATTCCTTGTGCTCTTTCTTGACAGAGTTAGATGAGCTTCCTCTCTGATTAACTGAATTCACAAAGAACCTAGCTCCATCGACAATCTTGTTGGTGATCTGCTTCTGCGTCTCTACTTGAGCAACAAGATGGAATGCTCTGTTCACTTAGGGCAAGGGATCCATAGCCAAGATTTGGCTCCTTACTGCCTCAAATTCCCCATTCAAATTCACAAGGAATTGCATCAAACGCTCCTGATTCTCCAGTTCCAGAAATCGTGAGAGAACTCGACAACCACACCTATCCATCGCCCCACATGTGCACTGTGGAACTCCATTCAAACTCTGAATTTCGTCCCAACACCTCTTGAGCTTGGTGTAGTAAGCCGTGACACTTAGATCTCCTTGAGTGAGTCTCATCATTTCCTGCCTTACTCGGAAAATCACCGGTGCGTTTCTTTGATTGTACCTCTCCATGATCTCCACCCAAAGTTCTCTCGCAGAATTCGCATGTATGAACGAATTTGCAAGATCGGTGTTCATGGAGTTCAAGATCCAACAACCGACCATCCTATCACACCTGAGCCATCTCTGCAAATCTCCCGATTCCCCTCCTGGCTTCGGAATCGTTCCATCAACGAATCCCAACTTCATCTTTGCCGCGAGCGCCATCCTTACCTGCTTTCTCCATGCGATGAAGTTACTTCCATCAAATTGGAAGTTGGTAAGTGAACTTCCAGGAGAATCAGATTTCGCGAGCGTCAGAGGATCCCCCTGCGAAGCTCCATTGATTTGCGCGATTTGCTGTGCGACGGCTTGTGCTGTCTTCTCTATCTTCTCTCTATGCGACATTCAACTCCGAATCACCACCTTAGCTCTGATACCATAAAGATCCCGAGGATCGCACAATCGAAATTCAGGTGATGGAGGTTGAAGACGACGAAATTGGTTTCTTGATTTCAGAACTAGAAGATGAAATGTTGTTGAATTTGTTACAACAACCCGAGCCTCACTTCCTCTTTATAGACAGCTGAGGAAGGAGCTAAGCCCAGTTACTAAAGGCCCAATTACATCAGCTTGGTTACAAAAGCCCAAACCCAATATGTAATGCAGAAACGTAACTGATCACAAAGTGAATTACAAACCAAACCTTATACACTAACATATAGTTCTATAGGTACCCATCGGTGCGGGTGAGATTACCACTCCTGGGAGGATTTCGGGAGCTTTTTGGGAGGATTTCGGTTAAGGAGTGAAAGTGGGACTTCTTTTTTAGAGTAGGAGGTGGATGTATATGGATAAAGTTTATCGGCCATGCGTGACCCTTTTGCGTGAGAGCCAGTAGTTTGGATCTCATTTTTTATATCATATGCAGCTATACAAATTTCCACCAACAATAATACCGATCTATTAGTTTTTTTTTGGCATTATATAGTGGTGAGGAGTCGAAATCCCATTTGTGGGTTGAGTGCGACTATGTCGAGTGTGTTGGTGTGGAGTGTTTCATCACTTGGAGGGAGTTGGAGGGAGGATGGCCTTGTTCGTACATACGAATAATTACATTATTATACACGAATAATCGCTTGGTACCTACGAATAATTTCTCTGCTCACAAATTACACAATAAGGGCTGCTTACACGGGATCCAGTTCCGTGCATGTAGAATAGATTAATACAATATTTTAATAATTCATATAGATTCCAATAAATAAAAATTAATAATCTAAATATAAATAATTTATTTAGATTCTCTCAAAATATAAATAAAATGCACATTTATAAGGTAAAAGTTTTTTTTTTCTAATCTGTCGTTGATTAAATCCCATGTAGATAGCTGATTTTTACAAACATTTTAATAATATTTTTTTATTAAATATGTAGGGAGTATATCTTTATTACATGTAACGGCCCGGGATTATGATTCCCAAGTTACGTTTCGAGGGATAAAACCCCTCGTTAGGATCTTGCGCCCCGAGTACAGGTTGAAGGTTTGAAATCAAGGATTTGTAGTTTAAAGCGGGATTTCGCACACTAGAAAAATGAATGCTTTGCTCGAGAAAAAAATTCCAATACGTTACGATATACTAATAAATGAAACCACGAGACTAGTAGGCTGTTTGAATAAAATCTAGTAATAGATTGTGTATCACGTATATTTTTTACACAAAAAAACGATTTGGAAGGTCTACTAGAGACCCCGGGGTAACCCCTGTACCTATCCTAAGTCTACAAAGCGGAAAATCTTTTATCATGCAAAGGACATAAATTCAGAAACAATACAACCAGTGTCGCGGCAGAGCCGGATCAAAACAGAGTATAATTAGGAAGAAATCCCAAAAGTATGAATTTGGTGAAGTCGGGGTTCAAACACTCACTCTCCACCATATGAATGGACCCCGTCATAACAGCACGAAATCAAGTAATGGAACGGGTACCTGAAACTATACCACCAAGTCAGGCCAAGTGTTCCCCTGCGGGTCCTTTGACCGCGCTGAGGACATATAATACGCCTATACCTAGAATAAGAATGCCTTCATGCAGTACTGAAATGTTAACCACACTATCATGCTCCTAATTCATATATATACAAAATATGAAGTAAGGCCTTAACAAAGAATACCAAGTGGTATATCCCTCTTCTACCACCACCCCCTTTCCAGATAGGGTGGAGACTGGCCAGTTCGATGCTATAGCATATCATATCTCATCATCATATCGTATCTCATGCTCATCTCGTATCTCGTTATATATATAAATAATGACTCGAGGAGGACAACACCCGATGAAGCTGGGCTGTCCTATGACCCTAACAACGACTCTAGGACTCACAGATAACGGCCGTTCTGTATTCAAACGCATACAGAATAAGAATGCTCATTCGAAAGTGCAAGTCCTAAGCAGGATACTACATGGCATGCTCTTATACATATGCAACACCTACATACTATATGACACATCAGGCAGGAGGTCCTGGTTACTGAGTAAGCCCCGGAGGTACTTACCTGGCTAGAAGATCAGCAAAAGAAGAATCCAGCACACAGTAGTCACGATCACAGAATATCACCTAATTACATAACGAGAATATACTGAGTAAACTTCTACAATCTCTCTGAACACATATATCACACACTCATACAAACAGATAGATAAACAAGCTCGCATCCATCATACTTCCAGTTCATCCTGATCAAGCATCTCCCATCTCATACCGTTCAACACATATAATCCGTCATCTTATCAGCTTAAGATAACCTCTATATCATTCGTAGCCAAATTCGCATATTACCTTTCCATACTCCTACTCTCCATAAGGACATATATCATTATCATCACAAGTATCGATCATTTAATCTCTTCTAAAAATCACCACAATATCATGCTATTAGTCATACACACTATACCGTTAGTCAAACGATTTTATTATCATGCTAGTCAGTCATCGAATAAGTCTTATTCCCAAGTTAGTTCCAAAACCGTTTCAATTCCGGATTAAATAGTTAAGAATTCCGACCCTTGAAAATACTCGCTAAATTCCCTTTATCAATTTATTTATTAAATCACTTTTCGACCTTGAAATTCTTTTCCAAATTCTTTTTAAACCTCCAAGTCCAAATAATGTCATATTTTAAACCTCCAATAATATTATATTTTATTTAAAATACCCTAAATAATATTTTATATTCTAATCTTCAAATAATATTAATTAATTAAATAACTAATTTTAAATTACAAAACCGTCCCACAAAATCGAGCCAAAACCGAACAGTGTCGTGGCCGCTGCCAGACTGCTGCGGCCGCGGCTTGGCCGCGCTCGCGGCCTTCGTCTTCAACCTCCGTTCGACGGCTGGTTCGTCTTCGTCGTTGGAGTTTGGGTTTTTCCCCATTTCCACCCCCTCTCAACCTGCACTCATCCCTCACTCACTCCCGACTAATCTAAACATCAAATAGGCTCGAAAACGAATCGAAACGAGGATAAATTCGGAGCTCACCGAGATGGGTTTTTCGCGACTTCGGAGCTCTCGACCGGAGTTCTGGACGTCTTTGGTGGCTCGCGATGGCTCGTTGGACCTACATCGGACAGAGGTGAGCGCGATGGTGACGCTCGGGAACGATTCCGATCGAAAACGAGGGAGAACGGCTTACCGGAAGTTAGCTTCGCGAGGGGACGAAGGAGGAGATGGTTTGGGTGTGCGTCGGCGGCAGCGGTGGTTCCGGTGGTGGCGCTAGCAGCTCCTGGGCGGTGGCGGACGTCGGGAAGGTGGTGCTGCAGCTGCTCTTCGAGAAAGGAGGAGGAACGAGGTGCGTGGTGGTGGTGAGCGACGACGAGAGATGGTGGTGCGTGGTGAGGGTGAGCAACGACGATGGTGTGATGGTGGTGGCGGCAAGGTGGCGGTGGTGCCGGAGGAGGTGACGGTGGTGGCGCTGGGCTGGTGGAGGGGTGGCGGCAAGGTGGTGGTGGAGATCGATGGTGATGATGGATGAAGAGGGGAAGAGAGTGAAGTGGTGATGGTGAATGACGATGATGGTGAATGTGATGAATGAGGGATGGGAGGGTGATGGGAGGTAGGCAGTTGCAGGGTGAGGGGGTTGAGGGAAGTAGGTGAGAGTGGTTGAGGGTGGTGTGTGGGTTTGGTTAACCCACACCCGGAATTAAATCCCGAATACGCGAATTTTGAATCCCGAAATTAATCCCCGAATGTTAGTTTCTCCGACTCTCGCTCTCCCGATCAATTAGATTTTTAAAACTTAAAAGGATATCACCATCCGATTTTATTTTAAATCTTTTCGAGGCGAAAAGACGGAATTGTTCGTCAAACATTTAAATTCAGGTCGGAATCTGTTAAACGGGTTTTAAATCCGATTTAATTAAATCTTAAATTTCATTTTTTTTTTCCGATAAATTAGGATTTAAAATCCGAGCCTTTACATTACATTAGCTTACTAAAAATATGTATGTGCTGATAGATTTTGGCTACATATTATGGCTACACAATATTTTAATAGTTTATGTTGGCCCCCAACAATAATATATATATAATAATTATAATTATAATTATAATTATTAACTAATTAATTTTGATATAAATAATTCTTATCAAAAAAACAAATATAGATGTAAATAAAATAGCACCTTTCAAATACTACATACTAGTTCAGTACCCGCACCTTGTGCGGTTTTGTAATATAAATATTAATGCGTTTGAAATTAAAAAAAATGAATAAAAAATTTGTAAATAACCTTAAACCCTAATACTATTTCATTTATTTGAATTTAGATAAAATTTCTAATAACATCCATTCAACTAATTAACTTTCTTTGATATTTTTTTTATTGCTATATCAATTTAAAAACAACAATCAAATGAGACGAAATCAACTTATATCTATTCTTTCAATTTTAAGTAAATAACCTGCAATAACAACGCCAAAAAGAAGGGAGAAGACGTCAACATTTGTGAAATAGCATTAACAATCTAAACTATATATAGCTCAAAATCTAAAAATCTATCCATAATTATATATGTATAAAATCCAAAAATATATCTCATAAATATAGGCGAAACTAATTAAAATAACCCAACATTTAAGGGAGTGTTAAAAATATATCTCTATATTTCAAATGTAAGATAAATATCCCGACCTTTTTAAAGGATGGTAATATAATATCCCAAAATTTTATCCCTCAAAAAAATGCTTACATGACACATATGTGGCAAAAAATAATGATCATATTCACAAGCGTGCCCTTGGATCTTAATGCTCGAATTATACAAAGTGTAGTCTAGATTGTCATGATAATTTTAAAAAAAATAAAAGTCTCTTTTGTAACCGAAAAAAAATCATTCAATTTAATACGTTTTTATAGATTATAATTAAATTAAATCAAAATAAATATAATAAAACAAGTAAATATTTAAAATATAATTTTCAATATCTTGGTTGTGTAAAATATCATTCAAGTTTATTAGATTAAATTAGATTGGTTTTTAAGTTTATCTTAATTTTTTTTTGGATTTAAGAAAAAATAAAAAATAAAAAAATTACATACTTTTATATATTTTTTGATAATAATAATTTACTTCTTATATGTAAATGAACACCACTGAATAATCTAAATAATTAAATTTTCATTTCAATTTCGCAGTAACATAAAGTTTATAATTGGTAAAATATTCTTCAGTTTTGATAAGTTAAATCACTAGCTAATCATTTACTAATTGAAAATATGTTATTTTGCTTTACATTTTTTTTATTTGGCTTGTTATAGATATTGATTTAAAAAAAGATATAAAATGTTAGGTACAAATTAAATCTAAAACTATGAAAGTTTATTAAATAAACTTTTAAACTTATCTAATTTAATTTTATACAGTATGTTTTATTTGAATTGAAAATACATGAGTAATACTAGGGGTGGGCGTGGGACGGGATGTGTAACGGCCCGGATATAAATATCCGGGATACGTTTCGAAGGTCGGATACCTTCGTTCGGATGTTGCAATTCAGGTACGGGTCGAGGTTTCAAACCTCTAATCAGTCGAAGTCTCAGAAATACAATTTAAACGAAAGTAAAGTGGAAGTACGGTTTAGATACAAAAGCCACGGCAGAGCCGGGTCAAAACCAAAACAGAGTGGGTGATTGCCATTTGTCAAGTTAGAATATATTAGCCGGATTCTTCGATTCGCCCAAAAAGATTTCCCCGTCACAGAAGCATGGAGCAACAAGAGCGGTACCTAACACTATCCATAAAGTCAGGCCTGGTGATCGCCTGTGGGTCCTCTGACCGCGCTGAGGCCACATAACATGTCTATGCCTAAATAAAAGATGACTAATGCGGTACAAGATTTAAATCACACTATCATGTCCCTAGTATATGTAATATGCGGAAAAGAACTATAAAAGGGCCCAAGACAATGCCAAGTGGCATATCCCTCTCCTACCTCTGGACCCCTTCCCGTTAGTGCAGAGACTGGCCAGTTCGTTGCTATGGCATAGCATATCCTCGTGGTGGTGCACTCACCCACGGTATCATCATCATAACATAAATTAAATATAAATTAAACATGCCCGATGGTGCTGGGCTATCATCATGCTCATATCGACTCGATAGACTCAGGGCACCCGATGGGGCTGGGCTACCCTATGACCCTAGCAAAGACTCTAGGACTATCACAGATAACGGTCGTTCTGTTTCAAACACACAAAGTAAACACATGCTCAGTTCAATGCAATCCTAGCATGATACTACATGGCATGCTTTAATATGCAACAAAACTACACATTACATGACACATCAGGCAGGAGGTCCAGGTTACTGAGTAAGTCCCGTAGGATACTTACCTGTTGATGCAGAACAGCAAGATAACACAAGCAAGGGCCCAAATGCAAGTCCATAGCAATCCAAAAGCAATACACACCTATCATCAAGTCATTTCCATAAGCTACCAGACCAACATTCATACACACGAACCCAAGTTCTCAACATCCTCAAAACCGACCGATAGTAAAACCGTTTTCCAAAATCTTTCCGATACGATCAAATCGACCAAAATCATTCTTTCAATCAAACCCATTGATAAAATCATACCAACCATATTTTCAAACTCATAAATCTCGAATTAAGTCAACTCGTATTCAAAATACTTTCTCAAATCATACTTGGCCAAATTCCGACATTACACATTTAAGCCTTAAAACTAGTCTCTCAAAATCACATTATAGAAATTATTCCGGCATGTTTCTTATTTCAAAACATTATAAAAATAATTCTCAACACTAAATCATCAAAATAATTCTAAGCTCACAAATAATACTTATAAATCAAAACCAACAATTTACTTTAAAATCCTAGCTCACATAGTTAAATCCTCTTAAAGTGCATCAATTAAATAATCCAAATATTATTATTTTAAAATAATAAACAATATATAATGATTACTTTCCAGAAATTATAATTATAACCAAATCCTAAAATAATAATAATATTCAAATAATTTAACACTTACTATCCATATAATCTCAAAACAATAACCATAAATATATTTATAACCCAATATCGATTAATATTACTTTTAAAACCTTTTTTAAAAATATTAAAATTTCAGAATATATATACATGTCCAAAAATCAGAAAAAAAATATATAATATAACATATATATATATAATATATTACATAATATATATATATATATATATATATATATAATAATGCATAACACAAAACACCACAATCCAAGATTAAAACCTAAGCCCAACCCTTTACCCGAAAGCCCAGCCCACAACCCAGCCCAAGGAAAGAAGAAGAGATCCGGATCCGACCCGCATGCCCAGCTCCATAACCCGGATACCCAAAACAATATTCCCAGATTAATGAACCGGAAGCAATAACTGAACCGGTCTAAGGGAAATAAGAAAAGAAAAGGGGAAACCGGGTTCATTGAACCCTCCTTCCCAAATCAGAAGAACAGAGCGCCAGCACCATGGACAGAGGAGGCGGGAGAAAGAAATAGAATCCAGTCCTCCGGCGGAGCTCCGTTCTCAACCCAGCCATCCTCAAACTGATCGATCATGGATTCCGACCTAAACCCCCACAAAGAGAAGGAAGCGACGCAAGGAACAAGGGAGGATAGGTGACTTACAGTGCGCGACTCCGAGGGCTCGAAGCTTCGTCGGAGGTTCGTCGGCGGCGCTCCGGCTGCGGGGACTCGAGGGAAGGTGACTCCGGCTCCTGGGTTGCGCGTTGCTGCTGCTGCTCGAGCTCAGAGAAGGAAGGAGGTGGAGTGTGCTTGGCTTGACTCTCCCGGAAAACAAAGGAAGCAAGGAGGTGGGATGCTCGGCGGCTATCAAAACGGAGGACGAGGCTCCTAGAGGTTCTACTCGGGGCTGCGCTTGATGACGGTGACGGGAGGAAGAGGGTGGTGGTGGCGGTCATATGGTGTCACGGTGGTGTGATGTGTGTGTGGAGGGGAATGCGGCAAGGGGAGGACAGTGTGTCAGTGTCTGGAATTGAAAGAGAAGAAGAGGGAAGAGAGGGGTGTTTGTGGTGGAATGCAGAACCGAAAAGAGGGAGAGAGAGATTGTGAGGGTGCTATTGCATTGTAGAGGAATCACTAGCAGCCAGGCTAAGGGTGAGGGAGGAGGGGACCAACTGATCTGAAGGGAGAGCAGCGAGAGAGAGAGAGAGAGAGAGAGAGAAGAAAAGAAAAGAAAAAGAAAAGAAAAGAAATTAAAATATATGTGGTCCCAACAATACCCAATTCATATTAGCGGAAAAGACCCGAATCCCGCTCGCCCGATCGAATCCCGACTGAAACAATTTTAATAAATCAAAGTTCGATCAAATTTCAAGATAATCGAAATTAAACAATTTCAATCAATTCGGAGCTTAATTAAATTTTATTAATACTCGGATTCGAAGTCGAAAATCAAATCCCGTCAAAAATCCTAATTTAATTTGATGTCGGAATGTCTTTAAAATCAAACTTACGCTCGAGGACGGGTTTTCTCACATTTCTACCGATTGAATAAATAATAATTTATTTACTCAAATATATTATTATAATAATATAAAATACATTCAGTCTTTACATTTATCCACCTCTAAAAACAAGTCTCGTCCCCGAGACTAAAATCATTTTAAAGTAAAGGGGATGAAGTTTTAAAATCGGTGAGTCCGAGGACCATGTCCAAGGATCTTGTAATCATCTCGGTTGCGTCTTCAGGGATTCTCACAACATCCTGGTCACGGTCGTGACATCTCCAAATGGCCTTGTCGAGTGTGTAATAAGCGCCCCTATCACATCCTCGCTTCGACTTTCCGGAAGTGTCACAACTCTAAGAGCATTATAGCGTCCGACTAGGTCTTAGCAAGCAATCTATAAGCGCCCCTATACAATGCTTATATCCACTTCGTGAGACGTCATAATGTAAATCCAGTTTGTAAATCCTTAAAGCGTTTGTAAATGAAAGGATTGTCATCTAAATTATTGAAAATCTCGACTTCTTTAAAACCCCAAGTTGGCCATTTTTAAAACCGCTCAAAATCTTCAAATTCAATTTTTAGTCAAGCAACTTTACACCAAAACAAGTCAAATCCTTTCAAATCAAGATTTTGTCAACATCTTCCGAAAACCAAATCAGCTTCACACATACCAATCAATCAAATTCAGAAGGTAGGAGGTGGAGTCATCCACCTCTAAGGGCTAATCCCATATTCTCTTCCTAGTTTCCAGAATCATTTATCATCATCCTCAACTCAACATGCACATAAGTAAATCAACTCATCGACTCATAACATCATCAACCACTTCTCATATGGCAATCTCAACATCAATCATGATAGTCTCAACCAATCGACATCTCAACCGCATAACATGATTCCCCATAACATAATTCATACCATCCCTTCAGAACACGCCAAAGTAATAACAAAATCTTAACATCATACCATGAGCCATAAAGTATATCTACTTCATACCGAAGGCATCAAAAGTGCATCATCGAATTCTCGTAAATCACGCAAGCACACATGTCAAGAGAATCAAAGAGGTTAGGTGTCATGGAGTCAGTACACTACTTCTAGTCAAATCTCACGATCGCATCTCAACATCGCACACTAGTGGAACCAGTCATAACAAGGGATCTCATGTAAAGCATAAATTCACATAGTCATCCTATCCAATCTCTATCCAGCATTATCATAACATATTATCACATCAATCCAACAAAATCATGCTATTAAGATTCAACCAAAAAGGGAAGATCAAGAGTATATCAACATCAAAATGTCATCATGCTTTCCAGACATCATCTTAGCTCATCACAATGTCATATAACGATTAATAGCAGTCATGCACCATCATCTTATATATACACATAAATCATACCTATGATCCAAGTCATATTCATCACTTACCTATTCATAATCAGGTTTATCAACCATATAGGATAACATCATGCTTTCACATAACAACGTATCATCATCTCATGATTCATTCAACACATTATAACATGCTTTTAGAACAACATAGTAGGATAGCAATGGATCATTATATCATGTTCATAGTTGTCCCTACCAATTTTAACTCAGTATTGTATATCAACATGTAATATCATGCCATACAGGTTTATCATGGTTGTTATTTACATCATGCAGTACATATTAATAAATCACATAATCAAGAAGACCCTCACATCATACCAATCACTCAATTTCCTTAACCGCTCTCTAACCATTCTACCAAGGGACCTCACTCACATGTTTCAAGAAGAAGCAATCATGGACATTATTACACAGAAGATTACATCATATCAATCAGCATTTATCAATAGCATCATTAGCTCATCATTAAGCGTTGCAACTGTGTTTAAAGTCTCAATCTACTGTCATGTTCAATAAGTATTGCAAAACATCATATATGAACCTAATCAACTCAAGCTAGCACATCTCGTTATAACCACATCTAATAAACAGTTCAGATTCTCAGCATTTGCAGTTCACATTATAGGCAAGGAATTTAGATCATGCTTGGCATCTCAGAGTAGCATCACATCAAGTCATCAAGGCACAATAAGACTGTCAGGCATCGAATCATATATATCATCATAGACAACGGATATTCATGCAATAATCATTACAAAGTCATCTCATCAACACGCGATTTCCCACATCAAGTCAGTGTAGTACACCATCAACAAGCTCAGAAAGGGTTAGCAATCCGAATGGAGGGCGCTCCCACCTGCAAGTTATATCGTACTCAATAATCGCAATCCTCGAAGCGAGCTTGTTCCGTCGACATTATCGATCCTGAGGCCCGTGGGTTATGGGCTCACGCTTCCGCTGCGCTGCTCTATCGCTATTCGACTTCCCGATCCCTTTTTCCATGCGGTCGCTCATCCAATGTAACGCGTATAAGTTTAAGTTAGCGGAGATAGGGGAGTGACAAGAACGGACGACCCAACGTTTCTTTCGGAGAAGGAATAGGCTAAGGCTAAAGACGACATGACTAGAGACAAGACTCCGACTCGGGAATAGTAACGATGCCTTTATGGAAGTCCATTAGGGTACAATTGTGACAAACAAGCATGAATTCACTATGGAGCATATCCATCACATCAATCCATACTAACATGTACCTATCTCGGGGGAAACATTCGTATTCACATCAAAGACACCATCAAGTCCTACGCTGATGTATGTGAAACAAGCTAACATTCTAGTATTCCATGGTAATAGATGTGCCTAGCATCTTCAAGCAAGATAGACGGATCCAGCAATGATTATATATAATTCGAAGTCATGCGGAATTTAGTGAAGATCACGAGCATCATGCATGTGAACAATGTAAAAAGCATGGTATACACATCTACAAATGAGTCCAAATATATCATGGCGAGGTAGGTCGTAATAAACAGGGGAAGCGTCATACGAGATCATATAAGGGCAACATAGTAACTATCTCATCTAACACAATGATCATGTAATAGGTCAAGTGTGGCACGTAATCATATGACGAGATACATTTAAAGAGCATGGGTCCTACATGATACTAGCGATACATAATGTGATACAAGCGTAGTCAAGAGTCATTAAGAGGAGTTCAACATGATACTCACGAAACATGAGGTATTTTCAAAAGTAACAAGAAGGACATCATGGGTGCTAGATTATAATCATTCTAAGAACGAACCATCATAGAGTACATATATGGTACAATCGTTGTCACATCATAGAACAAGTACAACATGTGATCATGTGAGGTGTCAAGTCATAGGTTCATGCAAACACGAGAAGCCATCATAGAGTAATAGACATTTTAACCATGTAAGCATGCTAGGTTTGACCATCACGGAAAGCTAGTCAATCCTCGAATTCAACATTAAGCTAATCAGAACGAGTGAAACATGTTAAGAGAATAGAAAGAGGAAAGAACCACACTATCAGGTACCTAGCTCAGGAGAGAATCAACAATAAGGTAGGCACTAAGCAATATAACATGTGGTACATACATGCACTTGATCGATTACTCGGCACTAAGCAAGACTTCAATTCAATCACATTCCAATAATACAGAAACAGGAGAGGAGGTGTAGCGAGGTATAGTGCAAGTCTAAGCAACATGGCGACATGACTAGAATATGGGGACATGAGCTCGAATCAACACATAATATGACAAAACATGCATTCCTCAAGGTTCAATTATAACACATATTCTCTGTTCAACACAACTAATCACACACAATATTAACTTGCAAAATAATCAACAATAGTTAATCTGACGAATACGAAGTAGATGGGCATGATATAGATTCTTGTCACAAGATGAATGATGAGCATCGAGGTATCATCGGCTAGCATGTTAAAGAGTACATCTTACGAGGCATTCATGTAAGGTAGAGTCGATCACACTATCATGGACCTAATTCAGAAGAAGCAACAATCATATACTCATATCATGTGGTTCATGTTTTCGATCAATCATACGATCAATATGCCAAGTAAACATGCTATAACAACATGCAATCATGATAGAGGGCAAGACACAAAACGAGACTTAAGCAATATGACCAGCATGGATACAGGGTGTCATACAACCACGAATTTACATTAAGGATCATCATCATAACAGTTACTGAGGATTACGTAGCATACAAGGCAGGTCGACATGAAATTATAACATGTATCCATCAAGTAAGGGACTCACTTCTATCATGACACTAGAACCGAACTATCACACTATCATGAACCTATTCACAGGAAGGACATCAATTAGACGACATCCTAGCATATGACATATTTATTCGTGCTCTAGTGTGACAATGCAATATACTAAGTAGATCATGTCGGGATGATATGGATATGATAAATGTAGCTCAAACCTATACAATAGTCATTATGAACATTAAAGCACATAAGCATAATTCCACACTAAGGGGTCAAGGAGTAGTACCATATAGTATCACGCAATAATGGACAGAGCAATCAAGATAACCCGATAGAGATCCATAAGGGCAACATTGACTCTCCCTAACTGACTCATCACCCATCTTTCCCGTGAGACTCGGATACGACTTTTCGTGACAAGGGGACACTGATGGATTGTCATAAGAATCTATAAGGACAGCCTCGTAAACATCTCACTCTCTAGCTCGGAATTTCATCAAGGACCGTCTTCCAATACTCTCTCGGACAACCTCTATATTCAATCATGATTCCCGACACCATGTGTTTACCAACCCGATTCCCGTGGAAGACCGATATTCGAAGGGAGGACTCGATTGAATTGTCAAAAGGGTTCATAAGGAAAGGGGCGGTTCCACAAAACTGAGCATAACCATATAAGAAGAAGAAGGGTACTCCCGCTATCCCGTTCACACAGATCGTTCAATATTCAATAAGTAGTTAGGCATATCAAGCACTCAACATAGAGTCAGTCAATGACAATTATAACGACCTCCTTGGAACCCTCCGGACCCAGCTGTAAAGAACAAGCTAGTATTTCGCCTACCCGTTTCTGTAAAGACCAAAAAATTTAAAATATTATTTTCTTAAGATATTAAATTATGTTCGACTTTAAAATTAAGATTCTAGAAATTTTGAAATTTCCGTCCTCGAGCAACTGAATTTTAGTAATCCTTCAGAAACGAACTTCTATATAGTTTTGAATTGGGTTTTAGAAATGGATTTGATTTTCGCTTTCGAGATTGAGCATTAATAAAAATTAATTTGAACTACGAGTATTGGTTGAAATTTATTTAATTCCGTTATCTTGTATTTAGTAATTGAAATTTTATTTAAATTGATTTAGTCGGGATTCGATCGGGCGAGCGGATTTCGAGTTTTTTTTCCGCTAATTTAAATTCTTTAGTGGACCCAATTCTTTTATTTCTTTCCCTTTTCTTTTATTTTTTTTCTCTCTCTCTCACCCTCTTCCTCCCGTTCTGTTACAATTTACTGGTCCCCCCACCCTTTTGCTGCACTCCCTCCTCACCTCTCTGCACCCACCATCTCTGTGGCACAGCCTCCCTCTCCCTCTCTTGTCTTCTCCCCTTTCTCTGCTCACACCGGCCCTCCTGCATCACTCATCACCATTACATCTCACTCTCCCTCTCCCCTTTCACGCTTAGAAGCCACCTACCCTTGGTCCTCTGTTTCAACACCACCCCTGCTCCACCAGACCGAGACCGAGTATCCCCAGCTCACCACCCCTCCTGACTCCGGCCGCCAGTAGCCACCAGGGCTTCGCCGATTCCGAGCCCCTGTTTCTCCTCCCAGGAGTCGAGCAGCACCATGCCGCCATCACCACTCTCGCCCCCGTTAGTTGAAAGACAAGCCCCCCCTGCTTCACCTTCTTCCTTTGGGTCAGCAACAGCAGCAGCTCTTCAACGTCCAAGGCTTGGTCTCCAAGCCGTCGCCGAGCCACTCCTCTTGTTCTTCCTCCTCGGTTCCTTTTGTGTTCAAGTTCGGTAAGCGTTCTCTCCTCCTTCCTTCTCTCTTAAACCCAATAAAGCCGCACCTTTACTCCCTTTTCATTCGTCCTAGGCCAAGAAGGAATCGATTCCGCCTTCGACGAATCCGATCGAACTCCGACGATCTCGAATCACCTCCGACGACCTCGAAGAACCACTCGGTGAGCTTCTTCTCCTCCCTCTCCCTTGGTCCCTTTTGAGTCATTCTGTGTGTCTTGAGGTCGGGAACCACTTGTGGGGTAGTCGGGTTGAACCACCTCCGGCGAGACCTTCTCCTTCTCCTTCCTCTCTCCTTCTCTGTTTGAGCGCAGCGGCAGAGGTTGGGGACGGGTTCAGGGGGGCGGTTCAGTCCTTCTTTTTCTTTCCTTTTTCTTGGGCCGGTTCTGGCCAATTATTCTGGTTCAGTTTATTCTTCCGGTTCTTTTATTTGAAAGGGGAAGGGGATCCGAATTGGGTGGGTCGGGTATGGGCTTGGGTTGGGGCTTGATCCGGGTATTTCGGCTGGGCTGGGTAAGAATTTGTTGGGTATTTATTTTGTATGTTGTGTTTATGTTATGGTTATAATTGTTAAATTATTATTAGTTATTATTATTATTATTATTATTATTATTATTATTTTTATGGGATTTTGTGAGATAAATATATATTCTGAAAATATTAATATATTAGTTTATATGGTTTAAAGGTAATATTATTTGATATGGAGTTATAAATATATTTATGGGTATTGTTTTGAGATTATATGATTAGTAAGTATTAAATTATTTGAATATTATTATTATTTTGGGATTTGGTTATAATTATAATTTCTGGAAATTAATCGTTATATATATATATATATTGGTTATTGTTTTAAAATAATATTGATTGGCTTATTTAATTGATGCATTTTAAGAGGATTTAACTATGTGAGCTAGGATTTTAAAGTAAATTGTTGGTTTTGATTTATAAGTATTATTTGTGAGTTTAGAATTATTTTGATGATTTAGTGTTGAGAATTATTTATATAATGTTTTGAAATAAGAAACATGCCGGAATTGTTTTATAATATGATTTTTGGAAATTGGTTTTAAGGCTTAAGTGTTAATGTCGGAATTTGGCCAAGTATGAGTTGAGAAATCATTTTGAATACGAGTTGACTTAATTTGGGATTTATGAGTTCGAAAACATGGTTGGTATGATTTTATCAATGGGTTGATTGAAAGAATGATTTTGGTCGATTTGATCGTATCGGAAAGATTTTGGAAAACGCTTTTACTATCGGTCGGTTTTGAGGATGTTGAGAACTTGGGTTCGTGTGTATGAATGCTGGTCTGGTAGCTTATGGAAATGACTTGATGATAGGTGTGTATTGCTTTTGGATTGCTTTGGATTTGCATTTGGGCCCTTGCTTGTGTTATCTTGCTGTTCTGCATCAACAGGTAAGTATCCTACGGGACTTACTCAGTAACCTGGACCTCCTGCCTGATGTGTCATGTAATGTGTAGTTTTGTTGCATATTAAAGCATGCCATGTAGTATCATGCTAGGATTGCATTGAATTGAGCATGTGTTTACTTTGTGTGTTTGAAACAGAACGGCCGTTATCTGTGATAGTCCTAGAGTCTTTGCTAGGGTCATAGGGTAGCCCAGCCCCATCGGGTGTCCTGAGTCTATCGAGTCGATATGAGCATGATGATAGCCCAGCACCATCGGGCATGTTTAATTTATATTTAATTTATGTTATGATGATGATACCGTGGGTGAGTGCACCACCACGAGGATATGCTATGCTATAGCAACGAACTGGCTAGTCTCTGCACTAACGGGAAGGGGTGCAGAGGTAGGAGAGGGATATGCCACTTGGCATTGTCTTGGGCCCTTTACAGTTCTTTTCCGCATATTATATATATACTAGGGGCATGATAGTGTGATTTAAATCTTGTACCGCATTAGTCATCTTTTATTTAGGCATAGGCATGTTATGTGGCCTCAGCGCGGTCAGAGGACCCGCAGGCGATCACCAGGCCTGACTTCATGGATAGTGTTAGGTACCGCTCTTGTTGCTCCATGCTTCTGTGACGGGGAAATCTTTTGACGAATCGAAGAATCCGGCTAATATACTCTAACTTGACAAAAGGGCAGTTACCCACTTTGTTTTGGTTTTGACCCGGCTCCGCCGTGGCTTTTTATCTAAACCGTACTTCCTCTTTACTTTCGTTTAAACTGTATTTCTAAGACTTCGACTGATTAGAGGTTTGAAACCTCGACCCGTACCTGAATTGCAACATCCGAACGAAGGTATCCGACCTTCAAAACGTATCCCGGATATTTATATCCGGGCCGTTACAAAGTTGGTATCAGAGCCAGGTTGTGCAATTCGGGTACGCAAGGGTCGAGTGTATGTTTTGGAAAACCGCCCATGAATTTCAAAAGATTTGAAAGCGTTTTAAAGGGGAAAAATGAACTTAATATGCCTAACTCAATTGGACTAAATATGAACTTGGCTTATGATAAAAGAGGAGAACCAACTAATAAGGGATCGAGTGGGTAGAAAAGGCGATAGACCATCCCTATTGGATGTAGTCGGAAACGGGTAGGCGAAATACTAGCTTGTTCTTTATAGATGGGTCGGGAAGACTCCAAGGAGACCATTGCAGTTGTCATTAACTGAATCTATGATTGAGTGCTTGATATGTTAAACATTTGATTGTATGTTCTAACTATTGAATGAATATTGATGATCTGTGAACGAGATAGCGGGAGTACCCTTATTTCCCTATGATTAAGCTCAGCTTTTGTGGAACTGCCCCTTTCCTTATGAACCCTTTTGACAATTCAATCGAGTCCTCCCTTCGAATATCGGTCTTCCACGGGAATTGGGTTGGTAAACACATGGTGTGGGAATCATGATTGAATATAGAGGTTGTCCGAGAGAGTATTGGAAGACGGTCCTTGATGAAATTCCGAGCTAGAGAGTGAGATGTTTACGAGGCTGTCGTTATCAATTCTTATGACGATCCATCAGTGTCCTCTTGTCACGGAAAATTCGTATCCGAGTCCCACGGGAAAGAGGGGTAATGAGTCAGTTGGGAAGAGTCAATCTTGCCCTTATGGACTTCTATCGGGTTATCTTGATTGCTCTGTCCATGATTATGTGATTCTATATGCATTACTCCTTGATCAACAGTTTGATCCTTAGTTTGAAATTGTGCTTATGTGCCTTAATATTCATAATGACTATTGTATGGGTTCGAGCTACATTTATCATACCCAAATCATCCCGACATGATTTACTTAGTATATTGCATCGTCATACTAGGGCACGAATAAATATGTCATATGCTAGGATGTCGTCTAATTGATGTCCTTCCTGTGAATAGGTTCATGATAGTGTGATCGTTCAGTTCTAGTATCATGATAGAGTGAGTCCCTTACTTGATGGATACGTGTTATGATTTGATGTCAACGTGCCTTATATGCTACGTAATTCCCGGTACACGTTATGATGATGATCTTTAATGTGAATTCGTAGTTATATAACATTCTGTACCCATGCTTGTCTCATTGCTTAGGTCTCGTGTTATGCCTTACTTTCTATCATGGTTATAGGTTGTCATAGCACGTCTACTTGGCCTATTGTATTGCTCGTATGATTGATTAGAAACATGAACCCCATGATATGAGTCTATATGATTTTACTTTTTCTGAATTAGGTCCATGATAGTGTGATCGACTCTACCTTACATGAATGCTCGTAAGATATTCTCCTTAGCATGCTCGCCGATGACACCTTGATGCCTATCATTCCTTCTGTGACAAGAACCTATAGCCTGCCCATCTATTCCGAATTCGTCAGATTAACTATTTGATTATTTTGCAAGTTAATATTGTGTGTGATTAGTTGTGTTGAACGGAGAATATGTGTTATAATTGAACCTTGAGGAATGCATGTTTTGTCATATTATGTGTTGATTCGAGCTCATGTCCCCACATTCTAGTCATGTCGCCATGTTGCTTAGACTTGATCTATATCTCGTTGCGTTTTCCTCTCATGTCACTATGTCGTTGAGATGTGATTGAATGAACTCTTGCATACTGTCGTATTAACCAGTCGAGTACATGTATGTACCATATGTTATATTGAACCACTAGTAACCTGTTGGGCCCTTGGTTGTGACTGTGTGAATTCTACTTTGCCTACGTTATTGTTGATTCACTCTTGAACTAGGTACCTGATAGTGTGGCTCGTTCCTCTTTCTGTTCTCTTAACATGTTTCACTCGTCCTGATGAGTTTAATGTTGAATTCGATGATTGACTAGCTTTCCGTGATGATCAAACCTAGCATGCTTACATGGTAAAGATGTCTATTACTCTATGATGGCTTCTCGTGCTTGCATGAACCTATGACTTGACACCTCGCATGATCACGCACCACCCTATATCATGATTTTGCATCTGCATGACGCATGAATATCGGAATGAACCTAGTTGAATTACTCTAGTTGTACTCATGTTCGATGTGTGTTATTAGTATCATGTGGAGCTTATGACTTCCAATATGACCCGCTGAATGATTTCATATCATGCTTGTTCTATAATGTGACAACTATTGTACCACACATGTGCTCTATGATGGTTCGTTCTTAGCATTATTATAATCTAACACCCATGATGTTCTTCTTGTTACTTTTGATGATGCCTCATGTTTCGTGAATAATATGTTGAACTCCTCTTAATGACTCTTGTCTATGCTTGTATCACATTATGTATCGCTATTATCATGTAGGATCTATGCTCCCTAAATGTATCTCGTCGTATGATTACATGTCATCCTTAACTTACTATCTGATCATTGTTGTTAGGTGTGATAGTTACCATGCTGTTCTTATGAGCCCTCGTATGACGCTTCATCTGATTATTATAATATACTTTGCCATGATATATTTGGACTCATTTGTTGATGTGTATACCATGCTCTTACATTGATCATATGCATGATGCTCGTTATCTTCACTAAATTCCGCATGACTTCGAATCATATATGATCATTGTTGGTTCCGTCTATCTTGCTTGAAGCTGCTAGGCATATCTGCTTCCATGGAATACTAGAATGTTAGCTTATTTCACATACATCAGCATCGCATTTGATTATGTCTTTGATATGAATACGAATGTTGCCTTGAGATAGGTGCATGTTAGTGTGGATTAATGTGATGGATATGCTCTATGATGAATTCGTGCGTGTTTGTCACAACTGTAACCTAATAGACTTTCTTAGGGGCATCGTTACTATTCCCGAGTCGGAGTCTTGTCTCTAGTCATGTCGTCTTTAGCTTTGGTCTATTCCGTCTCCGAAAGAGACATTGGGTCATCCGCTCTTGTCACTCCCCTATCTCCGCTAACTTAAACTCCTACGCGTTACCTTGGATGAGCGACCGCATGGAAAAAGGGACTGTTTCTCCTCCCAGGAGTCGAGCAGCACCATGCCGAGCCCCTGTTTCTC
The DNA here is from genome assembly GCA_963922045.1 of Persicaria maculosa. Classification (NCBI taxonomy): domain Eukaryota; kingdom Viridiplantae; phylum Streptophyta; class Magnoliopsida; order Caryophyllales; family Polygonaceae; genus Persicaria; species Persicaria maculosa. The sequence continues at coordinate 9,357,910 of OY998257.1, forward strand.
CTCCCAGGAGTCGAGCAGCACCATGCCGCCATCACCACTCTCGCCCCCGTTAGTTGAAAGACAAGCCCCCCTGCTTCACCTTCTTCCTTTGGGTCAGCAACAGCAGCAGCTCTTCAACGTCCAAGGCTTGGTCTCCAAGCCGTCGCCGAGCCACTCCTCTTGTTCTTCCTCCTCGGTTCCTTTTGTGTTCAAGCTCGGTAAGCGTTCTCTCCTCCTTCCTTCTCTCTTAAACCCAATAAAGCCGCACCTTTACTCCCTTTTCATTCATCCTAGGCCAAGAAGGAATCGATTCCGCCTTCGACGAATCCGATCGAACTCCGACGATCTCGAATCACCTCCGACGACCTCGAAGAACCACTCGGTGAGCTTCTTCTCCTCCCTCTCCATTGGTCCCTTTTGAGTCATTCTGTGTGTCTTGAGGTCGGGAACCACTTGTGGGGTAGTCGGGTTGAACCACCTCCGGCGAGACCTTCTCCTTCTCCTTCCTCTCTCCTTCTCTGTTTGAGCGCAGCGGCAGAGGTTGGGGACGGGTTCAGGGGGGCGGTTCAGTCCTTCTTTTTCTTTCCTTCTTCTTGGGCCAGTTCTGGCCAATTATTCCGGTTCAGTTTATTCTTCCGGTTCTTTTATTTGAAAGGGGAAGGGGATCCGAATTGGGTGGGTCGGGTATGGGCTTGGGTTGGGGCTTGATCCGGGTATTTCGGCTGGGCTGGGTAAGAATTTGTTGGGTATTTATTTTGTATGTTGTGTTTATGTTATGGTTATAATTGTTAAATTATTATTAGTTATTATTATTATTATTATTATTATTATTTTTATGGGATTTTGTGAGATAAATATATATTCTGAAAATATTAATATATTAGTTTATATGGTTTAAAGGTAATATTATTTGATATGGAGTTATAAATATATTTATGGGTATTGTTTTGAGATTATATGATTAGTAAGTATTAAATTATTTGAATATTATTATTATTTTGGGATTTGGTTATAATTATAATTTCTGGAAATTAATCGTTATATATATATATATATTGGTTATTGTTTTAAAATAATATTGATTGGCTTATTTAATTGATGCATTTTAAGAGGATTTAACTATGTGAGCTAGGATTTTAAAGTAAATTGTTGGTTTTGATTTATAAGTATTATTTGTGAGTTTAGAATTATTTTGATGATTTAGTGTTGAGAATTATTTATATAATGTTTTGAAATAAGAAACATGCCGGAATTGTTTTATAATATGATTTTTGGAAATTGGTTTTAAGGCTTAAGTGTTAATGTCGGAATTTGGCCAAGTATGAGTTGAGAAATCATTTTGAATACGAGTTGACTTAATTTGGGATTTATGAGTTCGAAAACATGGTTGGTATGATTTTATCAATGGGTTGATTGAAAGAATGATTTTGGTCGATTTGATCGTATCGGAAAGATTTTGGAAAACGCTTTTACTATCGGTCGGTTTTGAGGATGTTGAGAACTTGGGTTCGTGTGTATGAATGCTGGTCTGGTAGCTTATGGAAATGACTTGATGATAGGTGTGTATTGCTTTTGGATTGCTTTGGATTTGCATTTGGGCCCTTGCTTGTGTTATCTTGCTGTTCTGCATCAACAGGTAAGTATCCTACGGGACTTACTCAGTAATCTGGACCTCCTGCCTGATGTGTCATGTAATGTGTAGTTTTGTTGCATATTAAAGCATGCCATGTAGTATCATGCTAGGATTGCATTGAATTGAGCATGTGTTTACTTTGTGTGTTTGAAACAGAACGGCCGTTATCTGTGATAGACCTAGAGTCTTTGCTAGGGTCATAGGGTAGCCCAGCCCCATCGGGTGTCCTGAGTCTATCGAGTCGATATGAGCATGATGATAGCCCAGCACCATCGGGCATGTTTAATTTATATTTAATTTATGTTATGATGATGATACCGTGGGTGAGTGCACCACCACGAGGATATGCTATGCTATAGCAACGAACTGGCTAGTCTCTGCACTAACGGGAAGGGGTGCAGAGGTAGGAGAGGGATATGCCACTTGGCATTGTCTTGGGCCCTTTACAGTTCTTTTCCGCATATTATATATATACTAGGGGCATGATAGTGTGATTTAAATCTTGTACCGCATTAGTCATCTTTTATTTAGGCATAGGCATGTTATGTGGCCTCAGCGCGGTCAGAGGACCCGCAGGCGATCACCAGGCCTGACTTCATGGATAGTGTTAGGTACCGCTCTTGTTGCTCCATGCTTCTGTGACGGGGAAATCTTTTGACGAATCGAAGAATCCGGCTAATATACTCTAACTTGACAAAAGGGCAGTTACCCACTTTGTTTTGGTTTTGACCCGGCTCCGCCGTGGCTTTTTATCTAAACCGTACTTCCTCTTTACTTTCGTTTAAACTGTATTTCTAAGACTTCGACTGATTAGAGGTTTGAAACCTCGACCCGTACCTGAATTGCAACATCCGAACGAAGGTATCCGACCTTCAAAACGTATCCCGGATATTTATATCCGGGCCGTTACAGTTTCTGACTACATCCAATAGGGATGGTCTATCGCCTTTTCTACCCACTCGATCCCTTATTAGTTGGTTCTCCACTTTTATCACACGTCAAGTTCATTACTTAGTCCAATTGGAGTTAGGCATCTTAAGTTCATTTTGCCCCTTTTTAAATCTTCAAATCCTTTGAAATTCATGGGCGGTTTTCCAAAACATACACTCGACCCTTGCGTACCCGAATTGCACAACCTGGCTCTGATACCAACTTTGTAACGGCCCGGATATAAATATCCGGGATACGTTTCGAAGGTCGGATACCTTCGTTCGGATGTTGCAATTCAGGTACGGGTCGAGGTTTCAAACCTCTAATCAGTCGAAGTCTCAGAAATACAATTTAAACGAAAGTAAAGTGGAAGTACGGTTTAGATACAAAAGCCACGGCAGAGCCGGGTCAAAACCAAAACAGAGTGGGTGATTGCCATTTGTCAAGTTAGAATATATTAGTCGGATTCTTCGATTCGCCCAAAAGATTTCCCCGTCACAGAAGCATGGAGCAACAAGAGCGGTACCTAACACTATCCATGAAGTCAGGCCTGGTGATCGCCTGCAGGTCCTCTGACCGCGCTGAGGCCACATAACATGCCTATGCCTAAATAAAAGATGACTAATGCGGTACAAGATTTAAATCACACTATCATGTCCCTAGTATATGTAATATGTGGAAAAGAACTATAAAAGGGCACAAGACAATGCCAAGTGGCATATCCCTCTCCTACCTATGCACCCCTTCCCGTTAGTGCAGAGACTGGCCAGTTCGTTGCTATAGCATAGCATATCCTCGTGGTGGTGCACTCACCCACGGTATCATCATCATAACATAAATTAAATATAAATTAAACATGCCCGATGGTGCTGGGCTATCATCATGCTCATATCGACTCGATAGACTCAGGGCACCCGATGGGGCTGGGCTACCCTATGACCCTAGCAAAGACTCTAGGACTATCACAGATAACGGCCGTTCTGTTTCAAACACACAAAGTAAACACATGCTCAGTTCAATGCAATCCTAGCATGATACTGCATGGCATGCTTTAATATGCAACAAAACTACACATTACATGACACATCAGGCAGGAGGTCCAGGTTACTGAGTAAGTCTCGTAGGATACTTACCTGTAGATGCAGAACAGCAAGATAACACAAGCAAGGGCCCAAATGCAAGTCCATAGCAATCCAAAAGCAATACACACCTATCATCAAGTCATTTCCATAAGCTACCAGACCAACATTCATACACACGAACCCAAGTTCTCAACATCCTCAAAACCGACCGATAGTAAAACCGTTTTCCAAAATCTTTCCGATACGATCAAATCGACCAAAATCATTCTTTCAATCAAACCCATTGATAAAATCATACCAACCATATTTTCAAACTCATAAATCCCGAATTAAGTCAACTCGTATTCAAAATACTTTCTCAAATCATACTTGGCCAAATTCCGACATTACACATTTAAGCCTTAAAACTAGTCTCTCAAAATCACATTATAGAAATTATTCCGGCATGTTTCTTATTTCAAAACATTATAAAAATAATTCTCAACACTAAATCATCAAAATAATTCTAAGCTCACAAATAATACTTATAAATCAAAACCAACAATTTACTTTAAAATCCTAGCTCACATAGTTAAATCCTCTTAAAGTGCATCAATTAAATAATCCAAATATTATTATTTTAAAATAATAAACAATATATAATGATTACTTTCCAGAAATTATAATTATAACCAAATCCTAAAATAATAATAATATTCAAATAATTTAACACTTACTATCCATATAATCTCAAAACAATAACCATAAATATATTTATAACCCAATATCGATTAATATTACTTTTAAAACCTTTTTTAAAAATATTAAAATTTCAGAATATATATACATGTCCAAAAATCAGAAAAAAACATATAATATAACATATATATATATATAATATATATTACGGAGTACATAATATATATATATATATATAATAATGCATAACACAAAACACCACAATCCAAGATTAAAACCTAAGCCCAACCCTTAACCCGAAAGCCCAGCCCAAGGAAAGAAGAAGAGATCCGGATCCGACCCGCATGCCCAGCTCCATAACCCGGATACCCAAAATAATATTCCCAGATTAATGAACCGGAAGCAATAACTGAACCGGTCTAAGGGAAATAAGAAAAGAAAAGGGAAAACCGGGTTCATTGAACCCTCCTTCCCAAATCAGAAGAACAGAGCGCCAGCACCATGGACAGAGGAGGCGGGAGAAAGAAATGGAATCCAGTCCTCCGGCGGAGCTCCGTTCTCAACCCAGCCATCCTCAAACTGATCGACCATGGATTCCGACCTAAACCCCCACAAAGAGAAGGAAGCGACGCAAGGAACAAGGGAGGATAGGTGACTTACAGTGCGCGACTCCGAGGGCTCGAAGCTTCGTCGGAGGTTCGTCGGCGGCGCTCCGGCTGCGGGGACTCGAGGGAAGGTGACTCCGGCTCCTGGGTTGCGCGTTGTTGCTGCTGCTCGAGCTCAGAGAAGGAAGGAGGTGGGGTGTGCTTGGCTTGACTCTCCCGGAAAACAGAGGAAGCAAGGAGGTAGGATGCTCGGCGGCTATCAAAACGGAGGACGAGGCTCCTGGAGGTTCTACTCGGGGCTGCGCTTGATGACGGTGACGGGAGGAAGAGGGTGGTGGTGGCGGTCAGATGGTTGTAAAGGCCGAATATATTTTTATATTATTTTAATATTATTTTAATTAAATATACTATTATTTTATTCAATTTGTAAAAGTGGAATAAAAACCCGTCCTCGAGCATCAAGTTTCGATTTAAAATCATTCCGGCATCAATTTAAATTTCGGATTTTGACGGGATTCGATTTTCGCTTTCGAGATCGAGTATTAATAAAGATTAATTTTAAACTCCGAGTTTTGATTGAGATTAATTTAATCCCGTTATATTGAGATTAGTAAATTAAATTTTATTTAAATTCGATTTAGTCGGGAATTGATAGAGTCGGGATTAGCGGGTTTCGAGATATTTGTCGGGTATTCAAAATATCTTGTTGGGACCACATATATATATATACACATTTCTTTTCCTTTTTTTTCTTTTTATCTCTCTCTCTCTCTCTCTCTTCCCCACGCCATTGCCTTTTGCTGTAAGTGCTGCACTCCCACCTCCCTTGTTTTGGCAGTTGAAGAACTGGTCCCCTCCCACCCTCCTTGTCCTCTTCCCTTATGCAATTCACAGCTCACACATCCCCTTCACCCATTCCCCTTTTGTTGTTCAGAAATCCTGGAATCCTTAGCCTCTCAATCCCTCTACTCTCCTCTCTTCACTCTCTCTGCTCTCCCCATTTCCATTTCCCTATTTCACCTCTCCAGAACACCACCATTACCACAACACCACCACTGCAACACCAAATCCAGCCCCACACCACCACCACCTCCCTCCTCCTTCCTCTTTCTGTCCGAGTAGCAGCCGTAGCCCTCATCAGGCCAAGCGCGAGTCGAAGCCACCCGAGTGCCGCCCAGAGCCTTCAGCGCCGCCCAGGAGGACCACCGTCGCCACCACCGACTCTGTTTCTCGCAGCCCTTTCCCCCCTGTTCCCTTGTTTTGTCGAGCACCTCCGAGCACCCTAGCTTCACTCCCTCCTCCCCATGTTCGAACCTCGGCAGCAGCAGCATACCCGCCACCCAAGACCAAGCCTGAGCCGAGCGGCCCCGGAGTCACCGTCGCCGCCACTTCCTCCTCGCTCCATTTTTTTCGGATTGGAACCGCTGGTGAGGACCCCTCTCTTTCTCTATTTAAAACTCGAAAGATCTCACCTTTAACACCCATACATACTCCCTAGGCTCCCCCATTCGAGCTCCAGCTCCGACGGAGCTCCGATCGAAGCTTCCCGAGCGTTTTCTGGCGAATCTTCAAACACCTCGGTGAGCACTCTCCCCTCTTCTCCTTCTTGCTCGTTTTAATCTTGGGATGTCGGGATGGGGGTCGGAGAGCCTGTGTGTGGTCGGAGCAACGCACCACCGTCGGAGGAGCCTGGATTCCACCTCCCCTTTTTCCCGTTTCCTCCGTCACCAGACAGAGCTCTGCTCGTTTCTTTGGAGAAGAAGATCAGGCCTCCTTGGGCCTAATTTCTGGGCTGGGCCGGGTCCTTCTCCTGTCGGGTTATATTGTTTTTCCGGGTCGGGCTATTTCCCTTCCTTCCTCTATTGTTTTCCGGGTATGGGCTGCTGGCTTGGGCCCTTTGCTTTTCCTTGGGCTGGGATCTTCTTACGGGCTGGGTTATTGTTGATGTCGAATATATATATATATATATATATATATATATATATATATATATATATATATATATATATATATATGTATAGTGTTGTTGTTATGTTATATAAATCCCTTATGTGTTACTTATTATTAAACTAATTATGAAATATATTCTGAGATATTATGATATGTATATATTTCAATTATTTGAGAAGTGTTTTATATGATGGTTTATGAAGTAAAATTATTTGATATTGGGATTATAAATATATTTATGATTATTATTTTGAGACTTTATGGATAGTAAGTGTTAAATTATTGGATATTATTATTATTTTGGGATTTGGTTATAAATATATATTATGAAAAATTAATCATTATATATATTGTTTATTGTTTTAAAATAATATTGATTGGATTATTTAATTGATGCATTTCATGAGGATTTAAATATGAGAGTGGGGAATTTTAAATTGAGTTGTTGATTTTGATTTATAAGTATTATTTGTGAGCATAGAAATTATTTGATGTTTTGACATTGGAGTTTATTTATATAATGTGTTGAAATGAGAAACATGCCGAAATTGTTTTATAATATGATTTTTGGAAATTGGTTTTAAGGTTTAAATGTGTAATGTCGGGTTTTGACTAAGTACGATTTTAAAAGAATTATTTGATTTTCTAAGTTGAGTTCTTTGAGAAATTGCTTTGAAAATGAGATGATGAGATGAGATGAACCTGAAATGATAAAATAAGACGGAATGATCTGAAATGGGATATGAGCCGAGATATGAATGATAGTTAGGGGCGCCTTGTGTGAAATAGGTAGACTTATGCATTTATATGTTATTAGGTGTTTGTGAATGTTGGACGTTGCTTGCTATCGGTGATTCATTTCTTGGATTCTGCTCTGCCTTGTTCTCTGCTGTTCGGCTTATTCAGGTAAGTTCCTTTACGGGCTTACTCAGATTCGAAAGAGATTACCGGCTTGTGAATGTATGACATACTAGGTGTTGCATAAGCATTAAAGCATGCCATGTAGTATCATGCTAGGTTGCACTTGTGATTGAGCATTCTATTTCTTTACGCGTATGAAACAGAACGGCCGTTATCTGTGATAGTCCTAGAGTCTTTGCTAGGGTCATAGGGTAGCCCAGCCCCATCGGGTGCCCTGAGTCTATCGAGTCGATATGAGCATGATGATAGCCCAGCACCATCGGGCATGTTTAATTTATATTTAATTTATGTTATGATGATGAGATATGATGATGAGATATGATATGCTATAGCATCGAACCGACCGGTCTCTGCACTAACGGAAAGGGGTGCAGAGGTAGGAGAGGGACATGTCACTTGGCATTCTTTGGGCGCCTTTACAGTTATTTCTCGCATATTGTAAATTAGGATCATGCTAGTGCGATTTAATTTCCGCAACTGTATCATCTTTATTATTAGCGTATGTGTATGTTCGCTTGCTGGACAGAGCGTGTTGAGGCCTCGGTCTGACCCCACTCGCACCAAATGTTTTTAGGTATGATTGCTCCCTGTTTATATGGCGTGGGAAAGTCCCCCGGCGATTGCAAAGAAATCTGTCTAACCCCGCTAATCTGGCCATACGACTTTAGAATCATGTTTTCGTTTTGACCCGGCCTTGCCGTGGCTTTTGTATCTAAATCATATTTCCACTTCACTTTCGTTTAAACTGAATTTACGAAACTTCGACTGATTAGAGGTTTGAAACCTCGACCCGTACCTGAATTGCAACATCCGAACGAAGGTATCCGACCTTCGAAACGTATCCCGGATATTTATATCCGAGCCGTTACAATGGTGTCACAGTGGTGTGCTGTGTGTGTGGAGGGGAATGCGGCAAGGGGAGGACAGTGTGTTAGTGTCTGGAATTGAAAGAGAAGAAGAGGGAAGAGAGGGGTGTTTGTGGTGGAATGCAGAACCGAAAAGAGGGAGAGAGAGATTGTGAGGGTGCTATTGCATTGTAGAGGAATCACTAGCAGCCAGGCTAAGGGTGAGGGAGGAGGGGACCAACTGATCTGGAGGGAGAGCAGCGAGAGAAAGAGAGAGAGAGAAGAAAAGAAAAGAAAAAGAAAAGAAATTAAAATATATGTGGTCCCAACAATACCCAATTCAAATTAGCGGAAAAGACCCGAATCCCGCTCGCCCGATCGAATCCCGATTGAAACAATTTTAATAAATCAAAGTTCGATCAAATTTCAAGATAATCGGAATTAAACAATTTCAATCAATTCGGAGCTTAATTAAATTTTATTAATACTCGAATTCGAAGTCGAAAATCAAATCCCGTCAAAAATCCTAATTTAATTTGATGTCGGAATGTCTTTAAAATCAAACTTACGCTCGAGGACGGGTTTTCTCACATTTCTACCGATTGAATAAAATAATAATTTATTTACTCAAATATATTAATATAATAATATAAAATACATTCAGTCTTTACAGGATGGAACGGGACGGGTTGGGGATGAGGCCCGTCCTGCTTTAATTTTCCCGGGATGGGATTCACCTTTTTTTTTTAATCCCACACGGGCCTTATCCCACACGGGACGGGACCGAGACAGGACGGGACTTGTCCCTCAAATAAAAATAATAAAATATTATAAAATTTGAAAAATAAAAAAAATGTTTTCATAGTTCATGCTTCATAGAATGATATCACCATAATGTTATCACTCCCAGCAGCACAATTTCATACCAAAAAACATTGTCAGCGGCACAAGCCTCCTGTAACCCTAACAGATTAGAATTGAATAGAGATTTCACTATTTCAAAATGGAGAATAAATTGTTTTGTTTGCCTCCTAGAGCCCAAATCCCTAACCCCCCCAAGCCCATAGTAATTTTTTATTTTCAAATTGCTTACAAGTCTTAAAGTATTATTGTAACTTATGTTTAAAATAACTAAATATATCATATAAATCACTAAATTATTAAAAAATTTAGTACTACCAAAATTAAAACTCTTGTCCCGTATAAATATAAATATAAATATAAATATAAATATAAATATAAATATAAATATAAATATAAATATAAATATAAATATAAATATAAATATAAATATAAATATAAATATAAATATAAATATAAATATAAATATAAATATAAATATAAATATAAATATAAATATAAATATAAATATAAATATAAATATAAATATAAATATAAATATAAATATAAATATAAATATAAATATAAATATAAATATAAATATAAATATAAATATAAATATAAATATAAATATAAATATAAATATAAATATAAATATAAATATAAATATAAATATAAATATAAATATAAATATAAATATAAACATAAACATAAACATAAACATAAATATAAATATAAAGGATCGAGTTCAGTTATACGGGAGCGAGAGCCACGGCGTGACCTAAAAACTCTCTTTGAGAGTTTGGCAGCCGCCGCCTTTGTCCAGCCCCATGGCCGCACCGGCCTCTTTGCTCTCAACGGCAACAGTCACCCGCTCATTGGCTTGCTTCCATGGGCAAGTTGCCACCCTCCATCACCTTGCTCGTTTTGGCTTCCAACCGGCCACCGCCAACCAGCCACCGTCCTCACCGACTTCTTCTCCTTCAGGAGCGCTTGGTTTACCGCCGCCAAAGCTCTACTGGCCGCCACCGCCTGCCCGTCGTTGACCCAAGCTTCTCCACCAGTGCCCCCGGTTTGCTTTCGGTTCCTCCTCCGGCCTCCCTAGGCTCCGACTATCTCTGGGCATCCTCGACTCCGCCCTAGGCTCTGCTTCCGGTTCCACCCATCTCGAGTTTCAACCTCGACCCTGTCCTACGCTCCGGCCTCAGGCCTGACCTTTCCGGCGGCTCATCCGGCTCCTTGTGAGACACTGAGACCTCCGTTTCTTGTAATTCCGCCCTCCGGTGCGGTTTTCCTTTCCTCTCCGTTCTTCCTTTCCCTTTGCCTTTGAATTGTTCCTCAATTTCTTTGCTTCATCCTGTCTCTGTCGCCTCTGTTTGACTACCTAGTAGTCTCCTACGATCTCGTTATCGTCCTTTGAGGGTTTTGAGATGGGTTTGAGTTTTTATTGACCAATAGTTTGGCTTGGGTTTGGTTTTGCGGTCTGGTGTGCTGTGTTGTTCTTGTTGTAATACAGGCCTCATGTGAACGGTGTTTGATTTGCTGTATCCGAAGACGAAGTGGAATTGCGATCGATATCTGATGGCTCTTCAGAGTCCAAAATCTGAGATGTCCGCTAGTGTCCCCAGAGTTCTCTGTGTGCGTCTTCCGTTGGCTGATTGATTCGTTTGTCTTTGTGGTTTTGTTTTACGGTATAGGATAGCTTGCTCGTTTATTTTATTTTCGCATTTTCATATCTGTTATTTGCTTCGTGTCATTTCCTTTCTGTCATTTGCTTCTGTAATTTGATTTAATTGTACATGATGTTTAGTCCATCTACCGGCTTGTCCGGTCTCTCAGTTTCTCTAGGCATGTCTAGAGAACTGAATTTTTATCTTGCTTCAAAAAAAAATATAAATATAAATATAAATATAAATATAAATATAAATATAAATATAAATATAAATATAAATATAAATATAAATATAAATATAAATATAAATATAAATATAAATATAAATATAAATATAAATATAAATATAAATATAAATATAAATATAAATATAAATATAAATATAAATATAAATATAAATATAAATATAAATATAAATATAAATATAAATATAAATATAAATATAAATATAAATATAAATATAAATATAAATATAAATATAAATATAAATATAAATATAAATATAAATATAAATATAAATATAAATATAAATGTAAATGTAAATGTAAATGTAAATATAAATATATATTTGTATTTATATATATAAATTATATAATATATATATATATATGCGGGACGGGACCGGGACGGGATTCACTTTTTTTTCCTTAAATCCAACCGGGACCGGGACGGGACCGGGACGGATCCGGGACGGGACCGGGATTTGCGGGATTTGTGCCCACCCCTAAGTAATGCAATACAAAAAATAAGAATTTTATTGGAGAGAAATCATTGGGATATTATATTACCATCACTTATAAAGGTCGGGATATTTATCTTACATTTGAAATATTGAGATATATTTTTAACACCCTCTTAAAGGTTGGGTTATTTTAATTAGTTTCTCCCATAAATATATCAATACCATCAAGATAGGAAACTTTTATTTCTTTATCTGCAAAAGCGTTAGATCTTCCATAAAAAATTGTGATTAAACTCTCCCAAAATTATATCCATATCTAAAAAAATTGGAGAAAATATATTAACAAAAATTGAATTCCATGAGTTGATAACCTTTACATGGCTAAGTATTATTTCAATTTTGTCAAAACTTTTTATCTTCTAAAAATATGTTCATATTGATAGAGTTATTTAATTATAATTAGTATGACCATGCTAAGTATTACTCCCTCCATCTGAAAATTTAGGTCGTTTGACTTTTTGGCACGCTTTTTAATGCATGTGTTCAAAACTCTATGAAATATTTTTTTTTCAAAAATTTTAAAATAATTACTAACTTATAAATAATAAGTTTGAAATTATTTTTAAAAATTCAAAAAAAATTAATATTTCATAGAGTTTTTAACACATTAAAAAGCGTGTCAAAAAGTCAAAAGACTTAAATTTTGAGTCGGAGGGATTATTTCAATTTCGCCAAAACCGTTATCTTCTAAAAAGAACATATTGATAAAGTTATTTAATTAGGATGACCATGTAATATATTGATAAAGCTATTATCTTCTAAAAATATGTTCATATATATAGAGCAAAAATAGGTAAAATCTAATCTTATATAATAGTATTTAAAATTGGTTAATATATATCTTCTAAAAATTTTATCTAATGCATATATTACAAAATTTGTGATATGTTCATACGACTAATATTCATATCATATCTAATGAAATTGGGTTAATATCTTGTAAAAATATATCCATATCTAATCAAATTGGGTCAAATTTTATCTTATGCATATATAGATATTATTGATTAAATAGAGTTAGAATAAAATTTTATCTTATGCATGTATTGATTATTTCAAAAATTTGTGATTGTTTCATACAACTAATATGCATATCTAATGAAATTGGGTCAAACTTTATTTTATGCATATATAAAAATATATATTTTTTGACAGTAGGCAAACATTAGGAAGACTTTGCTAAAAAAAACAAGGTACTTCTTTGATCATCCTGCTGGATGATGTTATAAAGATCCCTATTAAAAGGGAGAGTGGACAAATTACAATTTCTTTTATTTTAGCGATATAGTCTGCTACCTTATTTGCTTCTCTATAACAATGTCTGAACTGAATATGATCAAAGAAACGTGAGAGTAGGTTGATCTTCTCCACATGCATGGCGCATAATTTCCTACTTGATATTACATCTTTCTCTAATCGCCTTTATAACTTCCAAGTTGTCCCATTCAATGATGACTTTTCGAAATCCTCTGGAGATAGCTTGCTGCATTCCAATACAAACTGCAGAAGCCTCTGTTTAGATAACTGAACCTTGTCTTATCTCCTGATGAAAAATATCAATAACTTGACCATCGGAGTCTCTGATGACTCCCCCCACATGACACCCGCCAATGAAATTAACCGAGTCATCTACATTAATTTTGAGGATAGCTCCTTGTGGTTTGTTCCATTTAGCTTTTAATCTTTTGGTTTTGGACTTGGTTTTTTCCATATCTACATTTGTCAAATTCCAATTTGTAATAATGCATATATAGATATATTGATTAAATAGAGTTAGAATAAATTTTATCTTATACATATATATAATAGATATATATAAATATTGGTTCATACGACTACTATTAAGGAGAAGTCGCTATGTGTCTCAGCCGACTTCTCCTTTATTATATATAATAGATTTATTTATAAATATTGTTGAGTTGGTAAGTATGACGATGAAATAGTTTTTATTTATATTTTTATCAATTAATTAAAATATATAGAGAGAGAGAGAGAGATGGATTTGTACCTTATGATAACTTTCTATAAAATATGATAACATATTATTTATATATATTTTTTAGAATCAACAACACACCACATATATCACGATATGCATCAGTTTTAATATATGTATATAGATAGATATATGACGCTATGCATCAGTTTTAATATATGTATATAGATAGATATATAGATTAGACTTTGATTTAAAAAAATATTTAGATGGCACCAAAACATTTTTAAATACCCATTTATCCAAAGTGTTACTTTTTAAATATCAAATTGACATTAATTTTAACCGTTGTTGTTAAACATATATAATTAATAATGCCTTCTTTTTATTGTCAATGGTAACTATTGAGGTTACTAAGTATTAGCAATTCAGTACATATGCTTAATTTGGAGGATATATAGTCAGTTTTTAAATAAAAAGAAAAGGTAATTAGGTAAAGACTAAACACGAGGGTAGTTGGGTGACAAATCGTGGTCCTCACCTCACCTCACCTCACCACTTCGCAATCTATGGGATTAGTTGGATTGATTGGGATCACCTACGTACGTTCTATATTTTCATTTTCAATACTATATTAAATTAATCTTAAATTTATTTCATTAGGTATTCTTAATATTATTTAAAAACCCTGTAAAGGAGGAAATGTCATTTTCTTTCAAGAAAAAATGGAAATGAGAGATTGGGTGTCTTTGTCGATTTTAAAAAGGGAAATATACAGAAAATGACCCGTTAAATATAGGTTTTTATGTTTAACTACCCGCTAAATACAAAATTATAGAAAATCACCCATTAAATGTGGAAGATATATACCTGATCGAAGAAAAAGTTTTCAATTTCGGACCCTCGTAAAACATATCCACACCCTCTTTCAATTCAAATCACCAAAGCAAGATGTGCAAGATACAAAATATATCATCTGATAATATAAAGAATCTAAGCATGTATATAAGTTGATGGACTATATATTCCTTCTATTAATGTCAGCTGATTTTATATGATAGAGTCTTATCGGTCTTGTGTGTTCGGTTTGATTAGCACATGATGTACTCGGACTCGTGACTCCCGCGTCATATTGGGCCACTGAAATTTTACACAATCTATGCTTGAATTGCACCGCTTTATAGAACAAAAGAAGAAACAAAAGAGGAGGAAGGTCTGATGTAGTGCACATGATCCTACAAAGGCCAAAATGCTTGGCTAATAGGAACAAAACAAACCAAGGAAAAAATAAAGAGTACAGCACAACCCAAAACACATGGTGTAGGGTTTCTTACCATAACTTCTTTCAAACTGCATCCCCTACAATATTATATTGTTAAGATTTAAGATTGGTTGTAGTCAATGTAGCAAGCTTATCCGGTTTTTTATTTTTTTTTAAGACCAGGAAATCCATCTTTAGTGGCGAACCCTGGAAACGTGATCCAACCGGTAAGAGTCATGTACCAGGTAAACCGGCTTGCGCCGACCGGCTCAACCCATTAGTAAAGAGCAAGACAAACCTTAGATTTTCACCGAAAAAAAGAGACAAAAGTATGAATCGAACATGAGACCTCCTACACCCCTTTTGCTCCACGCCACTCATGAGCTACCCTGATTGAGGCCAAGCTTATCCATTTCCCCTACAATATTGTTAAGACTTACTATCTTTCTTTTACAATTTTCTTTCTTTAGATTTTTTACGGATCTAATCTATCTAGTGTAACTTGAATTTGAATTCACATTTAGGATTAATTTTATTAAAATTTCCATTTAATTAGTATATTAGGTGTAAAACTTAGCTATGTATTAATCAAAGTAGTAGTGGTAGTATTGCTTCATATTTGAAAAAATATCATTTAATTAGTATATTAGGTGTAAAACTTAGCTATGTATTAATCAAAGTAGTAGCTAGTGGTAGTATTGCTTCATATTTGAAAAAATAAGCTTAATTCATTTGTTGTGTTTATATCCTATATTTTTTAGGATTGTTGTATTCTTGTTTTGCACTGCTTCAGTGTCAGTATCTCATATCCATGCTACGTAGATATCTTTTTAAAAGGTGATGTTGCAACGAAAGGAGTAGCTAACTAGGTGGCTCAAGATTACAAAAGATTCAAACTGAAATTTATTACTCCCTCCTTTCGGTGAAAACATGTCACTTTACTATTCACGTACGTTTTTTAGGGGATAAAAACTATATAAAATATTTAGTTTTTTAATATTTTTTTTAACAATTTCGTAGTAAATACGGAGTACTGCATATTAAAAATATTTATGAGAAAATTTGAGGTTAATAAGCTCTAACTAGTACAATCTCCGCGCCATGGCGCGATATTTTTATAAATAATATTTAGATATAGATAAATCATAGACATTAGATTTAATTTAATATTTTTAACTAAACCCATTGATTAGTAAATGTGTTAAAAATAATAGAAAAAAATACACTTGGGTTATAGAGATAAAGAGAAAAATAAATAATAAATAGTGAAAGATAAAAGTTTTGAATTAATCCCATTGGTTAAAAAAAGTAACATCAAATAATATTGGGTAATTAATATTAGAATATTTTTCAAAAAAAATAATATTAGAAAATATAGTTACCATAATAAAATGATATTATGTAAATAATATTTCCACAAATAACTTTGAACATGAAGAGGACATGTGACATAAATTAATATTGTATAGTATATAGATATAGATAGTTAGTAAATGAATTTGAGTTAAGCCCAATAGTTATATTAGATTGAATTCAATGTTTTGAATTAAGTCCAATAGTTAGTAAGATTAAAGAAAAAAAAAGAATTATAAGAAAAAGAAGAAAAAAGGAGAATTAAAAAAAAAGGATTAAAGAGAAAAAAAATTATAATTGGTCAAAACCCCTAAAATCTCTCTAATGTTGACACCTCAGCATAAACTCTTCTAAATTAAGAGTTTATATAGATATAGATTTTTTTAAAATAATTTTTAATTTCAACTAAATTATAAACTAGCACAGTTTCTGCACCATGGTGTAGTTTTTTTAAAAAAAATTCTAAACATTATACAAATTACTTATTATAAAAATAAAATAATATGTTAACAAAAATTGGCATAAAATTAGAAAGATTATCGAGTTGATAAATTAATAAGTAAATAAATAAATCTTAAATGAAAGTGGTTATGACACCTAAGCAAAATGTTTCTTAGATATAGATATAGATCGATAGATAGATAAATAGTTAAAAATGTGTGAAATTTTAATAGTTTATTGTTTATGTAAATTAAGTTGATTGGTTGAAGATCTTAAAATTAAGGTAATTGTGACACCTAAGCAAAAAACTTCTTATTTAATACGGAGTAGTTTGATATAGTTATATACTATATATAGGTATAGATTATATATGAAATGAATTTTCTTTTTTGATTAGGTAAACATTCGACTTCAGACAGGCCTGAAGCTCAAGAGGTCGACGAATCGGCAGACGGATTACCCGTCAACATACACATATAAAACACACAAAAAACACAGATGTAAGAAACAACCTAAGAACCCATATAAGCCGACAACCAGCAGATGAGTCGAAGAAGATCCAAGGCGAGCTACGAATGCCGAGAACATGGGAGAGTGCGATGACTCACACGGCGTCTCGACGGCGAGAAGGCGGAGAACAGTAACCCACCACAGAAAAAGGCAAACCCTGCGGAAGTGCGGATCACCGATGTTGACGATAGATCTTCGAAGATTACAAACACAACCACGATACTTTCGACCATGAGTTAATTGATTATATGAAATGAATGTTTGATAATGAGTTAATTGATTATAAAATGTAGAATAGGTTGAGAAATTTAAAATCGTTTTAAAAGTTACTCTAGGCAAATACAGAAATTAAATGTGGGCTTCCGAGTCCAAGGTTTAATAACACGAATCACAGAAAAAGAAACATGAATAAAAGAAATAATGTGATTAAATCAGTTGTGTTTAGGGTAGGCAATAAACGTATAATTAGCAATAAATGGCGTAATTGTAGCGTGATTTTCGGTAATAAATTACGGAATGATCACTTCATCACATTCACATAGTTTCCTTTCCTTTTCCTTTCATTTGACATTATAACCTTTTGGAAGAAGCTTCTTCCACACTATGGATTAGATATTTTTGGGAAGAAGCTCCATAGCTACTTTCATCACTTGTGCAGTGCCATCAAATTCAGTGCAATCAATTAATCTGTCGGTGTTTCCGAACAAATTCCTTCTTTTTTTTTTCTAAAAAAAAAAGTTTTTAGTTTGTGTTTTTATTTTTATAAAAAATCAAAATAGTTTTAAATTATTTATAAATGAAATCTATTTTTTTAATGCTAATAACTAGAGTTGAAAAATAAAATTTATTTTTTATATTCAGTTTAAGTGTTGCTATGGTTTTTTTTTCCTTCTGAGAACGCAATAACCTCAAAATAGCCTTTTTTTTAATCTATTGGTTAACATACGTAGAAATTTAAAAAAAAAAAAATTTATGAATTCATTATCAATTATACTTGAAATTTTTTTATTCATTTACTAATAAATTGTAAAGTTGTTGGAAATAATTGTGGAAATAAATATTAGCCCCAAATCGTAAGACAACAAGTTGTAGGCACTTTAACACTCAAGTTGAGGTCTATTTCTTTTATTGCTTTCCCAACTTGTCTTAAATTTAGTTTGAGATCCATTTTACAAAATAAAAAAATTGTATCTATTGTACACGAGTTGAAAATAGATGGTTCTTTAGAAAATAAATTTACTTCCTTTAATTTAAAAATAGATGGTTGTTTAGAAAAATAAATTTTGATTAATAATAGATCATATTTTTAGATTTTTTAGGTAGTAGATTATTTTAATTTGTATTAATTCATGTGTGATTGACATTTTAAAATGTTTTAATTGGTTAAATGTATAAGTAAGCATTTAAAATAAATTATGAAATTCATGAGATTCGTAAATGAGTAAAAGGATTTTTTTAAACTCGTTTAATAAAAACAAATCATATGTTTTTAGGGATGGAAATAACCCGCGGGTATCCAATCCACTCACTCCACCCGTATTAATTTTAATTTGTATTAATTCACGTGGGATTAACATTTTAAAATGTTTTAATTGGTTAAATCATAAATGTATAAATAAGCATTTTAAAAAATAAAAATTATGAAATTCATGAGATTCGTAAATGAGTGAAAGGTTTTATTTTAAACTCGTTTAATAAAAACAAATCATATGTTTTAGACCAAAGAGAGTATTTTATTTATATAATTATTGAATCAAATATAAAATAAACAATTAAAAAATAAAAAATCAGATTTAGGAGGCCTATCATTGTCTCGATTGTGTCGGTGGAGGAAAAAAGACGACCCTGTAAATCTCGCACTCACTCTCTACTCCCGACTCAGTCTAAAAAGCCGAAAATCTCGCTCACTCTCTCCCGAAATCCCAATCGGTTTCTGGGTTTGATTCCTGGGCTAGTTCTCTCAATTGGGTTTTCCAGGTTTCGCAAAGGGTTCCCCAATCAGTGAGATAAAACAGATCAACAATGGATAGGTTTGAGAAAGATAAGAAGAGGGACAACCCATCTCCTTCAATGCTAGCCGGGTTCGGATCTTGGATCTCCAGCGTCTTGGTGGATCCAAGGCAGATCCTTGCTGGGTTTCTCACTTTCACCATGTTTGCTATGCTTGCTCATATGATCAAAAGAGAACACTTTGATTCTAAAGTATATATATCTCTATCTCCCATTTTCTCTTTATTCATTTCTGTTCTTTGCTTAATTTCCCCTTTTACTAATCTCAAGCATCTTGATGGATTCATCCATTTCGCCCTATTAGTTTATTGATTGATTCCAAGCCGCCCCATTTTTATTTTGATGTAATTTTTTATTGATCTTGTTGGATTTACTAATAGTGTGTAGTTTTAGATTGATTTTCAATGTATATATGCATAAAAGTATATGCTTCTATGTGAGTTGAGATTTGAGCCTGTGGTTGGAATGTCGGCAGATTTGAACATGTTCAATTGGCTTTATTTTGTGTGAATTTTTCACTTTTAGGCTGTTTCTCTGCAAAATGTGCAATTGGCCTTTATGATTATTGTACAGTTGGTCCTGTAAAGAGTTTTAGTGGTTTGATCTGTCATAGTTATTTGATAATTTATTTATTTTGTGTGAATTTTCTCAGGTTCAGATACCGCAACACGTCCGTGAGGATTATAGAGTTTCGTTCGGCACTGATGGGCTATGGCAAGAGGATGGCCCAGAGCTAAAACCTTGCTGGACAAAGCCAACTTCTGGTGAGCTCTTCTATCTTCTCTTTGAGCAATTTGTGTGTGAATCTGAGTTCTTCTAATGCGTTAAAGAGCTTATATTTACCCAATTCATGACCTATGTTTTTCCTGATTGACAGAAGAGGCAACACTGTCAGATGGATATGTCACTTTCTCGCTTACAGATGGTCCAGAGTACCATATCTCACAGGTATTTGTCGCTCCCTTTGTTTGATCTGATCTGTGGTGTTGTTGCTTCAGATTTTTCTCAGCAAGAGAAACTAGTTTTATATGTTCTGTATGGATTTTTTGGCTTGAATTTTGTCAGTGTGAGGCCTATGATCAAATATGTTAAATGAGATGCTGCTTTATGTAAGTAGATTTGCAGCTTCCTAACTGCATAATCTTACTGATGTGGAAACTGCTAACTTGCTAAGCAAATGTAAATTAAATGTGTGAAGCAATGGATCTCCATTGATGATTTGTCTAATTGCTGTCAGAGGTCCATTTTGTATGCAGAAAATGCGCTGAAATCTTTATTTATCTAATTGATTTTACAGCTTATGAAACTTTTTATTGACAGATTACTGATGCTGTTGTGGTGGCTAAAAATCTTGGAGCAACTCTTGTACTTCCTGACATCCGGGGAAGCATGCTGGGTGATAAGAGGTGATTTCTCATGCTTCGGAAAAGGACTCGTTTTCTTCTATCTTTGATATGTTGTCTTCAGTCAATATGTACTAGTAGCTTATGTATCAGTCTTTTGCTAGTACCACGTAAGAAGAGGTGTTATATTGCTTTGAGGATCTCAGTAATTGGCTGCAGTGTTGATTGTTTGTCCATACACGGACACATTTAAAAAACTTCAAGATGTTAAGAAATCACCAACTACAACTTTTAACGTTTTGATATTGTTAGTTCTCGATGCATTTTACATAAGATAGACTCTGTAACTGTTAAAAAATGCAGGAACTTTGAAGAAGTGTATGATGTTGACAAATTTGTGGGAAGCTTGGAAGGAGTAGTGAGAGTGGTGAAAGAAACACCCTCTGGGATCTCAGTGAAGAACCTTGCAGTTGCAAAGGTCCCAAATCGTGTCACAGAGAACGACATTGCTGTTCATGTTGAACCCGTCTACAGAAGCAAAGGCAACATCAGGCTTGCAACCTACTTCCCTTCAGTGAACATGAAGAAGAAAGATGAAAAGAGCGAGAGTGATTCCGTGTCATGCTTAGCAATGTTTGGATCACTGGAATTGCAACCAGAAGTGCGCGAAGTTGTGGATTTGATGGTTGAGAGGTTGAGAACTTTGAGCCGTGGCTCAGATGGGCGCTTTGTGGCTGTAGACCTTAGAGTTGACATGCTACAGAAGAAGAGTTGCAAAGAGAAGGGCGAAGATGGGCACAAGAGCTGTTATAATGCAAAGGAAGTCGCAAAGTTTTTGAGCAAACTCGGATTTGACAAGGATACCACAATCTACTTGACACAATCAAGATGGGATAAGAGCCTTGAGCCACTGAAGGAGTTCTTCCCAAAAACCTATACTAAGGTACTGTCAATTTTCATTCGTCTCTACTTCGCCTTCCTCATTTGTCTATACAGCAAAATAGATATATGATCACTGTGCACTTCCTTTCACAGAAATCACACTATTTGACTAAATTTATTCAACTTAATAATTTGGGAGACATTTCATTTTTATTTTGAAAAAACAAACTAAAACCGATAAACAGTAGGAAAAGCAGCTACAACCTCCTTAACAGTAAGCTCCTTTTCGTCAATCAGCGCAATGCGGCAAACGAACTCATCTTATTATCCTCCCGTTGCTAATCAATTTTGGTTAGTTCTCATTTCATTGAGACCCTGCAATGCTAAACTGCCCATTATGGCTCTTACTGCATTACAATAGAAATAGTATCTCAATCTCTGAAAATTGTTGCAGGAGGCAATCATCCCAGTAGAAAAGAAGGAGAAATTCCTCAACACGGAAACGCCTACACTTGAAGAGGTTATCGACTTCTACATTGCCTCAGAAAGCGATGTCTTTGTTCCAGCGATTTCAGGACTGTTCTATGCAAACGTGGCCGGCAAGAGGATTGCTTCTGGAAGGACGGAGATACTCGTCCCTGCTAAGATCTCTGGCTCATCTGCTTCCGCAAGTGATTATCTCTCCCATTATGTTACTGAGAGGAACCACTTGGCCTACTCCTGCTTTTGCTAGTTTTTTCGCTGCGAAGACAAACTTCTCTATAGGTTTTGGAATGAATAATCTCACCTCAGAAAAAAAGATGTTTGCTTGTAATGCCATTTAAGGAGATGTTCCTCCATGTTTGATTAGTTGTGTTTAAGGATACTGGTTCTGGTTCTTCATTCTGAAGCCTTGGTAGCTATAGGCGAATTCGGCCTTTTGTTTGTGCTGTTCCTGAAATATAGGAATTGTGAAATGTCAATACCCTTTGTTGGAAACATCTTCAAGAACAACTTATGTTTGTCATTTGTTTTCATTGTAAGAGACTTTTGATATTTGAATAGAAATCAGAAACGTATTGCAACATTTGTTTATATAGCTTTCTTTGTTGCCATTGTATTTGTTGGTGTACAAACTCAAAAACAGTGCACTTTCTGTAAGCCGATAATATTTCAGCAATCGGCATTTAAATTTTAGTAAATAAAATAAATACTCTGTATGCTACTTTTCAAAGTAGTTTTGTTTGGTATCAAGTATGAAATCACTTTTATACTCGATTCAAATTGAGTTTTGACTCGAACTCAGTTTGACTTTATCTCAAATAGCTCGAATTGTGTGTTTACTAAGTCATAAAAAATTATGGCTGCTTTACGAGTTGAGTAGCTCGAGTCAGTTAAAAAAAAAACTCAGCTCAGACTCATTTATTTCATTAAACAAGTCGAATGTGAATACATTTTAAGCTCAAGTTCAAATATAATCTCGATTCATTTTGTATCTAAATGAGCTAAACATGACTAACTAATGATTTACTCATTCGCCTCAAATTATAACTCCAAATACCCTCAGATCTAAAATAATGGTATCTTGGGTGAATAAATTCATCAACTATCATTGATCTTTTAGATTTTCTAGGTAGTATATTGTAGTACTCCGTACTCCCTCCGTTCGACAAAACATATCATTTTAGCTTTTTTTCACAAGTTTTAAGACAATTAACAAATGTACTAATTTACCCTCAATTATTACCCTCATTTTCTACTTTATCGGAAACTACAACTAACAAATCACCAATCATATCAAGGGCATTTTTGTAAAGTGAAGTACAAAATACCTACAATGACAAGTTTTTTTAACAAAAATAACACCCTAAAATGACATGTTTTGCCGAACGGAAGGAGTAATAATTTGCATTTATTTTTGTGTAATCTTTTGATTGATTAAAATGGGGATTGTTAAATACACCCGTAATTTTTATTGGATACACCGCTAATGGGTCCGCAACTTGTTGATGACCCATTAGCGAGGTCCACCCACGTTAAAAAAAAAAGCACCATTAGCAGGTCCACAAGTTGTTGCGGACCTATTAGTAGTGTATCCAATAAAAATTATCGGTGTATTTAGCTTTTCCCGTTAAAATGTGGGATGCATGAGAATTTTAACTTGGTGATTTAAGTCAACCAAACAAGCCCTTAAAGGAACACAAAAAATGCGGGCTAGGCCCAATTAATTAATGGGCTTAGTGTAGCCATCTCAGAACCGTTGGATTCGCCCAACGATCCAACGGCTCACAAAGAA
Source organism: Persicaria maculosa (assembly GCA_963922045.1). Lineage (NCBI taxonomy): Eukaryota > Viridiplantae > Streptophyta > Magnoliopsida > Caryophyllales > Polygonaceae > Persicaria > Persicaria maculosa. The sequence goes on from OY998257.1 coordinate 9,381,798, forward strand.
ACCCTAACACTAAATGAAAACCCCTTATAACCCTAGCAATCACCCTCCTCTTGCTGCCAGACAATAAGCAGATCGTCTCCTACATACCCCTTCCCTAATCTTGAAGATCTCCCACCATCGCCGCCGCTACCAGGTCTTACTCACTCTCCCGTTCCTCCGTTGATTTCAATTGATTTATCTGATTGATAGTTTTTCCTCTGCGTACCTGTTTTGCGCTGATAATGAATGAATTCGTATGTATGCATCTATGGAGATTGATTCTTTCTTTCCTGTTCTTCTTTCTGTGAAATGGTCGCTTCGCTGTCAAATTGGGCATTCCTGTTCTGAGTATGAGTAGAAATTTCGTAATGTTGTGTCCTTGCTTCTGAAATTAGTCAATTATCTGAAACATTAGAGTTGAGATTTTGTAATGCTGTGTTAGCAATGGGAGATTACTGAGATTAGTCACCTGTTAATTTCTTGTTTTTTTTTTGGTTCTGGAATTAGTCATCTATGTGTTGAATCTTCTGTTCATTTTAGTACACTTGGATGATTCTGTGGTTTGATTTTTGGGGAAATGGGCTGTTTGAATCTAACAGAGATGGGTGAGGAAGCTACCAAAGTTGTTGTTCCGGAGTCGGTTTTGAAGAAGCAAAAGAGGGAGGAGGAATGGGCCCTGGCAAAGAAGCAGGAGCTTGACGCCCAAAAGAAGAAGAACTCTGCAAACAGGAAGGTTATTTGCAGCAGAGCTAAGCAGTATGCACTGGAGTACGCTGCACAGGTATTGATTGAGCTTCGCGCGTGTGATGATTTATGTCTCTTCTTGATTGGATTTTTGATATCTGAAATTTTGAATATGCAGGAGAAGGAGTTGATTGACTTGAAACGACAAGCCAAGCTCAAGGGAGGGTTCTATGTTGAGCCAGAAGCTAAGCTTCTTTTCATTGTCCGGATCCGTGGGTTGGTGCTGCTTGTTTCGTGTTCAGCTTCTTGCTTTAGTTTGTTTGTGTTGTTTTTAGTTGTGATTGATTTGTTTTTCTTGTTGTCAGTATTAACCGCATGCACCCGAACACAAGGAAGATCTTGCAGCTTTTGAGGTTGAGACAGGTATTTTGTCATTGAGGATTTGCTGTTTTGTGCCTGGCTGTGCTTTTTGATGATTTGATTTGTGCATTATTTGTGGTGATTGAATCTTCTGTTACAATGCACAGATCTTCAATGGTGTCTTCCTCAAGGTGAACAAGGCAACTTTGAACATGTTGCACAAGGTTGAACCATATGTGACCTATGGGTAAGCGGTTGGCATGTGCGATATTTTCCCATTTGTTACAGTTTTTCATTCAGCAAATCATGTCTTGACTTTGGTTATTACTGCAAATTTAGTTACCCCAACTTGAAGACCGTGAAGGAGCTTATCTACAAGAGGGGCTATGGAAAGGTTAACAAGCAGAGAATTGCCTTGACCGACAACTCGGTCATTGAACAGGTTTGTAGGATCTTATAACCGTGTTCGGTTGAAATGGCATTAGCATATGATATGCTAAAGAGTTTAATGCCATGAACTGTATTTGTGATAATGCAGACCCTTGGAAAGTACGGCATTATCTGCATTGAGGATCTCATTCACGAGATCCTGACCGTGGGACCCCACTTCAAGCAGGCCAACAACTTCCTTTGGCCGTTTAAGCTCAGCGCACCCTTGGGCGGTCTGGAGAAGAAGAGGAACCACTACGTTGAAGGTGGTGATGCTGGAAACCGTGAGGGCTACATCAACGAGCTCATTAGGAGAATGAACTAGATTGGTTCTTGAGGTTGTTTTCACTAGACTTGAAACAAGTTCTTGATTTTGTCGTTTTCGCAAGACCGAGTTGAAGTTTTTGCTTAGCATTTCTAATTTTGCCAACAAAGTATATTGGATCTTTGTGTTACTGGGTGCTTGGAAATTTCAGGCTTCAACATATGTTCAATTATAATTTGCTCTCGCATCGTAATTATTTTTTCAGTTTTATGCATTTTGTCAAGGCTTTCATAAGAAATATCAGGAATTCAGGATACTTATTTCTTCTATTCATGTTATACAGAAATTTGTCAGTCTATGACGAAATTAAATTGTTTTTTCAGTTCATTCATGAAATTAACATTGATGTTTCCTTGGAAATTTCTCTTAAATTGAACAGATTAGTTTTTTTTTATTTATAACTGGAAATCAAATCAGTTAACCAAAGAACAATAACTAGACTGAACATTCATTGTGGTTTTTACAATATACTGCTTAGATTTTGCTAAACATCTCGAGCTCGGCTTGAAAAAGCTCGAGTCGAGCTCGTTCACTTACCTAAACAAGCCAAGCTTGAACAAGATTTTAAAGTTTGGCTCGTTCGATTTAAGCTCGAATTTTATGAGATTTCTAAAATTTCCTTTAAATTAATATGTTATGATCAAGTAGAACTGCTTAAAGCTCGGCTCGAGCTCATTCATTTCCTAAACAAGCCAAGCTTGAACAAAAAAATAAGCTCGTATGAAAATTGGGCTCGGCTCGGCTCGAGCTCGTTTGCTCGAGCATTCATTTCCTAAACAAGCCAAACTTGAACAAAAAAATAAGCTCGTATGAAAATTGGGCTCGGCTCGGCTCGAGCTCGTTTAACAAACGAACGAAGTTTGAACATGCCAGGCTCGGCTCGTTCGGCTGGAATAACACCCCTACAAAAAACAGGTCTGCTCGAAAATTACTTGTCTATCTCGAGTGTTACGATTGACAGGTCGAAACTCTGGAGTGAAAAAAAATCTTCATTAAGCAAACACAAGATGATCTTTAATGGGAAGGTAATTTAGCAAATGGTTTGTAGAGTTATAGATGCACAATCTAAGATTCAAAGGTAATTGGGTTGTGAGCTTCAATGTCGACATGTTGAATCCCAGGAACGATCTTCTTTATCTCGTTTTCAAGCCTATCAACCTCACTTCCTAAAGCGGTTACGATTTCCTCACCTGCCACAACAAATACGTCTACATCTCAGTCGAAATCAAACTATATTTTCTCATTTCTCAACTCAGGACGACTAAAGAAACTGCACAGAACTAGAGTATGAGATAGGCTGTTAGCATACCGTAGCTTGACATAACCATCAAGAGAGCACCATTGTCTTGTTTCTCCGCAGCCTTTCGAAACTGCACAAAACGCAAAAGACAAGTTGTTACCTTGCGTTTGATTTGGGTGCACTTTTCATGGACATTACTGGAAATAGGAGGGTGGGAGACCATGGAAAATGAGATGAAAATGACACAAATATTAGCAATTACCTGTCTTGCCCAAGCTTTGGAGCCAGCCCTATTTATGTAGTTTTGAACGAGCACTTCACCGTTGAAATCTATGTTCACAGTTCACACAATACAGATGTATAAATTAGATGAAGTTATTGGACCTTTACAATAAATAGTAGAGAGGTAAGGAGAACATCCCATTTGGAGATCACTGAAAGTGCCAATGCAGACACATATTTACCAATCACCAGCATAAGCTTATATAAACAAGGAAAAATACCTATTTCTGCCTTGAATCTAAAAAAGCCAGGCCCAATCACCTCACTCTTGCAATCATACAGAGAATCTACAACCTGTCAAAAAAGCAATCAGAGGTTTTAGATAAGTAAATTGAGGGGAGTCATATGAGGTAGAATAGAAGATGCAATCAACACGTTACATACTGGGTCATTCTTCAAAAAATGCATAACCTTCTGCATATCCTGATCATCAATTGCTCTACCGATCAAAGCATGGCGATTTCTTTGAATCAGAAATATGGCAACCTAGAACAGCAAGAGAAGGGAAATCATATCAAATAAACCAATTCATACCCTATCTGGATAGCAGTATGATGAAGCTACATGCAATCAAACAAGCATATGGATAAATAGTTTACATTTTTTCAAGAAAAAAAAAAGATGTATACATGCTAGTAAGATAATGGCAGTATGAGCAAAATCTTCATTAATACTTCGTATCTGCTTCAACTTTAGTCATATGAGGTATATAGATATCCATATATCCTTGTATATTAATTCAATCCACTATGCTTTAAATTGCTACATTTTGGACAAACATCCGCAAACCTGTTGAGCATGGGGAAATCTTGTGTATTAAACTTTTTTCAGCACCATCACAAGTATTCTTTCTAATATAATTGCTAAACAGATGTTTCGTTGACTAAAACATATTGGGTGGCAAGATCCTTGTCATCAACAAATATTTCACTTTTTTTTGGTGGGATCGACAAATTTTCATAAACTAGGCAGTACAGAGGTAAACTGCACTATGCAATCTATTGACTATAAGCAGTAAAGATCCATCTTACACAGCTGAAGACTTTCCCTATACCTTCAACCCACAGTAAGTTCATTTCATCATTCCTCAATCCTGATTGGAACCCAAACATCTTCAAATTCTATGAGCAAACTTCAAATTCTATGTTATAACAAGTATTGATGCAGCAATACTAACAATGAATCAGTAACAACAGAACACCATTGCTGGCTGTAAAGTAAAAGTTGTTTATAATAGTGTGTTCATTTGATGTGATGGTACATTGTTCATTTACCTACCAAATGGCCACTGAATTTAGGTTATCCATCAACAAGTGTAAATTCCTTGCATTTACATTTTGTGTAACGTCCCTGGTTGAGATTAGGAGATTGAAAGGGACAAAAGAGAGATTAGGGGAGAATTAAGGGAAGAAAGATGAGTTTAGGGATGGAGGAAGGAGGAGAAAAGGTATTGTAAAGAGAGGTTAAGGGAGAGAGAATAAGAGGGATAAGGAGAAAAGAGTACTTTGTATTCCATTATTCAATTGATGATTATTACAAGGTCTTAGGGTATATTTATACCCTACTAATATACATGGGGTCATTACACTTTGAAGGTTTAAAATATCCATGGGTGGGGAATGATAACATAAGTCTATTATTTCACACCCCTTTTATTTTAAAATACTTGAATTATTGACTGCCCGTGTATACTCCAAAGCCACCATAAAACAACTAAACAAGTCAAATCCTTTTTTTTTATCCGAACTAAACAAGTCAAATCTAATGGACACTATATATGTATTATTGTCATGAACTCATTATTGATGGATTTGATGCTATATAAAATTTTTATAATCAAAACAGAAATTAAACGGTTCTCTTGAAATGTATTGAGTACCATTCCAAGAAGGTTGCCAACAACAATAGAGCCAATGGCATCATATATAGCATTCCCTGTGACATTCACAGCAACCAAGGATGCAGCAGCAATTGCAAGACCACTGACTGCAGCAAAATCCTGTAAACTTTTGACATCACCAAATAAAAAAGGCATTCAAATTGTAGAAAACAACTTTACTAAAAAAACATGAAAAAACTAGAACATGCTTTTGTATCATGTATTTTGCATGTTATTTTACTGCTCTTCATAAAAACGCAAAAATGGCAAAGAAGCTGAAAGTAGCAGTGAAGTTCAAATGGGGCCAGTGGCCACCATGTAGACAATTAATCATGTACATTCATCAGGATTTGTGAAAGAGATGTACTAGCCTTCTAGGCAAGTAATCCAATACTCTATATCTATGCCAAAGAAGGCTTTTTCACTTCTTCATCTTTGAGTACATGGAACATTTGACGAACTTTAGATGAGGATGTTAAAATAGAATGCATAATCAACAACCTAAAATTCCCAACCGGGTTTACAACTTTATTAACAAACAAGAACTCCTTACAACGGGCCAAGATAACAAAGCAATTATTGGTTAAGGGGAAAATTATACAAACTTTAGGATTGATTGGGCCTAATAGCATGAACTTGCAAAATTCCACAAAAAAAAAATCAGTAACTTTTAAGTTGGTTGCACCCCAGCAACAGTAAATGGACCACACTCCATCAGCATTGCACCACCAAGAGTGACCAAGCCAAAAGTTTGTGATTTTTTGTGTGTGGATTTCATAGGTTGGTGCCACTGAGCCTAATGTCCGTATATTTTACAGAATTATCCCCCCTATGGCACATAAACTGGGCCTAAAAATTGCAACAGTGAATTTACAAAGCACTATGAAAATCATGCTAGATTATGACATATCCTGTATCTACCTAGAGTGCTAGCCAGGAACAATGATCAGAAGAGAACTTGCCTCTGTCATTACTGCAACTGCAGTAGGGTCATGCCCACGCCATATATAGTCTCTCAGTTTCATCCCCTCAGATGCTGCACCTTTCTTTACAGCATTTATAGCAACAAAAAGAGAGGCACCTGGGTAAAAAATAACAATATGACCAATATTGAAGCACTAATAGGACTGTTCAAGATTTAATAATATGGTTCCTACTTTCAATGACAAATGAGCCGCCAATCACAAGAGCTGCATATTCAACGTGTTCTGGGTGCTGAAAAGGGATACTTTAGGAGTTAACAAATCAAATAGCAGTGACCACAAAATTTGAATCTCACTGAAACAGGATAAGCAGATTACCTGTGCAGTCCACAAGTTTTGAACTCCATGAACTATTGTGGCGCCCGAACCAAGACAGAAGATACCAACAGCAGATATAAGAGACCAGACAAATCTCTCTTTAGAGTAACCATAACTACATTTCAGAAAGCAAACTCATTTATCTGGAAAATAACACGTTCCAGCTAATGACAAATTGACAACTATGCTTAAGATCATTTATCTTATTTGCCTCAATAAAGGTCTAACATGTAGGGTAGAAATTAGTCTAAAAGCACTAGTTGCAGCATAGTGCATGGCAGATAAAATGTTAAAAACTTAAAATGCTACAGAAAACTCACGGGTGAATAGCATCTGGTGCACGTCTTGAGCTACTCAGACCATAAGCAAGAAGCACCTAAGTTATGAATATGAATTAGTTTCTCTGCATTCAGTAATGAATAAGCAAGTCATTATAAACCAAAAAACTGGCAGTTTTTACTAGCAGAAAAAGGCCATAGTCTCAATACAAACCTGATTTGCAAAGTCTGCAACTGAGTGCACTACTTCAGCCATCATAACGTGACTGGAAGTTGCGAACCATACTCCAAACTTGAGAGAGAAGACAAGAAAATTGCACCAAAGTGCAGTCCTAACAGCTCGGCGACTGCATTAACTCAACCAATCAGGAAAGAGTAAAGCATAAAACTCAAGAGCCTCAATAGGAGTGACTATTCCATATTCAAAACTTCACACATCCCAGACCCCATGCTTTAGTTCAACCCAAACCCTAAGGTCTAGTTATTGACCGAGGAATTTGTCACTTCACTACAACTTACATAATATTCACATACATTTCTGTGGTTTGAGCAAAATCATGTAAACTGAGATTTAATTTCTAGCTAACATATAACAGATGCATTCATAACTAAAAATAGGGACATTACACACATTTCACAATTTGCAAGAGAACAGAAGCTAGCGGCTTTATTAAAGCTCAAATTACATATACCTGTGCTCATCATTCACTGCGATCCTCACTCCTTCCTCTCGAGTTGAAAAATCTGCAAACAAAGAGGGAAAACAAAATTCACGGATTTCAAATTCATGAAAACGGAAGAAAGAAGAAGAGGAAAAAGGAGAGGCATACTTCGCCGGTAGAAATACTGATGGGAGGCGAAGTCCACTGGACTGTAACGGTGGCCAAAGGAATTGACCTTGGTGACGTAATGCAGCAGCGAGATCGATCTTCTGACCGCTGAAGGTGGAGAAACCGAACGATCGGGAGGATGAGAGTGAAAGTTATCAAGTGAGGGATGATGAAATTGGGGGAGGGAGTAATCGTGATAGCGATGGGGATGGGGATGGAGAAGAGGGAGGAATCGTGAAACTCGCAAGACAAAATTGCGAGGATTTCCGAGTGCACCCCTATGAAATTGCATACTAACACCCCACTTTCACCTCCCTTCGTCGTCGTTTTCTCGTTGTTCTCTGTCAGCAATACTCATCGCATTTCATGGCGGACGAGGAAACCTAACAGAGAGAGGGGAGGAGGAGGATAAACGTTTTTTTTTCCCTTTTTTTTTATAAAAAAAGAGAGGAGGTTAGGAAAGCGTTGGAAGGGCCGGCCCTGGCTATAGGCTGAATAGTCTTGGGCCTAGGGCCCATAATATGAAGGGCCCAATTTAAAAACGCCCACACATATATATGTATATATTTATAAAAAGGCAAAATTGCAGAAAACCACCCTTTAAAAGTTTAAATAGGGTGTTTTGCGAAAAACCACCCCTTAAAATGAAAATTGCAGAAAACCACCCGTTAAAATGGTTTTCTTTGCAAAGTCACACCCATCACCCAATTTTCGTTAATTAAATGTTAAAGTGTGTGGAAATTCAATTATACCCCTTATTTTTATTATTAGTTTACTCAATTCAATTGGTATTAGTTGATATTTAACTTTTTGACGTTTTTTCAAAAGCAAAAAACACTATAAAATATCAAAAAAATATTTTTTTTTTAAAAATAATTTCATACTTACAAAAAAACCCTATAAAAAATTGATGTGTAATTTATGTTTTATACATATAAATAATGTAATACTAGGGCTACTTGAAGAAAATAAATATTTTTAAAAAATAATGTTTCATATAGTTTTTATTATTCTAAAAATGTATGTGGAATAGTGAACATATTTTTAGAATAATAAAAACTATATGAAATATCATTTTTTAAAATTTTATTTTCTTCAAGTACCCCTTTAGTAATATACACTTTTTAAAATATATAAAACATCAATTATATCTATTTTTATAGTGTTTTTACTAATAAGTGTGAAATTATATATAAAATATGATATTTTATATAAAAAAAATTACTTTTGAAAAAACATGTTAAAAAGGTAAAAATTAATTAATACCGATTGGATAAAGTAAAATAATAATGAAAACAATAGATATAATTTATTTTTCACGCACTTTAATATTCAATTAACGGAAATTTGGCGATGGGTGTGACTTTGCAAAGAAAACGGTTTTAAAGGGTGGTTTTCTGTAATTTTTGTTTTAAGGGGTGGTTTCACGCAAAACACCCTATTTAAAGGGTGGTTTTCTGCAATTTACCCTTATAAAAAAAACCCACGTAATTGCTTTTTTTTTGGAAACAAATAGAAATATTGTAGTGTTTTTCAAGATCTAGGATTGAAATAGAAATGGAATGGAGGCCCACATGCAAATATCATTAAAAAGGAAGCCCACATACTTGGCTAAAAGGCCCTGGTTTTGAATAACAGATTGAAATCAAATGTTAAAATGGTGCTTTTCAAGTTTTAGGGTTGAAATTTCAATAAAAGAAGAAGAAAAAAATCAAAATTACTAGTTCACCATACTATATGTAGTCTTCTCTTTGCTAAACGATAATCATTCTGTAATCTCTTCTATCTCTCTTTGTTTTTGGTGTGGATAGAATAACTGTTAAAATTGTTAGTTATCTTAAAATCAAAATCACCCAACAACCCCAACTCTCCTCTCTTGCCTCTTGGTGTTTGCAGTCATACGATAATCAATAGATGAAATCCAATTGGTTTGATCAAGTTCTTAAATTTATTTTCAGTAAGAATATTACATATATATATATGTGATTTGATGTTTATTTGAATAATTATATTTTGTTTGAATGAATTTTCAGTGTTTTGTTCGTTAAAAACGCAACTATATTTTTCGATAAAGGGCTCCAATTTTCTCACATCGCTTTAGGCCCCAAATTTCTCAGGGTCGGCCCTACGTTGGAAGCTTTGTTTAATTACATACTCCGTACGTCATAAATGAAAACAAACATTAAAATCAAGAAAAAAGTGATGACAATAACCAAATTCAATGAGGATGACAAAATCGCAACATAATCAAAACATTACAAACGACAGAAGGAGTCACCCTCTCCAAAGATAGCGACATTAGAGAGGAAATCAAAACAGAATTTGACAGACGATTAAAAAAAATAGAATCGACCCCAACCTCCATCCATATCCCTTTTTGAACATATTACTAACGAAGCTACCAACTTTGATAACGAATGGATCACTAAACAAGTGACTAACACTGAAATAAAATTAGTCATCTTTAATATGGCTAACGATAAATACCCCGGACCCGACGACTTTTCGGTTGGTTTTTATTAAAAAAAATATTGGCATATTATGGGACCTTCTATCACCAAAGCTGTCACAAGCTTCTTCCTTATGGGAAAATCCTTAAAGAAATAAATCACATGTTCATCACACTCATCCATAAACGAGACAAATCCACGACCACAAATCATTACAGACCTAATTAGTCTATGCTCGACCATTTACAAGTTAATCTCCAAGGTCTTAGCCGACAGGCTTAAGAAATTCATACCAATATTAATCCACCCACTTCAAAGTACATTCACGTCAGATCACTCAATCCAAGACAACATTATCATTTTTCATGAGATCTTTCACTCCTTTAAAAAAAAGAAAGGAGCTACTGGAAGGATGGCAGTCAAATTCGATATGGAAGAAGCTTTTGATATATAGGCCATCCATTGGCATGTTCAAAGAGCCCAATGGAACAACGCCCCCAAATTTATTAGGGCCCCATTTTATAATTTATTACTAGTACTTGTATTTTTTGGTCTCCTTTGTATCTTAAAGTTACTTTGTGTAACGGCCCGGATATAAATATCTGGGATACGTTTCGAAGGTCGGATACCTTCGTTCGGATGTTGCAATTCAGGTACGGGTCAAGGTTTCAAACATCTAATCAGTCGAAGTTTTCATAAATTCAGTTTAACGAAAGTAAAACGGAAATATGATTTAGATACAAAAGCCACGGCAGAGCCGGGTCAAAACCAAAACAAAGTGGGTGATTGCCATTTGTCAAGTTAGAATATATTAGCCGGATTCTTCGATTCGCCAAAAGAATTCCCCGTCACAGAAGCATGGAGCAATAAGAGCGGTACCTAACACTATCCACGAAGTCAGGCCTAGTGATCGCCTGCGGGTCCTCTGACCGCGCTGAGGTCACATAACATGCCTATGCCTAAATAAAAGATGACTAATGCGGTACAAGATTTAAATCACACTATCATGCCCCTAGTATATATAATATGCGGAAAAGAACTATAAAGGGCCCAAGACAATGCCAAGTGGCATATCCCTCTCCTACCTCTGCACCCCTTCCCGTTAGTGCAGAGACTGGCTAGTTCGTTGCTATAGCATAGCATATCCTCGTGGTGGTGCACTCACCCACGGTATCATCATATCATATCATATCATATCATCTCATATCTTGCCCGATAGTGCTGGGCTATCATATCATGCTCATATCGACTCGATAGACTCAGGGCACCCGATGGGGCTAGGCTACCCTATGACCCTAGCAAAGACTCTAGGACTATCACAGATAACAGCCGTTCTGTTTCAAACACACAAAGTAAACACATGCTCAGTTCAATGCAATCCTAGCATGATACTACATGGCATGCTTTAATATGCAACAAAACTACACATTACATGACACATCAGGCAGGAGGTCCAGGTTACTGAGTAAGTCCCGTAGGATACTTACCTGTTGATGCAGAACAGCAAGATAACACAAGCAAGGGCCCAAATGCAAGTCCAAAGCAATCCAAACGCAATACACACCTATCATCAAATTATTTCCATAAGCTACCAGACCAACAGTCATACACACGAACCCAAGTTCTCAACATTCTCAAAACTGACCGATAGTAAAACCGTTTTCCAAAATCTTCCCGATACGATCAAATCGACCAAAATCATTCTTCAATTAAACCCATTGATAAAATCATACCAACCATATTTTCAAACTCATAAATCCCAAATTAAGTCAACTCATATTCAAAATGATTTCTCAATCATACTTGGCCAAATTCCGACATTAAACATTTAAGCCTTAAAACTAGTCTCTCAAAATCACATTATAGAAATTATTCCGGCATGTTTCTTATTTCAAAACATTATATCAATAATTCTCAATCAAAATAATTCTAAGCTCACAAATAATACTTATAAATCAAAACCAACAATTTACTTTAAAATCCTAGCTCACATAGTTAAATCCTCTTAAAATGCATCAATTAAATAAGCCAATCAATATAATCTTAAAACAATATACAATATATAACGATTAATTTTCCAGAATTTATAATTATAACCAAACCCAAAACAATACTAATTTTCACAAAATTTAACACTTACTATCCATATATTCTTAAAACAAACCAAAAATATATTTATAACTCCATATCACTTAAAATCACTTTTAAAAACTTTTTAAATATAAATATTAATAATTTCAGAATATATATATTCATTTTCCCAAAATAAAAAATAATAATTAACATCACATATATATATAAACAACATAACACAAAATATAAGTTAACACATAAAATTTAACCATAAATGTAACAAAATTTATAATACCCATCAGTCCAACACTCAAGCCCAACCCGAAACCCGGATCCGGCCCATAACCCATGCCATACCCGGATCCCCATATCTGTTTTAATGAACCGGGCAATTAAAGGATGAACCGGCCAACAAATTAGAAAAAGAAAGCTGAACCGGTTAAATAAAGAAAGAAAAGGCTGAACCCGTCTCTCCCAGCTCTACTACGCTGAAACGGAAGAGAAGAAGCGCCCAGGCCATCGGTGGCGGCGGCCTTTCCATCCAAACCTCACCCATCCAGACCGAACCCCGATTCCGACCATCCCCAGGCAAGCAAAAATGAAAACGCAGCAAAGGAGGAGGGAGGGAGAGAAGAAGGCTCACCGAAGGCTTCGAAAAGAATCCGACTCCGATGATGCTCCGAAGCCGATCTGAGCTCCATTGACAGTGGTATCGAGTCGGTTTGAACCTAGGAGAGGTAAGGTATGAATACGAGCTTGATCGAAGGAGATTGGAATCGAAAACGAGAACGAAAACCTATCGGACCTTTTCCCGGAAACAGGGCGAGAGAAAGGGAGGTGGGCGGCGCTGTGGCTCCGACGGCCTTCTGGGCTGCCTCCATTGCTCAGAAACATCAAGGAGAGGTAGGAGTTGCTGCTGCGGCTCGATCTCGGAGTAGGAAGGGATGGAGTTGGTGGCCCGTGTGGCTTAGGTTTGCCTCGGTAGAACAGGGGAGGGCGGAAGGAGAAGGACGGGGGTGAGGTTGGTGGTGACAGGTGGTGGTGGCGACGGCGTGGTGGTGTTGAGGGTGGAGCTAAGGTGATGAGGTGGATTTGCGAGGACAGTGAGCAAGAGGGAGATGGGGGTGGTTTTGTGGGTTGTTTCTTGAGGGATGAAGAGGAGATGAAGAGGGAGAGGAAGATGTGGGTTTGTGGGGGGTGTTTGGGGCTGCTGAGATTCAATTAAAAGGGCAAGGCAGGCTTGGCGACAGACGAGGCTCCAGAGGAGGAGAGCAATGGTGAGGAGTAGGTGGTCCTGCGGGTGATGCTTGCTGGCATGAGGAAGAGGGCAGTTTTGTGTTGAAGTCACCTAATGCAGCTGGGGACCAGTTCCCAGAACAGGACCCGAGAGAGAGAAAGAGAGAGAGAGAGAGGGAGAGAGAGTGAAAGAGGGAATAAAGAAAAGGTAAATTGGAAATATAGGGAATTCTCAAAGCGATGCCGAAATGTCTTTAACATCAAACTTACGCTCGAGGACGGGTTTTCTCACGTTTTTACCGATTGAATAAAATAATAATATATTACTCAAAATAATAATATAATAATATAAAATACATTCAGTCTTTACATTTATCCACCTCTAAAAACAAGTCTCGTCCCCGAGACTAAAATCATTTAAAACAATGGGAAGAAGTTTGAAATCGGTGAGTCCGAGGGCCATGTCCAAGGATCTTGTAATCGTCTCGGTTGCGTCTTCCGGGATTCTCACAACATCCTAGTCACGGTCGTGACATCTCCAATTGGTCTTGTCAAGTGTGTAATAAGCGCCCCTATCACATCCTCGCTTCGACCTTTCGGAAGTATCACAACTCTAAAAGCATTATAGCGTCCGACTAGGTCTTAGCAAGCAATCTATAAGCGCCCCTATAAAATGCTTGTATCCACTTCGTGAGACGTCATAATGTAAACCTAGTTCATAAATTCTCAAAGCGTTTTGTAAATGGAAAGGTTGTCATCCAATCATTGAAACTCTCAACTTCTTTAAAACCCCAAGTTGGCCATTTAAAATCGCTCAAAATCTTCAAATCCGATGTTTAATCAAGCAACTTTACACCAAAACAAGTCAAATCCTTTCAAATCAAGATTTCGTCAAAATCTCCCAAAACCAAATCAATCAAATTCAGAATGTAAGAGGTGGAATCATCCACCTCTAAGGGCTAATCCCGTATTCTCTTCCTAGTTTCCAGAATCGAATCAATCTATCAGTCTCAATTCAAGCAAGATGCATAAGCCATAAGAAATGCATAACTGAATAATCAACCAATCTCCAATCAACACATCATAAGGCAAGTCTCAACATATACCAACGTAGTGCCACAAGGTCACATCAACATCTCCAGATCATACCGAAGGTCATAATATGCATCTCAACGACATAACAAAATCATCACAACGTCTCAACATCACACTAGAAGTCATAAAAGTATCTCTCATCACAGAATCAATGAACCAAGGCCCATTGTCAATACATCAACACAACAAGTTCAGGTTATTAAGATTCAGCAGAGGAGAAGGTCAATCAATATATATCAATCACCAAAAGATCCGCATACTCACAACATCATCTCAACTCATACAATGTCATATAACAATCACTTAGCAATCACGCACCATTATCTCATATATATAAGTCAGATTCATGATCCAAATCAATATTCATCATTTAACATCTCCTGCTCATAATATAACATCATGCTCTCACATAGCAAAATATCATCATCTCATGATTCATACAACACATCATAACATGCTTCTATAACAACATAGTAGGATAGCAAAGTATCATTATATCATGATTATAGTTGTCACTACCAATTATGATTCAGTAGTGTATATCAACATGTAATATCATGCCACAACAGGTTTATCATGGTCGCTATCTAATATCATGCCAGGTCATTTTAATAAATCACATAATCAAGAAAGCTTTCACATTACTACTAGGCAAAATAAACGCAAACCCCGCTCGCTAGATTTCAATTCCTACATCAAAACCAGCCTCATCTAGATTCATCAACATCAGCTCAGGTAACATCCTCAAAAGAAATCCTAATTCATTTCAATACCCTAATCTCGCCCCTCATTCCACCAAGAACTCTCACTAGCAATCCACCTTTAAGAATCCAACTACTATCTCTAACCTCACACTCGAGGGCCCTCTCATACTATACCCTTCATACTCTAAAAGCCATTTCTTACACTTCCACACTTCCCAAGATTTCACAAGCATCATGCCCTGCTAACCGCACATTCTCTAGTAAAATTCCTAATCACCGCCTAGCCGACCTATTCCTAACCATACTCTCACCCAAGATTCACCTAGGAGCTCACCGAAAATCACCAAGCATTGCCTCTTATAATTCCCGAACCCACTCGGTCCAACCTAAGTCAACACCTCTCTTCGGCAACTTCCCCTTACCACTGTCGATCATTCTAATCGCTCAAAACCTTTCTCCACTCTTCGACCACTCTACCAAAGGATCTTACTCACATGTTCAAAGAAGAAGCATTCATGGACGTTATTACACATAATGATCACATCATATCAACTAACATTTATAACAACAACATCATTAGTTCATCATTAAACATTGCAACATGTATCACAAGTCTTAATTTACCGTCATGCTCAAAATTATCACATAACACCATATATGAAGTCAATTCAAACTAGCAAGTTTCATCAGAACCTTAACAGATAAACAATCCAGGTTTCGCAACATTTGCAATTCATACTTTTAAAGGCAGAAATTTAGATCATGCTTGACAGTTCAGAGCATCTACGCATCAAGACATCGGGCACATTAAAGTTGTAAGGCAATCGAATCATATCATCATAGCCAACAGACAATCAAGCAACAGTCATCACCAAGTCACCACATCAACAAGCAACTTTCAACATCAAGTTAGTGCAATATCACCATCAACAAGTTCAGAAAGGATTAGCAATCCGAATGGAGGACACTCCCACTTGCAAGTCATATCGCACTCAATAATCGCAACCCTCGAAGCGAGCTTGTTCCGTCGACCTTGTCGATCCTGAGGCCCGTGGGTTATGGGCCCACGCTTCCGCTGCGCTGCTCTATCGCTATTCGACTTCCCGATCCTTTTTCCATGCGGTCGCTCGTCCAACGTAAGGGGTAGAAGTCTAAGTTAACGGAGATAGGGGAGTGACAAGAGCGGACGGACCAATATTTCTCTCGGAGACAAAATGGACCAAATCTAAAGATGACACGACTAGAGACAAGACTCCGACCCGAGAATAGTAACGATGCCTCTATGGAAGTCTATTAGGTTACAATGGTGACAACAAGCACAAATTCATCATAGAGCATATCCATCACATTAATCCACACTAACATGCACCTATCCCGGGGCAACATTCGTATTCATATCAAAGACACAATCAAATTCGATGCCGATGTATGTGAAATAAGCTAACATTCTAGTATTCCATGGAAGCAGATATGCCTAGCAACTTCAAGCAAGATAGACGGAACCAACGATGATCATATATGATTCGAACTCATGCGGAATTTAGTGAAGATAACGAGCATCATGCATATGATCAATGTAAGAGCATGGTATACACATCAACAAATGAGTCCAAACATATCATGGCAAAGTATATTATAATAATTAGATGAAGCGTCCTACGAGGCTCATAAGAACAGCATAGTAACTATCACACCTAACAGCAATGATCACATAGTAGGTTAAGGATGACATGTAATCATACGACGAGATACATTTAGAGAGCATAGATCCTACATGATACTAGCGATACATAAGGTGATACAAGCATAGAAAAGAATCATTTAGAGGAGTTCAACATAATATTCACGAAACATGAGGCATCATCAAAAGTAACAAGAAGGACATGCCCCCACTAAGCCATATGAGTTGACGAAAATACCCCTCCCAAATACCCTAAAGCCCCAACTTCATCTTCTTCAATCGGTTCTCAGTTGAAGTCCCAGCAGCTCCTCTCGACATCCCCCGGGTAGCTCTCAGTTGTTGTCCTTGCACGGCTCGGTGCGGATAATTTTCATTTGGTGTACATATGTATTGAACCTCTGGTTCCCTTTCATTTATCCGCGGATACCAAATGATAAAGAAGTTGCTTTCATGCAATATCTTTCGTAATATAGTCTCATTTCATCTCCCCCTAAATACCGAGAATTTGATCACCTTTATGAAGCTCGAGGTATTTGATATCATTAGGGACTCAAACCCCATGTATCATTCAACTTCTTTGTGGTCTCTACGGAGGAGTTCTCGGAACATATATTCTCTTCTGGAGATAATTTTGGGAGAAGTTATCGTGTCAAATTCGAAATGCAAAATTGCATGGGCCCTTTTGACTGACGACTCTTCTAGGTCGTTATGAGCTACTTTATGCTCAATAATGTGATTAATAACCTTCTCTACCTTTTCATATGACCAATGTGTTAAGGAATCTATACTGGAATAACATTGGTCCATATGACATTGTTTTATGTTCGTAGTTGTCTCATTGAACTCGATCAAGAGACATAAGAGACTTTGCATTTACTCTTTATTATAGACGGTCTTGTTATTATTTTGCCAAGAGAACAAGTCGTACATGTATGGTCACCCTTATTGAGGATCTTCAGGTCCTAGGATCTTCTGGTCCTTTTGGTGGGCTTTTATGTGAATTTCAATGATCGTGCAAATCATCGTTTTACTTGAGTGACCAAATGCCACAAAGAAAAAATGTTTTATCAACTAACTTCTGGTTAGTGACATCATAACTTTCAATGGGTTAAATATGTGTCCAAATGGCATGACACGTATATTCAATATTCTAACCATTGAACTTTTTACATGGTGATCTATTTATTTAATTAGATGTCATTAACTGGGTATTTTCATAACTTTAGTTGGTATCATACTATATGTATGAAACTAATGACCAACTATGTGTATTTATAAGATACACTTTATTCTTATTCATAATGTTCTTCAGGACATTAGAATTAACCCACACAACAATGAGCTAGTGATAAACCATAACAATGACTTTGGTTGTGCGCTCAACCATAACCTCTTTAACATCCTCTACTAGAGGGGCATGCTTCGGGCTATGCTTAGAGGAATGTCAGGAAGTGGCCTTATTCACTAAATGGTGCTTTGTGGTTACTTATATTGGTTTTGAATAACCCATATTCCATGTACTTCTGCGGGAGTACAAATGATAAAATAAGATCCATATACTCTTCTAGAGTTTATAAGAATCTGAAACTAGAGTCTTCAAGCTCTGGTGTAGATTTTGATAAAAACTCACAATCTATTGGATTGTTTAACAGTTGAGTTTAGAAACTTCACAATTGTAAAGACCGAATGTATTTTTATATTATTATATTATTATTTCGAGTAATATATTATTATTTTATTCAATCGGTAAAAAATGTGAGAAAACTCGTCCTCGAGCGTAAGTTTGATTTTAAAGACATTCCGGCATCGTTTTGAGAATTTAGATTTTAACGGATTTAATTCCGCCTTCGAGCTCCGAGTTTGATAAAATTTATTTAATCCCGTTATCTTATAATTAGTAAATTAAATTTTATTTAAATTCGATTTAGTCGAGATTTGATAGAGTCGGAATTAGCGGGTTTCAAATTTGAATGTCGGATATATTCTCCTTATATTTTATATTGGGACCACACACATATTCATTTCTTTTTCCTTTTTCTTCTCTCTCTCTCTCTCTCTCTCTCTTCTCTGCCGCTACTGCCCCAAGCTTGTCCTCTTCCTCATGCCAACAAACACCACCCTTTTACCCCTTTGATGTTCAGAAATCTGTAACCCAACTGCCCTCTCCTCCTCCCCTTATCAATTTCTGAAAACCCACCCATACCCCCTCTCTCTCAGCCCTCCTCTCCCTCTCTCCCTCCCTTCTTCTCTTCACTGCGGTACCACCCAAACACACACCACACCACCACATCCCCACTCCACCACCACCTCACTCCACCGGCACCACCACCAGAGGCCCCCAGGAGCCGCCGGAGGAGCCCACGACCGAGCCGACCTCCTTCCCTCCCCATTCCCCTGTTGGCCGAGAGCAGGGCACCATTTCTCCTCCATCCTTCTTTCTTCCTTCCTCCAAGGTGGCTGCAAGGGCTACCTCGACGCCGCCTCGGATCCAACAGAAGCCCAGAAACAGTCGGAGGCCACCCCCGGAGCACCCCCACCGAGCCAACCTCCTTCCTCCCCTGTCTCGGGTTCCAACGGTAAGGCACCTCGGCTCCCCTCCTTTCCTCTCCTTTCACCTTTAAATCAAGGAAAGTTCCTCCCTTGACACCCCCTCCGCCCTCCTAGGTGGATTCCGGTGAGAAGCCACCCTCGACGAGCCCCGAACGCCGCTTCCGAGCTTGTATTCCGGCGACGTGAAGGCCCTCGGTAAGCATCTTCTCTCTCTCTTCCTTCCTCCTGTGTGTGGGAGTGTCGGAGTGGATGGGTCGGGTGGTCAGAGCCCCGCTCCGCCGCCGCCGGGGGCACCCTTCCCTACCCCTCCTCTAACCCCGAGCGCAGCGGCCCCTTTTCTTTTCCCCTCTGGTTCTGTCGACAGAAAGAAGAGGAAGAAGGTGGGATGGGTCCCACCCCTTGCCACGCTGACGCCCAGTCAGCTGGGACCCTCCTCCCTTTTTTTTTTACTTGCTGGCTTCGGTGTGGGCTGGTAGTGTGGGATGGATTTGGGCCTTTCCTCCTTTGGGCCGAAATGGTTTGGGCTTATTTCTTTCCTTTTAACAAATCTGGGTTCTATTCGGTTTGGGCTGGATCCGGGTTAGTAAGGGTTATTTCATTTTGGCATCCAGGTTCTTTTTCTTCAATCCGGGTCGGGCTCCTCTTTCTTTTCTTTCCTTGGATTGAGCTTGGGCTGTGGATTGGGCTACGGGCTAGGCCGGATCTCTTTTCGTTTGGGCTGATGGGTGTGTTGGTTGTTATGGGTTTATTTATGTTTGGGTTATTGTTATATATAAGGGTTATGTCACATATTATATGTTATGTTAGTATATATATGTATGTTATTTTATTTAATATTTCTGATTTTAGGAAAATGACTATATATATTTATATGTTCTAAAATTATTAATATTTATATTTAAAAAGGTTTTAAAAGTGATATTAAGTGATATGGAGTTATAAATATATTTTTGGTTTGTTTTAAGAATATATGGATAGTAAGTGTTAAATTTTGTGAAAATTAGTATTATTTTGGGTTTGGTTATAATTATAAATTCTGGAAAATTAATCGTTATATATTGTATATTGTTTTAAGGTAATATTGATTGGCTTATTTAATTGATGCACTTTAAGAGGATTTAACTATGTGAGCTAGGATTTTAAAGTAAATTGTTGGTTTTGATTTATAAGTATTATTTGTGAGCTTAGAATTATTTTGATGATTTAGTGTTGAGAATTATTTTTTATAATGTTTTGGAATAAGAAACATGCCGGAATAATTTCTATAATGTGATTTTGAGAGACTAGTTTTAAGGCTTAAATGTTTAATGTCGGAATTGGCCAAGTATGATTTGAGAAATCATTTTGAATACGAGTTGACTTAATTTGGGATTTATGAGTTTGAAAATATGTTTGGTATGATTTTATCAATGGGTTTAATTGAAGAATGATTTTGGTCGACTTGATCGTATCGGGAAGATTTTGGAAAACGGTTTTACTCTCGGTCGGTTTTGAGGATGTTGAGAACTTGGGTTCGTGTGTATGAATGTTGGTCTGGTAGCTTATGGAAATAACTTGATGATAGGTGTATATTGCTTTTGGATTGCTATGGACTTGCATTTGGGCCCTTGCTTGTGTTATCTTGCCGTTCTGCATCAACAGGTAAGTATCCTACGGGACTTACTCAGTAACCTGGACCTCCTGCCTGATGTGTCATATATGTGTAGTTTTGTTGCATATTAAAGCATGCCATGTAGTATCATGCTAGGATTGCATTGAACTGAGCATGTGTTTACTTTGTGTGTTTGAAACAGAACGGCCGTTATCTGTGATAGTCCTAGAGTCTTTGCTAGGGTCATAGGGTAGCCCAGCCCCATCGGGTGCCCTGAGTCTATCGAGTCGATATGAGCATGATGATAGCCCAGCACCATCGGGCATGTTTAATTTATATTTAATTTATGTTATGATGATGATACCGTGGGTGAGTGCACCACCACGAGGATATGCTATGCTATAGCAATGAACTGGCCAGTCTCTGCACTAACGGGAAGGGGTGCAGAGGTAGGAGAGGGATATGCCACTTGGCATTGTCTTGGGCCCTTTTACAGTTCTTTTCCGTATATTACATATACTAGGGGCATGATAGTGTGATTTAAATCTTGTACCGCATTAGTCATCTTTTATTTAGGCATAGGCATGTTATGTGGCCTCAGCGCGGTCAGAGGACCCGCAGGCGATCACCAGGCCTGACTTCGTGGATAGTGTTAGGTACCGCTCTTGTTGCTCCATGCTTCTGTGACGGGGAAATCTTTTGGCGAATCGAAGAACCCGGCTAATATATTCTAACTTGACAAACGGCAATCACCCACTTTGTTTTGGTTTTGACCCGGCTCAGCCGTGGCTTTTGTATCTAAACGTACTTCCGCCTTATTTTCGTTTAAATTGTATTTCTGAGACTTCGACTGATTAGAGGTTTGAAACCTCGACCCGTACCTGAATTGCAACATCCGAACGAAGGTATCCGACCTTCGAAACGTATCCCGGATATTTATATCCGGGCCGTTACAACAATCTTGTGGATTAAGGTAATACTATTGTAATATAATATGGAATATAAAATAAGGAATAAAAATAAAAACGATTAAAATGTAACCAAATTTTATTTGTCCACTTCAGGTGGATAGTACATACCAATTTATCATTTCCTTCAAGAAATGATATTTTTTGTTTTACATAAAGATTTCATTTTGTCAACTTCAAGCGACAATTAGTCTCTATTATACTTTATTCGTTTGCTTCAAAAGATGATAAGTTGTCATAGAACTTTTTACTACATTCTTCAAGAAATGGTATGTATTCGATTATTACTCACTTCAGGGAGAATAAATTTGAGTAACTGTCCACTTCAAGGGACGAATTTTAATTTAGCGACAAACTGATCCGTAGTTTCATCTGGGGGTCCATGCCAGAGCATAGGAAGTTGCACCTTCTAAACTGGGAGGTACTGAGAGATCAGACCACGGAGGGGGGTCTTGGCCTGAGAGGGATGAGGGATACCAACCAAGCTGTCATGGCCAAGCTGGGGTGGAGATTACTCCAGAATCCGTCCTCTCTATGGGGTCGTATAATTCGGGGCAAGTATTATAACAATAGACTAGACGTCGACATGTTTCAAGCGCGTATGGGCGCATCCAAGATTTGGAGGGGCATCGTTCATGGCGCTAAAGTATTGACGCCGAACTTACGAGTGGATGTGGGGAACGGCACCAATTCGCTTTTCTGGATCCACCCATGGTTGAGCTCAAAACCGCTTATGGATGAGGCTACCCTCCCGGTTCTGGAGGAGTTGCTGGTGCGACTGTTGCAGAGATGTATGGACAGAATGACTAGGACTGGGAGACTATCTCCCCACTGCTATCCCCAAACATACTTTTGAGGCTGCAGTCGATCAAGCCAAATACGGAGGGAGAGCAGAGAGACAAGCTTTTTTGGGGACTGACCCCAACAGGAGTATTCACCACAGGTTCTGCGCTGCAATGGATGAGACAGAGCCGAGGTGTGATTGCCGATCCGGGCTGGAAGCATATTTGGAGGACTCCAACGTAGAATCGAATAAGATCCTTCACCTACTTGGCAGCCCACAATGCATTTCTGAGCAATGAGAACAGGAGACGAAGACACTTGACCACAAGCAGTGCGTGCCCAAGATGCTCAGAGGTTGAAACTGGTATTCACCTTCTTCGAGATTGCCAATCGATCCGGGATGTTTGGCTAACCCTCATGGATCACAAGCCTCATCCCTCGTTTTTCACGAACCAGACATCCGCACGTGGATATTCAAGAATGTTGAAAGGGAGGATCGATGGAGTTCAGTATTTGCTACTGCTCTTTGGCACATTTGGAAAGCAAGAAATCAACTTGTTTTTGAAGGAAATGATGACGTCCACGACATCCCACATAGAGTATGGCGCATTGTGTCCACCGACTTCCACGTACGGGCCAAAACAGATCGGCTGCGACCCCAATCTCAGAGACCTATTAGTGCGGCGATCCCTTGGAGCCCTCCGCCGACGAGCTGGGCTAAACTCAACGCGGACGGGTTTTTGAAAGGCAATCCGGGCAAGGCAGGGGGAGATGGTTTAATTCGTGATGAGAGGGGCGCACTAATGAGGGCTTACACCTTTTCATGCGGCATAAGTTCAGCTATTACGGCTGAGCTCTGGGCTATTCTCCATGGAATCAGCCTTGCTCACAAGATGGGTATCAGTAGGCTCATTGTGGAATCTGACTTCGAAACTGTATGCAGAGCCTTGATTGACACACAGTTGGAAGTACTGTCAAACCACGAGCTGTTATCTCAGTGTCGCCTCCTTGTTTTCTATCCAGATTGGGAAGTGCAGATTATGCATGTTCGGAGGCAGACGAACACGGCCGCAGATACTCTTTCTAATTGGTCCTTGCGCTTTTCTACCTCCTTTGCTGAACACCCAACAATACCGGATGACATTCGTAATGTAGTAAATGCCTCCTCTTTCAGGGGAGTAGTGATTTTAATCTGAGCCTTATAATATAGGGCATTATAGCCCACCTTTGCATAAAAAAAAACTAGTTAATTCTGCAACAGGTTACGAAAACAATTATCAAATGTGCTAAAAATTCAACCAAAAAAAGTTTAATATGATAATTCCACAACTACTTGTAGAGTTCTCATCTATATTAAAAAAGACAAATCAATGGAATCTAAACCCAAATCATGCATATTGTGAGCGGATTTGATTCCGGTTTTGAAAATTATTTTGTATGAATTAGGGTAAGGTATATTGTATTTTAAGTTTTTAACCCTTTTTTCTTTGTAAGTTAAATCTGATCCCTTGGAAGTTCTAGTTTATGATCATTTCATAACGGAAAAGTTAATTACACCCTTAATTTTTTATAATCATGCTAAGAACGAACCATCATAGAGTACATATATGGTACAATAGTTGTCACATCATAGAACAAGTACAACACGTGATCATTTATCGGGTCATATTGGAATCATAAGTCTTACATGATACTAATAGCACATATCGAACAGGTGTACAACCAAAATGATTCAACTAGATTCATTCCGATATTCATGCGTCATGTATATGCAAAACCAAGATATAGAGTGGTGTGTGATTAAGCGGGGTGTCAAGTCATAGGTTCATGCAAGCACGAGAGGATAACATAGAGTAGTAGACATTTTAACCATTTAAGCATGCTAGGTTTAACCATCACAGAAGGCTAGTCAATCATCGAATTCAACATTAAGCTAATCAAGACGAGTGAAACATGTTAAGAGAGCGGGAAGAGGAAAGAGCCACACTATCAAGGACCTAATTCAGAAGAAGAAACAATCATATAGACTCATATCATGTGGTTCATGCTTCCAATCAATCATACGAGCAATACAATAGGCCAAGTAGACATGATATGACAACATATAACCATGATAGAAAGTAAGGTATAACACGAGGCTAAGCAATGCAACTAATCACAGGTGTAATAGCATGAGCAACATTTTACTAAGAAGCATTCGCAAGGTACATGCAGGATGTTACAAAATCATGTCATGAAATTCAGAGAGAGTCACCATTACAACCGGACAGAGATCCCTAAGGGCAACCATTGACTCTTCCTAACTGACTTATCACTCATCTTTCTCGTGAGACTCGGATATGACTTTTATGGCAAGATGACACCGGTCGATCGTCATAAGAATCAAGAAAGACAACCTAGGAAACACTTACTTTCTAACTTGGAATGACATCAAAAGCCAACTTTCGATACTCTCCCCAAGTAACCCTCATATCCAACCATGATTTACGAAACACTATGCTTACCAACCTGATTTCCCATGGAGGAGACCGATATTCGAAGGGAGGACTCGATTGAACTATCAAAGGATTCATAAGGAAAGGGGCGGTTCCACAAAACTGAGCTTAACCATATAAGAAGAAGAATGGTACTCCCGCTATCCCGTTCGCACAGATCGTTCAATATTCATTCAATAGTTAGAACATAACAATCAAATCTTTAGCATATCAAGCACTCAATCATAGAATCAGTTAATGACAATTACAATGATCTCCTTGGAGTCTTCCCAACCCATTTGTAAAGAACAAGCTAGTATTTCGCCTACCCATTTCCGACTACATCCAATAGGGATGGTCTAGCGCCTTTTCTACCCACTCGATCCCTTATTAGTTGGTTCTCCTGTTTTTATCATAAGCCAAGTTCATATTTAGTCCAATTGAGTTAGGCATATTAAGTTCATTTTGCCCCTTTAAAACGCTTCCAAATCTTTTGAAATTCATGGGCGGTTTTTCAAAACATACACTCGACCCTTGCGTACCCGAATTGCACAACCTGGCTCTGATACCAACTTTGTAACGGCCCGGATATAAATATCTGGGATACGTTTCGAAGGTCGGATACCTTCGTTCGGATGTTGCAATTCAGGTACGGGTCGAGGTTTCAAACCTCTAATCAGTCGAAGTCTCAGAAATACAATTTAAACGAAAATAAGGCGGAAGTACGTTTAGATACAAAAGCCACGGCTGAGCCGGGTCAAAACCAAAACAAAGTGGGTGATTGCCATTTGTCAAGTTAGAATATATTAGCCGGATTCTTCGATTCGCCAAAAGAATTCCCCGTCACAGAAGCATGGAGCAATAAGAGCGGTACCTAACACTATCCACGAAGTCAGGCCTGGTGATCGCCTGCGGGTCCTCTGACCGCACTTTGGCCACATAACATGCCTATGCCTAAATAAAAGATGACTAATGCGGTACAAGATTTAAATCACACTATCATGCCCCTAGTATATATAATATGCGGAAAAGAACTGTAAAGGGCCCAAGACAATGCCAAGTGGCATATCCCTCTCCTACCTCTGCACCCCTTCCCGTTAGTGCAGAGACTGGCTAGTTCGTTGCTATAGCATAGCATATCCTCGTGGTGGTGCACTCACCCACGGTATCATCATATCATATCATATCATATCATCTCATATCTTGCCCGATGGTGCTGGGCTATCATATCATGCTCATATCGACTCGATAGACTCAGGGCACCCGATGGGGCTAGGCTACCCTATGACCCTAGCAAAGACTCTAGGACTATCACAGATAATGGCCGTTCTGTTTCAAACACACAAAGTAAACACATGCTCAGTTCAATGCAATCCTAGCATGATACTACATGGCATTCTTTAATATGCAACAAAACTACACATTACATGACACATCAGGCAGGAGGTCCAGGTTACTGAGTAAGTCCCGTAGGATACTTACCTGTTGATGCAGAACAGCAAGATAACACAAGCAAGGGCCCAAATGCAAGTCCAAAGCAATCCAAAAGCAATACACACCTATCATCAAGTTATTTCCATAAGCTACCAGACCAACAATCATACACACGAACCCAAGTTCTCAACATTCTCAAAACCGACCGATAGTAAAACCGTTTTCCAAAATCTTCCCGATACGATCAAATCGACCAAAATCATTCTTCAATTAAACCCATTGATAAAATCATACCAACCATATTTTCAAACTCATAAATCCCAAATTAAGTCAACTCATATTCAAAATAATTTCTCAATCATACTTGGCCAAATTCCGACATTAAACATTTAAGCCTTAAAACTAGTCTCTCAAAATCACATTATAGAAATTATTCCGGCATGTTTCTTATTTCAAAATATTATATCAATAATTCTCAATCAAAATAATTCTAAGCTCACAAATAATACTTATAAATCAAAACCAACAATTTACTTTAAAATCCTAGCTCACATAGTTAAATCCTCTTAAAATGCATCAATTAAATAAGCCAATCAATATAATCTTAAAACAATATACAATATATAACGATTAATTTTCCAGAATTTATAATTATAACCAAACCCAAAACAATACTAATTTTCACAAAATTTAACACTTACTATCCATATATTCTTAAAACAAACCAAAAATATATTTATAACTCCATATCACTTAATATCACTTTTAAAACCTTTTTAAATATAAATATTAATAATTTCAGAATATATATATTCATTTTCCCAAAATCAAAAATAATAATTAACATCACATATATATATATAAACAACATAACACAAAATATAAGTTAACACATAAAATTTAACCATAAATGTAACAAAATTTATAATACCCATCAGCCCAACACTCAAGCCCAACCCGAAACCCGGATCCGGCCCATAACCCATGCCATACCCGGATCCCCATATCTGTTTTAATGAACCGGGCAATTAAAGGGTGAACCGGCCAACAAATTAGAAAAAGAAAGCTGAACCGGTTAAATAAAGAAAGAAAAGGCTGAACCCGTCTCTCCCAGCTCTGCTACGCTGAAACGGAAGAGAAGAAGCGCCCAGGCCATCGGCGGCGGCGGCCTTTCCATCCAAACCTCACCCATCCAGACCGAACCCCGATTCCGACCATCCCCAGGCAAGCAAAAATGAAAACGCAGTAAAGGAGGAGGGAGGGAGAGAAGAAGGCTCACCGAAGGCTTCGAAAAGAATCTGACTCCGATGATGCTCCGAAGCCGATCTGAACTCAACTGACAGTGGTATCGAGTCGGTTTGAACCTAGGAGAGGTAAGGTATGAATACGAGCTTGATCGAAGGAGATTGGAATCGAAAATGAGAACGAAAACCTATCGGACCTTTTCCCGGAAACAGGGCGAGAGAAAGGGAGGTGGGCGGCGCTGTGGCTCCGGCGGCCTTCTGGGTTGCCTCCATTGCTCGGAAACATCAAGGAGAGGTAGGAGTTGCTGCTGCGGCTCGATCTCGGAGGAGGAAGGGATGGAGTATGTGGCCCGTGTGGCTTAGGTTTGCCTCGGTAGAACAGGGGAGGGCGGAAGGAGAAGGACGGGGGTGAGGTTGGTGGTGACAGGTGGTGGTGGCGACGGCGTGGTGGTGTTGAGGGTGGAGCTAAGGTGATGAGGTGGGTTTGCGAGGACAGTGAGCAAGAGGGAGATGGGGGTGGTTTTGTGGGTTGTTTCTTGAGGGATGAAGAGGAGATGAAGAGGGAGAGGAAGATGTGGGTTTGTAGGGGGTGTTTGGGGCTGCTGAGATTCAATTAAAAGGGCAAGGCAGGCTTGGCGACAGACGAGGCTCCAGAGGAGGAGAGCAATGGTGAGGAGTAGGTGGTCCTGCGGGTGATGCTTGCTGGCATGAGGAAGAGGGCAGTTTTGTGTTGAAGTCACCTAATGCAGCTGGGGACCAGTTCCCAGAACAGGACCCGAGAGAGAGAAAGAGAGAGAGAGAGGGAATAAAGAAAAGGTAAATTGGAAATATAGGGAATTGGTCCACTAAAGAAATTAAATTAGCGGAATAGACTCGAAACCCGCTCGCCCGATCGAATCCCGAATAATTCAAATATAAATAAGATTTAAATTACAAATCTCAATATAACGGAATTAAATAAATTTTATCAAACTCGGAGCTCGAAGGCGGAATTAAATCCGTTAAAATCTAAATTCTCAAAGCGATGCCGGAATGTCTTTAACATCAAACTTACGCTCGAGGACGGGTTTTCTCACGTTTTTACCGATTGAATAAAATAATAATATATTACTCAAAATAATAATATAATAATATAAAATACATTCAGTCTTTACACTTTGGCCCAATGATATTTGACCCAACTATATGACATTAGGTTGTGGGTTCGACTCTCCTATATAGGCAGCTATAGTGAATTTTTTTCATCTATTTTTTTAAGTCATTTAAACATTTTCTAATTACCGGAAAAGGAAAAACTATTTTAGTTATGAGACCTCCTTATTAACTATTTTTATTTATTATTTTAATACAAACTCTTTTATTGGAGTATAACTTATGATATTTTAAGATTTTCCACATATATATATTCAAAATTTTATTTGTCAATTATAATTTCACACAATAAATGAGTTTTTAATGTGAAAATACTATAACACACACATATATATAGACCTGTCAATTGGGTCATTCGGGTCGGGTTCGGGTCGGGCTATTTCGGGTTTCGGGTAAAACGGGTTCCGGGTAAAACGGGTCCCGGGTAGATCCGGGTTGATTTGAACTCGGGTTTGACCCGGTTTCGGGTCAAATCGGGTCGATTTCGGGTTTGTCAAAATTTTCTTTTTTAAATTAAAAAAATCATGATTTGGTAATTTTACGATAATTTGAAAATGCTAAAATTAAAGACGTGGTTCATAAGTTTTAATGCTTGTAATTATATACTATATCTGATAAAAAAAATATTTAATTTGTATTATTTCTTGTAATTTTTAATAAAATTTAAAAATATATAAAATATCAAATTTTAAAATAATTTTTTAAAAATAATTTCATGCAATTAGTAATAAGCATTGAATTATTTTAATATTTTAGTATTTTTTAGGGTTTTTTCTTCTGAAAAAATGTGAT
The DNA here is from genome assembly GCA_963922045.1 of Persicaria maculosa. Classification (NCBI taxonomy): domain Eukaryota; kingdom Viridiplantae; phylum Streptophyta; class Magnoliopsida; order Caryophyllales; family Polygonaceae; genus Persicaria; species Persicaria maculosa. The sequence goes on from OY998257.1 coordinate 9,411,612, forward strand.
GAAAAATCAAAAATCAAATACTATGGATTGGAGGGAGTATTACACAATACAAATAAATATAAAAGTTGATTTGAAAATGAAACATCAAGTGATTGTAATTTTAAAATGTAAATAAATTGGAATCTCCATAAAAGAAAATGAATCATATATAATTATAAATCAATCGGGTTAACTGGATCACCGGGTCATCGGGTTAACCGGGTCAATCGGGTCAAATTTACCGGGTCAATCGGGTAACCGGGTCAAAACCCAGATGTCCCAGAAAATTATCGGGTTTTCGGGTTCGGGTCGGAAAAAAATTTCAGGTCAGAATTTTCGGGTCTTGACCCAAATTTTATCGGGCGTTCGGGTCGGGTTTTCGGGTCGGTTATGTTTTGACAGGTCTACATATATATGTATCGATGCACAATTAAAGAGTTAAAATATATGACTTAAAATCTAATAGGAAGAATTCCTATATTAAATTTATTATATTTTACACTAATTTACGTGCTATATGTTTTTGAAAGATTAGTAAATGTAACAAGTACTCTATTCGTATCAAAATAGTTTATTGTTAACAAGTTGACAAATTTTTTAATAAGTTAAAAATTACACATAAAATATTTTTTTAATAATTAGCAAGTCGAACAAAATATCAAATATTTTAAAATTAGGATAATATTGAACAGGGCCCCTAAAATTCATTGGACGGCCCTGTTGATATGATCGATTGAGACTTTCTCTTCTGCCTCCTTCGAAAATTCATTTTCTATGATAAGTTTGTTTCCTGGATTCGGGAATGTATTACCATGGTTTATGCTAAGGTGACCCCCTTTCATCCTACCTATTCATCCTCGTCACTAAAGTCCTTGCTTGTGGGCTCTTCCATGAGTCTTGTGATAGGAAAACTCATATTAGTATATTCATCACTCGATCTGGCACAAATATTCCCTTTCGTGCCTTTACCGACAATGTCATCATTTTTGCCAACGCAACTAAGACACTAAGATGGCTTGCGAAAGAATCATGACAAATTACTGTTTAATCTCAGGACAAAAAGTCAACATCCAAAAATCGGTCTACCAAACTTCGACAAACACCAACACTAATGCGAAAAAACATAATACACAACGAACTTGGAATACCTACCACTGTCCACCTAGATAAATACTTAGGTTGCCCTATGATAAACAACATGGTCCCAAAATCTACTTTTAACAATATTATTGATGCAACCAAAACCCAACTTTCTAGAGGGAATGTTAACTCCTTATCGCAAGAAGGATAATGTACCCTAATTATAGCTAACCTGGCAGCCAACCCTTACATATAATGCAGTACTTCATGCTGCCAAAATCCATTCACAAAGACCTTGACAGAATCAACAAAAACTTTCTACAGAACAAGGGACCCCGTTACAAGCCTCTCATCAGCTAGTTCAAGGTTTGTAAATCTCGCAGAAACGGTGGGCTAGGTATAAGAAACTCAGATGAAATGAACATGGCATTACAATTGAAGCTTCTGTGGAAAATTCTTGCTGGCCCAATGAACCCTTGGGTCCAATTCATAACACAAAAATACCTAAAAAAACACCAACGGGTGACATATACTCATAATGCAAAAATTCTAGCTAAAGCATACTCTGGGGGGCCAAGTTGTACATACGCTTTCCTTGACTATGTTGAGAGAGTGTTTTCGAGTGGCCCAAACACAGACAGAAATGCGCAATAAAATATAAAGGGCAAGTAGAACACACAGTAAAGTACAAAAGAATTAGAAAAATTATAGTGAAAATGATACGATCTCTACAAATCCTTTGTAATTCAGCCTAACCCTCTCTAACATGAATGATGCTCTTCCACTGTATAATTTGTACTTTGTATCATATCCCTAACCAAGCTCTGAGTAAGGTTTAGAAGGGTAAAATCTTGTCTAATCATCTCTCTCCAACTCTTCTTTAGTCTCCCCTTGGTCCGTTGTACTCTATCAATATCCAAACTGTCATATCGACGCACTGGCGCACTCGGGTCTCTCCTCTACAAATGTCCAAACCAATGAAGCCTTAACTCACGCAGCTTGTCTCATATAGTGATATTGCTTATCCCTACTTTTTTTTCGCGGGTAACTTATTTCTAATCATGTCGATACTAACTAGACTTGCAAAAAATTAAAACAAAATGCATATGTTAGGCTTTAGGCCAGACTACACTACTTATCTATCCAAACATGATTCAGGCCCATTGTTAAGGCCCAGCCTCTAATGACCCATTTAAACTGGCCCATATGGTTTCTTGGTCCGGCCCATTAAACCATCTCGTTCGTTGCAATTTCAACTAATCTTCACTCTCAACTAATCACGGTAGTTGGTCTGCGTCGCATTTAATACTAGTAGTAGTTTCGTCACAAATTTAATTTAATTTCCCTCGTTTCTTTTTCTTGGATTCTCTGTGGGCGAAAACCATCCATATATAAACCGTTCCACACCGGCCCACAGAGTATATATATAGTTTTTAATCAATCAATTCAACCCAAAAAAAAAAAAAATTGGATCTTTAAATAACCAAAAAACCCAAAAGATTTTTAGATGGAGTGGCTCCCATTGCTTCTTCAAAAGTAACGGTAAACTAAAGCGTTACGCAAATCTTTTTCCAAAAAGCTGTTAGGCATATTTCAATTTTCTTTTTTTTTTTCCTGATAGGACCTTTTTTTTATATAAAAATAAATAAAAATAAAATCAGGGTTATGAATTATGTGTGCTCAACAACTTAAGGTACGTAACATGATAGATTTTTATGTTTAAAAATTATATATATGTGGCTATATAAAATATTCGTGATTTTTTTTCACTCATAACCACCATGATGTTGCCACGTTGGTGAGGGTGAGTAGTGCATATATGTATGATCAATGATTCACTTCTACGTTTTATTTGGCTTATTGGTGTCCACATGTAAGTTTCTCTTTGTGGTTGTGCTTACATCTTATAGTGATCTTTTTTTCACCATTACTCAATGTAGCTTATTTATAGTAACATTCAACCACTAACATGTAAAATATCAACCTCCCTCACACTAGCTTCCTAACCATTTTATACCCATGTATTTGTTAATTAGTGTATCATTCGTTTAGGATGTTGAGAGATGCGTATGGAGACCAAAAGAGTCTCAAATCGAAATTTGAGTATAGTCTTAGTATATAAACCAGCAAACTACTTTTCATATTGTTAATTGATTTTAGAATGAAATCTCACTTGATTTATGTGCTAAACTATTAGTGCATATATGCATGTATACACGATCCGTCGATCACGAGTTCTAACATACTTCAGTAAGAGAAGAATGTTTGGGACATTTTTGAATTCTATATCGAAAATGTGAAGGATTATGCACCTAACCTATAAGATGATGAATTATGCAGTAAGAGGGATGTTCTCCCTTACACTATTATATGTACCTCTATCTACAATCATCTGTCATAAAATCAAGATTAAGTTATAAAACTATTTTTTAAAAAATTGGTCATAAAACCCACAAATGTTATTACGTTTCTTCGGATGAAATAATTGATCTGAAGTGAGAAAAATCTCAACTATTTAATTTTAAATAAGTGATTAAGATTTAAATTAGTTTAGATTGTTGTTAGAATAATTGTACTAGACTTGGTTTTAGGATGAAACTTTACTCGACTTATGTACTAAACTAGTAAGGGAAGATTGTTAGTAAATTTGTGAATTCGATGTGAAGGGATTATGTGCCTAACATATAAGATGATGAATTACTTAGCTTCTCTTATTGCCTTAGTTGGACAGTAAGAGACGTTCTCTCTAACACTAATATAAGTACCTTTGACATTTCAAATAAACATATCTACAATCAAGATGCAGGTATAAAACTATTTTAAAAAATTGGTTTCCTTTGAAGAAATAACTTGATTTGAAGTGAGAAGATCTCAACTATTTGATTTTAAATAAGTGATTAAGATTTAAATTAGTCTAGATTACTGTTAGAATAATTCTACCAGACTGCTTAATTATTTGGTTCAAATAAATAAAAAGAAAAAAAGACATTAATAGGAGGAGGAATTAAGAAAATAATGATGCCAAATTAGGTAATTACGCACAAGTAAAAATGGACTAAAAGGGAAAAAAGAGAGGTGTACATGTGTATTACAAAAAAAAATCATAACGTGGAATACCCAAAAAAAAAAAAAAAAAAAAGAAAGAGAGATGGAAATAAGTGGTTGAAGCCAATTATCCATCTCCATCACACATTTGGATTTCCAAATATTTGTTGTGTTGGGTGATCGATCACGTCAGAGACTCGTGGTCAAATCGCGCCACGTGGCGTTACGACGGTGGGGCAAACTATACGGTACACTCGTGTCCTGTTTATTCAATTCACTTTGTTTTAATTTTGTTTTGTGGTTGTGGGGGTTGACACCCTAAATTCTTACTATAGTTTTATATTTCATGTGCTACTGTGCAAGATATTTTAATGCAAATCATGTTTATTTTATTGGCAAAATTACAGAAAACCACCCTTTAAATATGAGTGTTTTCACTTAACCACAACTTAAATTTAAAATTACAGAAAACCACCCTTTAAATGGTATTTGTTTACAACTCACCACCCATTCCACTATTTTCTTTAATTTATCATTAAATATATTATATTTTAATATTTTTAAACTCAAATTTGATTGTAAATATATTCGTATTTTGAATTTAAGGGCTCGATCATATTTTAGGGATTATTTTATTTATTTTAAAAAAATAATAATAAATATAGCCTAGAATTATTATCTTAATTTATGATTGAAAATGTTTATAAAATTTTAAAATATTATGGAAATTACTCTTATTTATTTATATTTTAAATAAGAGTAATTTACATAATGTTTTAAAAATTTATAAACATTTTCAAACATAAATTAAGATAATAATTCTAGGCTTTATTGATTATTATTTTTAAAAATAAATACAATGATCCCTAAAATATAATTGGGCCCTTAAATTCAAATTTTGAATATATTTACAATCAAATTTGAGTTTAAAAATATTAAAATATAATATATTTAATGATAAAGTAACGAAAATAGTTGAATGGGTGGTGAGTTGTAAACAAATACCATTTAAAGGGTGGTTTTCTGTAATTTTGAATTTAAGGGGTGGTTAAGTGAAAACACCCATATTTAAAGGGTGGTTTTCTGTAATTTTCCCTATTTTATTTTATACTATTATTATTATTATTATTATTATTATTATTATTATTATTATTATTAATAATATAAATATAATGTCGATTTTTTTTTTATGTTCCAAGTTCAATGTTTCCATTGTATACGTTTTCATAGGTATGTGAAAACAACCCCAAAAGCCCCAATCGCCCAATCGGGTAGCTGAGTGGAGTAAGGGAGAGTAAGGATGTGTCGTGTTTGATGCCTTCGACATTTCCTTGGGTGAAATTCCAAGGTTAACCTTACTTTCTACTTGTGAGTCGAGTCGATAGACGCAAATCGGTTTACAGAGGCGAATCCTCTTTAGGACCAGGGGTGGCAGTCGCCCTTCCAATCAAAAATAAAATTTAAAATACATATTCCTCTCGTCGATAGCTTCGATTTGATATATTATAAGCTTAAATCCGATATCTGAACAAAAAGTTATAAGCATTTCAATTTTCAGGACTGAACATATGTACATTATTTCTTACATCATTTACCAAACTGATATACTTTTATCGTAATTATCATTTGTTAAATTTCATGCCCTAATAATATAATTATACCCTAAGATTTTCAAATTGTGAGGTTATATTGAAATATTTAAAAACAATGAAATAAAGTATGCACGATTTATGTTTTTATTCCAATTACATATCCATAATATTGATGATTTTTTGGAAAAGAAAAATTAGGGTTTAATTTTACATGAAAAAGATTTTATTGTAATTTTTCGCCCCCTCAATCATCAGTTTCAGGATCCGTCACTGTCAGTTTATCTGATGCGTGATTCTTATCTCACATGTCTGAATTTGACGACAAAGGTGGGTTTACTTGTCATTAAAAAAATAAAAATAAAACCAAATTTGAAGACCTTTGAAACGTTTCTTTTAACGAGGCTTCAAAGAGTTCAAGATTCAAGCTATACCACAAAAATTAAACCAATGGCAGGCAGATTTTTACTGCTCACTTTATCGAAGATATTAAATTCGTTAAACTTTGACAAGTCACCCGCTATTAAATTTATGGTGAAAAATGAATCGGAGTACAATTTGAATTGATTTACTATTTGAATTGACTGGCTGTGTGTTAGCCAAATGTACCTTACGGCATCGATGCGATGTATAATATCTAGAATTTATAGATCGGAATGCATATGTTTAAGGCTCCGTTTGGTAAATTAAGTAGCTTTTCGGATCTTATGATTTTTATATTATATTGTCTTAAATGAAATAAATATAAAATTTTAGTTTAATTAACTTTTAAAATCTAAGTTTTTCACCAGCTACTTACCCGAACTTTTGGTTTTTTATTCACAAGTTTTCAACAGCTACCCTAACAGTTATGTTTACCAAACACTATACTAGCTTATTAACCTATATTTAACACAAATAATCCAACAGTTTCAGTTACCCAACAGCTTTGGCTACTCCAACAACTACTATTTTGCCAAACACACCCTAAATCTTCCAAGTAAAATGTGTATAATTTGTATGGTTTGAACTTAGAGATTCACTTTGATTGGATATGTGCGCCATATTAGAGGATTAGATACTCCTTGCTAGTTTTAAATGTGTAAATTCATATAGTTTGAAATGAAGAGATGCTTTTATTTTAAGGTATAGTATTAATAATGATAACAAAAAAGGGTTAATATTATATATATAGTTTTTATTCTTAAGTATATAAATAGTAAAAACATTTATAGTAAAATGGAGGGAGTAATAACTTTGTTATTTGATTCATTCATTAGTTTTATTTACCAACAATCGTTTTATTAATACTTTTTATTTTATGAGGAGAAGAGTTTTCTCTCTCTTATGAGAGAGAAACTCTCATTGAGAAACCCATCCTTCGGATGCTTCGATTCTAGTTTTCCATATCAATTAAGATCTCTCATTGAGAAACCCATCCTTCGGATGCTTCGATTCTAGTTTTCCATATCAATTAAGTTCATGGCTAATTTATCTCCTTTCAAACAAACTTTGTCAGATCTATCTTTCTTCTCCTTCATACGGTGTATGGTGGTCGGTGTCTTCTGTTCCGATCGTTCGTCGTTACCGGATTTCGGTTTCGTGGCTTCCTCCGGCCTTTATTCCGCTTTTGGTCTCCATCTATCTGGCTTCCCTCCCTCTCTTCGGGGTGTGCTCCTAGTCACTCAATTGGTCCGAATTGGGAGATCCTGTTTTCCTTTCTCAGTCCGTTTTTGGGCTTCTTTGGTCCGGGGTTTTGTGTCAGTCTTGCTCATTTTGTTGAATTGATTTGGGGCTTTTGTGGTTTGGTTGAGTCCGCTTCGTCCCGTCTTGTCCGATCGTTGTTTTCGGGTCCCGTTGTCCTTGGTCGTCTTCTTCGTTGAGGTCGCCCCTGGTTTGTCCTCCATCCATGGCTATGGCGGGCCTGGAAAGGTGTGCTTCGGGTCCAAGGCAAAGCCTTGGGCCCGGGGCAGCCCGGTGGAATTTTATCTATTAAAAATAATAATTTGTGTGCATAGTTTTTTTAGTTTAGATATAGATATAATTTTATATCTATATTTATGCTTAGTCACTTATTTGTCTATATCTTAATACAATTATAAACCCACTCGAAAGGGTTGAGAAAAATCCCGAAAGGGTTTGACAAAAATCCCGAAAGGGTTTTCTGGTGCGCTCTCTGCAAGGGTGGTTCTCGGCGGTGTTTCTAGTTGTTCTTGGCGGTCCTAATCTGAGTTGGGGCTCTGGCGTCTGGTGTCGGGTCTGGCTGAGGTCGTGGCGGTGTGCAGCGTGGCGACTCCGTATTCCGGAAATTTCCTTGAAGGTTCGTCTTCATCGCCCACAGGGACTCCTAATGTACCGCTGGCCAGCGGTGTCATCGCTTGGTGGCGCTTGGCTCCGGTTTTGTCTTCGTTGTCCTCGGCTCTTTTTGTATTAGGCTCGTCTGTTCTTCTGGCGTTGTTTGTTTGCCGTCTTTGTATTGCACCGTTTTTATGTTATGATTGTATGTTTGATGGTTCGCCGTCTGCCGACTCTGTCGGCCTCTCGATGAGCCAGGTCTGTCTGGCCTTCGAATTATTACCTTATCAAAAAAAAAAAACAATCGTTTTATTATTATTCTAATCTATTTTATTTATAATAAAGGAGAAGTCGTATGACTCAAATGATAATATTTCATTAATTATAGTATTTTTAACTATTTGAAGTTTTTTATTCATACATATAATATAACAATATATGCTAAAATATGATTTTACCCAAATTAATTCTTTAGATATTGATATATTATCCGACTTCACTTAATGAATATCAATCAATCAATCAATATATAATACTAAAACAGAGACATTGAAATCTTATGTGGCGGGTTCTGGTGCAATTCGCTTACGTGTCGTTCTCTGACGCAATCTGGGCCGAGTTTTTTGCCACGTCAATTAATGATGACCCAATATATTTATGCCATGTCAATTAATAATTTCACATCTTTTAATCACCCATCATCCTATGTGTCAACCTTAATTGATAATTACACTTAGACAATTTTAATTTAATTAAAAAAATATATATATAACTATCCATATCTTAATTAATATTTACCTAAAAGATATATATCAAATCTTTTAACATATAACATTATTAAATTATCCATTTAGTTTGATTGTATAACAACTTTAAGAAATAGTGCAGATAAAAAAATTACAATTTCTTAGTTAGTTACATTGAATATTTTTTTTAAACACGTACACCAACTAAACTAATTTTTTAGCCTAAATTGATCTCAATATTTTAATATGTTACAGTATTACACAATAAATAAATAAATAAATAATCAACCCCGTAATTTTTCTTTTTGCAATTACTCCCATTTGACATTTTTAGTATGGATATATATAAAATTATAGCTTTCGGATTTTGAAATTAGAATTTTCATTAGGGGTTATTGTATAGCAACCTTTATAAATCTCTTATCTCTTATCCCTTCTCTTACAAGTTATAAACCATCATTAATTCAATATTCATATCTATATAATATACTAAAACAGAGATATAAAGTCTCCTCTAGTGCAATTCGCGGTTTTTTGTCACATCAATTAATGATGATCCAATATATTTAAGTCACGTTAGACAATAACCCCATCTATTTATACATGTGTCATTCTATGTGTCCATTTTAATAAATGATTCAATTAATTTTTAGTACAAGTATTCAACCTCATATCTTAAGTGGTTACAAATCCTCTCATTTTACCTTGAGTTATTTTATAAATATTTTATCTAAAAAAATCTAGATTAGATTAATTTATATGAAAAAGTTTAGATTAGTTTTATCACTAGGAAAATTGATTAAATTATATATAGAGAATCAGTTTATAGTCGTTCGAAAAAAGTTTTACCAACAATAAATTGATAATAAGTAGGAAATTAAAAGGTAAAAAAAATATTTTATATAATTTTTATGATCTTACATAATTTGTGCATGAATAATAAAAGTCATATAAAAAAACCGCGAAGATCGCGGGCAGTAAAACTAGTAGAAATATATGTTAAAGATAAAATTTTACCCAATTTCATTAGATATTGATAAATTTTGATGATATCAATCAAGACAAAATTTACCCAATTTATTTTAATATTGATAAATTTGTATAATATTTTACCTAATTTTTTAAAATACGTATATATATATATATCAATATATCTATTGCTATTTTTATAATATTTGAATAGCTATATATATATATTATATGTACATATATCTATTTTTAATACATAAACATTGTACATTAATATTGTTGGAGATGTTTTATATTAATATGTTTGACATTAAAAACATAAAAAATCAATCTTTTAATTTAATTAATTATTAACAATTCTGTCAATTCATCTCTTATATTTAAAATTAATCACATAACACCCCCCCCCCAAAAAAAATCAAACATTTAATTAAATTTCAAATTTACCTTCCTAATAAGTTTTCGACAATATCATTTAATTGCCTTTATTTTCCTAAATGATTTTATAACAATTAAAAAATATTATAAGAAATTAATTAGTAGAATGTGTGTACTTCAATACCAAATTTATTTAAATTTAAATAAAATCTAAATTAATATGTAAATATATATATATATATAGATTTATTATTATCATCTTTAAGTTTATATAAAAAAATAAATATTGGGTAAAATTAATTAATAGAATAGGTGCTAAGACAAATTTATTTTATTAAAAAAGAGAAAAAATAAATGTATTTTTAATATCAAATTTATTAAAAACAAATATAGTTTGGGTACTGATTTAATAAGGGGTTAAAGTATTTTTGCATAATGGAATAGTTGATTTATATGATCCGAACTCCGTATTATTGAATAAAGTCCTGAACCAATTCCACACTTCTTCTAAGTTATTCCAATTTGTTACTCCCTCCGTTCCGTTCGGCAAAACATGTCACTTTACTATTCATGTATGCTTTTAAGGGGATAAAAACTATATAAAATATATAGTTTTTTAATAAATTTTTTTAACAATTTCGTAGTTATTATTAATAAGTACAAACTTGTTAAAAAATTTATAAAAAATAAATATTTTATATAATTTTTATCATTCTAAAAAAGCGTGCGTAAATAGTAAACTACATATTTTGCCGAACGGAGGGAGTATAATATTATTCTATTTTATTTATTAGCTCGTTTTTCTTTAATTAATTTGACTCATTTATTTGTTGCATTGACTTTACATATATAAAAAAATACTCCAAATGACTTTAATGTATTTTTCTAAGAATGATGAAAATTGAATAAAATATTGATATTTTTAATTAACTTTTTAAAAATAATTTCATACTTCCTACTACTATTAGTTGTGAACTATGTAGCACGGAAACGCCTATGTGGGGCAAAGTATCGTGTCGGAAACACGGACACGACACGAAACACCTCGGAAACGCCTGGACACGGTCAAGACACGGTCAAGAAACGGTCAGGAAACGGTCAAACTTCGGACACGTGTGGAAACGGGATGGACACGGCTTGGACACGGTTCACAAATATTTGGACACGGTTTAGAATTTAAAAATACCCCGGTTCATAATTTATTTTAAAAAAATCCGGTTATCAGACTTTACCCTTTTCTTCTTGAGCGTCGTTCTGCACCAGCAACCACTGAGCGTCGTTCTACACTAGCCACCGCCGTTCTTCGATCTGCACCAACCACCGCCATTCTCTCCCCATCTCACTCCCTCTCTATACCTTGATTTATTTTCAGATTTAGGGTCACTTTGATTGAGTGATATTTGATTTCAATTTATTTGGGATTTAGGTGTAGAATTTAGAAATTGATGATGAGTTCGGGCTCACAAACTAATTAATGAAGGCAGCAGTGGGAGTGTTTCTTCGAAACAAAACGTGGATGGTGGAGTGGACACTTTGGAATTATGTTGATATAGTTGATAGAACAGCAGGAGGGGGTAACAAGACATGATGGTGGACCACTTCCTCTCTATACTTTGATTTACTTTTAGACTTAGCAATGCTTATCTGTATATATTTTGATTTAGAATGTTATATCGTTATTTATTTATATCTCATTGGTCTTAACATCTAGGTGACTCTTATTAGTATAAATATATACATCTTTGCAAGACCTTTAAAGTTGGTCTTAACATCTAGGTGACTCTTATTAGTATAAATATATACATCTTTGCAAGACCTTTAAAATGATATATATATATATATATATATATATATATATATATCCTTGCCGTGTCTGTGTCCTATGTTTTTCGAAATTGCCGTTTCCCCGTGTCTTCCTGTGTCCGTGTCCTGTGTCCGTTTCCGTTTCCGTGCTACATAGGTTGTGAAAAGCAATTTTAATCAGTAAAGTCGCATAGAGGGAGTATTTCTTATATATAGAGTTCTTTTATTTATTTATAGTTTACTCTAATACATTTTTATGGATGAGACTTTACAGTTTATTCTAAAATTTATAATAGTCATTGTAGGTTTAAGATTTGCAATTTAGTATTTGTGATAAGATTTACTCCCTCCGTTAATTAAAACTTATCATTTTAAAAATCTACACATTTATTAATAAAACAAACAAAATTACACTAATACACTATTTCGAGTTGAAATTAAGTCACATTTAAAACATAAGAAAAGAAAAAATGACATTTCAAACTCCATTGAACTTGCCCTTAAATTGTTTCTTTCGAAAGAAAAGAATAATGTAGGGACACGAGTTTGCGAGTCTGCAAACGAGGAAGCTTCTGTTAGAATTTCATTCCCCCATACCCATCCCCATAGGCCATACCATACCATATCAAAAAAAAGCTTAACAGATGGTAGTGAATAAAGATGCAGCTGAATATGTGGCCACGGAACAACACTTGATTTTCATTTTTCCTTTTTTCTTTCTTTAAATTTAAAAAAAGGGTGGTGGGCCCCTCTACAGGTGGTAGTTACAATACATCGATATTCCCCCACACCACACATTTGTTTCCTTCTTTCACACACCACAACACAACACCCCTCCTCCGTTCCGTTGATTCCTTCCTCTCCATTCACCTGTTCAATTCATTTTTTTATTTATTTATTTATATTTGTTTAAATAAATAAATACTACTATAAATAAATAATAAATAATAAATAAAATATAGGTTTCTGGCTCGTCTCTCTTATTTCTCCTTCGGCCTCCTTCCTACACATATTAAGTTGGACGCCCACCGCCACTTCCGCTCCTCATTTCTCTCCCCACTTGGATCCTTCTCTCTCCACATCCTTTGCCTCTTCCCTCCATAAATCCTCCGGATTTCCCTCTCCCCTCCCACCTCCATCTCCATTCCTATTTCATTTCTTAACCAATTCAATTCCTCCGATCCATCATCGTCTCTGCAAAAAATGCTGATCAAGGAAGTTTCCAGGCGATGCGAGCTCTGCAGCGAGGCCGCGGCCGTCTACTGCCCCTCCGACTCCGCCTACCTCTGCTGCACTTGCGATTCCGCCGTCCACTCCGCCAACTTCCTCGTCGCTCGCCACGCCCGCTCCACTCTCTGCTCCTGGTGCGGTGACTTCGACGGGGAGCTGTTCTCCGGCGCTGGGAACCGCCGCCTCCCCCGATCCGCCTGCAAATCCTGCGGCCGGCTTGCGAACGAGGACGATAACGGTAACGGGAAAGGGAACGGGAATGATAGCGATGATGATGAAGAGGATGTGTCTGATTTGTCGTCCGTTTGTGTGTCGACGAATGAATCGAGCACGGCTTGTCCGGCGGCGGCGGCGAGCTCCAGGGATCGGGATTGCTGTGGCGAGGTGTCGTCGGAGATGCGGCGGAGGAGATCGGAGAGAGCGCGGCCGTCGACGGTGGATGGGAAGGTGGAGGGGGTTTTGGTGAATTGGTGCAGGAGGATCGGTCTGGAAGGCGGCCAGGACGACGTCGTTTTGGCCACGGCCGCGCAAGTGCTCGGGAGGCTGCAGGCGTGTTTGCCCGTACGGGTGGCCTTAGCGGCGTCGTTTTGGCTCGGATTGAGATTCTGTGGGGTCCAGTCTCGGGATCTGAAGCGCGTGGAGAAGATCACAGGGGTGCCGGATAAGATGATCCTGGCCGTCGAGACGAAGCTGGAGCGCGTGTTGAAGACTCGCCGAGGGGTGCCTAGGCATTCCGACTACCAGGAGGGATGGGCCGAGTGCTAGGGCTGTACGGGTACCCGATTCTAAGGCCGTGTTTGGATGACCGTAAAATTTGTTCTTTTAAAAAAACCTCTTTCTTGTTCCCTCATTCCCTCATGGACTGGTTATTGAAGAACGAAGCTAGAGCTCCAATTTTAGGTTTTTTTTTCCTCTTTTTTTGATTGAGTATGCAAATGAATATATATAGTAAATGATAGAGTAGTTATAATTAATGTAATTACAATGTTGTTCTTCTTTTTATTAGGGTTCCTACTTCCTAGTTTGAGTTTTGATGAACGATATTGATGATTAATTACATTACATCACTGATTTCGAAAAAAAGAAAAATTACCTTGATACGTTGTTCATGCCGCAATGAATTTTGGCTACGGCTTGACTTGTCCTCGAATTTTCATTTTTACATTATAAGTATTATAGTTCCATATAATAAAAAAAAGCGTATTACACTTTCAACCGATTAAGAAGGTAATCGAAATGTTACTCACACGGTTTAAAATTTCTTCATTTAAACTCTCTTCGAAGTTGTGGTTAGTCGAAAGAAATAATAATTTGGATAAATTTCATAAAATAATCCTTCAATTATGAATTTTTGTATGAAATTAACCATTCATAAATTTATAAAATTATCCATAAAATAGAATTTCCTTTAAAATGGTTTTTTTCCTAATTGTTTCTATTGAACTTATAATAAGATAAATTAATTTAATAAATGTACGTTGTTTAAGCATAAAAGATGTTCTGAGATATTTATAGGTTAAATTGATTCTACATTTCTAGATCTTTTAACTTAGGATTGAGTGTTGAAAATGCTTTATTAACAACTACAAAATGAGTCAAAAGTGAAAGAAATTATAATTAACAGTTATATAGGTACTTGGTGGCGGGAAGAGGGGTTGAAATTATATAATATTATAATCCATACGTTATATTAGTTGACAAAATGAAGCACATTAAGCTTTCATCAACCATAAGGAGGGCTAATGGGCAATCGTGTGGAAATTATATTTTTCGCATTTTTATATGATACTATATTTTCAATATTTTATTTTAAAAGTTGTAATTGAAAATTTAAACCAATATACTATACAAATGAAAGGAAAGATCTTATGGTGGAGAATGATTGCAAGTTGCAATCCACTTGCTAATTTGATTTTTGGGATTAGGTTAAACTAATCATAAGTCATAACTCATTTTTTTATATTATTATTATTATTAAAAATAAAATAAAATAAAATGGAAAACTGTACGTACGTCTTTTCTTTTTCTGCAAGCTGGCCTAAGTTGTTATAGTCCACATATTTTTACCTTTACAAATGCATGCTTCCGGAGTTTACACACCATAGTTATTTTTTTTAATACATTATCTTATTTTATGGTATAGTTTTTATTAAGTTTAATATATAATTGTAATTAATTGATGGGTAATCATAGTTTTTGAAATGTTAAAAGTATAAATAAGGTACAATCATAATTTATAAATGGTTACTTTTTTTTTGGTCATTTTATAAATTAATTGTTAATAATAGTTTAGTGCTATTGTGTTCAACTTCTATTATAAATCCTAATATTTGGACCCATAGTGACAATAACTTGAAGAGTCCTAGGTGCTCTCACCCACTGTATTAGGACGAGCTTGCCTCCACTCATTATTATTCCACTTATTCAATAAAATACACCCCTCCAATCGAAAATAAATAATATTTGACTTTTTATATGTAATTTTAAGAGCTAAAAACTATATAAAATCTTATTTATTTTGATTCATTTTTTTCATAGTTTAATATTTATTAGTAATAAGTAACGGTATTAAAGGGTGTTGTTTTTTACACCCACAAAATTTACTATTTACACCCAAAATCCAAGTTTTTTTTTAAATAAACCCTACGTCTCCTGAGTCATAGACGTGTGACTCAAGAGGGGCAGGGTATTTATATAGAAAAAAATAGTTGCGCCTCTTGAGTCATACACCTATGACTCAAGAGGCGTAGGGTTTATTTAAAAAAAAACAAAAACTTGGATTTTGGGTGTAAATAGTAAAATTTTCGGGTGTAACTAACAACCCTGTATTAAATTATGAAAAAAATTAGTTAAAATAAATAAAATTTTATATTATAATTTTTAGCTCCTAAAACTACATGCACAAAATTCAAACATCGTCTATTTTCGATCGGAGAGAGTACTACAGTATTTTAGAGTATATAATTTTTTTTTATTTTTTTATTAGTTGTAATTTTTGAGACAATTAAAAATTACAAAATAAAAAGATATAATGATATGCTCGTGGAGTCGTGGGTTTTGCTGAGGCCATGAATAAGATTCCTAAGATAGCATGCTTATACACTACTAGAAAAATGCTATATAGCCTCGAAGTTTTTGGCTACCAAATATTTCGAGGGTACCATCGTAGCTAATACCCTCGAATTTGGACTCGAAAAAATATTTCGAGCCTAAGTACCATTGAAATAAAAGTGGGGCTATTTTTCCAAGCTATATGACTACGACTGTCTATTTCAAGGGTGTCGTCGAGTGTATATTAGCGTCGAAATAAAATTCCAGGGCACTTTTTTGAAGCTATTGTCAAGCGAGGTTAGCAATGAAGTTGTTAGATGGTGCACTAGAGGCTAATTTCGGGGGCATATAGGATCGATTTTTTTGGAGGGTAGAGTTGACGGTGTAACAACTTAATATATATTACGAGGCTAATTTCGAGGGTAAGTTTGATCCTAAATAGTTAAGATTTTATTTGAGGCTAACAATGTAGCTAAATAGCCTCAAAATATGTATTCGATGGTATGTTTGTAGGCATATAACCTCGAAATATTTGAACTTTCTTCTTCAAAAGCAAGATCGAGAGCAAAGTTGTTTATGCATTAATTACCCCCAACTACCTATGTTACTTTATCAACTTGTACGAGGTTCCTATCTATCTACCAAATATTACTTTCTCCCACAACTTTCAACCATCTCTATCTTCCATTTTGCATATTTTCTTAGATTCGATCAAGAGTACGTAGTATTTGATCTTAATTTCTAGTAAGTATCATCATTTTAATAATTATTTTTTTTTTCATACAAGTTACATGGTGGGAGATGTTTTTTTCTTTTTTTTTTTTGTTGTAATTGATCACTTGTATGCTTTTGATTTTAGGAACATTATGCCTCACATTTAGATGTTTTCATCCACCTTTTTTTTCTTAATTTCGTATCATTCTTTATTGTATAGTTACATTGAGCCCCGTCAAGGAGCATACAAGAGAATGACTACGATCGTGGTTACTGCAAGGGCGATTGGACAAGCGTGAGCAAAGTTCTTGGAGATGTGAAACAAGTATGGTTCCTTGAGATGACTAAGTAGTCGAGTTATAACTTATGAGGTTTTAGTACCTTTAGTACCTAGAGGACACGTTTAGGTTTGTGGTGGATGGTTGAACTAGCATTTTGTACATGATTTAATTATGAAATTTAGGTTTCTTCAAATATTTAATGTATGTGTTTGTTTATTGTTATTTAAAGTAAAATTTATATTTTATGTATGCATAAATTGGAGAATAAAAAAGAATTTGATGCTAATGAATTTAACCTCAAATTTGGCTACAAAATTTATAAAGTTTATAAAATTTAACCCGAAAGTTAGGAACCAAAATAATAAATATTAAATTTAACCTCCAAATTTACTATAAAATGAGTTGACAAAATGCCCTCGAAAATATATTACCCTTGAAAATGCCCTTGAATTTGACTCCAAACATATTTCGAGGTGTAGAGAAGAGAGGTTAAATGTGGTCTCGAATATTAACCTCAAAATATTTTTTTCAAGGCTATGATAATCTCCAAATATTTTGGTGGTTATTTTCGTGGTTAAATTGGAGGTTATTTTACTCTTACATTTACACTTAAATTACGTTGAGGCTATGAATCGATACTATTTACCCTCAAAGTTTTTACCCTCGAAAATATCTACCAATTGCATTTGAAGGCAATATCAAGGCTAAATAGCACCAAATTTAGTTTCAAAATAGTTCGATACTAATGGTCTCGAAATTACCCTCGAAATTATTTGGAGGTTATCTTACTCTCGAAAATAAATTTGCGAGGTTACTATTCGAGGCCACATTTAACCTCCCCCTCTACGCCTCGAAATGTGTCTTAAGGTCGAATTCGAGGGCATTTTCGGGGGCAATATATTTCCGAGGCTAATGTTGAGGCTATGTTCAAGGTTAGTTTCGAGAGTATAAAATTGTTTTATAGTAGTGTTATATATAAATAACAGGTTGTCTATTGTGTGTTTTAAGGGCATAGGATATATAAGGATACTTAATTGGGAAAGAAAACCCTGAAAGTAAATAAATGAATCCCATAATTTAATTTAAAAATGGCTTAACTTGGCGTATCTAGGGGAAATATTTTTCAATTTGACTTCTTATCCTATACCCTTAGAAGAAACCGTATAATAAATATATAATCCTTAAAAGTAAAGTTTATCTATATTCTCTATCTTTACCATGTCTTATAATTGGTAAATTTATCAAATAAAAAATAAATTATTCATTAATTAAAAAATGTTTAAACCACCTGCAAACAAAAGAAAAACTATTGATATTCATAAAAAAATTAATTCAACGTGACTTAAAATGCAAATTACATTACCATTAATTAATGTGGGTTGAGGTTTGTTGGCCATAAAATTATCCACTAATTTTCATTTTTTTTTATAATAGAAAGTAGTTAGGTCTGGCTACATTCTGTCCGTAGTCCAGTCTAGAGCACCCTTACGGATGAGATCTTGCAATTCTATGTCGGAGTTAAAGTAGTCAGGTTTGGCTATATCTTATCGACGTTTCTCCCGAGTCAAGTTTTGATCCATCAAAGTTTAGTTTATAATTTTTGTTATATGCATCTCCATCTTTTTTTCATTATTGTTTGTTTTTTTTTCCGATAAGCATCAGGTGTTTTATGGACTCAAACATGTCTTTTTTTCCCTACAATTTGATATGTGTCCAATAATCATTATAATTTTTTTAAAAAAATAACACAAAGGGATCGTAAATCCGTTCAATTTTGAAAATGATACATGGTTCGTTCTTGTTTAATTTTTGTCAAAAATTTTAAGCTTATGTTTTTTAATATAAAAAAAAACATATGAACGAATCATAGATCCGTTGCTTATGTTGAACGAATCTTTGATCTGTTCGTTAATTTTTAATGTTAGACGTATTTAATGATGAACATGTGTCATACGAAGGTTCAAACGAATCCTAGATCCGTTCATATAAGTGTACATAACACCTGTTCTCGGTGCATATAACCTCGCAGACCATTAGTAGAGGTTACGTTGTGATTTGTAGATTAGCTACAGTTTAGTACATCCGATTGGAAATATTTGATATTTAGGAGGTGAAATTTGATCAACAATATTTGATGTTTTAGAAGTAAAAATTACACTCTTTTTTTACTTTTGCACTAATATCAATATAAATTGTACTTTTTTTATTTAACCAATTACATTTGTGCATAATAAATGTATTGGGGGATTAAAAATTATTTGATTAGGGTATTTGAAAGTGAAAGTGAATTTATTAATCTCCGTGCATATCTTTAAAACATCAAATATTTTCAATCGGAGGAGGGAGTAATTAGTTTGAGGCTCAACTATTGCCGACGAGGGAATGAGCCAAAATAACAATTTCGTACATAATTAGTTTGGCTCAACCTATTGCCGACGAGGGAATGGCCAGTGATGTTATTGGAAGGTGAAAAATGGACAGTTTATTAATTTTTTTAGGAATATCAACAATTTCGTACAATATTCTATTAGCAGTATATATTTTATAGATAGAGTTGTACATATTGACGATTGTACCCTCAGAGTTTTCACCCAATGATATATAAACAGGAGTAGGCTTCTCTGAGATCCTTCAAGGACTCAGTTATCTAAACAATTACATGGTATCACAGCCTCTTTGTGAAACCCTAAAATTTTTCCGTTTCACAAATTAATTCGATCCAGCCGCCGCCGCTCTTATAAGCCGCCGCCGCCCACACCCTGCCGCGCCGCCGCTCCCAGCCGCCGCCGCCGCAAAACCCTAGCCGCCCCCCCCCCCCCCTTTTTGCCGCCGCCGCTACCTATCTCTACCAATGGGTGACGTTGTCAACTCCCCACCGCAGCCACAAAACCCTTCCATTCTGCCCAATCCGTTACCAACATCAAGAACCAAATACCCCTAACCCTAGACCTCAAGAAGGTTCAATACCACACATGGGCGAAACTCTTCACCACCGCCTGTCGAGGCCATGATGTCCTCGCCCACATCGACGGTTCCGACCGCCCCAATGATGTCCCTGAGCCTATCTGGAACCGCATCGACTCCATCGTACTTGGATGGATCTATGCTACCATCTCCGAAGATGTGTTGATTACCGTCCTCCAACCCGGATCAACCGCTCGTGATGTTTGGCTTCGCATCAAAGGCCTCTTTCATGACAATCAATCCGCTAGGGCTGCGGATCTTGAAGGGAAATTCATCAACACCCGTCAGGAAAGTTTCTCCAACGTCTCCGACTATTGCCTTGCCATCAAGGCTATCGCCGATCAACTTAGCAATGTCGGACACAAAGTCAGCGAAGAGCGCCTTATTCTTCAACTTATCAATGGCCTCTCCACCAAATTTGACGTCGTCGGCGGGATGATAAGCAACACCTCCCGCTGCCGACATTCATGGTGGCTCGCAGCATGCTTTCCAGGGAGGAAAGTCGTCAGGGCCACCCTCAGGCCCCTTCCCATGTCCTGGTGTCCTCTAAGGACTTCCTACCCACGGATCTTTACCCCCGAAACCCTCAAACAAACTAATCCAGGCCACCCAACCAGCGCGGCGGACGAGAGCAAGGGAGGAGCTCGCGACGGGGCCGCGGCTGCGGCCGCAGCAACATGCCGCGGCCGCAGTACTACCCGTCGCAGCACCCGCCGCAATACCCGCCGCAGCCATGGTTCCCCACCCCGCCTCCCTGCCCCTATCCGACGTGGGCCGGCTACCCACCGCCTTCGATGCTCCGCCCCTACCGACCTCCCCCCTCTACGGCCCCTTCCTCGACGCTATACGCCTCCCAGCCGCAGCACACCGATCTCTCCGCCGCTTTCTCCACCATGGGACTTCAGCAGCCGGACGATAACTGGTATATGGATACCGGGGCCTCTTCTCACATGACGAACGCACCAGGTAACCTACAAACTGTTTTTAATTCTAGCACTTTACCATCCATTTATGTCGGTAATGGCGCCCCACTACCCATTGTCGGTTCAGGTCAAGCAACCCTCCCCACTGGCCCACCCCTCCACCTTAACAACGTCCTACTTGCCCCTGACATAGTCAAAAACCTCATCTCTGTTCGTCAATTTACCATTGATAATCACGTGGCTGTCCAATTTGACCCTTTTGGTTTTCTTGTGAAGGACCTTCGCACGGGGACCCCAATCATGCGGTGCAATAGTTCCGGCGACCTCTATCCACTCGCCCCAGCCCGCAAGTCCGCCCCTGCCACCCCCACCGCCCTCATCACCCTTAGTTCCGACTTGTGGCATGCTCGTCTTGGCCACCCTGGCGATCACGTGCTTCAAAGTCTCCGCTCTAGCAATTTTATTTCATGTAATAAAGCCTCGGGCATCTGCACTTCATGTGAGATTGCCAAGAGCAAAAGATTTCCTTTTAGCATTTCCCTTTCACATACTTTTGCACCTTTTGACATTATTCATTGCGATTTGTGGACATCGCCTATTCCTAGTGCTAGTGGTTTTTGTTATTATTTGGTTATGCTTGATGACTTCACCAATTTTGTTTGGGTCTTTCCACTACGCCATAAATCGGAAACACAGGGCCACATTATTAGCTTTCACAAGTTTGTTCATACCCAGTTTAGTTTGCCTATCAAGGCCATTCAATGTGACATGGGAGGTGAGTTCGACAACAACATTGTCCGCTCCTTTTGTCAACAACAAGGGATAGCCCTCCGCTTCTCTTGTCCACAAACATCACCTCAAAATGGCAAAGCGGAACGCATTCTCCGCACGCTCAATGACAAGACACGAACCCTCCTTCAACATGCTTCTTTACCCCCTTCTTTTTGGGTTGAAGCTCTTCACATGGCCACTTACCTCCACAATATCCTACCATCAAAGGCCATTGGCAACTCCAACCCAACATTGACACTCTACCACCGCCACCCGTCCTACAATCATCTTCGAGTGTTTGGATGCCTTTGCTTTCCCAATATGACATGTCCCTTCTGCCCATCAGTATGCGGACATCTTCACAAAAGGATTACCTACTCCTCTTTTTACTTCTTTTCGTTCCAGTCTTGCTATTCGCTCACCTCTAGCTGCGTCTGAGGGAGGATGTTAGCATTATATATTTTATAGATAGAGTTGTACATATTGACGATTGTACCCTCAGGGTTTTCACCTAATGATATATATACAGGAGTAGGCTCCTCTGAGATCCTTCAAGGACTCAGTTATCTAAACAATTACATATTCAATTCAATCATTTTAATTACTAATTCGTTTTTTTTAATTGATAAAATGATAAATTTCTTAAGAGAAAGATATGGTAAAGATTGAGACAAACTGCATCGATGAAAAGCAAAATCATTGTTAAATTTTATAAAAAGTATACAAGTGCTTAAATCCATAATACATTTTTGTTTAACCAAATGAGTAAATTTTATTCTTTTATCAAAAAAAATGAGTAAATTTTATCCAACACAAAATCTTAAAAGAAAAAATGAAACATTTTTAGCTTTTGCAACAATGTTATTTTATTGACCAACGTACTACTCATTCCGAGCTAAACATTTACTTATAATTTAATTATGGATATGTCAAAATACATATAAAATCATATATCTATATACATATACTAAAAGTCTAAAACCGATGCATAACGTCCTATGTGGCGCGTTGTGGTTGATCATAGGGAAAAAATCCTATGTGGCACATTGTGGTTAATCCTAGAGGAAAAAATTAATAAAATAATATGTTGTTATAGTTTATAGAAAGTTATATAAGCCAAAATATAATATATGTTTTAGTTAATTGACAAAAATATAAATAAAAAAATATTTCATAGTCATACTTATCAAAATTAATTATTAAAATAATCATTGTTATTTTATTTATATCTAGATTATTTTTGGGTGGAGAGAATTATTTATATCAAAATTAATTATTTAATCATTGTTATTTTATTTATATCTATATTATTTTTTTAGGCCAAAATAAAGTATTAAAATATTATATGGCCATAATATGTAGTCACAATCCATCCGTGTCGCATGCCCGCATAGATATTTTAGTAAACTAACGTAATAAATATGTACTTACATATTTAATAAAAAAATAATATTAAAATATTTTTAAAAATCAACTATCTATTATATTATATTACATGAGATTTAATTAACGATAGATTAGAAAAGAAACATTTATATAATATGTTGAACTAATTTTATTTATATCTATGTTATTTTTTTGGTGGTTTTTGGTGGGAAAATTTATTTATATTTAGATTTTTATTTTTTATTTATTAAAATCTATCTAGATTATTTATAATATTGTATTGATGTATTCTCCGTACACGGGACGAGACCTACACTAGTAGATATACTAAAATCGATGCATAACGTCTTATATGACAATATGTGGTTGATTTTGGAAAACTTTTCTCCAGTAAAAAAATTATTAAAATAATATGTTGACATAATTGATAAAAAGTCATCACAAACCACTATCTATCTATATATATTTTAGTTGATTAAATATAATATACATAAATGATTTTATTAATTACTATCTAAATTAAAAATATTTATTGAGAAAAATATCTATAAGAGAAATAGATTTTATTCAATTGAAATATTAGCAAGTAAGGTAATTAATCAATCTATTATATCTTATTACGTTCAATTAATGGTATTCATTGATTTATCTATTAAAATACACTCTATAACATAACTAAACTATTGATAATTTTTTCATAAATTAATTACTATGTCATAAGAGCTCTTACTTTTCAAACTCCCAGTGATGACAACAAATCTTAGAAGGCCAGGTAGCATATCTAACTATTAATTATTCCATGAAAATCTTTTTTATTAGGTATCATAACCACATTAATTTTATAATCTTTTGTATATTTTTTACTTTTTTCAACTCTACTCTTCTTAATTCTTATATTATCTTAATTTTTTTTGTACATGTACTCTAAGAGTTTGAGGGATATCACTAATCCACCACCCAATAATATTTTATTTATTTTTATAATAATATTTTATTATGTTATTAAGATTTTATTTAAAAAATGCGCATAGCCCAAAAATTATACTAATTTACATTAATTGTGTCAATATATTCTCAATACATAAAAGGAGAATTATACTTAGTTTATAGCTAAACATATATATAACCGAATGCATGCATCATCGATCTTTGCCATTTTGTATTTTTTTTTTAATGGAGCTTCTTTGGCCGTTGAAAATAACAATATATATACTGTACTATCTTTGTTACATTGTATACAGTATACTATATTGTGGCGGGAGCAAAAATCACATGTAACGTAGGGATATATTTAAAATTCAAGTGGGCCCGCCATTAGTCTATATACGGCGGATATTTAATTACACTTGTAAATATATATGGACCAACCGCCTGAACTTGTATTATATATTCAAGTGGGCCCGCCATTGACTTCGTTCTTCGTCGACATCCTCAGCTTTCTTGGGAATGAGTCTTCTTGGGCCATCTTGTAGATTTTATTTCTGCTTGTTTCATTTCGTTTGTTGTCTGTATTTCTATCTTTTTAGGTTATATGTTTGACGATTCGCCGTCTGCCGACTTTGTCGGCCTCTCGATGAGTCAGACCGGTCTAATCTTCGAATTATTATCTTATCAATATATATATATATACACACACATACATACATACATACATACATACATACATACATACATACATACATACATACATACATACATACATACATACATACATACATACATACATACATACATACATACATACATACATACATACATATATATATATATATATATATATATATATATATATGAGTAAATTACATAAAACTACACTAAATATCAAGTTTTTTCACTTAATCACCCGTTAAATTAGAAATTATATACAACCACCCATTAAATATAATTTGTTAATAAATTACCACCTATGATAAAATTATGTCAAGTTTTTTTTTGAAAAAATATCATAAATGACCAATATACCCTTTTTCGTGGGATTAAAGATCCACAATTTGAAATTTTGCAAATTCAAGGTTTTATTGGTAGGATAAAGAAATAATTTTATTTTCAGTTATTTACAAGTATTAGGTGTTTCAATGGATATGAAAAGAAAGTTTGATTAAAAAGTGGGGGTACAATAGTCATTTTTATTGATGGTTTTATGGATGTTTTTTCCCTGGGTGGTCATTTGTTAATAAGTCGTCTTTAATGAGTGATTTTATGTAATTTTAAATTTAATGGACGATTAAGTGAAAAAAATCAATATTTAGTGGATGGTTTTAATGTAATTTGCAATATATATTGATGTGCTTGAAATAAATGGTTAATTATATATATATATATATTATATAGATATAATAAAAATGCAAAATTTTCCAGGCATGATATATATATATACATGAGATGATTAAAGTATCATGCATTAGATAGGACTATAACGTACTATATAACAGTAATAAATTGAGAGGTGTGAAGGTACACAAACACCTTTGAATTGTGTGGACAAAATCGCTACACAAAAGGCTTTATAATATATTCGCTATTGAGAGAGTTGTATGAATCTGCGTGTGAAATTTAACTAGTTACTATTTTTATAGCCAAGGGTGTGGCTACCATCTAAAGGTACTTCCATGACTAGCTATAACCATTCTTTTAATTTAATTTTGCCATATATAAATAATTCTAAAGTTTAATTTGTGAACATACATTTTGATTGATATTCCTTAAATGAGTAACATGTGAGATGACAAGTTGTAATGTCGACACTAAGTAGGGGTCATAAATAGTACTCCCTCCCTAGTCGAATTATTAGTACTTTTGCCAATTTTACACACTATATATGAATTATTGACTCAATTTAATACGGAGTATTTTTTTTAAGAAATTAAGTTTAAAATAAAAATAAAGAATATTTAAAATTTCAGTAAATAAATGATGAAAAAATTAGACCAATGAACAAATGAGAACAATATTTACGGAAACTCGAAAAGTCAGAATATTAATAGAATTAATTTTTTTTTATCTTATAAAAGATTAAATATTTTGTTCAATAAAAAGTGATCAAAATGACAATTATACATAAACAAAGAGAGTGACATCACGTGTCAATAATGTATGGTTATCTTGGAAATTGATATGAAAGAGGTATTAATTGAAATCAGTTGCTTGATGTAGCTTGTTTAAATTTAAGCTTGTTCGATTTTTTTTTTCTCTTGAATTTGAAAATAATTTGGATGATGCTAGATTTTGTTGGAGTACATCATCTAAGAGCGCAATGATGGATGAAAACTTTCAGTTATAATTGAGAAATCAAGGAAGGATTGTTCAAAGAACGTTGAAGACGGGCCGCTCTATTCACAAACTTGTTGATCTCTCTGAACAAGTATGCGGGATTAGGTATTTAACAGAGTTGAAGGTCTATAGGAGCATTATAAACGTGTTAAAAGTCATCATTTTAATTTCTCAGGGATACCTCACGAACCTTTGCCCTCTCCCCCCTCAATCTTCTTGATCCCTAATTTCTTTGTAGTGATCAAGCCTAGGTGAATTATAAGCTTGACTAGCAGCTTCCGCCATAAAAGCCAAAACAGAGGCACAAAGCGAAGCATTGCAATTAACTTTAAAATGGTCACAAATGCGTACAATAACATGTTTAAAATTGTCACAAATATGTACAATATATAACATGTTGATGCTTCGCCAGATGGAAGTTTAAATCTATTAAAGTTAAATCTTAAAAATCATATAAGGAGAATTTTTCCACCACAAGTTTTGGTTCTCTTTCTTTAATTTTAGAGTTTGGTGATTCTTTCTTCACCAACTCATCCGGGTATAGTGTCCTAGTCTCCTCCCAAAATTTCAACGGTTCTTTCTTTCAAATTGAATAATTACAAATCTAATCTCAATGTTTACTCAAACAAAAAAAAAACAACCAAATCTCAATGTTCTTCAACAAATAAAACAATCTATATAATCTCTAATGTTAAGTGAAAAATTCATATATACGGTTCTCTGTCTATTAAACAATTTAATGGTTTTTAATGATGCACTCTCAAATAATTTTAAGTAATGATGAAAGAGGCAATATTAATACCTATTTGAGATAATAATCAAAACGTTGGTGAACTTTGAGGTAATCAATTTACGTACCCTTTAATTTTACTACTCCATCCATTTACAAATAAATGACTTTTTCAAGTTTGACACATTTTTTAGAATGATAAAAACTAAATGTATATAATATCAAATTTTAATTATTTTTTATAATAATATCATACTCCCTCCGTCCCACAATAATTGTCTTTGGACTATTTATGCACGCTTTTTAAGGAGCTAAAAACTATATAAAATATTCATTTTTTAATTAATTGTTTAAAATAATTCTATACTTATTAGTAATATGTATGATATTATTTAAAAATATTTAATAAAATGTTGATATTTTATATAGTTTTTAGCTTCTTAAGAAAACGTGCATGAATAGTTAAAGACAAACATTGTGGGACGGAGGGAGTACTTATTAGTAAAAAGTATAGTATTATTAAAAAAACTTACTAAAAATTAATACTACGTATTTTATATAGTTTTTACCATTTTTAAAAAAATTATCTTATTTAAAAAATCACTTATTTACCTCAAAGCCGGTGCCATAATTTGTATCCCATCCAACCCTAATACTTATAAAATCAAAAGCAGGCTCTTTGTTAAAGAATGAGCCACGTGTCCTTCATTGAGCAAAATTAAGAATCAAAATTTCCAGGCTTATCTCCCCCACATTCTCTCCGTTCAATTGCAAGTTGGTTTTCTTTTCCCTGTTGTACTATCTTCTTCCTCACAATTGATATTTCCATTGGTGGTTGTCATTGTTGGAGGCGGAGCGCAATCGATCGGCGGCCAGAGGAGGGTGATTGGTGGGCAACGGCGCAATCGGCGACGGTTGGAGGCGAATCGCCTCCTTTGTCATTCACCAAGTTCGGATGAGACCAAGGCCACTATGCGAGAGTTTCAAGCCTCTGCAACCCCAATACCAACCCTTGATGGTGAAGAGGAGCAAGACCAGTCACCCGATTTTGAACCCTTGCCTGGATTCTGATGACCTTGGGGTAGACTTCTTTCCGCTTTTTGAATTAGGTTTGATTTGATTTATGATTAATTTGATCAAAGGTTTGACATATTGATTGGGATTGGGATTGTTTATTTTGAAATTGGATGTTGAGAAGAAAATCGGTATCATTGATGATTGAGATTTCAACTTCTCGTAAGATTTGTAGGTTCTTCTTTATTGATTTGTTCGTATTTAGGGTTAATCAGTTTCGTTTGATTTGTACCCTAATTTAAGGTTTCTTCAATTTTTCTACAATTTTTTTTTAGTTTCTCCCTCCCGAAACCCTACTGCAAATCCCAATTCCCTCGCCATTTCAACTTCATCCATTCGCTCGACATTTCGGTCTCAATCGGCGCTTCCAATTCCACTTCACCTATCGCAAACCCTCAGCGCAGAGCCTGGTCTGCCTCCAGCGCCGACGCCGAATCGAGTGGTAGCGAGGAGGGAGAAGTTGAGAGTCGAGCGAATTTGTCGGGGTTGGGGCGTGGAGGTGGAGGATTTGGGAAGGTTGTGTCTAGTAGGAAGAAGGGAAATCGAAGGTTCATTGGGTGTGTTCTGACTGCGGGCAGTCTTACGGGCAGTGGTGGGGGACCTGCTCAGGTTGTAGGCAAACGGGCACGATTAAGCAGTTTTCAGTGGCGGAGAGTGTGGATGGTAAGGTCAATGGGTTCGAGGCTCCGGAGAATGCGTTGAGGTCGTGGTTGCCTGGTGAGACGGTTCAGGCTCATCCCATGAGGCTCAGGGATGTTAGCTGGCTGGTTAGTCAGAACGACTGACGCATTTCTTTGTGAGTGATTATTGAACTTGATGGCTTCGCTCGGTTACTTAATGATCTGTTTTGTGGCTTTATGTTGCTATCGATGTGTTTTTTGTTTTAACACGAGCCTGCGTCTCAATGAAGCATGTAATGTTGGCTGTTGCAGGACTGATCAATGGTAGTTTTTACATCATTATATGTTTCTGGATAATATGCAATGTAGATACGAAGGGTCAATTTGTGCTCGATTTGGGTCTTAGAGTATTGGTTGATATGGTTCGCATCCTAGAACACCTCGATAGGAGATGTCTTGCAATAATTAATAGTCAAGGAAACAAGGGCCTGAGTTAGTTTTTAGTTTATAAATGTTGTTTTATTCATGTTTTTAGTTCAAGAAGGAAATTTCAAAGGAGGAATTGAAATGAACGGTTCAGTTACAAACAAATTCTACGGATGCACATGTGGGAGAGCGGGATTGTGGGATTGTGGGAGAAATCAACATCACACCCTATCGTCTCTCTCACCTCTATCCATGACGTTTGAGATCAATGAATAGTTTCTCAATCTACGAAGCGACGATGCACGAGGTACACTTTTTTTAAGGTTGCATTTGAATGCGATTCAAAATTTTAGTTAATTAAGTTTGACAGTAGATTTTTTTTTCATTTTTTTTATATTTAGCCTTATCGAGTTGAATTCAACTAGCTCGGTTTCATTTGATTGGTTCGTGATGATAGTGTGATTTTCATAGGTGCTAGATTGGGCTTCGTTTCCAAATTTGTTGAGAATTTGATAAAGTTAGTTCGTGTGGCAATTAACTCGCTTACAAATTCGTGCTCCTTTTTGCAAGTTGGGATTCAAGTTGGCATTTTTATTTAACGAGGTATCCACCACTAGATCGACTCCACTTTGTAAATGTTACACTGTATCACACTCTTGCTACAAATTAATGTTGTATAATTGACAAGTAAGCTTTTGCCTCACTTTGCATCCTCTGAGCCATGCGCTAAATTTTGGAAATTTGGCTTCTTCTGGTGGCGATGGATCAAGGGATTGGATCTACCACATTTTGATTTGTTTCCTTCCAATAGAATCAGTATTTAAAATGTCTATTAATGTAGATGACCTGGGTTTTAGGTGGACAATGTGTTTGTGGATTATGGTGTGATTACTAATTAGTTCATTTTATAGCTTTTGATGCTGGTTAGGCACAATTTGAATTTGACAATTACCCTACCGATGATCATTCATGAAATTGAAATTCTATTTTTAAGCCACTGATAGTTCTTAGTATTGCTGAATTTGTTTCACTATGACGATGTAGGCTTGTAATCTAATTTGGCATTGTGGGTACTCCTGTAATGAGCCTTTAAAAATGGTGTTAAAGAGAAATCTAGAATACATCTTCATTGGCTAAGATTCCCCAACCATATCGCGGGCTCGCATATCAGCAAGGGTAAGAACTATGTTGTATTTATTGGATCTGTATCATATTAGATTCCCATGAAAATATACACCTCATTAAAATGAGTAAAAACATAAATCATTCATTTTATTCAGCCCGATTCACAAGCACAATATGAAATATATTATGGCGATGAAAATCATGTTTCAATATTCAATACAACAGGAATAACAAACACTAAAAACAAAAAAAATATCTAAAAAGAAATAGTCTATTAGAGGGGAAAATAGAGTAATTGGGCTCCGATTAAAATATACACGACCTTAAAATGAGTAAAAATATAAATCATTATTTTTCTGCAGCCTATTTCACAAGCATGGTGTGAAATATGTTATGGTTATAAAAATTGATTTTCTATATTAAATACAATGGGAAGAAAAACAATACTCGATGGGTGACGACAAAGGCTAGCAAATAATTATGGAAGATTTGATGCAATCTTACAAGGCCATATTGATAAAGAAGTGACAGATTGGGTTTTCCATGGATTCATGACACCCTCCCACCCCAACCCTTAATACGAGTACTGCAAGTTGTGAAAAATGACACCTTTCTTTATCCTTCTATTTCTTTCCCTTTTCGATGCTCGATAAGCATTTGAAGCCTATGAGACAGAAGACAATGACTTTTAGTTATATATATATATAAACTGAATTTTAAAATAGTTAGGTTAAATTAAATGGGAATATGAACTTGCAATCATGGATTCTAGAGATGGCCACCTTGATCTTATTTTTTCTCTCTTTCAAATATAAATTTCTTCAATAAATTTCTCTAGACAGAGCAAGGGTGTTGGCATCCAACTCAAACATGTTTGTTTAATTTCTTTGTAGCTAAAGAGGCTTCTTCAATTCAATAACGAGTTTCGCGTATGATTATCTCATTAGTCCGCCGGTTGTAAGGGTTATATGAGATGGGCCATCCTAAAGGTGTGTTATCTTTCCTTTCTTAGATACAACTAATGATTAATTGTGTCGTTTTTACATTTCCTGCCATTCTAAAGGCTTAAAAATTTGTTTGTTTTCATGATCTGTTTTAATTCAGTGATATACTTCCTTGAATTATTATACTTGCATGTTTCAAACTAATGGGATTCTTTATATGGAACATGGATATGTTTCCTTAGCTGTTATATTGAAGGAGTTGTAGTTGGTTGGCTAACTGTGATTTAGAGATATTTTAGTTCAATGAAGAGCTTCTTCTCTTATGGATAATGGAGTTTTGTTGAATTTATCCGCTTCTACTACACGACTCTCAAAATCGAAAGAAAGTTCTGCAATGTTATTAGATTGTTGGCGTACCTCTTAGAGTCTAAACCAGGAACTTTCAAATTGTGTCGTTGAAATTTCCATGTTTTTGTTACCTTTGTGCTGGTGTCGATGGCTCAGCTACTAGGAGGGGAGTTGAGACAAGGGATTGGAGGTGCTCAGATGCACAAGAAAGGGAGACGAATGAAAAGGGGGAGTGCAGCAAGATTGCACAAGGTGTTTCTGTTGCTGAAGAGGAAAATCAAGTGGATATGGTTGGTATCTTTGCAATAAAATTAAATGCAGCAACAACCGGTAAAAAAGTGATAGTTGGGGGTGATTTCAATGACAAAGGTCAAGGCTGGCAACATGGAGAAGCATTGAAACATAGGATTAAAGTGTTTGTGCTGCTGGATAACATGACAGATGATGATGTTATCGTGTTTCCTCTTAGAGAGTGCAATGATATGCACCAATCTCAGGTGTGAAGTGGGACTGATAGGGATGAACCGTGTGTGATAGCAACATGCTTCATTGGTAACCCGAGTGACTGAGTGAGGGGTTGGCTGGTGTAATTATAAGTGGGGGACAGAGAAAGAAAAACAAGCTGAAGACAACTAGGGAGCGTGGAACCTCTACATGCTTGGATCAATTTTGTTGAACTAAGGTCGTTTGTATCACCATATTTCAAGTTCAAAATGTGGACTTATGTTACACAGTATCCATTTTTAATGTTCATATTACAAATAATTTGTTGAATTTATCAGCATATGGACAACTAAGGGTCTGTTGAAAAAAAAATACAAACGGTCTTAAATCGAGTGACAACATAAATATTTTATTTTCTTTAGCCCAGTTAACAGGTATGGTGTATAATATATTATGGTGATTAAAATAAATGCCATAAGAATAAACAAACTAACAATTTAGGTACATTTGAAAATAAATCGACTATTGTAGGTCAATTTGGAATAATTGAATTCCGATAAAAATACACACAACTTTAAAATGAGTAAAAACATAAATTGTTCATTTTTTCAGCCTAATTCACCGTGAAGCTGTGAACTCTATTATGGCCATGAAAATTAGGTTTTAATATTACCTACCATAAGAATAACAAATACCAAATATTAAGAATATCTTAAAATAAATAGTCTATTGAAGGTCAAAGTGGAATAATTGGGGCTGCAATCGAACTTGAATTGAACAACATGGATTTTTCGCAGGTCGTTTCACATCCGGGATGTGATATCTTTTATGGTTATTAAAATCCATTTTTTCAACACTAAATACAATGGGAATTAACAAAACCCCAAAAATACTTATTGTGAACCCCGATCATATGTTTAAGGGGAGGAAAGAGTTTTGACAAAGATTGGTAAGTTTTCATGAAACTTGTATGGAACTTTGCTTATTTTATTGTATAACTATGTTTTCATTCCTTACCTTTCTTATTTATTTGTGTAAAGTCAATATTATATGATATCATTTTGCACGAATTGCAAATTTCTATTTGGTTCATTGTTTTTTCTAAAACTGTGTTTTGTAATTTCTATTTTGCCTAAATCTCCATAAATATTTAAGGTTTCTAAAAAGTTTTAGTTCTTCACTAGGTAATTACCCCTCTAAAATGTATAAACAGAGGAAGAGCTCAAAAGAGCCCATCATGATCCCTCGGTTCATATGCCTATATTGTTACACTTTCCATTTAGCTGTGAATTTATCTCTATTTTTTTTATATATAGATTATCTTAACATTTGTATTTTATTGTCTAATGGTGGCAATACTTTTTTCATTTTTTTGATGGATCAATACTTTTTTCAAGCTTATACAATCCTCCTCATTCATGCTATCTGTTTTAATTTTCTTAGCTGCAACAATGAAGTATCGATCGTCTAAAAAATAATTCACCATAAAAACCGAAGATTTCGAAGAGCGGTATACTAAAGAGCATGGGCAAAAAGTTATGTTAGTGGAAAATTGACACCCATAGAGTGTTTTAGTTGCCTAAATATGGTAAAAAATACTCGATTGAAAATAGGCTAAATTTGTTAGGAGAATGGATGACGACAAAGGCTAGCAAACAATTATGGAAGAACACAAGGTGATGCACATCATGTTTGTATATAAAGTATCTACCTATCGTTCTGTATATAAAGTATCTACCTACTGCAAAATTGGTTATTATGAGAAATTGGGTGTAATAAACCCATCGTTCTGTTTGATGACATAATTTTTATTTTTACTCTTATCAATTATGATATTTTTGTTTGTAATTGTAAGTGTTATTGTATTATAACAGGGATTGTAATTGATAGCATGATAACAACTCAAATGAAATATATTCATAGTATGGGGAACTAAAGCGGTAAATTTCATGAAAAATACTCACCCGTATAAGGTTTGGGAAAAGTAGTAGTTATTATTATCTTCATTTTTGGGCCGATCTCAATGAGTTGTGCGAAGATAACAATAGAGGGCAATGAGTTTTATGACTTTATCTAATCGATTAGTGTCTTTGCTCAATTGATGAGAAATTGAGAGTCCTTATGAAGTGGTGGTTACTTTTTATATATTGGCAACAAATAAAGGTGATGATAGCTTATAGAATTAATTACCTCATTTAGTTAATTACTATATATGGTGAATTTACATATGCTGATATGATATCTTAGATATTTTTTTAAAAGTAAATGCCTAACTTTTTAAAGTAATATAAAATTTTATGAATGTTCTAAAATATCTAACTCTTTGGAATAAGTTGTCGCAAAATATCATAACTTTTCAGGGTAGGTTGTAGGCTTTTGAGTATATCTTTTAAGTCTGGTGAGAAATGGTAAGTGTTGGTAGAAATCCACATTAATCAATATAAGCATTTAAATGAGTCATTTTCGATACCCGATGGTGTCGAAAATGGCATATCAATCTCGACGCTTTTAGGCGTCGAAATGACTTCCGACATCATTTTGTGTCGAAAATGACAGAGTGTCATTCGTGACGCAAAAAATACTGATGCTTTCTTAAAGCGTTGAAAATGATTTTTTCGACGCCTTATAGCGTCGAGAATGGCTATTAAAAGCATCGAATTTTACCCGCTTTTTATGTAGTGTCAATACGTACGAATTAATAAGGATAAGATCAAATCTTAAGAAAATAATTGTAAAATATAAAAGATTCAAATTTATCCTATTAAAGTTTTCTTGTCAAAAAGCCAATCTCATAATCTTATATAGATGACAAGTAATTAAGAGACCGATGTCATTTAATTAAATCAACGACATATTAGAAAAAAAAACAAGAATCAATCACAAGTTGGTGTAGTAGTTGTGGGGCTATATCCAATGCCAAGAGGTTCGAAGTTCGAATCCCCTTGGAAACATGGAGTCGCTTGTGAGTGGGTGGGAGGGTCAACCCCTTAAATAAGTCACATAGTACCCGATCCAGATGTAGGACGACTGAGTCGATCGAACTAGACTAAGATCAAAAAAAAAAAAAACAAGAGTTAATAGAAATGTTCAAATAAAACGACAATGATCGAGCTAGCTCACTTTCTATAACGTTAAATACTTTGTCAATGGTTTTTTTCAGGTTGA
This sequence comes from Persicaria maculosa, assembly GCA_963922045.1. Lineage (NCBI taxonomy): Eukaryota > Viridiplantae > Streptophyta > Magnoliopsida > Caryophyllales > Polygonaceae > Persicaria > Persicaria maculosa. The sequence goes on from OY998257.1 coordinate 9,446,941, forward strand.
AGCTTCATATATACATCTTACATTATCTTCCTATATATGTGCGAGCTAGCCATCACATTCGATCTAGATCGTCTGATCGATCATGGCGTAGTTGAAGGATATATTTTGCGAAATTCATAGGTCGATTTCAGGGTACAAAAATATATACTTTACCATAGCTTTTAACGTTATATCATTCCTAGAGCTTACATGAATTTAATACATCTATTCAAAGGAGAGTGTCATATCAATTCGCTTCATCTATACAATTTTTGTAATTTTACCAAAGAAAATTTGACTGAATCACTCCATTTGAAGACATTGCTTCCAAAATCACAAATTATTTACATATATAACTACATATCATCAATAAACACCACCAAAGTGCCAAATGACTTACATATCATCGATAAGTATTTGACATTCGACATTGTGATGATTTGTTTAGAATTTGAGACCGGTTTCTGTCGTTTCATTGTTAATGTAGAAATTATAGACTGTGATATTTTTTCAAACATATTTATACAATTTTAGATTTTATTTTTTGTTTGAATTTAATAATGGTTAAATTGACCATGATGTTTATTTGAATTGTACAGTGTTTTTTTATTTATTTAAAATGTTAATGACTTCGAAAATAAATAGTTTATTACATTAGATATAAGTCAAGGGAAGGGTTAAATATAAAGAAAATAAAATAAAAAACATCTTTAACTTTTAAAGAAACCCCCTTGCTAGAATAGGTCGGGTATCTGGTGCTCAAACCGATTCCAAAAGCCTGATCAAACCGATTCCAACAGCGAAGAGCGGTATGGCCTCTTTTCTCACAAATTTGACAAATAGGTCGGGTATCTGGTGCTCCTGTAAAAGTGTGAGAGCCCCGGCCACGGGAAGAATCACCGCGACCACCACGAAAACTACCACCTCTGCCACGCGATGAGTCTCCTCGGACTCCCCAATAATTCCCACGACCTCGGTTAGCAGTGAAGTTGAGTTCAGGGTTAGTGGTGTTTGATGAATTTGGTGGAACGGGAGGGGTAGGCAGGAGAGGAATATTATTACGATTTGTTCTGTTTTCTTGAAGGAGCAGATAGGATAAGAGGGTGGGATAATCAGGCATAACTGGTTGAGTGAGGAGAGTGGTTACCATAGCGTCATAATCAGGACCAAGGCCAGCCAAGATGTAGGAAACAAACTCATCCTCAGAAACCGTCTGACCGGCAGCCTGCACTTGAAGAACGAGAGGCTTGGCCCCGTTGAAATACTCTGTTGCTGTCTCATCACCATTCTTCTTGAGGGTGGTGAGTTGGAGACGAGTTTGGACAATATGAGCAGTAGAACGAGCCGCATATAGCTGATGAAGACGCAACCAAATTGAGCGAGATGTATCGCACTCGAGAATCTGAAACAAGATGGGCTCGGTAAGAGAGGCAGATAGAATTGCAACTACAAGTTGATCCTTTGTGTGCCAATCGTCAACCGCGTCTGAATTGTCACCGGTTGGCGATAGCTCCAGGCACGCAGAGGAGCCATCAACAAAACCCATAAGACGTTGAGACCGAAGGTATGGGGTAATTTGGCGAATCCAGGTCGAAAAATTTGTAGGGCTAAGTTTGATTGTGTTTAGAGTAGAAAAATTTGGAAGAGAGGAGTTTGATGAGGACAGATTAACCGCAGCCATGGTTGATTGAACTTGCTGCGTGATTAAAGCTGTAAGATCAGGATCGGTCATGGACAACGTTTTTCGTTTTTGGATGGCTCGGATACCATGCTAGAATATAGTTTCTATCACACCTGAACTGAATTACAATAATGAGTTATATAGATACAATTGAGATAACTGTAAAACTGTAAAACTGTCAAGAGCAGAACGTGGGCTTCTCCTTCCGAGGTTTAGTTATGCTGAACGTGCTAGTACCCCTGCATGGAACTAGTAGCAGATTGGAGGTTCGTTCTATCCTGACCCATTTAAAAAAAAAATTAAAAAATAGATAAAAAAGTTTTAAAAAATAAAATAAAAATGATATACTACGTATTTATTTATGAGAAAAAGAATTTCATTAATAAAAAATATAAATATATAAAAAATTTAGTATATCTAACCCACAAAAAATTTATTTTCTAATTCGGTATCTAAATATCTCACACCATCAAGCATCCACCAAATATCTAACCTTGCATGCAAGTTAATTGACAAAAAGAGACCAAATTAACTTCCTCTCCAAAATTATAGGGAGGTTTACTTTTCCTATTATTTCTCCCTTCCAATCACCTCCGAAATTAACTTCCTCCCTTTCTTATTCTCTTCCCACCCTTTTCTTTTTGTTTTCCTTCATCTCCTTCCCAAAAAAAACGAGGTGGATGAAAAACAAAAATTTATTTCTTTTATCATTCCATGATAATAATGCCTTCCTCTCTTTTTCTCCTCCTCCTCTTCCTCGCCGCGGTAATATTAAATATTACCGCAGCGGACCCCGCTAATCCCGGGGAAGCCCTAAGCCCAAATTACTACAAACAAACGTGTCCGGCGTTCGAGGACACCGTCAACCAGGTGGTGACCCTGAAGCAGACGTCGACTCCGACGACGGCCGCGGCCGTCCTCCGCCTCTTCTTCCACGACTGCATGGTGAGCGGCTGCGACGCGTCGACGCTCGTCGTCTCCAACGCCTTCAACAAGGCGGAGCGCGACGCGGACATCAACCTCTCGCTTCCCGGGGACGGCTTCGACGTCGTCACGCAGGCCAAGACCGCCCTCGAGATGAAGTGCCCCGGCGTGGTGTCCTGCAGCGACATCCTCGCCATCGCCGCCAGGAACCTCGTGAGGATGGTCGGCGGGCCCTACTACGACGTCCGCCTCGGCCGCAAGGACGGCCTGGTGTCGCTGGCGTCGAGGGTTAAGGGCAACATTGCCTTCCCCAACATGTCCACCACTGAGCTCATCAATCAATTCCAGGTCAAAGGTGCAATCTCCTTCTTTGTTTCTATTCATTTTGGTTATCGAATTCATTTCGCCGGTATTGTTATATAATACATTATAAACTTGTTATTAGGGCATTACAAAAAATAAAATAGGCTCTATTTGATAATATACGACTGAAATTGATAGATTAGGTATATTAAATATGTGTTAAATTAAATTGTTTAGTAAGGTAGTGTTTGATATATAATCATAGTGAATTATAAAAAATAAAATAGGCTCTATTTGATGACATATGACTTATAGGCCAGGTAATTAAATTGATAAATTAGGTATATTAAATAGATGTTAAATTAAATTGTTTATAAGCTAGTAAGGTGGTGTTTGATAATCACAACGGATGTGAGTAGCTGATATAAACTAGTTGATGAAAAAAACGAATTTTTTTCGGAAAAGTTTGGAATGAGTAGCTATTGAAAGTACAAATCCAAAAGTTAATTAAACTCTAATTTTAGCTTTACCTTATTTAAAACTATAGTCTATCCATTTTGAAAAATATCCCACTTTACTATCTATGCACATATTTTAAGGAGGTAAGAAGTATATAAAAATATATATTTTTAATTGATTTTTTCATATGATTTCATACTTGTTAGAAATTATAAAAAAAATTGAATAAAATTGTTGATATATTATTATTTTTTTTATCATCCTAATAAATTAATATTTTATATATCTTTATCTCATTCAAAACCATATTAATAAATATGACATGTTTTTTTAGAACGGAGGTAGTATATTATTAAAACCAAAATTTACTAGCTTGCGTTACCTAAGGCTGTTATATAAACCGAGTAGCTCGAACTCGGCTAGATAAAAGATCGGTTTGAGCTAGTTCATTTATTAAACAAGCCCGAAACTCGAGTACAATTTTATGCTGAAATCTAAATTTAGGCTTGCCTCGAATATAAACACAATTAATTTGAGAAAAAGTGATCATTAACCTAAAAAGTTAAATGCAGGGTTGAGTACACAAGAGATGGTGGCGCTGGTGGGAGCGCACACGATAGGGTTCTCACACTGCGGGGAGTTCAGCAAGAGGATCTACAGCTTCAGCCCCGAATCCGAATTCGACCCGAAGATGAACCCCAAGTACGCCAAGGGGCTCCAGCAGCTGTGCGCAAACTTCACCAAGCAGCCTAGCATGGCGGCCTTCAACGACGTGATGACCCCCGGCAAGTTCGACAACATGTACTACCTCAACCTCCAGCGTGGCCTCGGCTTGCTCGCCTCCGACCAGGGCCTCATCGACGACCCCAGGACCAAGCCCTTCGTCGATAGGTACGCCGCCAACCAGACCGCCTTCTTCGACGACTTCGCTAAGGCCATGCTTAAGGTCAGCGAGTTCGATATCAAGACCGGTACCGATGGAGAGGTCAGGCTCCGCTGTGATCAGTTTAATAACATCAATGTGCATAAAGTCGCCACTTAATTATTTACTTTTTCTTTTTCTTTTTTTTTTCTTAAAAAAGAAATTTTAATCTGATTTTTCTTTATAATCATGATGATTACCAAGCGAGATTCGATGTTTACGTACGTACGTGCCCCCTGTGTTTAAAATTGGTTTGTGAGTCTACTTGCAAATGTAACTCATGGAAAACTAATTAATTACTGCAAAAACAATTCAAAATCAATCTTCATCATCTTCCTCCCTCCTTCAATTTTTTTCGTTTGTTTGTTTGTTGCATAATAGTAGTATATATCGTTGGTCGGTTTGTTAGTCATTAATTATGATTTATAATACACAATTTTGTAATATTATAATATGTATTATAATGCAATATTATGTATTATAACTCATAATTAATGACTTTTCAAAGATATTCTATATTTGTAGTTTGATTTTTTATATGTTTTTTAAGAAGTAAAAAATTATATAAAATATCAACAATTTTAACTTTTATAATTCCATATTTATAAGAGAAAATTATGATTTTTTTAAAGTATTATTTTATATAGTTTTTAATTTATTAAAAGGGGTAATGAAAACGAAATGAAATGGAGGGAGTATTGAATTTTTTTTAATCTTCTTCCGAATTAATTCGTGGGCCACTTAATTTGGACTCTATAGATACTATTTGGTATGAGTTGGGCCTAGGCACAGATCGTATAGGCTAGGAAGTCCATTGGGCTTGCCTACAAGGCCCATATTTTCGTTTATACTTCGTATTATAATTATAATATAATATTATACATCATTATAAATCATAGGGCAAATTGTGAAAAATAGCATAAACTTTAAAAATGTTAAAAATAATTACAAACTTTGGTTCTGGTTGCAATAAGTGGCACATCTTTTTTTTTTAAAATATCACTTCTTATTAACATTTTTTGTAGAAAAAAAATCATCCAATTCTCAATTTTTTAAAAAATGCCCATATTTCATCATTTTAAAAAATAATCCATTTTCATTTTTAATTTTAAAAAATATAATTTATTTTATAAAAGACTACTTTTTCCCTTTTTTCTTAAAAGAATACACTCATTATTTACACCCCGTTAAAAAAACTAATTTTATTTTCTCCATAAACTCATTTTCTTTTAAAAAAATTAAATAATAAGTAATGTCTTTAAAATGAAAAATGAGTGTCTTAAAAAGATACCAATTAATATCACAATTATATTTTTTTTAAAAATGATGTTTTTTGAAAAATTGAAATTGAGTTTATAAACATGAAAATTGTTTTTTTTTTTAAAAAAAAAAGAAGAAGAAGAAAATTGTGAGTGGGTTTAAAAAAACAATGGAAAAATGTGATTTTTTTGTAAACAAAATGTTAATAAGAGGTGTACTTTTAAAATAAAATGGTTGTGCTATTAACCACAATCACCCTTCAAAGTTGGTGATTATTATAAAATTTTTGAAAGTTGGTGCCACAAAACATAACCACCCCTAAAGTTCGTGTTATTTTTTACAATTTGCCCTAAATCATAATACATGAATCCTAATAAACCAGTTTTTCATCAATATCATCTTCTAAGAAAACTTGGAAACTATAAATGAACTAAAAGCTTCACAAAAACTCAAACCGTAGACCTAGCTTATAAGTCTATATAAAATACTAAAGCAGAGGCCTTAAACGGGCTCTGGTGCGATCTCGCGTATACAGAATTTTCTGGATTAAAGCGAAATTATTTTTGCTTACGTGACATTTTCTGGATTAAAGTGGTATTATATTTCTGGTCCACATCAATTAATAAACGAATATAGTTAGCTTAAAACTTATATTTTTAGATTAATAATCTATCCAATATAACTTGAATTAGTTGTTATACATATTTATTATTTTCATACTTTTGTTAATAAACTATATTATTTATTATTTTAAAAGATGAAGAAGGAATATTTGGTGCGTTATTCTATTTTTTAGATCAAATTGAATATAATATATTTATATATGGTTTTATTTTTGTGAGCCACGTCAATTTGATTTTATTTTTTAAGCCACGTCAATTAATTATCTAATATAACATTTTAATATAATTAATATAATAAAATATAATTTATTAACAAAACGCGCAACCGCGCGGGTAACGAATACTAGTTATAAATATAACACCATCACAGATCATACACGATGTTATTCGAATGGACCCTTCGATTTCGACATCTAGATGGCGGGCGATTGCCTCATTTGTTCATAGTTTTTGATCCGAAGCTGCTTGTATTCGCGCATAAAATCATCCAGCCTCATCTCCTACCTTGCCAACTTCCCATACAACACTTCAGATTCGTCTTTCTTTTTCAGTTTTCCTATATATATAACACACAAGAACCACTCATCAATCTTCCGATTCGACAACTCTTTATCTATGTGATATGCATCCAAATGAACTTCTTACAAGGAGTACATAATTTTCTCATAAAGAAGTAAGAAAGTATGTCTTCTTACTGCCCCGTGACCTTTGGGGAAGCGATGCATTACGATGACCATTGTTAAGGATGTCGCGTTTTTTCTTCCCTAGCTCGTTTTGTCTTGCTTGAGCAGCGTCAAGTTGAGCCTTGAGATCTTCACACTAGGAATTTATATATACAAATTGGGGATCCGAATTGAATCATCTAATGTTCAAAGTTAGTACTTTAACATTGGTGGACGTTAGCATTTTTTTCGACAATACCTCATTTACGAGTCCCTTTAGCCTACGCGCCTTCTCCAAGTTGTTACCTGTATTATATATATCGATCACCATCCATGGATTAGTTAGTTGGTGATGATTGTCATAACCTAATTCATTGTGGTGTAGATCAAGCAACATGTAATTCATAAATCTTACTAGCAAGTTTGTCGAGTTTCGTCCAAGGCTCGACGATAATCTGAATACAACAATTGAACACAATATGTAGAAATTTGAAGACAAATTAGATTTGCATATGACAATAAGGAGACATTGATGGTAATCAAATTTACCTCATTGTAAACCAAAGGTAAGTCTTTGGAAATTTGAGCAACTGGTGCTGATGGATCCTTCACCTACACAAATAATTAATACATACAATACTGGTTACCACAGGCAAGGATGAAAAAAAAATTAGAGAATTGAGGTAATTAACCCACAAAGTTAGAAAGTTTGCAAAACTAACCATAACCCTTGAAATTTTGCAAAACTAACCCGGATGGACCAAAAATTGCAAAAACAACCGGTTGCCTCCACCGGTTTTAGGAGGTAAATGGGTTAAAAAAAAAAGCAAGGTATTTGTTAAAAAAAAGCAAGTATAAAAGAGAAGCTTATGAGAGAATCCCATCAAAACCCTTAGAAACCAAATCTGTCTCCTCTCTCTCCTCCAAGCTCCCACCATCTCTCTCCAGATCTGCCTCCTCTCTCCTCCAAGAAGATCGCCCACGTCGAGCAACTTGCTCCTAGCGAGCCGAGCAAGAAGATCGCCATGTATTCCCCGGAGTTCTACGCTGCTTGTACCGCTCAACTAGCGCCCGACGTACTTGGTTTTCAATTGTTTCGGTGGAAATACAGACACGTTAAATCCTTGAAGTGACACGGCTATATAAACAGGTGACATGGTTCATTTCGAAAACAAATTGAATGTGAAACTCTAAACTATGACATTGTAATTCCTTCAGGTGACACGGCCATACAAACAGGTGACATGAGTGATTTTCTTAACAAATTGGCAGACACTCAGAAATGTGAAACTTCAAAATCAAATAAGTGTCACGGTAAATCCTTCAAGAACAAGACCATACAAACAGGTGACATGCATAATTCATATTGCTGACATATACGATTTACAAAATAAGTGATTATATTGTTATATTATTAATTGAATGTGAAACTTTGAACCGTGACACGGTAATCCCTTCATGTGACACGGCTATACAAACAGGTGACATAGGTGATTTCCTTAACTGGCAGACATTCAGAAATGTGAAACTTCAAAATCAAACAAGTGACACGGTAAATCCTTCAAGAGACACGACCATACAAACAGGTGACATGCATAATTCATATTGCTGTCATATACGATTTACAAAATAAGTGATTATATTATTATATTATTAACTATTTAAAGTCTATTAGCTCAAGGTAGAGCAATGTGTTAAATACACATAGATGTAGGTTCGAATCCTACATAGACTATTAACATCGTAACATATGTAACAAGAAAAAAAAACTAGTATTTGAACAAGTGTCAAGAGAATCTAAACGTGTGACAAGAAAAAAGTAGCAGGTGACAAGCAAAATTCTTCAAGTGACACGGGACGTTTAAGAATTTAAAATCCTATACAAGTCTTCAGGACTATTATTTATTCTTGATTTTTTTTGGCGGGAAAATTTTTGGCATGTGACCAGCAACCGGTACTGTAGGTCACCAAATTTATTTGCAAAACTAACCTACTAAGTCACTTTTGCAAATTTTACCAAATCATGACATTTTTGCAAACTTTCAAAAAAAATGGTCTAGTTATGCAAAATCGTCAAAAAAAATCTTGGTAAATTTAACAAAATACAAATTTATTAAATTAGAAAGATCCCTTTTTAAACATCTATGTATGTAAATTAAAAAATTGCCATATTTGTTGTGAAAAAATGATCCAATTAATCCAAATATGTTACCTTAGGCTTAATTTAGAGTTCAAAATGGTTCACTTGTCAATAACCAAAAACCAATTCAATCCTCCTATAGTCCTATGGGTTCAAATTGGTCTTGTATGGAAAGACATATTTGGTGCATGAAATTAAAAATTCACTTAAACTTTGAATAGGTCAATAATATTTATATTGTTGTTTAGGTTGTATGATAAAGACATTTTTAGTTACCAATTAAATCCTCCTATGAGTTAGTATCAATTAAGGGAGTTCCTCTTAATAGTTTGGATTTAGATGAGGCCACACATAAACTTAGAAAAGTATAATTTTATCCTTATTTGATCTTTAAATATGTAAATGATATATCAATCTATAAAAAAAATGATCACTACTCATTTCATACAATATATAATAAAATAAAGATAAATGACCAAATTTACCAAATCATGATGAGGAGATAAGTCCTTGGGAATTTTTGCAATTGGGGTGGCATATGATGATTTGACCTATACATAACACAAAACTATAACAGCCACTAAAGAAACAAGAATGAAAAGTTTTGGTTGCACATGAAATTAACCAAATGTTTACCTTGATGGGTTCAACTTGGTTCACTTTTTCAATGTCAGTGGTACTAGACACCAATTCGATCACCCTCTTCGTCTTGATCTCGACGCCTAGGATGATCTTGTTAGGGTTGAAGCTTCCCATCACAATAAAAGTAACCTTGAAATCGCCGTTATCATCTTGGATCCTGTTAACGACTACACCCTTAACTCCTACACACAAAAGAGCCCAAATCACACATATAATGCAATAAGATCGCGTCAACCATAAATAGATAGGAGTGAAAGGGATCAATATAAGATCGACGAAGCATGAAAAATTGAAGATCATAAATGTTACCTTCAAATTTTCTGATATAGTCTTTAATTTTTCTTGCACAACCTTCGCAGTTGCAGTTCCCTTGAATCCCTTCGACAAACCTAAATACAAATGCCATGATTGATCTTATGCAAACTCAAACAATTGGATGAATTGGGAATTTGAGCTTTGATGGTTAAGGTTATATCGGAAGAGATGGAGTTAGAAAGAAGGGAAAAACAAAGTTTATGAAGCAGTTGGGGGTGGTGGTCAACGACCAAAGTCAATATATATATTCAAAGTATAAATCTTTATATATACTATAAATATAAATGAGTTTAATTAATTAGAATATATAATAAAAGGTTTATAACAAGCCATAATCGATCATACACGGCAAAGACACGTTTGGTGGAGTATAAAGGTGCATTTTATAAAATTGGACTTTTTGGATACAATCTTAGCACAACATTTAACAAAACAAAATGAAATTCCAAGAATATACATAGACATCACACCGAAATGCATGTAAAACAAATCCATGAAATAGAATTTAATTAATTTGTTAGATTTATAATTTAGGGTTGACCAATTCATAATTGGATCACTCGGTATATAAGCTTGACGTGCAAGGTTATATATGCGATGAAAGTGACATGGTCGGTGCTTGTATGACTATCTCCATCAATCGATCTTATTATTTTATAAAGTATATAATCTTTTCACATCTTGTAAAACTATAGTGCTAGTTAAACTGCCAAATTTATTAAGTGCAAATGATAATTATAACCAGAATATAAAGCAAAATATTAAGGGTGGAAATAGGATATCATGGGGCAGAATTGAGGTACACTCGCATCCTGTCCCACATATTTTTAATGTTATAGGATCATGTCTTTTTTTTTTTTTTTTCAGTTCCACCGAATCTTAACTCACACGGGATACGACATATACGAAATAAGATGAGACTTGTCCTTGTAAAAAAAATGAATTTTAAAATAATATCAAACCAAGAAATAGATTCACACACCAAAATCAAACCAAGAAATTTCCTATGGAACAAAGGACCTAGGCACAAACCACTTATTAGTTGGTTTGAAATATGTAAATCTAGATCTAATGGGGGTCTTGGCCTTCGCAGCTCAGAATACATGAACATTGCTCTCCAACTACAACTACTCTGGAAAATTCTAGCAGAAGCAAACAATCCTTGGGTCATGATCATCACACAAAAATATCTAAAACAACAACACATCCTACAGTACAAACGAAAAGGTTGCTCCTCTTGGCAATGGACAAAACTATCGAATCTCCTACCCACATTCAAAAGGGGACTACGTTGGTCCGTTGACAACGATGAAGCTATCAAATTTTGGCATGATAACTGGTTCGAAGAATGGCCTCTTTCTACTATCGCGATCAACCCATCAACTATCGACTCTTCATTAACAATTAAACAATTGCTAAACAATGATAAAACTTGGAATATCCAGAAAATTCATGAACACTGACGAGAGGGTTTCTCGACCAAATAAATTTATAGTCAAGACCCCCGCTATAGTATAGGGGAGTCAGGTTCGTCCTCAGGAGAGAAGTCAATGGTTCTAGGTTTAGTTGGTTTCGGGGTTCGGGAGTAGCGGGAAAAGGTGGCGATCGGTTGCTGCCGATATCGACTGAGACTAGTTGATGTCGAGGGATGGAGAGGGGATGGTGGTTGGTGTCGAGTAGAATCTCTGCAGAATTTAAATAATAAAATAAAATAGTAAAAGTGCAACAATAAACACAACAATAAACATATGTATAAATCACCACAACAATAAACATATGTATAAATCACGAATAACACAAAAGAGCATGCTTTACATAAAAAAATCAACTTTCGCTAATTCCAACAATTTAAGTAAATCAACTCTCGAAAATAAACCTAATTGTTTCTACCTTTTCTTAATTAGGATTAATAAACTCGCGAATAAAAACCCTAATTACTATCCAAGTTTGCAACATGAATTCCTTGAACTTTCATCCAAGGGTTAAGCATAGAGGTAGATGATGATAGAAACACACACAATTATGAATTCATCGATTAAGAACACATGCTTATCGTTGGGCTCACCCCAACCCTAGAAGATGGAAATGAGAAACAAGACATAATAAAAGAAACTAACTTTATCATAAAATCTAAATCTTACAAAACCTTCCAAAAGTTCCTCCTCCTTCTCTCTCCTCTCTCCTGTCTTCCTCCTAACTATTGCGCCCGAAGACGACTTGGCTTGAATGATTGAAAAACCAGCCCCTAGGGCTTTATTTATAGGGCTCAATCCTAGCTATTATAAGAGAACAATCTATCTAAATCTATCTTAAGATATACTTCTAGATAAAAGGAAATAAATCTAAATTGGTAAAATAGATAAATCCTTAGGGTAATTAATTGTTCAACCCTTTAGGATAGAAAGTAGATAAAATAGATAAAATATCTTCTCCTTCATGTGAAACTTTCCTCCACTCGGATTAGGACTCGGTATGGCTGGAAATCGGCTTCTGGGGTTCACTCGATATCGACCAGTCTTCTCAACTTCACTCAATCTCGGCCTCTGAAGGTGATTTCGACCATGTCTTGACTCGATTCGACCAAAGTTGGTTGATATTGACCTCTTCTGTGCAGCTTCCAAGTGCTGAGTCGATTTCTGGCATTTCTGGTCGACGTGCTACACTCGATATCGACGAAGTAACGTCGATATCGACCTCCTTGACGGTTCTCAGCATTCTGCATCCGTCTTGAAACGCACTTTCCCGAGTCCTCGTTCGTCTGATTGACACATATGAATGTGCGTTGGAAAGCTCTTTTCGAGGGATACAACTCTCATGAAGACATCAGAACTTGATTCAAAATAACTCTATTGAAAAGTGGTGTTTTCTCTAGCTGCACCATCCTGTGCTCTTCCTTAGCTTCTCCAACCTCTTCATGACTTTCCTTTAAGCTCCAAAGTGCGTCCGCTTTCTGCAAAATTAAACAAAAACTTGTGTAGACCTCCATATATTGCAAATAAACATAAACTACACAAATCTCATGCTTTCCCAACCCAAAAACATAAAATATGGACAAAAATTGAAATAGATGTAAGCGAAAAACATGGCAAATTGAGCGCACATCAAACAAACTAAGGACCAACTTGATGACATCACAATAAACTCAATTCCACAAACACCAATCCCAAAAAATATAAACCAGGATAGACTTTATTGGAGATGAAGTAAGAATGGATGGTTCTCAACTCAATCAGCTATTAATATGATCCACACTGAAAAACACCACACAAAATCTAATTTAGACTGGATTTGACAACTTGACACCCTCCCCAAAGTCAAAGACTTTCTTTGGAGACTATAAAAAACGGAATTCCCACGACAGTTACATTGGCTAGCAGAGGCATTGGAATTCCAACAAACTGTGTGTCCGATTGCACTTGCTACAATTCAACTGACAGATCCCACACTTGTATCAAAGTTAAGGACTTACCATCTGCAACTAAGCAACATCAATGACTTCCTAAACATAACAAAGAAAAATTTGGGTAAACATACCTTTACCAAACTCGCATTGGTTTGGTGGAGTATTTGGTTTTTCCGCAACAAAGCTCTTTTTAACAACATAAAGCCTGACCACAGAGCAATCGAGTCTTTTGTTGTGAAATAAATTTATAACTAGAATATGGCAAAGGAGACTGGAGACGACCACCACACAAGCAAAGGACAACATCAAAACTAAAAACATTAGGCCTACAACAACATGGAACAAGCCTCCAACCAACTGGCACAAATTAAATTTCGATGGTGCTTTCTCTCCTTCAAGCAAAGGTCGTTTCGGCTATATCATTCGGGATCATGTTGGCTCCCCTGTCGCTGCTGGTGTTGACCCATCACCCCTAAATTCGGTAATTGGTTTGGAGGCCTATGCCCTCTGGAGAAAGGTGACAACCTCACAATTGTTAACTGTCTTCCGGGACATTGGTCGGTCCCTGGAGAGATTGAGATGCTCATTTCAGATTCCTCTCTTTCTTTTCATTGTTTCGTATCTGTTCAGATTCGTCACATATACAGGGAAGCTAACCGAGTTGCTACTCGCCTATCGCACCTTGACTTGCTCTGCTCGTTTGAAAGGATGCCCTTGGCTAGGGATGGGTTCTCCCTCTCTGTCAAATTATTTTCGGTTAAAAAAAACATAAAAAGAAATAGATAGTGTGTATTGAGGCGACTTTTGAGTTAGGAAGGAGCTTCCTTGGAGGATCGTTTTCACTATCAACAGAATGCCACATGTACTGCTGGCAAGCGGTGCTACTGCTAGGTGGGGTTGGGCTACGTTCCTAGTTTATGTTGTCCCCCAGATTGTGAGGTTTTGGTAGCTTCAATTCGTCTGGCGCTTGTGTGCTTGCCTCCCTTTGTATTGCACCTTTTTTCTCTGATGCATGTTTCGACGGTTTATCATCTGTTGTTTATCGACCTCTCGAGGAGTCATATCTGTCTGACCCTCGAATCTTTACCTTATTAAAAAAACCATAAAACGAAGCCGCACAAAATTCAAACTATGTATCAAACCGAAAAAACAAGCAATGGCAGATGGGGGTATGTAAAAAAAACTGATTTTAAGACTAAAAGTACAAAAAGAGTAATAAATCACAAAATTTACATTTAATTGATAGTGTATATTTAAATCAAGACATCATGGGATTAAACCTTGGTGAATCTATTTTTGACCTTTCTAAAACTAAAAATAACTATTTAAATAAAAAATTTAGGGATTTTTATCAATATATTTTAGAAAAATTATTTCCCATATATGCCTAAAAGAAATTTCTAAAAACTGAAAATAAAAAAGCAGATTATACATTAGAGTTGGCAAAGGTTATAATTACCTTTCATCTCAAAAAGACCAAAAGATTTGAACTTAGAAACACCATTTAAGTCATGGATGTATCATGAATCTGTGAAGGACCACCCAAACAAGTAGCGGGTTATGTGAAGGTTGATTTTTTTTTCTTTTTTTTTTAAAAAAACAAAACAATGTAACAATGAACAATAGAACATCTCCAACATCATAAAACATCAGTACGAACAATGTTATCATGTGAGGACATATAAAAGGTTGAGAGTGAAGCCCTTATAATTATATGGCTCCAACTAACCACAAGACATACAAACATATATAACCCATCAATAATGTAATAACTCCACTAAGCACAAAACGCACAAAATCTTGGCAAACTAACAAGTCACCAAGGAAGTTTCTCTGAAGAAAACCATATATATATGGCTTCACATAGTTGTAGCTCTATTTGCCTGTCAAAAGATATGAAGTGGAGTTTAAGATTTCACTGTCTTACCAAATCAAATCAACAACTAAATGAAGAGATATGCAATGAGGAGTGATTAATACCTTTCTCAAAGATGTATATGTTGTCACAATGACTTTATCAGCAATGTTATTCACCAATTGGAAGAAAGAAAGTCTTCATGGACGGATGAAATGCAATGATCCAAGGATTCCTAAGAAACCGACGGCAAATCCCATTCCTGAAGCAGCCAAGAAAGCTTCGATATCGAAAGATTCATCATCGTCGTCATGAGCATTCTTATCGGTCGCTTGAGGTTGTTTGATGTCATCATCTTTATCTCCCAGGCACTTGGTGGGGAGTGGCTGGCCGCACAACTTTGGATTCCCAACAAACGAAGAAGGATCAAAGAGTTGCAATTGAGGGCCAATGGGAATTCGACCAGATAAGTTGTTGTTTAAGAGGTTCAATGTGCCCAAGAAGGTTAAAGCAACTAAACTCTGTGGAATTTCTCCAAAAAGTCTATTAGATGATAATTTAAGAACCTCTAGGGATCTCCAAAAAGTCTATTAGATGATAATTTAAGAACCTCTGGGGATGTCATCTGACCAATCTTATCAGGAATGCTTCCATTTAACTCATTACTTGACAAATCCAGAGAGATCGACTTCTTAAGACTAGTCACTCCAATGGGAATTTCCCCTTTCAACAAATTGGTAGAGAGATTAATAACATTCCATTGCTCAAGCTTCGTTCTTGCAATGATACCCATTCTCCCTTCCACATGAATGATGCAAAAACAGATACTTCATCCCAAAAAGCATAACTCACATATGGTATAATGGTAATGCTTAAACCATGATTGATAGCCATAGAGGAGAAGTTGTGAAGACAATTTGGAATAGTTCCAGATAATTTGTTACTCCCTCCGTCGCAAAATATAAGGCCTTTTACTATTTGACACGTTTTTTAATGAGCTAAAAACTCTATGAAATATTAATTTTTTATTAAATTTTTTTACATAGTATTATACATATTAACAATATATATATAAGACTATGTAAAAAAATTTAATAAAAAATTAATATTTCATAGAGTTTTTAGCTCATAGGTCCACTATTTGAAGATTTTGAAGATTACACAAAGTGGATGGCAGATCCCCCAAAAATCATTTGACCTCAAGTTAAGAACAACCAAGTCGGCCATGCTTTCCCCTAACCAAGATGGCACCACTCCAAAGAATTTGTTATTTGCAAGCTCTAGGTATTTCACAGAAGTGCAATTTTTCAGTGACAAAGGTATTTGTCCTGAAAACATGTTGTTGCTCAAATGTAATGCAACAAGATTGCATTGAGACCCTATTGACCCTGGAAGACGTCTAGATAGCTTGTTTTCTAGATTGAGAATGCGAGTTTTATGAGTAAAAAGCCAATTTGGAAGTGAGCTTGATATATTGTTGTTGGAGAGATCGATTGTTATGATGAAAGTAGAGGAAGGTTGATGAAATGTGGGGAAATTCGAGAATTTATTATTTGATAGATCCAATCTTATAGCTTTGAATAGGAAAAGGGGTATAGCCGTATAGGAACATTAAAGGAGTTATAACTCAAATCTATCAAGTACGGAAACCAAGAAGATCGAAGATGATAAATTGAAGTCTGGGAAATAGCTAAGCGCCACAAGCACCACTGGCCAACGATAAAACAATACTCCCTATGGGCAGTGAAGACGATCCTCAAAAGAAGCTTCTTCCTAGATCAGGAGACACCTCGATACACACCACCTTGATCCCAATCAGACCCGACTCCGGACACGGAAGCCCCAACTAAGACAGGAATCCCTAGACACGCCTGAAGAGATGCCGCAGACCACCTTGGTAAAACACGCACCTGAAGGCCTTTTCGGGGAATTATTAATATAAGCCCCTTCGAGATTTATTTATGCCCTTACGAGCGGAATTTCGAACCCTTGCAGGATTTGGGGAGTTTTACATATGTATAGACAAAATACATATATAAACCTAATTGTTGGGAGATATAATTTCACGTAGAAAGGGTAAACCATATAAGTTTAATATATAAGTTGTTGGGTTATGTCTTATATTGTCTGTTGGTTATGTTTTATGATGAAACTTCACATGACTTATAAGTTGGACTTCTAGCGCACAAATCTAAGAAAGTCTTAAACATCAGGTTGGAGATTTTTCAACTAGTTAGAGGGGATCACAAGCTAGCAGTGACAAAAGTTTCCAATTGAATGACAGTCTTTATAGATATAAGGAATGAAGGAGTCGTGCTAGATTGGCTCTGATACCATGTTGGAAACCATGAATTGAAGGGCAAAATCACAGAAAACACGAAGGAAGGAAGAGAGCAAAAGGTAGAAGATGAATATGTGATTATTGATTAAAAAAAATGGGCTCCGGAGTTTGTTACATATAGGCTAATCACATGTCAAGCGCACACACATCAAATGATGTCGTTCTCTAACTACTTGCTTGAAACAAACACACGGATGGTGAAGGAATAAAACGGCGTCGCTTTCATCTGTGAAGCAACATTCCAACAGTATTCGCCCACACAATCATCCAACTTCATCTTTGTATAATATAACACAAAAGAAAAGTACCATTCATTAATCTTCCAATACGATAATTCCTTATCTAAGCGATATGCATCTGAATCAACTTCTTACAAGGGGTAAAGAATTCGCTCATAAAGAAGGAAGAAAGTATGTCTTCTTACTACCCCGTGACCTTTGGGGAGGCGATGCATTACGATGATCATGGTTGAGGATGCCACGTTTATGCTTCCCTAGCTCGTGTTGTCTTGCTCGGGCAGCGTCAAGTTGAGCCTTTAGATCTTCACACTATAGAAGTTTTTAAAATTTTGGCATCCGAATTGAGTCATCATATCGAATGTTTAAAGTTAGTACTTAAATTCAAAAGTTAGCATGTTTCTTTACAACACCTCATTTACGAGTTCCCTTAGCTTATGTGTCTTCCCCAAGTTGTTACCTGTATAGCCATGGATTGGTTAGTTGGTGATGATTGTCGTAAACAAATTGTGGTGCAGATCGAGCAACATGTAATTCATAAATCTTACTAGCAAGTTTGTTGAGTTTCCTCCAAGGCTCGATAATAATCTGAATAGAAACCGAAAATTGAAACAATTTAACACCATATATACAGATCTGAAGACAAACTAGATTTGTATGATAAGGATGCAATGATCGAATTTAAATTTACCCCATTAGAATCCATAGGTAAGTCTTTGGAAATATGAGCAACTGGGGCTGATGGATCCCTCCACTACACAAACAAAATGTACATTATTTTTATTTATCTTTTTGATTAAGTAAAGATTCGAGATCAAGCAAGCCTGATTTTCAAGAGGCCGACGTGTCGGCAGACGGAAACCGTCTAAACATACAATGAAAAACAGAAATCAGGTACAATGAAACAAGCAGAAACACAAACTGTACATTAGTTATTACAGGGCACGGATGAAGAATCTTGATAAATTTAACAAAATACAAATTTATTAAATTAGAAAGATGCCTTTTTTTTTCTAACGATTTTTCTATCCTATGCCCCGAGGGCATAGGATAAGACCCTAAATTGGGAAATGTTTTTTAAATTTTAATTAATTTAGCTTTTTTTTAAATTAGATTCCTAGGGTCACTTACATTTTTGGTACGGAATCTTTCCCACTTTAGTGTCTTATCCTATGCCTTAAAGGCATAGGATAGAAAAACTGTTTTTCTAAACATATGTTTAAAATAAAATAAAATTGGTAATATCTGTTCGGAAAAATTGATCCAAATATGTTACCTTTTTAGGCTTTATTAGGGGTTCAAAATGGTTTACTTGTAAATAACCAGAAAACAATTCAATCCTCTTTTCCTATGGCTTCAAATTGGTCTTTAATGGAAGACATTTGGTACATCAAATAGAAATATTTACTTTGAATCGGTCAATATGTACCTAATAGGTCTTACATGTTAAGGGTCATGTACCCATGACTCAAAATTTTCTTACCAAGCTATATGAAACAATTTCTGGAAGTCCACAGAAAAATTATTGCTAATTGCCCAAAAAATTTCTGAAAGTCCACAGAAAAATTATTGCTAATTGCCCAAAATGAGAAGCAAAAATATATTGTTGTATTCATTGTTGCTATAGGTTTGTATGATAAAGAAATACTATAAGAAGACAAACAAAAATCAAACAAGAAAAAAACACAGCATAAAAATCAACAAGTCTATACTCAGTCTAGAGGTTGAGCCTACACATACACAAAATTTCAAAAGTGTTTACCAAAAAAAAAATTCAAAAGTATTTACCTTTAAATGATATATCAATCTATTTTTTTTAATTAGATAAGAATTCGAGTTCAGACATATCTGAAACTCGAAGGTTGAACAAGCCGGCAGACGGGAGAACCGTCTAAAAACTATAACATATAACGAAATATAACGGTATAAATTCATGCAAACGAACTCTACAAAAGACGAAACCAAGCAGACCTAAACCAATTTGGATGAGGACGAAGACGATGGACGAAGCCAAGTCCCACGCTAAAGCAGAACTGTAGGGCCACTACATATAAATGATATATCAATCTATTGCAAAATGGCAGGGCCAGTACCAGGCACGGAACCAAAAAATAAAATTTGGATGGGCTGGAGAGACTAAATTTTTCATATATTTTTTTTTTGATTAGGTAATGATTCGGATGGGAAAACCCTATCCGAAAGCATCCTGCCGGATGAGGTCTAACAGACCTGTGTCATTGTATAAATTTGGTCCCCTGGTAGAGTAGCAAAGGTGTGCAACCCTATCCGCTACCCGGTTACCAATACGGGGAATGTGGGAAACTCCAAAATTTCTTACTCCTAAGAGAATGGCTTGGACGTCCGACATTACTAGTTCTATTTCCCATGGGCAATTGGCATGGGTACGTAAGAAATCTGTAATAATCTTTGAATCTCCTTCTATAATTAGGTCGTTGATTTGTAGTTCCCTGGCCTTTTCCACCCCAAGTCGTAATGCTAATGCTTCCGCCATAATAGGAGACTGGCCACCGATAGATTTACCACCGATGCTAATGGGGTTGCCATTCCAGTCCCGAATAATGAAACCTATAGAGCTCTTTGATTCCGATATAAATGATCCGTCAAAGTTTAATTTGTACCTGCCCATAGGAGGCCTTCTCCAGTGGTGGCCCTTTCTGACGTTTTTAGATTGGTTGTTTCCCCCATTATGGATTGAAGAATCCCCATTTTTATTCGAGTTTATCTTACAAGCTCTTTTCCAGTTTCCAATATTTTCCATAACTATTTTCTTAAGACCCTCTGTAGAGGGAATGTTGGCATTCCTGAAGATAATCTGATTCCTGACAAACCAAATTGTCCACCATCTGATAGCCATGCTCTGCTTATTCTCCTTCGAGAGAGAAGTACCTAAAAGCTGCAGTATTTGCTCCATGTCTCTGTTTTGTGATAGAAGAGTGTTGATTCTTTGAGATATTTCCCTGGAAAATTGTTGCTGAAAGTTATTTAGGCTACATTCTAGAAAAAGATGAATATCGTCTTCCGTGGAATGATTGCAAAAAATACATGTCATAGGTACCGCAACACCCTTTTGGGCTAAACGAGTAGTTGTGGGTAGGCCTTGTTGTTTGATTCTCCATAGGAAGTTTTTTATTTTAGGTGGGGCATTAATTTTCCAAATCCAAGTAAAACCATCAGATGTTGTAAGTGGATTGGATGAAATAAAGTTATAGGCACTTGACATTGTAAACCATCCATTTTTAGCAGGCCACCAGTACAACCTATCTGCAAAGGGGGTGGTTGGCAAATGAATTTTGGTAACTTCCTCCAATATAGATTCTGGGAGTATTGATTCGAGCTTCTCCCTCCACCATTGACGTCCCATTATGTATTCACTTACAGTGTCATTTGGGTTTATATTGTGTTGGGAGTCTATTCTATCTATCAGAGGCTTCATTGTAACCCAGTTGTCTTTCCAGAAGTTGATTAATTTTCCGTCACCAACCGACCAAATGAGTCCTGATTTAAATTTTGGAATCAAGGAGCATAGTTTTGACCATTGCCAAGAAGCATTTCCACTCCTAACATAATTAAGGATGTGATTTTCTTTCAGGTATTTGTATTGTATAATTTTTACCCAGTTATTCTCCGGTTCCGCTAGAATTTTCCATAGAAGTTTTAATTGGAGCGCTTCATTCATATCTCTAGATTTCCGTAATCCCAGTCCACCAGCTGCTCTGGATTTACAAATCTTGTCCCAACTAATGAGTGGGCTATGTTGAGCGTCTTTGTTCCAGAAAAAATTCCTGTTAATTTGGTCAAGCTGTTTATGTACCGATGTAGGAAGCATGAAGCTCTGCATGGAGAATAGAGGCTTTGATGATAGATTAGCTGCAATTAGAGTCGCCCTGCCTTGCTGTGATAGGGTGTTTGCATGCCATTTACTCAGCTGATCTTTCGATTTGTAGATTATCTCATCGAAGGTTTCCTTCGTAACTCGCCCATTAATTAATGATCGGACAACCCAGGTATTTTTCTAAACTTCGTTCTAGTGGAATATTAAGAATTCCTTCTAGGTCTCGTGCTCTAGTCCTAGGAATTCCCGGGGTGGTTTGGAAGGAAGACTTATGATAATTTACTTTCTGTCCGGAAAATTTACAGTAATCCTCAATTATTTCTTTTACTTTCATACAGGCAGTGTTGCTTCCTTTAGCAAAAATGATTATGTCATCCGCAAAGGCCAGAAATGGGATACAGGGGCCCGAGTTCCCAAATTTGAAGCCAACACTGTTGTGGATCGACTCAGCATCCGCCGATAGTTTGCGAGCAAGAACTTCTGCTCCAAGAAGAAAAAGAAAAGGAGAAAGAGGATCTCCTTGACGGAGTCCTCTAGTAGGTTTGAAGGGTTTTGTGGGTCCATTGTTAACCAAAACCGAGAATGAAACTGTGGTCACACATTCCATAATTATGTCCACAAACCGTTGATGGAAACCGAATCTTTGGAGCACCAACTTTGTAAATTGCCAATCTATTCTATCATATGCCTTTTCCATATCGAGTTTTATTGCAATCCATCCCTTAGAACCTTTTCTCGTACGAAATGAGTGGAAAATTTCATGTCTATGAGGATATTGTCCTGAATTGCTCTGTCAGATACAAAGGCTCCTTGGAGCGGGTGTATAAGTTTTCCAATAATCATTTTTAATCTTTCTGTGATTATCTTGGAGATGATTTTGTAAATGGTGGAGCAAAGACTAATCGGTCGATAGTGTGTAGTCATCGAGAGATTATCAATTTTTGGTATTAGTGAAATAAATGTGTGATTGGTCTGCTTAAGTAAATTTCCAGTATGAAAGAAAGCTTTTATTGCCCTAATGATTCCGGAACCAACAATGTCCCAATACTTTTTGTAGAATTCCGCTGTCATTCCATCCGGACCAGGAGATTTATTGCTTCCCATTGCGAAAACTGCTTTTTTAATTTCACTGTTCGTTGGTTGTTGAGTTATTAATCTATTTTCCTCATCTGAAATGATAGGGTTGATATCAGAGAGGAATTCTTCTAATTGGTGAGTCGGGTAAGTTTGTTCCCGACGGAACCTTTTTTCAAAGTCTTTTTGGATTTCCTTTTTAACATTTTCATCACCTATAATTTGGGTTCCTTCTGCTGATATCATCGATCTAATAATTTTTCGGTTTCTTCTTCCAGAGGCTACTCTATGGAAATAGGATGAGTTGGTGTCTGCTAATTTCAAATGTTTTGATTTAGCTATTTGATTCCAATAAGTTTTATGGAAGAGGAGTAAGTTTTCTCTTTTTAATAAGAGGTTTTGTTCTTTAGTGGATGTACTTGGATTTTGGTTATAGTTATGAACTGATTGTATTTCCAAAAGGGCGTCATCAACTTCTTGTAGTTGGCGGAAGATGTTTCCAAATGTTTTCTTATTCCAAGCTTTAGCTTTTTGTTTGAGAATTTTTTACTTATGCATGATTTGGAACATGGCAGAGCCACCACAGGATGCTCTCCACGATTGTTTAACAATATTGCGAAAGTCTCTCCTCTGAAGCCATATGTTTTCAAATTTAAACGGAGGCGGTTTGAAGGAAGTGTTTTTGGATAGATTGATTGAGATAGGGCAGTGATCCGAATTGGAAAATGAGCCATTTATGGTTACAAGGTCAGGGAACATGTCGATTATCTCATGGTGAACTAGTACCCTGTCAAGTTTTTCTAGGATATTATCTGGGCCTTTTTCTTTCTTCCTCCAAGTAAATGGGTTACCGAACGAAGGGATATCCAACATAGAACAAACATCCTTGAAATCCATTATTCGATGGAATCTGCTCGGTAGCGTCTCCGCCCCACCACTTTTATCCGAAAATTGGTTTATTTCGTTCAAGTCACCCATCACTAAGCAAGGAATGTTACTTTGTATGATCAACTGGGAGAGATTTCGCCAAAAATCCTCTTTCTCTGTAGGATTTGGGGGGGCATACACAAAGAACAGTAAGCACTCAAAATTCTCCTTTGTATTTTCATACTTTACTCCAATAATTCTTGGTAGGTGAATTACCACCGAGATGACTTCGTCTATGAACGAATTTTCATTCCAGAGTAAGGTAATGCCCCTAGACCGCCCAGTAGCCGGAGACCAACATATGTTTGTAAATCCAATGTTTTTTCATAAAAATTCCTTTGGTTCTCTTTCAGTTTTTGTTTCAGCTAGAATTAGCATTTGTACGTGATCTATTGTACGCCACACATTGATATTTGTCCAAAAGGTTTTCTTTCCTATACCCCTACAGTTCCAATATCGTATAATCATAGCCACTTTGTTTTAGTATGGGCAAGCAGATGATGATCCCACCCATACCAACACCTTTTCCTCTTTATGATTTTCCCTATATTTTTTTTAACCTTAGGAGAGTTTTCATGATAATACTGGGTTGGTAACTTGAGAAGGGGTTTCTATTAGATTTGTATTTTAGGAAGGTTAGGCACGGGTCATGGAGGAATAGCTCACATATCGAACCGAGCATCATTCGGAAGGGGAGTCTCACAAGTAAACAAGACGTAGAGATAATTTTTGTCTCACGATTATTGTAGTTAATAAGCCGGTTAAAAGTGCGGAGACCGGATTCGTATTCTATATCAATGTGACAAATAAGTTGGATTTTTTTAATTTTACAAAAAACATTGATCTCCATCCAAAAGTTTGGCCTACCTATTCCTCTTACGTTCCAAGTGCTGAAAAAAATTATTTCAACAACCCTTCCCCTAAAAAATTTTACGTAATAAAGATTGGTGATCAAAGAAAATAGGTCAATGCGCTTGGAAGTGCTGTTGGTAATCGGATAGTTAAGTTGGTGAGTAGTCGAAGGTGTATATAAATAAGGAGAGTATACAAACCTAAACTCAAATAAAGGAGTGTATACATGAAGGAGAATAAAACTCCTCCATCTACAACGGCAAACAAATCTTAGACAGAAGACCATATTCACATAGGGGAGGTGATAGAAATTTATAGGCATATATCTGTTAAAAGAAAATATTAGATAGATGGAGGGGTTAATGAAGAATTGATTAATACATATAATATCTTCCAGCCAAATGGAGAGCAAGGCTATGCAAAGGACAAAAAATTGCAAGTTACAATAAGAGGAAGCTTGCTTCCTGTTGAAGATCGTATGTGCATAATAATGAGAAGATAAGCCCTTAAGTATTTTAGAAAAAACAATTAGCCTATATTCATAAAACTTGACCAGATCAATTTTTTGCATATCCTCCAACCAACATTCAGAAAGGTAGCAAACACAGTAATCCAAACAAACCTTGGACCAAGAAGTGAAGTAGACAAATATTTTCTCAACATGAACCAGGTGCAGACACTTGCTTTCAGACCAAGAGATAAACCACCACCTATTCTGAGCAATTAAATTTCCAATTAACCAAGGAATACAGAGCACATCAACAAGGTATACCATTAAGATCTGCTGATACTTATGAGCTAGATAGTGTATTGCAGGATACATATGACAGACACATGATTCATTACTGAAATAGACACGCTCAAAGTTTTTACATCCACAACCTGCAATATAAGCTACAGCTGCGCTAACTACGAAGATCTCCAATTTACCAGGACCAACATTACACACCAGATCCGGGAAGATGAAGAATTGTTCAATCATTTTGATTTCTTTGCACTTTCCCTTCAGTTGGGACGATGTTATCCATTCAAGAGTATAAATAAAGCCATACCCGGGAGCAGAAGGACAAAATTCATATACACCTAGCTGCTCAAACTCATGTGACTTAAAAAAAGAAACATGAAGAGCAACAATAGGCACATAAGATGATTCAGTGAAACAAGATTGATCAAAACTATTTAGTTGCTCATAAAAGATTAAACCAAATAGTTTAATCAACCAATTTTGTTCAGCATCATAATCAGACTTATTACCATCCACTCCAAAGTCG
Source organism: Persicaria maculosa (assembly GCA_963922045.1). NCBI lineage: Eukaryota > Viridiplantae > Streptophyta > Magnoliopsida > Caryophyllales > Polygonaceae > Persicaria > Persicaria maculosa. The sequence goes on from OY998257.1 coordinate 9,472,663, forward strand.
CCAAATTCGATATTCAAGAATCTAAAAATCGTAGACCTCGGATTAGCATCATAAGGGGAAAAATTCTGGATCGAATGTGTTCTAGCCAAGAAATAATAGCAAGAAAGGCAGAAAATTAAAGCCCTAAGTTTTGTAGAAAGCGCTTCTTCATCATACCTGGAGGAAGGGACAATCAAGGCCCCAAAGACCAGAATTTGTTCAAGGCCCTTTTGGGGGATAAAGGGTGTAGAGGTATACACCTCTAACACAGTTTTTTCAAAGCCCTTTCGGGGGGTAGGGGGTGAAGAGGAATACACCTCTAACACCAGGTTTTTCAAGCACCTATAAAAGGTGATTTGTTGTGCTAGATGCAGCAAAAGAGCCAGATCCAAAGTAAGACCAGGGGATGTCATGAGGGTTGTAATCCAAATAAGAAAACTCAAATATAAGGGTATGTAAACAAACCTGATCAAGAGCAAAGTGGCCACAGATGTCGACATGGGGGAATAAAACCCATTTTGTCTAGGCCTTGAGAAGCCAGGTTTGTGGTCCTCCGACCACACAAGACCACATGTCAGACCGAGACGGCCAACCCACGGAACACTCCTCCTGGAAGAAACAGGACAACCCCAACACCCCCAGAGACGAGATTCCCTTCTCCTCTTACTAGAATTAACCCAGATTGGATCAGAACCTAACCAAACATTCACCATCTCGCTTGAAATTCGACCGATAAGCCTCCTCTTCCCCGAACCCTTCTTCTTTCTGACCCTCTTTTTCGGGAATTTTGAACTAATGTGACTTAGGGATATGAAATCGAATATGGCTTCTTCATGAGCGAAAGGGTCGAGATTAGGGTAGGAGATAACAAAATCGCCTCTCGATACACCAGACTGGGGAAGAAACCAGCACCAAAGTGCCAGAAACTTGCCGAGAGAGGGGTTAGTATGAATATTTGGCCAAGAACTCTGAAGATTTCGGGTTTTCGAAATGAGGGTTTGATAGGGCGTTTTGGGGATGAAGTTGGGGGCGCGTGAAGTGCGTTCTTCACAATCCATCGATTCGGTCACTATTATAATCTCATGATTCATATATTTATAATTTTTATTAAGAAAACTCTTATTCTAATAAAAAAATACATAATTTTTATTCCTTTTTCTTTTTTACATAATATTTATTTATTTTTTTAAGGGTCTTTTGCATAACTAGACACTTTTTTTGACTTTGCAAAAATGACACCACTTTTGGGAGAATTGCAAATGTAGCATAGGGGTTATTTAGTGCAAAATAAAAAATGGAAGGGAGCAGCCGGTTGAAGGTAAAAAAGAGCAGGAGAGAGAGAAGGTTTTGGTGAGGAGTTTTGGCGCCAAAACTAGGGGTGACAAGACATCAATCATTACAAGGAAAAAGGGGATGTGATAGAGGCTTTCTCTCCAATTTGCAAAGTATAAAAAGAGAGTAGGGGAGAAGACAATCAGTTTCTTCCTCCCCTGGACAAAAGGGCTGGAGAAGAAGGCCACCATTGAAGATAAAATGTCGGCTTGAAATTCTAGGTGCAGAGCATGTGTCACCCTAAATCCGTGTCCGTCTCAGTGATCATAATCCCCATGTCACACTGATTTCCCAGAAACCTTTGTTATCAGATGCAATGGGTGAGTGTATTTGACGAAGTACTCCTAATTTATGGCAAAAAGTAGATAACCATGAACCTTTGATCTCATCCCCCTGCATAATCTAAGACAAAAGAGATGGAGAAGATGGCCACCATGGAAGACAAACTTAAACACCATGTCACTTTAAAATGGAACCCAGATTCCCCGTGTCACCCAAATTTAAACACCATGTCACCTAAACTTCAACACCATGTCACCCAAAATGAAATTGGAACCCAGATTCCCCTTACTTTTTACACCCGCTTTCCTTTTTTTCCCCAATCTCTCGGCTTGCAGTTCCAGTTGTAGAGCACTTGTCGCCTTCATTCGGTTCCCTTGTCAGTGATCATAATCCCCGTGTCACCTTGATTTCCCAGAAACCTTTGTTCTCAGATGCAATGGGTAAGTGTATTTGACGAAGTACTTCTCATCTATGGAGAAAAGTAGATACTCATGAACCTTTGTTCTCACCCCCTGCATAATCTAAGACAAAAGAGATGGAGAAGATGACCACCATGGAAGACACGCTCTCGGCCTGAAGTTCCAGTTGCAAAGCACTTCTCGGCCGTGTCACCTGAAGGATTTAGCGTGCCACTTGTTTGATTTTGAAGTTTCACATTTTTTAGTGTGTCTGCCAATTTGTTTAGAAAATCACACATGTCACCTGTTTGTATGACATTGTCACATGAAAGAATGCATTGAATGCCATATCAACTCAGTCTTTAAACTAGAACCCAGATTTCCCGTGTCACCCAAACTTAAACACCCTGTCACCTAAATTTAAACACCATGTCACCCAAAATGAAACTGGAACTCAAATTCCCCTTTCTTTTTACACCCGCTTTCCTTTTTTCCCCACATTTCATTCGATTTGACCTGCATTAATTGTAGCAGGCTTTTTTTCCTTTACAGTTTTCCCTTTTTGTTTTTTTCCCTAGCATTTAATGCTTCACCTTTTTTTCCCTTTCCCTTTTCTTTTCTCTGTTTTTCCCCTCCCATCCTTTTATTTTCCTTTTTTTTGTAAAATAAGGGCAAAATTCAGTTAAGAGGGGAGATTTTGACATGCACTTTTTTTGCAAATTTGGGGAGACTTAGGTGTGCTCAATTTCAAGGGCTATAGCTAAAAGTGCAAAGTTTTTTTTTTGTGCTATTGACCTCCATTCTCTCTTTTTTTAAATGAGGCTGGCTGAAGCGGACTTCAGTCTACCCCTAGTTCTATGCATGGCCAGCCACTACTCATTTTATGAAGTATAAAATAAGATAATGATTAAGTAGCCAAATTTACCAAATCATGATCAAGAGGCAAGTCCTTGGGAATTTTTACAATTGGGGTGGCATATGGGGTCTTGGCCTACAACTCATAACACATAAGTAGCCGTTAAGAAACAAGAATGAAAAAGTTTTGGTTGAATATATACCTTAATGGGTTCAACTTGGTTCATTTTGTGATTGCCAATAGGACTAGAAACCAATTCAATCACCCTCTTCATCATGATCTCGATGCTTAGGATGATCTTGTTAGGGTTGAAGCTTCCTTTGGCAATAATGGTAATCTCGTAGTCACCATTATCATCTCGAATCCTTTTAACTACTACGCTCTCCACTCCTACACACGAAAGATCGCGCGCATCGATTAGCGTGCAGTTCTAATAAAAACAAGTCTAAGAATCAACTAAGCATGAAAATTAAGCAAAAGTTACCATCAATTTTTTTGACATGGTCCTTAATTTTTGTTGCACAACCTTCGCAGTTGCAGTTCCCTTCGACCAGCTTAAACACAAATGTCATGAATCATTCAGGTTTAATTAGCACTGAAAACCCAAACGATTTGATGGAATGAGAACGTAATTGGGCTTGATGATTCAGGTTTAGCACTGAAAAAACAAAGTTTATGAGCGAGATAACAATCTAAGAGATAGATCAATGCAATATATGAGCAGTTGGGGGTGTTGGTCAAAGGCTAAAGTCAATTCAAAGTCTAATCTTTATAATAAAAATGAGTTTAATTAAGCATATATAATAAAGAAGATTTATAACAACTCATAACACGGCGATAGCACGTTTTGCAGGACTATCTATATCTATCTATCTATATCTATATATCTATATAAAATACTAAAACAGAGGCCGAAACGGCCTCTGGTGCGATCTCGCTTACGTGAAATTTTCTGGATTAAAGCAGGGTTATTTTTGCTTATGTGTCATATTCTGGAATAAAATTGTATTATATTTTTTGCCCACATCAATTAATAAGTCAATATAGTTAGGTAAAAAAAAACTTATCTTTTTAGATCAAATAATCTATCCAATATAACATTATATTTAAATTGTTGAACAATTAATTTTTTATATAAATATTCAAATTCATATTTTAATTAATTGTAAAATCTATCATTTTTAATACTATAAATATTTAAAGTATATCTTAATTATTCATAAAAACCTAACATTTTAATTTAAATATTTGGCCTAATATATTAATTAGTTACGTAAAATACAAAAATATACTTTTATGATAACCAACGTAACTACAAAAAGATATAGATGACAAAATCCTAAAACTTATATCCATTTTTATTTTATATCTTAATTAATTTTATAATATTCAAATAATTTAAACTTAGTTTACGTAATTATAAGATTTTAAATTATGTAGACTAAGTTTACATGACGTTATAATAGCCGTTAATATTACGTTTATATAAACAATTATATAAACGTTAGACTTTTATTTTACTTAAATTTTTGTTTCAATCATTCAATTACATAAATTTATTATGTAAACTAAAACAGATGTCTGAAATGGGTTCTGGTGCGATTCGCATACGTGACATTTTCTGGATTAAATTGGTGTTATTTTTTCATACGTGTCATATTCTAGATTAAAATGGTATTATCTTTTTTAGCCACAACAATTAATAAGCCAATATAGTTAGGTAAAAAACTTATCTTTTTAGATCAAATAATCTATCTAATATTACCTTATATCTTAATTAGGTTTTTTTATATAAATATTGAACCTTATATCTTAATTAAGTAGAAAACTTATCATTTTAGATAAATCTATCTAATGTCATTCATGCAGACAAATATTTATTTAATTCAAATAATATATTATTATGCCAGTTATGAAATCTACTTTATTTATAATGCATCAGAATAACAGAGCCAATATTGTTTTTGATCAAATATTTATAAAAAGATAATGTATCATCAATATTTATAACAAAAAGAATTTCTAACAATTATGAAATCGTTTCAAGCGCGCATCCGAAACATCTATATAAAAACGATCTTATAAAGTATCGTTTATAGTTAGGTATCGTGTAACAAACAAAATATTATATAGATAGACCTTAATTATATTTTTGATTGATCCTCCTATGCCATATATAAAAACGATCTTTCTATCCTATATCACAAGGACATATGATAAGATGCTAAATTAGAAAAGATTCCCTACCAAAAAAAATAAACGACCCTATGAATCTAATTAAAAGAAAAGCTAAATCAATAGTAAAATTTAAAAAATATTTTCAAATTAGTACTCTTATCCTATGCCCTTGGGACATAGGATAGAACAATCGATAACCGGTCCTTAATTAAATAATAATACTATAATATCTATACATTGCACATCCCATCATTTGCCCACTTATCTTCCTTTATATTATGTATTAATATGATGTTATCTTTTTTAGCCACCTTAATTAATAAACCAACATAATTTTGTCATCCCATTTAATTAGTCCTACTTATTTTTATAAATATTCATTCACTTAATTTAGTTTACAGTTAGATGAAATCTTTCATTGAAATATTTCAAGGAAACTATTTTAACTTTCACACTTTAATAAAAAAAATAATTAATATAATAAATTATGTAGTATAATTGTAAAGAAACCGCACTCTCCATAAGACTAGTTAGAGGTGAATTTCATAAAAATTGGACTTTTTGGGTAGTCTTAATTAGCAAGTATGGTAACACAAAAACATCTAGCTAGCAACCAAAATGAAAGTCTAAGTAAATACATAGAAAATCACATAAAAATTTAATATATGCATGCTTCAAAGCTTCCAAAATGAAGGTTATAAAGGAAGTGAAAGTGACATGGTCAGTGCTTTGTATCACTGTCTGCATCTATCTCATTACAATATAAAATATAATACGTAGTATATTTCTTTTCACAACCTTTAAACCATTGAGAAACATAATACTAATACATTATGAAAAAATATACTCTGCATTAACAATGGCCGGAGTATACAGTGTATACTCTATGCTTTCTGCATATCTTTCCCGGCCGTTTGGCTAAGATCAAGTGTATTATCTGTTCTTATCAGTTTAATATCTGCATGCTTTCTGCAAAATCAACACTGTAGCAGATAGCATTCCTTCGTTTTTTTTGCTGCCACTACTTGATGCTTATTGTAATGAACTTTTATTTCAACAATTAAAATTTAGAACATTCAAATCCGAATTTTTTTTCCCTACCACTACTTTATTCTTATTGCAAACTAACTTTTTATTTCAACAATGGTAAGAATTTAGGCTGATATAAAAAAAATTAGGGGGGACTTTTGAGAACAAAAATTTTCATGTATGTGTGAAAAATAATCTTTTAAAAAATATATTAGAAAAAACCTTAAATTTATGATGTAGATAGTCATTTTTAGTAAAAAAAACATATTTAAAAAATTATAAAAAAAATGAGAATTTTTTTATATGTATATATAAAAAATAAAGTTTTTGTTTAAATATATTGGAGAAAACCTTCAATTTGTTATTTAATTAAACATTTTTAAAGTGAGGCCAATGGAATTTGAACTCATCACCTAAAGGTAAGGTACTGTAATTTTTTTTTTGATACGTACAAAGCGAAAATTTGGATGTGGTTAACCACGGTTGAACCACATCCTAAGGGCGTCCTTTGAGACGAGGTCTTCGATCTCCGCTGAACAACGCGCCGGAGCAAAGGACGAGTTCAGCCTAAGATGCGTCAACCGTCCGCCCCCTAGTTACCCTCATGGAATGAGTGGGAGAAAGTGACCACCTCGAATGCCTTGCAAAGGTCGAGCGCATCAGAGATCATCAACTCAACCACTCAGGGGCACGATCGGGACTCTTTGAGGGCGCTGATAAATGTCAAACAATCGCCCTCCACCTCAAGACGAGAGGTCCCCAACTTCAAAGCTTCCAAGAGCCCCTCGAGTAGGCCAAAGCACTCTGCTTGGATCGCAGAAATCTTGTCATGGCTACGCGCACCACGTGACACCACACGACCGAGGGAATCATGGATGATGAATCCAGACCCGGCCTCTGGCAACCTTTGCACCATCAAAATTAAGCTTTAGGAATCCATTATTTGTTTTTTCCCATTTAAACTTTTTCTGTCGTCTGGTTCTGTTTTGAAGATTTTTTGTTCGAAACATTTTCCTCTTTTATTTTCTCAGCTTGTGCCTTCTTTCGGTTTATCCTATATTGTTTTATATGCTTTATCCATTCTTTCATATTCTTTATATTATAATTTTCAAAGAGGATTTTTGTTCCTTAGTGACCAGACATGCACCCCAGAGGCCGAAAGCTAGTACCGATTTCAAGTCAACCGAAAGTTTAGAGAATATTTCTTAAAGAATATCCTTGTATGCTTTATATTATTCTTGACTAGACACCCCAGTTGCGACTTTGTAATTCATTATTTTTTTTACACTTTTTTATCTTTAAAATTAATAAAAATTACCAAAAAATCCATACTTTTTTCTTGAGTTTTTTTCGAAGCTCCCCCCTCCCTAGATCCACCACTCATAACCCACTAGTTGATTCAGTTTTAGAGCATCACCGACGAATCTTATAAAATAGAGAAAATGGAAATTTTTATAGAAAATATGGGTTTTATGACCTCAACAGCTCCCCCATATGCTTCGGCAAAATAGAGAAATTTAAAGAGAGAAAAAAAAATTCTCTAAATTTAGAGGAAGATGAAATTTCTCTAAAATTTGTGATTATTACTATCAATTTGCTTTCATATATAGTTCAGTCGGCATCTAGAATTTATTTGTAGTTCGAATCATCTATCGATTTCCTTCCATTGTTATGAATTTTCTTATTTGTTTGTGCATTTGATTTTTTTCATTCGATTTTTAATTACTATCGATCGATTCAACTAATTGTTGCACATTTGATTTTTTTTTTTCATTCGATTTTTAATTGATATCGATCGATTCAATTATCTGTTGGACATTTAATTTATACATATTTAATTTGATATTAGAATTATAATTTGCACAAGGATTAACAAAACTAAAATTATACTCTCTATGATCTAAAATATAAGGCTTTAGACTTTACAACACGTATTTTAAAGAGTTAAAAACTATATAAGATATTAAATTTTTTATTATTTTTTACAATGTAATATTTATGACTAATAAGCATTAAATTGTATAAAAATTAATAATTTTTTTTTAATATTTTATATAGTTTTAGCTATTTAAAATGTTTGTCAATAAATCAAATATCTTATACTATTGATCGGATGAAGTATTTATTTTAAATAGAGAGTATAATAAATGCAGAAATTCACAAAATAGAAAAGTTGTTGGAGTTGCACTATAAAAATTTTAGAGATTTAGAGATTTATTTCTCTAGTGCTATACTATTTCACAACTTTGAAAGTTCTGTCTATTTTCCACAATCACCCAAAAGTTCAGGCTATTTATCGCAATTTTCCCTGTAAACAAATCACCATGACTGTAAATTTGTCGGTGCAAAGCGCAGATGTGCGAAGTGGAATTGGAATCCAGTTGTTAAGGCTTGTGATATTCACTCTCCCTTCTCCGATCTCTTCTTCAATCCAAAAGTTTCTCACTTTCGTTCTTCTGAAATCTGGAATCGAAGAAATAGGCGATGAAATGGTGAGATCGAGCCATAAGAGCACCTCCCACAAGCAGGTGATCCTCGTCTCCCTCGCTTCTCTTCTCGGTGTTGCCTTGGTCGCCGACATCCTCTGGGCTTCTTCCTCTTCCTCGTCTTCCATCGCGTATCGTTACATTGCTCCCAATTGGCCCTCTCGCTACTCCTCTACCACCGTTATTGTCCCCAATACGTCTCCCACTGAGGTCAGTGTTTCATTCGATTCGATATTCATTGATTTATTTGACGATTTTCGTTTAATCCATCGCTTGAAGTTGCAAATTCAGAATAGTTATATCAAAGGTCTAAAATTGAGAGTTGTGGTTATTGCCTCCCAGTTGGATCTTGTTCCTGTTTTAGGAATTGGAGATTTTCGAGCGAATAGATTGAGAATTGGTAGGCTTTTCATTGAATTAGGGGCAGTGGATGCTGTTTTTAATGCAGCTGATGCTTCTTTGTTTAGGTAGGGTTTGGGTGCTTTGAATCTTATTATAAAGTTGAGAGTTCAGAATAGGCATATCAAAGGTCTAAAATTGGGAGTTAGGATTACTGCCTGCCTGCTAAAGTGTTAAATCTTGTTTCCATATTAGGAATTGGAGATTTCCGAATGAGTAGATTGAGAATTGGTAGGCTTTTCTTTGAATTAGGGGCAGGAGAAGATGTTTTTGATGTTTCTGTGATGATGATTATCCTTTTGTTATTTTCCTTTTTTCAATGATTTCAATTAGTTAGGATTTGCTGATTCGATTCTGTCTTTTTAGAGTTGAAAATTAAGAGTTGGGATTACTTAATTGTTGGATCTTGTTTATGTATCGAGGTATTTGAGTGTTCTGAAAGTAGGTTAAGTGGTAAGCTTTTCATTGAAGTAGGAACTGGATTGAATAGAAATAGTTCAATTTTATTGCTAGAGAGATGTGTTGAACTGAGTAGATGATAGTGCTACACCTACAAGTGATGAAATGCTTGATCTTCATAAATGTTAAACTGGGCTGGATGATTCACGGTTTAGTTATGTTTATAGGGAAAAGTTAAATCTGATGACAAGAAAGATGCTTCTGGGAGAGTTCTGTCGGCAACCTTTGCGGATTTGCCAGCACCAAAATTGCAGTGGGAAAAGATGGCTTCTGCACCCGTGCCACGTCTAGATGGAGCTGCCATACAGATCAAGAATCTTCTCTTTGTCTTTGCTGGGTATGGTACCATAGATTCTGTGAGTGTCTTTGCTGGCCTCTTCTTTTGTTTTACATTCCATATCCAGTGTATAAACTACTTGATCACATTTCATATTTGACTCAACTTGCTGGATATTTTCCCCAAGTTCGTGATGTCCTTCATCTTTCTTGTTTTTCAGGTACATTCTCATGTTGATATTTATAATTTTACCGACAACACATGGGGAGGAAGGTTTGATATGCCAAAGGAGATGGCACATTCACATTTAGGAATGGTAACTGATGGTAGATACATCTATATAGTCACGGGACAGTATGGTCCTCAATGCCGAGGACCTACGGCACGCACATTTGTGCTGGATACTGACACAAAGCAGTGGAGTGATTTACCCTCTTTGCCTGTTCCAAGGTACCCTTGTATATGATTTCCTTGAATAAGTTGCGCTGTCAACTAAAAAACTGATAAACTTGTCAGTTATCGTGGTTTCTTTTAATAACCCATCTATACTTAAGGTACTAAAGGTAGAACAACTGTATTTCTAGTAAGATCCCCATGCAACTGTCTGGAAGCATTGCTTATCCTGCAAATACTTGATCATCTACGGCCTGAACATTGAATTAGCTTTGTTAGGTTGTCTCTTGTCTTTCACAGTTGACAATTTCATTACTGACTATTTCTAGATAATAATAATTGACTGGTTCAGGGATTCTATTCCTTTTTTTCTGCAATACTTCAATCATTATAGTTGAGAATTTGCTTTGGTATGTTTTATTGGAAGGCAACAGTATCTTGTGAACATAACTCCTTCACATTCTTATTTATTCGACTTACTCATGATAGAACATCATTATTTGTTTCAGGTATGCCCCAGCTACCCAACTTTGGAGAGGTCGATTACATGTGATGGGAGGAAGTGGAGTGAATCGATATACACCTGAGGTAGAGCACTGGAGTCTTGCAGTTAAAGATGGAAAACCTTTGGAGAAGGAGTGGCGGCCTGAGATACCTATTCCTCGTGGGGGACCTCACAGGTATTTTGATTATCTTTTAATTGGTGTTGTGGTGTCACCAAGGAAACAAATTGTCATGCCTAATACATTTAGAGAAGAGATTTTCATCTCAAGCCATGAGTTTTTTCTTGCATAGTGGAAGGGCACACAAATTTTCTTATAAATTTTTGTTGACCCTTGGTCATGAAGTGAAAATGGTAACTAGTGGACAGACTGGATCATCGTAAAAAGACAAAGTGCTTACTTATTCATGTTGATGTATTACCTTTTTCCAGGGCATGTGTTGTGGCTAATGATAAATTGATGGTACTTGGCGGTCAAGAGGGTGATTTTATGGCCAAACCTGGATCTCCCATCTTTAAATGCTCCCGGCGTATGGAGGTAACTTGCTTTGTGTTTCTCTGCTCCGTTTTTATCCATAGCTGAATAGAAATTGGGTAGGATTATCCTTGATGGCTAAAAATAGACAAGAAATTTCATTTTTCTTATGTGATCAAGGGAGATGCATATGAGAATACATTTGAAGTTACAAGATTTATACATTTAAACTCTCTTTCTGTAAAGTGAATCCAAATAGTTTAATTACAAGGAGATCCAACTATGGTCAAGAATACTTTCAGGAAACTCCATTAGCAAGATCTACTTGCTCCCCGATAAAAGGAACAACTCTTGAAAGCTAAATAAGTTGACATTATTACTCAGCTCTTGGCAGTGACTCAATACAATGGACAAAACTAAAAATTACTGGAAAAATCAATTTCATCATGTGAAGCACCCAAGGCAACCAAGCACCACATGGGTCACTGATTACCCTACTGACTTGCAAAATGGAGTCAATGTGATTATGCGAAGCTGCCAATCATACCACATCCATCTCCCAGTTCAATCAATCCATTAAACATAGACTTTGTTCGAGCTACTTATAAGGGTAAAATATGTATATTTATTCAGCGAAACTTGGTTATTTTGTTTGTTACTAGGATTCGTGTAAAAAAGAAAAAGACTTATTCATTACTATTACAATGCAATCTAATCACATGGCAAATTCTTTAGGATATTTAGTGAAATCATATGGCACATAGAATTAAGCTTGTCATTCTTCTTTTACAATTTGGTGTCTACTTTCGATCTAGAGGCCAGGGCTATGTATTCTAGTTTATGGTTTAAACTCCCCAATTTTTGTTGCTGTAGGTGGTTTACAGTGATGTCTACATGCTTGACGATGAGATGAAATGGAAAAATTTGCCTCCCATGCCAAAGCCAAATTCTCATATAGAGTTTGCTTGGGCTTTGGTGAATAATTCCATCGTTATAGCTGGAGGAACAACTGAAAAGCACCCCGTAACCAAAAAGATGGTGCTGAATAGAGAACTAGTGCGTTTTGATCTAGATAAACAGGTACACTTACTTTAATTAGTTGCAAGTTCAAAGGTTCTAAATTGACATTTTATTATTAGACTTGCATCAATGTAATTGGTTGCTTATTGCAGGAATGGTCAGTTATAGGAAAGCTTCCTTACCGTGTGAAGACAACCCTGGTTGGATTTTGGGATGGATGGTTTTACTTCACGTCTGGACAACGTGACAAAAGCCCTGATGATCCCGCCCCAAAGAAGGTGATTGGGGAAATGTGGAAAACTAGATTGAACTTTTCTGATTGAACCAGATTTTGATTGAACACATTTTCTTATTCACATTGTATTCATGATGACCTATTGGTGGTAGAGCTGAAATTTTGCCTGAGACACGCAAATGCATTTGGTTTGTACGTAATGTGTAACGAATCATTGTACATGTGATAGGAAATTCAGAAGCAGTTCTTGGTCATTTTCTTTGCATTGGGTAAGTGTACAATTGGACAGCTTAAAAGCCCTGCAAACCACTATGAACTCATAGTTTATCATCACCAATTTGGCAACAGAGCAATTTTACTTTAAACTTTAGGGTAGTGTACTCTTCCAAGATTTTCATAAGGTATGCAATTAGAGACAACTTCATTTTGTTTATTGCCCTCAGAAGAGGATTGGGAAATAGCTTGTAATGTTTGTTTATTTTGGATAAGTTATTTTGACATCTTCTTAGGTCATGAGTATACAGCTTCAAATTTGAAATTTTCTGGAATTTGGAAGATTAAGCGAGTCTTGAATGATATGGTTAATGACCCAAGAGAGTTTATGAAGCTCTTGGTTCAGAGGATGCAAGACAAATTTGGTAAGTATTAGAATGAGTGCAGCCTTTTTATGATAATAGCACGTATTTCAGATCCTTGAAACAAGATGATTTTGATTGTGTTTGGAAAGCTATATGAAGAAGTGAAAGTATAAGAAAGGATTGCTTCTATTACGAAGAAATGTACAAACTCTGTGATGACTACGTTGCAAAGGAGACGAATGTTGGAAGTGGTGACAATATTCTTGTTGCCGGAGCTAGGAAAACTGAGAATAACGTTGATAGAGAAAGGGCAAAGTTTGAAAAATGGTTCAAAACAAGTGTGATTATGCCAACTAGAAAAGAGAATTACAGAAATTTATCCTGACAAAGGTGTGTACTTTCTTATTCCTATCAAAGATGGCTTGAGACATTCTGTCGATTCTTATAACTATTGTACCTTCTTATTCAAAATTGTGTGTCAGGTGTAGAGTTATCTGTGATGATCAGGTGTAGAGTTACCAGTGATGATCGATGTTTGTTGGGTAAAAACAAAATAGGACTTCTTTGCGCATCAAATTGGTTTAACGATGAGTTCGATGTGTCGTATGGTTACCAAAGAACCATGCATAGCGCCAAGATTGCCATCTTTAAACTCCCATGACTTGTCACATCCCTGAGCTTTTATTTCCATTTAAAAAACTACACAAGCGGTGTGGAAGAGTTGAGAAACCCAAGTTTAGGCCAACTCATTCATTCTCTGGTTATTCTACAAAGCTTAGCCACCTAGGCCACCGCTGGTAATTATGCAGAACTAAGTTACAAGGCAAACACAAAACTTTAAGATCCCGTCGCCTATAAAAGCTCTTTTAGGAATGGAAAAAGGGATTAGAAAGTGTCTCCAATTCAGATTCAGAGTTCAATTTATCCAAGAGACAGGGATTTGTGCACACTGTGTAACCTGCCTTTGTCGATCAACTTCCTCAGAGCCACTTTGGCTTGCTCCAGTGTCTCGATAGCGTGTCCTTCCTCAAACGATAACCTCTGTATGTTGAACTGCAATTAAATACCGAGAGACAAGGAATGCACGTTAGAAATAAGATAAGAACAGATGGAAAGGCAGCCTGCAAGGAAGTGTACCTGTGCACCCTGACGAACTCGAACATCAGTCCCTTTGCTGTCTATGGATATCAGTGCAGCATCATCCACCTCAATTTCTGCTGACAATAGCGCTTTCAAGGGCTTCGAGAAGATAGCATTAAGCTCCTGCTTGCAATGAAGTATGAACCGCAATCAGCACAAACAAGCTACTCACAAAATTTGTGGAAAAAGAAATTAAGAATGATTTAATCAGTCGACCTTTAGACATTGCTCCCCTCCTTCAATCGCAATCTTATCTGGTTTGAGGTCCTCGTATTCCTTGACATCCACCCAAGCAACAGTGCCAAAGCCACCAATAAAATATATATCCCTATTATCAAAGTTGGAGAGATGAGTACATCAATAGTAAGAGGATTCCTAGCGTACGTTAACAAGACGCATTATTCAAACTTTTTCGTAGTTTAGGGAATTGCAAGAAAACGCGTTTCGTTTTCTTTTTGGAAGGAGACTGACTAGAGAGCATGGTCAATCTTCAGCATTAACACAGAGAACATCAAAGTAATAGGCAGCCTCGGACAAAAGCAGTAGTTGCCAGTCACGCTACAGAATTCCATAATATCTACACGGGGCAGTGCACATGTGCAAAACAGGTTGATATGCTTTCGGACAAAATAGATAGTACCTTATGTTTTGCATCCTGAAATAGTAAAAGTTTCCCCACTGTTGAGAAGGCCCTTGCTGATGCTTTGCTATATACTGCTTATGAGCCCATTCCTGATGACACATAGACAACAAACATAGAATTATTAGGCGATAACCACTGGATGAATTGTTTCCGTGATTCAGTAAAGCTCAATGAAGGTGGATCAAACAAGGATGAAGAGCTTTATAAGTTAACACCAGCAACAATATGAAAGTGATGATATATATGTGGCACTCAAAGAGTTATCAAGAAAGGGAAATGCAAACTAGCCAAAAAGCTGTTAATCATATCAATAACTAGGAAATCAGCCAATGTTTATGTTTACACTATAAGAGCCAAAAAAAGTGCAATTGTAATTACCTGTTGATTTTCTGGAAGGGGATGGACATCACCAAAAATAGTTACTCTCGCGTTTGATAAACCACTCCACCCAGGTATCTACAAAGCCTAATGGTTAGTAAGATTGATATTCATGAATATAGAATTAGAACTACATATATACCAGCTAAAGTTGAAGGTCTTGAAAATAATGGCGAACCTGTACAACAAGTGTACAGCGTGGATCAGCTAGCAAATTTCTTGTGTGGATTGCTAA
This sequence comes from Persicaria maculosa, assembly GCA_963922045.1. Taxonomy (NCBI): domain Eukaryota; kingdom Viridiplantae; phylum Streptophyta; class Magnoliopsida; order Caryophyllales; family Polygonaceae; genus Persicaria; species Persicaria maculosa. The sequence continues at coordinate 9,487,937 of OY998257.1, forward strand.
TGGCGAAAAGGAAAAAATTGGATCTGCAAAGAGTAATAACACATATATGAGTGGAATAAATAATAGTGGCATCAAATGATCAAATATTGGCAGCGAGCTACGGTATCAGAACTAAAGGGTAAAGATGCTGCATCAATTATAGAGCTTTCTGTGTTTTACCTAATCTTATTGATAAACTACGAGCACTCAGATATGCACAGAGAAACTGCTTATCAAGAAAGCTACCCAAATCATTTGATTACTCAAACATCTGCTTTATTTAATTTGCGCTTCACTGCCAATGCTCAAGACTAGACCTTTTCTTTTCTCACTTCCATAACTATCAGCTCAAAAATCCTTGGACAAGAAACCGAAAGACCAGAAATCCTATAGGACATGTCTCGGAGATCTCAAACTGGGTATCTAGACCCATAACTAGAGATTCAATAATATTAAAGCTTAACAGATATATTGATAGATAAAGAAATTAGTCACTTACGTCCCATTGAATCGGGAGCAAAATCCACTAGTGAACCAAAAGGATAACCCTCCCGTCGATGATGCATACGAGACATTACGGTGCACAAATGAGCAAATCTGGCCTTAATCACACAGGTAAACACATTTGAGGCTTGTTAATTTCTAGAGCTTTTTTTTATGTGTCAAAATTTATGCAAAGTTGTACCTGTTCCATGAGATTGCGGACAGCTAGTGCCGGTCTAGGCAGACCATGTGCAGATGTAGCACTTTGCACTCCTCCAGATATCGGTGTTCGGAATAGCCCAGCCCTGCTTCCGCTCCCAGTTCCGCTCCCCATTGATAAAGGATTTGCCATCTCTAATGTGCCAGCTGAACCCTTCACAACATTTTTAGCTTGTTCCAAGTTAGAATTCAGAATAATACCAAAATCCATCATCACACCATAGAATAAAAGTGTACACCTTGGATATAAAGACAAAATCAGCATATACAACCAAAACTACCCATAAGAGTTTCGCACTTTAGGCGATTCTATTTCGATAGGTAGCAGACTGAAGAAAGGAAACCATACTGCTAGTCTGCCACAAACATATAAATGAAAGGCAAATACACAGAAAGAAGGAACTAAAATTTCTCATTTCTTGTAAACCTCAATTGGATAAATAGACTTTCTAACATCAATATCAAGTGTAACTGCACTATTTGGCAAAACAAAAGCCAAGTTCAATCCCCTTCATCCATTTAGAGAGGGTGAAGTATTCAATAGACACCCTAACCTTCAACAGCAACAGTAGTCAGTAGACATTGGAAATTCAATTTGCACCAAAGGTGAAATCTCCAAACTTAACCAACATAAAATTTCTCTTGAATAAGTGACCAAGGAACTACAAACAGATTTGCAGAACCCTGAAACTCCTTAAAGAACCAAACTTTAAACAGTAAAATTAAGAACTTCTTACACGAGCAAAACAAATCAACTTCGGGAATTTGAACATCAATACAACCAAAGGAGCAAAATACCGAAAACAAAAATCACAACGTGAAAGTGTATAATACCTCAACACCAGTGATATTCTCCTCAGAAACCAAGCCGCCATCACCGCTATCAGAACAGGGTTTAAAGGCGCCGTCTCCAGCTACATCTTTGTTCTTACGAGAAAGGGCAAAAAGCCTGGACCCCGACGTTTCGGGGCGCAAAGTAGACGAGCCCGGAAAAGCGTCGTTGGATTTTGAGAACACGAGTTGGTTGGTCGTCAACTTGATTGAGGAACGGGGTGGAGATTGGTGAAGAACCAGATGCGTTTCTGGCACCTTCGAGAGGAATGTCGAGCTTGATAGGGCTTCCATGGCAGGAACACCAAAAAGATTCGATTTTTACAATCAAAAACAGATAGTGGAGGCACAGAGAGAGAGAGGGAGAGAGTAGGGCACAGTCGGCACACTGGCACAGGTTTAGCAAAGGTGTGCTTTTTCTACGAAGATGCGGTGCGGTACATTGAATTCTGGGCTAATTGCAAAAAGTAGTATAAACTTTAAGGGTAGTTACATTTTATGGCATAAACTTTCAAAAATTAAAAAATAATCATTAACTTTCGTGGGTCATTACATCCCATGGCACAAACTTACGAAATATTAAAATAATTACCAATTTTGATCCACTTGCATTCAATAGCACATCTATTTTTTTTTAAAATATCACATCTGATTAATATTCTTTGCAAAAAAACCACTCATCTATCTATCTATATCTATATATCTATATATTTATATAAATCTATATATTTATATAAATCTATCTATATCTATATATCTATCTATCTATCTATATCTATATATCTATCTATCTATCTATATCTATCTATATAAAATACTAAAGCAGAGGCCTGAAACGGGCTCTGGTGCAATTTCGCATCCATGGAATTTTCTGGATTAAAACGGGATTATTTTTGCTTACGTGTCATATTCTGAATTAGAATGCTATTATCTTTTTGAGCCACATTAATTAATAAACCAATATAATTAGGTAAAAAACTTATCTTTTTAGATCAAATAATCTATCCAACATAACCTTATATCTTAATTAGATAAATCTATCTATTAGTTTGATATTTAAAAAAACGGTTGTAAATACTAAACACATCAATTTCACTCTTTGAAATTCTAAAATGCTAATCAACTCATTTGTACATATTTAATACGGAGTATATCATTAATGAATTGTTTTATACTTTTATCCCATATTTGTATTCAAATGATAATCCATTCCTATTTAAATACTCTTATATTGATATTTAAATAGATCAATCTCCATATTTAGATTTTACATAATTTTATAATATTTTTGTGACTTATCCTCTCTAAGCCACCTTCATTAATTATCACAATTAATTAAAATTAATCTTATCACATATATCTCACATAATTTTATCACATATTAAAATTAATATTCTCCTCTAATATATTGCTACGTACAATAGTATTGTTTATATAAAAAACGGAGAGATAGTTTGGAGCAAATGTCATGATGTTGTACATTTTATTGATTCGTAATATGTCTTCAATTTTCGTTACCCCGTTAAATATAATTCAGAAATAAGTATCATATGACTTTTTAAAAAGATAAACATTTAAAACTATATAAAATATTAACTTTTTAATTATTTTTTATATAATTTCATACTTATTAAAAGTTTAAAATTATTTTAAAAAAGTAATTAGAAAGTTAATATTTTATAAAGGCTTTAGCTCCTTAAAAAAATGTGCCAAAAAGTTAAACAACATATATTTATGAACGGAGGGAGTATATAAAATATTAACCATTCCGGAATGGTTTAACCAGAAAAGACTTGCGGGTAGTACCCAAAGGTCCCCGGTTCGAACCCGGATGCCCGCTCTTTATTTACCAAATTCAAGGAGTATATAAAATATTAACTTTTTTAAATATTTTTTTAAATATATTTATATATGGTTTTATTTTTTGTGCGCCACGAAAATTAATAATCTAATATAATATTATAATGTAATTAATATAATAAAATATAATTTATTAACAAAACGCGCAACCGCACGGGTAACAAATACTAGTAAAATACTAAAACAGAGGCCTGAAACGGCTTCTGGTGCGATCTCGCTTACGTGGAATTTTCTCGATTAAAGCGGAATTATTTTTGCTTACGTGTCATTTTCTGAAATAAAATTGTATTTTCAAACGGAGGGAGTAATTAGTTAGAAAACTTATCCTTTTATATTTCACATCTAAGAAATAATCTTTACAATATAATAATTTAAATAAATCAACTCATCGAGATATGATAAAATTGCTACGAATTGCTACGTACCAAATCAATTGCTACGGAAGTACGGAGTAATTCAAACTTCTAATATTTTTTTATCCAAATCTTAACTGGTTATTTTGTATTTTAACCAAACTTAATAATTAATTTAATTGATGATATCAATTATGTAAAAAATCTTCATCTTTTAGAACCTTTCGGCATATCATGATACATTGTTATAAATATTTGTAACCCTTATAAGGGTTATAATATAATAACCTTTCGGCATATATGTCATATTGTGGTTTAATTTTGATTATAAATATTTAACCTTTTGATTATAAATATTTGTAACACTTATCTTTTTGAATTCCTATTTTATTTGTATTATTTTTACTGTAGTACGGTTTTTTATTTTATAAATCTATATCTATATCTATATATCTATATATCTATATATCTATATAAAATACTAAAACAGAGGCCTGAAACGGGCTATGGTGCGATCTCGCGTCCACAGAATTTTCTGGATTAAAGCGGGATTATTTTTACTTACGTGGCATTTTCTGGATTAAAGTAGTATTATATTTCTGGCCCACATCAATTAATAAATGAATATAGTTAGCTAAAAACTTATCTTTTTAGATCAATAATCTATCCAATATAACTTGAATTAGTTGTTATACATATTTATTATTTTCATGCTTTTGTTAATAAACTATATTATTTATTATTTTAAAAGAAGTCTCATTTCAATTCAAAAAATATTAAAGAACAAATTCCACGTATTGGTTAAAAAGAGTAAAGTTTTTCCATTAAATAATTAGATAAGAGTACTTTTTAGATCAAATTGAATATAATATATTTATATATAGTTTTATTTTTGTGAGCCACGTCAATTTGATTTTATTTTTTTAAGCTACGTCAATTAATTATCTAATATAATATTTTTAATATAATAAAATATAATTTATTAACAAAACGCGCAACCGCGCGGGTAACGAATACTAGTAAAATACTAAAGCAGAGGCCTAAAACGAGCACTGATGCGATTCGCCTACGTGGAATTTTCTGGATTAAAACGGGATTATTTTTGCTTACGTGTCATATTCTGAATTAAATTGATATTATTTATTTGGGCCACATCAATTAATAAGTCATTAATATAGTTAGGTAAAAAACTTATCTTTTTAGATCAAATAATCTATCCAATATAACCTTATATCTTAATTATATTTTAGGTATATTTTAGGTTACAAATTAATTTTAAAAATATATAATATAAAAGATATGATATGATCATGCAAAATAATTAAATATTTAACATAAAAAGATCATGCAAAAACTAATTCAAACTTCTAATAATTTTTTTAAAAGAGAACCAATGATTTAAAAAAAAAGACACGCACATCCTTAGACCTAAAACATTATCATAGAGTATTTCGTAACTGGTAGATGTTTATAATTGAGCTAAATTTGATGGCAATATATCCAATATATCCAATATAACCTTATATCTTAATTATATCCAATATAAATTAATCATCATTTTGTTTATTAAGAAACCGCACAACGGGCGGGTAAAGTAAAACTAGTAAAATACTAAAGCAGAGGCCAGAAACGGCCTCTGGTGCGATCTCACATCCATGAAATTCTCTGGATTAAAACGGGATTATTTTTGCCTACGTGTCATATTCTGAATTAAATTGGTATTATATTTTTGGGTCACATCAATTAATAAACCAATATAGTTAGGTAAAAAACTTATCTTTTTAAATCAAATAATCTATTCAATATAACCTAATATCTTAATTAGATAAATCTATCTAATATTATTCATGCCGGTAAATTTTATTTTAAAAAAAAAATCTATCTAATCATATATAGTACGTAGTATCTTATATCAAAGGTATTTTTTTTAAAAAAAAGGTAGACGTACATATTTCAAATAAAATATAATACATATCTTATGGAGTATTTCTCTAGCTAATCTACTTTGTAAAATTTCAAATAAAATTCCATGCTGTCAAATTTGTTGAAAATTTTGTAGGTCCGTCAAATTTGATGAAATTTTTTTACAAAAGAAATCAATGTATACCACCGTCAAATTTTACAAAACATATATGTGTGTGTTTTATTATATTAATTATATTAAAATATTACATGATTAAGAAGTAAGATTTTTTTAATTAGAGTCATCAAATTAAACGTAATATTTTTTAAAATATTTTTTTTGGTGCGCAAATTTTTTAAAATTAATAAAAAAAATTGAGCAAAGGTATAATATAGTTGTATTTTAAAAAAACGTACAATAATTTGTGATAAATATCTTATGACCCATTAAAATAAAAAGAGAAATATATATTGTTTTAGTATATACGTGTTTATTATGTATAGATTTGATAAGATTGTTTATATAATTGGATAGGGTACTAATAAACACGTACTAAAAATTTTTAACCCACTCATAATTTACAAATTTTTAAAAACCCATTTTTCATGTTTATAAACTCAATTTCAATTTTTTTTTTCTAAAACAACATTTAAAAAATTTTGTGATATTATTTAAATTTATTTTTCAAGAAAATAATTTTTCATTTTAAATAAATTATTTAGTATATAGTTTTTAAAAAAATGTGATTTTATGAAGTAAATAAAATTAGTTTTTTTAACCAGGATTAAATAATGAAGGTATTTAAAGAAAGGGAAAAAGGAGTACTTTCGAAAATAAATTATATTTCAAAATGACAAAATTTGTATAATGAAAATGTATTATTTTAAAAAATAAAATATGGACATCTTTATAAAAAAAATTGAAAATTGGGTGGTATTGTTACAAAGAATGTTACTAAGTTATGATATTAAAAAAATAGATGTGCTACTGAATGCAACCAAATCAAAGTTGATGATTATTTTAAATATTTCGTAAATTTGTGCCAACGGATGCAATGATCCATCAAATTTGGTGATTAGTTTTAAATTTTCGAAAGTTCGTATCATAAAATGCAACCACTCTTAAAGTTCATGTTATTTTTTGCAATTTGCCTTGAATTTTAGGCTTCAACAAAGATAGGCTAAATTGGGTTGAAAATTAAAAACAAGTTTTGTACTTTTGTTGCCTAAAATGGGATTTTAACTTTCTTCATGTTAAAAACAAAAGCAATTCTAACTTGATCGAATCACATTCATTTTACAAGAACAATTTTTCCATTACATATGTAAATTTGTGTCATAAAGAATTAAGATTTCCAGGCAACAAATCTATTCCAACTTCCAAGCTAAAGGTACATAATACATTCCATAATCTGCTGACAAGAACACTGATTTATGTTCTTGACCAACCGGTGAAAATCAGCGGCACATACAATGATACAAATGCTGAACTGAAGAAAAGTGATGGGTTAGCTTCCAAAAACACCAAATTACCAAAACACCAAATGAAGAAAAGATTCATGAATATCAATTTCTTGGCATGATCTGACCAACTTCTACTGAATTTCTCAGTCATCCAGCAAATCCTTGTTCGCTCACATCCCCTGTGGGATATATGGTTACAACAGTAAACGTTATCCACGCCAAACACTGTTTCACGTAGTGATACAATAAACTCCAAACAGGCGATCAAAGATTTTGGCATATGATACGATTTCCACTCCCCATTGCATTCGAGATACTCATAGTTCAATCAACCAAGAAAGAAAATGGCCAACAACATTTCATCATTAGAAACAATTTGAACAACTGAATATCAGTACAAGAAGAAAGAAAAGGGTGTAAAAGTTGGGACAAGAGGGCATAAAAACATCAGGATTCGGGAACCAGGAATAACATTTCATCATTAGAAGAAAGAGAATGGCCAACAGCAAGTACAAGAAGAAAGAAAAGGGTGTTAAGTTGGGACAAGAGGATATGAAAACATCATAACCATTCCGGAATGGTTCAACTGGAAAGGACTTGCTGGTAGTAGCTAAAGCCTAAAGGTACCTGGTTCGATGGCCGCTTTCTATTTACCAAAATCAAGGATATGAAAACATCAGGAACTGGGAATCAGAAATAACATTTCATCATTAGAAACAATGTGAACATCTGAATATCATACATAACGTAATGGTGTGATACAAACAGTGTTCGTCTTCCCAACTTTTGGCCTTACAATCAAAGATAAAGCCGTGTTTTTTTCAGTTGGCATCACGCGTTTGTCAATCTACTCACCAAAGTTTTTATATATGTACAGCTTCATATTGCTGTCAAAGACTCTCTTTTTCCCTCCCAATGACAATAAGAAGGTGTCATTTTCGTCTACTAATGTCCACCTTTTTCTCCACACGAGCATTTACAGAAGACGGAACCCTGCATTTTTTTTTCACCGACTACAAGTCAGCAGAGTAACTCAAATGCATCCGATGCAGACATGATAATTCTTCAACACGAACTCAAATTGGAATGAAAATCCCTTTAGAAAAGAAAAAGATAAGTTCTTTAAACATAAACAGGATAACAGTTGTGATTGAAGCTGGAAATTCTCACCCATCAAATTCGTTGCCTTCTGTTAATAAGCTCAGCTCTCAACTCTCCTCATCCTCGGATTGAGTTGTGTGATTCGAACTCGTCTCTACCTCTCTCTTTGCTGGAGCTGCACCTGCAGTTGAAAACCCTAATTTCAGTCCAAATTCGAACAGAAAAGATCACCTCAACTCTCCAAGACAACAAATTTAAGCCTCTCAATCAAATTAACAGCAATCGTCAGCTGAAGCTGAACAAAATCCAGTCCAACGGTCCCAGATGACGCTGATTTCTTAGTTAAAGAAACAAGGTCATCCCCAAATCCCTAATTCATAGTCAACTTAATTGATTAATTCTGAACCAACCAGTACATAGGACCCAGCATCATCAAATTGCTCATCCAAATTACAATTCTGAAACCCTAATCGACAAGTTGGAAATGGAGACCGAATTCAGATAAGTGAAAAAAAGGGGAAACCTTTGAAATAGTACTCGGAAGAAGGCCAGCCGCGACTGGAGCAGATGGCCATGGCGGGATCCTTCAGAGAGACGCAATTAGCCAATTTACGGATCACCTTAGCGAAGCCACGGGACTTGCTCTTGGGAGGGACCCAGTAGGAAGAGCCGGGGCGGAAGGGGAGCCAATCGGGCTGAGACCTCTGGACAATGATGCGGTGGACGGCGTCCTCGAGCTTGCGGATAGCGGCCCTATCGGAGTCGGATTCGCGGTCGGAGTCAAAGGCGCGGTGGGCCGGCAAATCGGGGCCGGAGGAGCGGTGCCGGGCGGGGAGGAGGCGAGAAGTGGAGGAGAGGGAGGAGGTGGTTGCCCGAGTCATGGCTTGGGAGAGGGATCTGGCCATGGCTGGTTAGAGTGGGACCTACCCAAGCGAAGACCCAAGGGGAGAGAGAGAGGTTGATGGGGAAGGTGGAGTCTTGGATTTGGATAAACACGCAGAGGGAGATAAAGGAGGAGATGCGATCCGAGAGGAAAACACGGAGGTATAGGAGGGAGCCCAGTTGGCAGATTTCGTGTGTTGGCAGTTTATAATAAAATTACACGAATTATGTTTAGCGCATGGTTAAATTTCCGTTTAGCGCATCGTTGCAACCAATTTTTTTTACAAATTTTTTTTACAAAATACACAGGGTCGCAACGACCAGATCACGAGATGGGCGCACCGACCTGTGGCAATTTGGTCGCAACGACCAATGATTTTAGCTCGGTTGTAAACTGAACCAAACTAAAAAAAAAAGGGTCTATACTAGTAAAAAGGGGACTTTTTAGCTCGGTTCCTATTAGAACCGGGCTAAAAAGTCCCTTAATATTCCAAAAAGGAAAAGAACAGGTAGATAGGCGGACCTTCTTCTCCATCACACCAGTGCACAAGTGGATCTTTCAAAAGCATGCATTCATCATTAAAAATCTCAAATTAACAACAAATTGATTAGGATTCCAAAGTTCACAAATTTTATCATGATTCAAAATCTCAAAATCCATTGAACTGTGCGGATGTTACGGGTCTTACTGGAGATTAAAAAAAACATAATCGATTAACAGACACAATTTCCCCCTTCCACCCCACGAATCAACACAAAATCCAGTTGCCACACCGAAAGGGACATCAAATTCGAGATTGGTGACTCCTTTTTCCGACATAAGAGCTTCACCGGCCGTTACCTCGGCGTCCTCGCCGCTTCCGTTTATAAGCATTCCAATTCCCAATTGCGGGTTCTGGATGCCATGTGTGGCTGCGAGCTCAGGTACCTGGTCGAAGCCGAGGCTGATTTCGTGTTGGAGATTAAAAAAAACTTAATTGATTGCCCACTAGAAGAATTGGATCAAGGAGAAGATGGACAGGTGAATTGAGACCTCCGAACGAGAGCGCAGGGGGAGAGATGTGTAAGGGTGGGTTGGGGTGTAATTTCATTGAATTTGAGGGTTATTTTTGTCATGCTCTAAAAAAAATATTACCATACTCTAAAAAGTAGATTGATATTATATAGTTTAAAATAAATAAATATACGGAGTAACATTTTAGTTTAATTAGCTTTTTGAAATCAGAGAATTTCATCAGATACTCATTAAGGCTTCATTTGGTAAAATACTAATTGATAGGGTAGCTGAAACTGATGAATTATTTGTGTTAAACCTAGGGGCGTTTTGCGGATTGTCCAAATTAGGTGTACTAATTAGTGATTTGTCCACTGTTTGGGACAAATTAGTAATCTATCTATCCGACCCGAACCTATCCATCTTCACATCTCAGATCTTCGTTCTCCCCTCCTCAGATCTAGGGCTTCAGATCGGTGTTTCTTGATTGTGGAACTCCGATGTCAGCTCCGATACTGCCGCCTCCCTCTTCTCCCTCGCTCGCGACAACGACCGCCAATAAGACAACATTAGGCAATCCCAAGCCCTAATATATCGACGAGCATCGGAGGAATAATAAGAGAGTCATGTGTGTCGAATCGAGGTCTCGATCGGAATCCATGATGCCTCCCACCCTTGTCAGATATGCTGCTCCTCAAAAGGCTGGCTCGTCGTTCTCGAAGAAGGCCCCAACATCTTGTTCTTGAACCCGCTCATCAGAGCCAAGGTATACCTCCCACCACTGTCTTCGTTTCCCAATGTTACAGCCTTTGATTTCTCGAATGTTGGCAGAGAGTTTACTCCCCTAAATCTCATATTTGTCGTTCAATTGCAACGATTCGAGGTCAGAAGGGATTTCGGTCTTCAATTGAGGGATCCCTGCCTTCTGCTCAGTGTTGTGGGTCAACCGGGCTCACCACATCATCACCGCTTCTTCATCCGACAACGTCATCTCCCTCTACGATTCACTTCTCCTCTCAGCCGCTCCCAAGCTTTTGCGCCATCATCGTGATGGTGTCACTTCGCTCGCTCTTAGCCCTAACTCCACCTATCTTGCCTCTGGATCTATTGATAAAATTGATCAGGTACTGATAACTATCTCTGATAGGGGTAGGAATATGTGTGTTTTTGATCTTTGGTGGTTGTTGTGTTTTGTTTTCTGAAATTGAAAGATTGTGTGATTTGGGTGTGTTTTTTGTGTGTTTCGGCTCAAAATAGTAGTATTAGGTATTATATTACATAGATCTACGCTTATAGAGGTCAGAAATTGCATTTTGGTCGGGATTGGGGAGAAAGAGATCTGCACAAAGGGCGTTCGCTGAGGAAGAAGACGACGAAGTGGTCGCTGCAACCATACATCGAATGGTCGCTGGGATCATAAGCCTTATGGTCGCTGGGATCATAAGCCTTATGGTCGCTGCGACCATTAGGCGTCTTGGTCGCTGCAACCATCAGGCGTCTTGGTCGCTACGACCATCAGGCGTCTTGGTCGCTGCGACCAGCTTGCTGTTGGTCGCTGCGACCATGCCATTACAGTAATCTTTTTTTTTTGTTTTAAGTATCTCATCTCTATTGATTTGTTGTCTTTGTTTCTGTCGATTGGAGAGTGCATTTGATGGTGTTTTAGTGATTTCTTTGTTTTATAGAATTTTTATTATTATTATTGTGATTTGTTTGGAAAAGGGATTTTGGGTAAAATAATTTTTGAAAGGAAATATGTCATGTTTGAATGTGGACATTAAGATATATATTTTGAATAATTGCATCTTATATATGCATATGGAAAAATGTATATACCTTGTCATTTACTCCCTCCGTCCGGAAATAAACGATGTTTGACTTTTTTGCACGTAATTTTAGGAGATAAAAACTATGTAAAATCTTATTTATTTTAATAGTAGTTATTACTACTATTAAACTATGAAAAAATTAATTAAAATAAATAAGATTTTACATAGTTTTTATCTCCTAAAACTACGTGCAAAAAGTCAAACATCGTTTATTTCCGGACGGAAGGAGTATAAGTTTGAATCACAACGCTAATGAGATGTAAATGCACAAGTAATAAAATCTTATTTATTTTGGTTTTCCAACGTCTTGTCCAATGCATTATGATTGGTTTAGGTGAATCAAATTTGGCTGCTAGAATAATAATAAAATGTATGCTGATTGCTTGTTTTGGTTACAGATGGATAGAAGATCAACATTTCACGCATCGACATGGCGTTAGTGCGTCACTGCTGGGTCTGTACGCGAGGCGGATCAGGCCGAAGACGATTCTGGAGACGCTGTGATATCGGAGCACACGGCGTCGGCTGCCCAGGATGCGCCAGAAAGTTCTCGCCGACGGCCTAGGGCCTCCAGAAGTAGACAACAACAACATGTAGGTCCCACGATATCACCATTGCTGACGTGTCCAGCTACAGGAGGGCCTCGTATTCTGGATCTCCTTTTGGGGTTTGAGGGACACAACGCTCATGCCATTTGGGCTAGGATGGTCAGTCAAATCTTATTCACATTATTTACTGCATATGCGCACATTAAATTTCATAAAATAGAGATTCTTATCATCTATGATTGATGTATGTTTTGATAGGAGCGGGAATAATTAAAGCTTCATGTTCGTACGACACTTTTAAGGTGAGTTTTGGACGAGAACCTGCCATGGGTAGATATTGTGTCAAGTAGTGAACTGACACATCTCCAGATTTCAATGTACAACAGACACAATGAAGTTCTTGTGGATGCATTTGTTGAGCGCTGGCATCCAGAAACAAACTCGTTTCATATGTCGTTTGGAGAGATGAGCATCACGTTGCACAGTGTATACTTCCTGTTGGGGATCAACATTGCTGGAGACGTAGTCTCACATCATATGGACCCGAATGTCGTGTTGCGAGAGCTGGTGAAGGAGTTGCAGATTGATGCAGAGGAGCTTAGTGCTTACCAGATAGGGAGGCATGGGTCCCATATGAGTTTCTGGTTAGGCAATGTAAGGACAAAAATGCTGATTATGTGCCACCTGAATCAATTGCAACTTGCTTTCTCCTCTACCTGTTGTGCTCTACCCTATTCACTAACAAGATGCAAAACATGCTTTCTCTGGCTTACCTCCCATTGTTGCGTGATCACAGCCAGGTGAGCTCTTTATCATGGGGTTTTGCAACGGTAGCATATTCGTACCATCGGCTGGGAGAGGCATCCCGTATAGATTGCAGCCAGATGTGTAGTTGCATTACACTCCTCGAGGTGCGTATTAAAATTTTTGCAATATTTCATTATTTTTATTAGAAATTTTGAATGTTGAGATGTGCAATGAAATCACAAACATAAACAGATTGATGAACTGTACTTGTTCACTCTGTATGTCGCGCCCATCACAAGTACATAAGGGAATGCCTTTAGCAGTGCGATAGAAGTACGATGTGCCCAGACAATGTCACTCAAAACTGATGAGCCTGACATTGTTATGTGCCGCACAAAATACTTCAACTCCATAGCCTTGACAAAAAAATTGTTGGGAAACAATTATCCCCTACTTACCCTGCTTTCGAAGGCTGCCTCTTAAGTTGTACACTTGCTTCGGTTTTGTCACATTCCTGGGGTTCTTATGAAGGATTGACAAAATGTTCATCGGCTTGACATGATTTTCGGTCAAGGTCTTAATCAACTCATGCTCTGCTGCTGTAGGTCTTCCGGCGAACGCATGCCCATGCAAACTCTTGACTATCTCATGGTTGTGAACTCCTGCTATCATCTGCACCTTCCAACATCCCCTTTCACTTTCTAAAACTTTCAACCTGAATGGATATCCACATTTTTTCGTATTCACGCGTTTGTGGACGTCATCTTTCACAGGTGTGTACTTCCCTTTTCTCTCGCAATACATCTATGTCCACCCAAGTGGAGTCGCATCACTCTTGACAACACGTCTGATCACAATGCACATCTGATTGTCTTTGCCTTTATTTTTTACCCATTCTATAACTTTCTCCCTACTCTTGAATGTATCCTAAGTAGTAAACTTTTAAGTGTAATCTATTGACCATACCTGCACAGGATGCGTGGGCACTTCATTCTGCTCTGAGTCATTCTGATCCATCTGCATTTCCGCTGATGATGGGACAGACAAAGTCCTTCCATATGGGGTACCCAAATTAGATGATAGTTGAACGAGTTGCACCACATTATTTTCCTCTTTGTCAGTTGACTAGCTTGGCAACAGGGTGTTATTTGGCACTAGAGTGTCAAAACTGTAATTGATATACAATTCAGTATCCTCGTTGTCCCCCTTACAATAAACATTGACAAAGAGTGAAAGAAAATTGTGAAAAAAAAAATTGCAATTTTATGAAAGTTTGCAATTTTTTATTCTCAGTGCCATGATATTTCATTACCCCTACTAATATTTCATTAACCCTAAAAAATATTGCAATTTCATTAAATTTTACAATTTTATATTCTCAATGCAATGATATTTCATTAACGCTACTAATATTTCAATAACCCTAAAAAGGAAAGCAATTTGGATATTAAGTTTGCACTTTTATATTCTCAATGCAATGATATTTCATTAACTCTAAGCAAATATAACCTAAGAAAATTTGGAAATTTATATTCTGAATGCCAACATAGTTCATTAACGCTACTAATATTTCACCAACCCTAAAAAAATTGCAATTTCACGCAAGTTTGCAATTTTATATTCTCAATGGCATGATATTCATTAACCTAATCCTATTTAACCTAAGAAAGTTTGCAATTTTAAATTCTCAATGCAAAATTTCATAAACCCTACTAATATTTAATTAATTAACCCTAAAAAATTGCAATTTTATATTATGCACAATATGTAAAAATCATCTGTGAATCATGAAAAATAAAGCTTTTTACAACACACATATGGCAATAAAGAATTCAAGTATCATAACCTTCGACACATAAACAAGAGGATGAGATACATACCCGTTGGAGTCCGAATTCCAACGATATATGTCTTCGAGGCCTTTACTCAACTCATCGTTCTCATTCGACATGTTTACAACTTAATAATTCTATGCTCAATCAATATCAACACCGTACGGTCTAGGGTTTTGGATTATCACGCTATATATATATATATATATTTTATATATATATATACATAGGTCGACCTACCTTGTTTTACACGTCAACAAACTGGCCGCAACAACCATATGGCAAATGGTCGCAACGACCAATGTTACACAAACCCCACAAGGTGGTCGCAACGACTAGCCATAGAAATGGTTGCAACGACCACTGAAAGATTGGTCGCAACGACCATTTCTAGGGTTGGTCGTTGCGACCATCTTGTCTTCAAAAAATCCATCTGGTCGCAAAGACCATTTCCCACATGGTCGTTGCGATCAGATGCGACATGGTCGTTGCGACCAGGTTATTGTTTTTTTTTAAATGGTCGCAACAACCATTTGATATATGGTCGTTGCGACCATTTGCCCATGCGCTAAACGGCAAAAAGCTTCTGCGCTAAACAGAAATCCCGTAAAAATATGTGGTTTATTATTTATGTACGTTTTAAAAAATGTATAGTTTAGTACTTATTAGTTATATATATATGTGGTGTGGTTCGGGTGTACACACCCCTTAAGGTGTACCTTGTTCACAAATATTATTCGGTGAAATGTGAAACATTATTCAGTGAAATTTGATGCATTATTCGGTGAAATGTGAAACATTCTACCAAATACTGTTATGTTTTTCTTTTCCGTTCAGTTCAGATGAAAACGTCCCAATTCCACTTAATAATTTGTAACATTCTACCGAATAATGTTTAGTTTTTTTATTCATCTATTTCAAATAAAAGAAACCTCAATTCCATAAACAATACTTACAATTTATACAAAAAAATGCTTCAAATTTCACCAAATAATGTTTCTCATTCCCCTAAACAATACTCATATTTCACCGAATAATGCTTCAAATTTCACCAAATAATATTTCACATTTCACCGAATAATATTTGTGAACAAGATATACCTTAAGGCTTGTGTACAAATGATCCATACACTGTATATATATAGTAAAGTGAATAAGTGATATATTTTAGTTAATGATAGATTTTTTTTGAAATGGCATCTCTAACTTTCACCCATAAGTTAGTCAGATTTACTGTTTCCCTAACTTTTCTTTTTAAAAAGGAAAGAGAGTTGATATACATGCTCTTGGTAAATTGAAAGGATGAAACAACGAGTAAGAAGTTATGAAATAGAAAACGATCGATCAAAATGACCACACACAAAGAGCATCATCTTACAAAACTTTTCAGGATCAAAATGACCACACACAAAGAGCATCATCTTACAAAACTTTTCAGGCATGTCTATAAGGAAATCAATTGTGTAACTGATCAGTTGATTCTCTTCTGGGTCATTCCTTAGCTGCTACTCAAATTTCCTTCAACCATGAACAATGAGAGATCCTGGAGTGATTAGGTGAAGAGGTAGAAAATTGATCCTATTTTTTTTTAAAAAACCATCAATATTGTGAATGTTAACTGGAATAAAAACATAAGTCATGAATACTTTATTTCACGATTTTCAAATATTTAATATAACATACTAATTTGAAGTTTTCGAGTTTAATTATAGTATTAAGTTATAAAATTTAACAAATAATAATTACGATAGAGAATATCAATTTGTTAAATACTTAAATGATGTACGTGGAAAATAATTTATATCAGTTCATATCTTGAAACGTTTATAATATTTTACTCATGTATCGGATTTGAGATTAATTATAATATATCAAATTGAAGCTATCGATGATGGGAATATGTATATTAAATTTTATTTTGGGGGGGGGGACTACCACATTTGGCCCTAAAAAGGATCCGCCCTGACCATGAATTACAAACAGGGACGGAGCCAGAAAGTTTTGAGAGGAGGGGCACAACGATATTGAGAAAAAATTCGTAAAATATACAACGTGTTCGTTATTATAAACTAGTGTCAAATGATATTACAAACTAGTGTCAAACGATATTACAAACTAAAAAGTTCATCATTTCTAATTAGAGGTTTATACTATACTAAATAAAACTCTATTATTTTTTCCCATTAAAAAAAATAAAGAAATATAAAGAAATAAATAAATGAAACAACCAAAGAAAATAAAACTAACAAAATAAGGATATAAAACACAATAAATAAACATTGAGTTAATATTTAACTTGTTGTATTCTTAACATGTAATAGTGTATAACAAGATAAAAAAAATTCAAACTTGCGTAACTTCTTACCAAATTCTCAAAATAAGTAATGTAACCTATGGTTTCGAAGCTCTCGAGATGAATTATAATATGTGAATATCAATTTAAGTAAAATATAAAAGTATTATAATATATTGAAATAAAATTAAAGTGATTAATACACCTACAATTTTCAAAAATTCATAACTTTTTACTCAGATGTCAGATTAGGGCGTATTATATATCAAAACGAAGATATCGACGAGGAGAATACACCTAGATAATTTGTCGAATGAGGGAGGGGGCACGTGCTCCCCCATGCCCCCTGGATCCGCCTCTGATTACAAGTTCTCATCCATAAGGATGCTTTAGGGTGGACCACGACGCGTGCATAGTCCTTCCTAATCACTATTCTGTTAAAAAAAATCATCTTACGAAACTTCCTACTCCTAGACTCGATAAGAGCTGTCATGCGTACGATCTACAACCCATCCAGACACACAAGCTCGATCAGCTATTCTCGAGAGGCTCTCGCACAAAACACACCCTGGATCCAAATAGTCATCATTGTGAAATAACACAATTAATAGATACTACGTAACATATTAATACGATGATTTGTCTCAATCTGAATTTGGATCCTTTTACGGGCCGGGCAACTAAAAATTTGACTTTAACTGTTTGAAAAACTACCTGTCAATATTGAAGTCCATTGAGACTCATGACAGGAGTTGTGTACGTAGGCGAATATGTATGTGCTAGGTGGCACACGTAAACACGGTGAACTTCGACTTTTATTATTCACACTTTGGATTTAGTGTAACTAAAACGTACGCTAGATGTGCAACACAAACACAACGGGTTCGTATGAGACGGGGTTAATAAACTGACTAAAATTATAAATAGGCCGGGTAAAATTTATAAATTGTTGGTAAAAGTAGTTAAAAATTTAAACAACAAGATAATCATCGTATGGGGCGAAAAACGGTTTATTTGTATAAAGTGGAGTTTATTTGGTTGTTATTATGGGTATTGTGGTACTTTCAAACCAAATAAGATAAATGAGAAGGGGTGATACAGTATTTTTGCAAAATAAACACCAAAATAAAATCCATTTTCTAGCTTTTTTTAACACATTTTTTTTAACAATTTTTAGTTAATTTCGGACATCCATACAATACAACCATAAACCCTGATTAAAAAAACTTATTTTTTAACGGTTTATTTTCACAACTATACACACCCAACAAGTTTCATGTTAAAATCAATTCACTAAATAAATTAGTTTAAAAACTTGTATATTAGGTTAGTATTATTCACTATTTTTCATAAGTTTTTTTTTTTTTAAATCTCAAAACTGACTTCTCGCCGTGTGCTACGTACTTATTCAATTCGCCCTAAAAGAGAAGGGGGTCAAAGTCTTTCATTGACCACCAGTCAACGCTAGCAATGACCCTATGATAACCCTTATTCTCAATGCAACAGATATCTAAGCTTGTGGTGGAAGAAAAAGAAAAAATGGTTTTCTTGATGATCTTGGTGCTCTCTAACTTGCTTGTAATTACCAACGTTGGGTCCGTTCCTGTTTTTAACTACAACTACTGCTTCGATTCATCCACTTTCACTCCTAACAGCGCCTTCGAAATCAATCTGAACCACCTCCTCTCCGCCCTCGCCTCCAATGCCACAGCCAACAACAACGGCTTTCACAGCTCCAGCGTCGGTGGAGGATCACTGGACGCTGCTTATGGTTTGTTCATGTGCAGAGGAGATCTCTCTGGCGATAGATGTAGCGATAGTGTCTCTAATGGCACAAAAGAGATACTCAATAAGTGCCCATTTATGACAAGTGCCATCATTTGGTAAGTTTATTTATTTATTATGAGGTCGGGATTAATCCTTTAACACAAAAGCTTATATGAAATTTCAATAGGTACGAGGAGTGTCTGGTGCGTTACGCTGACAAAAACGTTTTTGGGGTAGCTGAACTCGAAGGAAGGGTTTTGTTCTATAACATAGGAAACATTTCTGATCCAAATCGACTAGCGGAATTTTTCTCGACAAACATGACGGATATGGCGAAACATGCTGCGAACGACGACTCGGGTAAGAAGTTTGTGACAAGGGAGGTGAGATATGGACCCTTTGAGACCATCTATAGCATGGTGCAGTGCACTCCTGACTTGCCTGCAACCGAGTGTGAGAGGTGTTTGTTTGATGGCATCGAGGCTTATCCTCGCGACAAGAGAGGTGGCTCGATGCTCATTCCGAGTTGTCGATTGAGGTTTGATTTGTATCCTTTCTATGATGTATTTGCTTCCCCACCTCCGCCTCCATCACCACCGCCTCCACACATACCTCCTACCACTACAAAAAAAAATTATATTAGCAACGGCAAAATCCCGTCGCAACACTCAATTTGCCGTCGCCAAAAGCGATTGGCGACGGCAAAACGGCGGTGGCCAATATAGCCGTGGCAAACGTATTTTGGCGACGGCAATTGCCGTCGCCAAAGTATAAGCGACGGCGCTAGCAACGGCTGATAATGGGAAAAATATTAGCGACGGCAGTAGTGCCGTCGCTAAATGAATTCTTAGCCGCCAAAATTTCCCACCACATTTTCCCGCCTCTTCTCCCTTTTTGCGATGGTTTCTTGCCGTCGCCAAAAGGTGCTGCCTTTTTTTTTCTACCACGGGTACTTGCCGTCGCAAAGTTTTTAGGTATTTTAATCTGTTTTCATGTTTATATATTTAATTTCCTGCTATATTTTTTTCCATAATCCACCATTACAATCAAATAATTTAATATATGCACAACTAACAATGGACAAATCGCCATAAATTCAACCCATTAACTTAAATTCATATATAGAACAAAAATATATTCTAATCAAGCAAACAAGTAGCTAGATTGTTGTTTGAAAGCATAAAACCTAAATTAGAAATTAAAGTCATAAGCTTAACTTTTTCACTGATGAACTCCTACATGGAACAAAAGGAAATTCATGAGGCTGAGCAAAATCCTAATCTTGGTCATTCACCATTTAACCTTCTTGACTAGGTGATTCTTGTGGGGAAATTTCTTCACCATCTCCATCTTCCTCTTCAGTAGCATCCTCCTCTGTAGATAAGAGATTAACCCTGTCTCCTATAGACTCCTTTGGTTGAGAACTTATTCCACCCTATAATAGAAAACCAAAATAAGGAAAAAAATAAGTTATCTTACAAGAACCCAAAATATTTCAAAAGATATCTCCTACAATATTTCTCATGAATACAACTACATTTGACACACCATCTCCTAATATATTCTCATGAAGATAGCATTTGATCGGAACAAACATATATGATTTAAGCTTCTCGTAGTAGTACATATCATTCAGAAAATTTAGGAATTGAGATTGATGCACACATCTACTAAGGAAGAAAAAAAAATGTCTTCATGCTCGATAAACATGCTACGAAAATGCAAGAAATACTTATCAAACATGAAAAATTAATCAATAATTTAATCTAACCTGCAAGTTCGCGCTGATCCTATCATTGCTTTCCAACCAGGACATGATTTGAGCTTTAAATTCCTCATGTTTCTTTGCATATACCCCGTCTAGCTTCTCCATCACCTTGTCAGTAACTTGTTGTATCATGAATTCTACCAATGTGCTATTGGGTGTAGTTGATGAGCCTGGATAAACCAAACTAGGAGGGGCACTAGAACCATACGTTCGACAGTATCCATGACCATCCGGTCCCATAATTTGATGAAATATCCTGTCTTTTACAGCTGTAAGTTGTCGCTGATCCTCGGGTTCCTTATCTAACAGATTATTGTAGTCGTTCTACAATATGAAAATGCAAATTAAGAAGCTTAAGAACATGTAATTATTATAAACAGAATCTTAACAACATAAAAATATCAGCACATAAACATAAAATAAAAGTTTAAACATCAAAAAGACCCTAAAAACTTACTATGGCCTCTAGAACATCATGATCATTTGGATTGCGAGATTTTATCCACACACTCATCTTATCGACGACCTCTCCTTTTTGTGTCATCTGCACAAAATAATAAGTAAAAAATGTAACTCCATATAAAAGATGGACCCCAAAAAGTAGTGACCAAATAAATACATACCTCATATCTGACTTCAGCAAACGACTTTCGACCAGTGACATGAACTGGTCCATGCTTATCTCGATTTTTGGAGTTCCGCAATGATTGCTCCTATAGTCAAAGTAAGTAAAAAGGTTGATAAATCATATGCACACTCACATAATGAAAATGCTATTAGTTATACCTGAGCATCAGCACTGCTCCAATATGCGATAAGCGCAGGCCATTGGTTTGGAAGAACCCTTGGAGGGCACTTCGATAAGAGTTTGGGATTATCTTTTCGCTTCAAATAGTAATTTTTCTTTATTTTTCCCTTATGATCCTTCCACATATGATTGCACATTCTAAGGCAGACATCTTTGAACCCCTCAGGAACATCTATCACATTGGCCTACAAATTATGAAAGTATAAACAAATCACTTACTATTATCTAACAAAGTTTTGCTTAAAACTTGTAAATGATTTTCTCACCTTAACTTCTGTCCATATTGCTTCTTTGATAGACTTGTCAACAAACTTCCAATCTGTAGCAGTAAGCGGAACCCTTTGCCCATCACGTACAATGATGCCCAATTGAGACTTTAGAAGTTGGGATTTATCTCCAACAGGCTGGAATGTTTCATTGAAGTGAACTTGAATTTTGACTCCAGTATTCCACTCTGGCACACCTTTATTGTGCAATCTAACGACAACCTCTTCATCTTCACCTTGAGACAAATTAACATCATACTTTACATTAACATAATTTGATACCTTGGAAATTTAGGCCAATATAAATTTAACATAGAATATTATTCCTAGTTGCAAAGTAGATATTCAAATAGCTTTATATCACCAATAAAGAAAGGAATTAAATCTTGATACAACACATACCTGTTTCTGAAAGAGTTTGATCCAAAGGCAAAGGTGGAGGTGGAGGTGGAGGAGCCAAAGCTGGAGCTGGAGTATGAAGCGTGTGCGATACAATAGGTCCACTCTGCGAGGAGGAACCATTTTTGCTAGCGGAGGAACAAAGCCTCGCTGCTGAAGGAGAAGGAGGATTAGATAAAGCCACAATTTCTTCAGTTAAGGACACATCTCCGACTTGTTGCAAACTTTGAACCTATAATTTATATTTAAAATAATTATTTATCAGGTTGGGATTGTTGAATAAATGAATTATGTTCACATAAACCTTGAACCTGAAACTCACATGCCCCTTGAACCATTGTGGAAACTCATTAAAATGGGTTAATGCCACCAACTCCTCGTTAGCAGTAGGATTTTTATTCTTAATGATTGTGATATGTTCCCTTCACAATCCAAAAAATGAAAATTAGTTAGGAAGGTCTGGCATAAAAATCCAGTCTTTTAATTGAAAAGATTGATATTGATAAGAATCAAAATAACTTACTTAAGATATGATGTAATTGCATTAGTATGAAACAATACCCAACGATGAATTTGTGCACGAGATACTTCTGGGAGAATGAAGCCATTTCCCTTCTTATCATCATTTTTCCTTCTAGGAGGCCTATTTGACTTGCTCTCCACATCGTTGAGATATTGAGCACAAAAGTTCATGCATTCTTCCATCACGTACCCTTTTGCTATTGATGTTTCTGGGCATGCATGTTGTCTTACGTAATTCTTCAAAGTAAGCAAGAACCTCTCTATAGGGTACATCCAACGAAACTGCACAGCCCCACCAATCAAAGCTTCCTTGGCAAGATGTATCGGTAAATGCTCCATAATATCAAAAAACGATGGTGGAAATATTTTTTCAAGCTCACATGAAGTGACGATGATGTGAGAATGTGCATCCTCCAAATCAGCCCTAGAATTAACTTTAGAGCTCAAGACTTTGAAGAACTTGCCTACATCAATCAACGCTGAAACTACATTCTTTGGCAATGAACTCCGCACACATAATGGAATTAGTTGTTGTAGAAGAATACGATAATCATGGCTTTTAAGCCCTCCAATGGAACGATCCTTCAAATTAACCTTGCGCGCAATACTAGAACAAGAACCGTCTGGCATTCTTGCCTGAGATAGGCCTAACAAGAACTTATCCTTCCCAACATTGTCCATCTCAAATTCAACTTTCTCATAGTACTCAACACCAGACTCTCTCTTCTTGATATGGTATTCCTTTCTAATCCTCAAATCTGCAAGGTCACGTCGAGAAGATACGTTGTCCTTAGTTCTACCTTTAACTCCCATTATTGTGTAAAGGACATTTTCAGCAAAATTTTTCTCGGCGTGCATTGCGTCTATACTATGTGGTAGCAAATTGTCTACCCAATATGGTAGCTCGAACAATATGCTTTTCTTCTTCCAATTATGCGGCATTTTTTTAACTGGATCCTTTCGCATCTGGTGTCTTGAAATCATGTCCTCCTTTTTATATTGGGTAAGCACTGCATTGCTTTGAAGCTGTGAGAGAGTTTGATCCCCGGTCATCCTGGGAGGAGGTTTTGCAAATTCTCGACCGTCGTAGAATGACTTCGCATCTCTACGATACTTGTGATCATAAGGCAAGAACCTTCTGCTCTTCCCATAACACCATTTGTGGCTGGCCTTCAAATATGTTGACCCTGGACTTGTGTTACAATTCGGACACCCATATTCACCTTTTGTACTCCAACCTGATAAATTGGCATATGCTGGAAAGTCATTTATAGTCCAAAGCAATGCGGCACGCATTTGAAACATTTGATTTGTTGAAGCATCAAAAGTTTCAACACCCACTTCCCACAATTCCTTTAGCTCTTCAATTAATGGCTCCAAATACACATCTATCTTATCACCCGGCCCTTTTGGTCCATCAATGAGCACCGAAAGATATATATATGGTTGCTTCAAGATATACATCGGTGGCAAGTTGTATGGAACAACTACAATGGGCCATGTACTATGGCTTACATTCTGGTTCCCAAACGGATTAAACCCATCAGAGGCGATTCCTAGTCGCACATTCCGCATATCAGTTCCAAAACTCGGGTATTTTCCATCAAGATGCTTCCAGGCAGGTGAGTCCGCAGGATGCCTATACACACCATCATTCACACGTTTCAAGGAATGCCATTTCATCAGGTTTGCTGAGTCTGTTGTTGCAAATAACCTCTGCAATCTTGGTTTCAGTGGAAAGTATCTTACTTGCTTTGCAGCTCTTCGAGTCACAGATCCAGAACTTCCAGTAGTATTCCTCCATCGAGATATATTACAAACTGAACATTCATCAAGGTCTACATCTTCATTTCTAAATAGCATGCAACTATTAGGGCAAGCATCCACAGTTTGAAACGTGAATCCTAAATCATCCACTAACTTCTGGGCTTGATAATAAGATTTAGGAAGGTTAACACCATCTGGCAAAATCTCAGCAAATATCTCCAACAACTCTTTGAATGATTTGTCTGTCCATCCATGTAAACTTTTTGCTTGTAAAAGGCGAACGGCAAAAGACAAGGCTGTATGCCTTTTAGATCCAGGATATAGAGGTAGGTTTGCACCCTGCATCAACTTTAAAAACTGCTTATTACACTCAACTTGCTCAGGAGAATCACCCTCACTCTCTCCATCACCATTCACATTTTCTTGTGTAGGTATATTTGCCGTTCCTATAGCCTCTTCAACCATTCTAGCCATATCCACATCCATATAACCATCTGATTCTTGTACGAATTCATCCATCTGTGCGGGTTCCTCAATCAGATCACCAATCGTTTCACCATGTTTCGTCCAAAGCTTATACTTCACCCAAAATCCATTTTCTTGAAGATGCTTCCGCACAACTGCTCTAACAAACAACACCCTATTTGTACATTTTCTACAGGGACAATATATGCTAGAACCAACCTCCTTATTAGCATACGCAAAGTCTAAAAATTCATCTAGCTTTGCAAAATATGGCACGGAAACTCTAGTTCCCCAATCAATCCACGACTTGTCTATAGGCATTGTCATATATATGCTAATTAATTGCACCTAAATGCGAACCGTAAACATTCAATTAATCAGTATGCTTAGAATCACACACATGAAAATCAAGTCAAAGCAAGACAAGACTAAAATGGTGATGGTCAGATACTACTAAGATAAATAATGAGGCAACACTCAGAGGAAAGTCAAACTATCAAACAACACAAACAAAATCAAACTAGCAAACAAAGACTCCGTGGCATTATTCATTCTCGCATTATTTAACTAAAAATGTTTTTGAGTTAAACGCCTTATTCATTGCCATTGTGCACAATGTTTTTGAAATTAGGATAAAACATTTATTGAATCCGTTTCAGCAGCCTACAGCCCGGCGTCGCAGCTGTGGTTGAGAATGTAAGGATTTGAAAAGATGATATGATATGCTTATGTTGTTTGTAATATATATGGTGTGTTAATTTGTTTGCAATAAAAACGTGTTAATTAATTTAATAAAAAGCTTTTTTTGAAGTTTTAGTCCTTAAAATATACCTATTGTAGAATAGGGTGTTAACTAAATAAATTTGAATATTCAACCTATACGGATGAGCTGTAGAGAATATGAAGAAAAGAGAGATTGTGTACTGCACTTAACTAAACAACTAAATATGCACAAACCCAACACTCCCTCAAAATGATGACAGTGAACTTGAAGAATCAATATTGGACAACATTGGACCTAATCGAATATAGGAGTATTTGACATGAAAACATGCTATAACATTGGACCTAATCTGTTCTACATATGAGTCAGGTATTATATAACTCATTTAACAGAAATGATTCTCGCATTACTATATGAACAGTAGGTTAATCATAAATACAAAAATATATCTAATATAGTCCTCCCATAATGAATATTAAGTTACTCATACGAAGTATTTCATATCTAGATATTTTTAATATTTATAAATTTTATAATGTTCCATTAAAGTCAAGTTTGGCAATGTCATAATATTCATCTAAAATTTTCTTCTATATTTTTTTTTACTGATTTTATTAAAAATATTTAATTTTATGTTGTTTCCTAATTCTCAATTTAACATATTGACGATGACCATAATTTTATCTATCTCATTTAGTTATTATTGGCTGAATATATCCAATGTTTTGCATATTCATATTAAATTAATAAAATATTCATATGTGATTGACTAAATATTCATATTTAATTTACTAAATATTCTATTTGCATAAATGACTATCTCTGAGAAAAAAAATGATGTGTAAAAAGTTTAGATAAGTTGGATATAAAATTTAACGTGTTAAAAAATTATAATATTCATTTTTTTGAGAAAAAAAAATGAATTGAGAGTGAATCATTCAAATGGACTAAATTGACTAAACTGAGAGTGAATCATTCAAATTGACTAAATTGAAAAACCCAAGCAATCCTGGTAAAACAAAAAAACTAAACCTGCAAGATGTTTTAATGTTTCTTCCATAATCTAGAGAAACCCAAAAAAAATCAGTTCAGTCAAGTTGTGATGATAGTGTCCAAAACAACAGATGACATCTCCTCTTTGAGGTGTTTTGTGACAGCAGGATTGGGAGTTAATTTGGAAAATAAAACATCAGTGCAACTAGCCATTTTCCAAAATTCAACCATAAAGAGCATCCGAATTCAATCATCTAGTGTTGGTAAGTACGTAGCAAGAGCAAAAAGAAATGAGATTAAGATAATTAACAACTATGCCAATTACCAGAAGTGAAAGAGCAGCACAAAGTTGGTCATCAAGTGAAAAAAGCCAATCCCAAGTTGTATGTATCCACTCAACCTTATTTTAAGCATCTTTAAACATAAGATTTCCTATAACACTGGTCATTCCAACCAAACTAGCTAGATGAGATTAAGTAAGATTAAATCACTTACTTTCTAAACTAAGCACGGCCATTAAAATCACAATCACCAACTGATGAGAAAGGGTTAATAACTTGATATAAGAGATACTCACAGCCTGGGTGAACTCGTCACAGCAACGTGTAACAAAACAACGAAAGCAAATTTTAACATCAGTACATATGATTAGCAAACAAACCTGTTTAAGAAATCCAACACCAAATGCTCGGGTGACTTTCAACTCGGGTGCAAAACCTGATTGTGAAATCAAACGAAAAAATCAACCAAGAATATGTACAATAAAGAAATCAGTAACAAAAGCACTGCGATTGAGCATCAATTAGGACCTCTTTTCCCCTATTCGAAAAAATTGGGAACTGGGAACAAAAACAACAATTCTCGATCAACCCTAGAAACCCCCTTTTCCCTAAACTGGGAACAAAAGCCATAGAAAACAAAGATTACCTAGCAATGGAGGCAGAGAAAACAACGATTCTCGATCAACAACAAAGGAAAAAGGCAATCGAAGATGGTCGTGGTCGGCCCCAATAAGCAGTGTGAGAGATGGTCGCGCCCAGAGACCAACGAGCGAAGTACCGGCGGCACCACCACAAGCTCCCCGCCGGGCGCCGGCGATGAGAGGGCGTGGCCCCAACGAGACGCAATAGGAGATGGTTGAATGCGATGGAGATGATCGAATGCGATGGAGATGATCGAAAGTTGAAACAGGCGTTCGATGAAAGTGCTGTTACCCTAAAACAAAAACGTGTGTTCAGTTAGCATTTTTTTTCTTTTTTAAAAATAAAAAATAAAATAACCCCTCATTTTTTGCAACGGTGACACGCAGTAGCCAAAAAAATCCGATTTTTTCTATAAATTAAGCCACGGGGTGATTTGCCGTCGCAAAAAGCTACAAATTGGCAACGGAAAATTGAGGCCGTTGCTACTGTCCGACGCTAATATAATTTTTTTTTGTAGTGTACACCACCATCAATTATGCCTAAGCCCCAAGGTAAATCCGATCATACAAGGTTGACTCCTCTTATTGTCAATTGATTTTAAAAATTAGGGTCTTGTTGCGCCATTGCAGAAAGGAAGGACTTATCGTACAAGGCGACTATCGTAACTGTATCATCTGTGGGTGTCTTGGAACTGTTGTTGGCCATGGTCTTTTGTGTGATTCTGATTAAGCAACAAGGAAAAAAGCTTGAAGCTAGAGACGACGAAATAGGTACCTTTCTCCTTATACTATGATCTTATTTTCCTTGACGAATATCTAGTTTCGTGGCTGATTGTTTTCTTCGGTTTGGTGTGATGATGTAGTTAACGACGAGTTCTCAGCTGCAGACCCCCTACAATACGATTTTCGAGTCCTTCAAGCTGCCACAAACAACTTTTCAGATCGTAATAAGCTTGGTGAAGGAGGATTTGGCGGTGTTTACAAGGTACGAATGAGTTTGTAAAGCGAAAATCCAAACAACCATACGAAGCTCATTCGTACGTTTTCGTTCTTTTTATAGGGTAAACTTCCAAGCGGAAGAGAAGTAGCGGTAAAGAGACTGTCGAGAGGCTCTTCGCAGGGCATAACAGAATTCAAAAACGAGGTCTTGTTGGTTCACAAGCTTCAACACCGGAACCTTGTAAGACTACTAGGGTTTTGCTTAGCCGGAGATGAGAAGCTGCTTGTGTATGAGTTTGTGCCTAACAAAAGCTTAGATTGCTTGTTGTTTGGTATGTCTAATTAATTTAATACCTTCCTTTAAACTGATCTCAATGAGCAATCAATCAATCAACCATGTTAATGTGTTCTATATATGCAATTCAAACAGATCATGAAGACCAAGCAAGATTAGATTGGCCAAGGCGATTCAAGATCATAGAAGGAATTGCCCGTGGAATGCTTTACTTGCACGACGAGTCCCGACTTAGAATCATACATCGTGACCTCAAACCATCCAACGTTCTATTGGATTCGGACTTGACTCCAAAAATCGCGGATTTTGGCATGGCTAAGATTTTCGGGGTCGATGAGACTCATGGCAAGACCATAAGAATTGTTGGAACTTAGTAAGTTTTTTTATATATTATTATTATGAATACGGATCAAATGTTAACAACTCTTACGGTGTTAAATGTTAACAAATCAATATTCGGCAAAATTTATCAAATATTCATCACAGTCACTCAATTATTCATCAAAGCTTTTCGACAACATTTAAGAGATTTATTTCAATTAATAATTATTGCCAATTAAAAAAAATTATCACCCAAAATACTCAAACCCTTGCGCGTGTATCCACCCCAATCCCGTAATTGTGTTACTGTGATGAATATTTCTTAAATGTTGCCGAATATTGATGAATATTTGGGAAATTGTGAATAATTGAGTGACTGTGATGAATATTTGATTAATTTTAACAAAAGCTTTGATGAATAATTGAGTTACTGTGATGAATATTTGATAAATTTTGCCGAATATTGATTTGTTAACATTTAACACCGTAAGAGTTGTTAACACATGACCCAGCCTCTTATTATTATTATTATTATTATTATTATTATTATTATTATTATTATTATTATTATTATTATTATTATTATTATTATTATTATTATTATTATTATTATTATTATTATTATTATTATTATTATCATCATACGTCCACTTCACACCAGATAGGCCAGTTAATTTTTTCTGACATGATTTTATAGTGGCTACATGGCTCCAGAGTATGTAAGGCACGGCGAGTTCTCCCTAAAATCGGATGTCTATAGCTTCGGAGTGCTAGTCTTGGAGATCATAAGCGGACAGAAGATCGGAAGCTTCCACTTGTCAGGCTACGCGACGGATCTCTTCGTCTATGTGAGTTATCGACCAAATTACGTACGCAATAGATCGTCAAATGCTTCGGTTGTTATGTTAGAATATGTATTCGATTTGCAGGCATGGAAGAAATGGAAAGAGGAGGCACCATTGGAGTTCATGGATCCCGCCTTGAGGAGCTCATACTCAAGCTCCGAAGTGATAAGGTGCATTCACATCGCCTTGTTGTGCCTTCAAAAGGACGACAAATCGAGACCTTCCATGTCTTCCATAGTCCTCATGCTTAGCAACGAATCCGCCTCCCTCCCCGCTCCTCGTCGCCCTGCCTTCTTTGCCACGTCGATGAAATCGACCACAAGAACGTCGGCTAAGGCGAGTTCTCTCAACGCTTGTGATGTAACGGAATTGGAAGCCAGATAGGTCCCCGGCACATACGCATTATGACTTATAATGCACAATATTGCATTATAATATGCATTATAAGTCACAATGAGTGATCATCCAAACAATCCCTTATATTTTTTTCTTTCTATTGACCGATTCCAACGAGTCTACAGCAACATATTTTTTTTTACTAAAACACACATAAATTCAGAGTTCATCCTGAGGAGAGATGGTCTTCTTGATCTTATCCGCCGACTCCGTCGCCATTGTCGCCGCCGATTTCGCAGACTCCTCTATGGTTTCTTTGGTCTTCTTGATGCTCTTCCCAGCTGCCTCTTTCACCTTATCCCCTGTCCCTCTTTCTTCCTCCTTACCAGATTTCACCCTAAAACTGCACAATTCATATAATATTTATCCATTATACAGATACAGATATGGAATCAGAAATTAAAAATAAAATAAAATAAAATATTATTACTGACTCAGTGCTGGGCTTATGAGGGGATAGGTACTTGTTCTTGATTGTCACCCAGTAAGCAGCAAGTGTTTGCGAAGGCGACGACGAAAACAGCTGCAGCAGATTCCATTTGGAGGGGTTCTTGCTGTTCTTCCCTTCTTGTTCTTGATCAGGCCCAGCTTGTGTTGTTACAAGCAACAGAAGATAGAGTAACAACAGCAAACAAGAAACTGTTGTTCCTGGTTTGTACCCCATTGTGTGGATTAACTAATTCAACTCCAAGATGTGCAAATTTACAAAAATGATAAAAAAAACTCCTACATGTATATATGGATTTGGTTATGAAAATCAATTTCTGCTTCTAGAGTTGTGTCTTTTGTTGGACACATGTACTGGTTCTGGAATATGTGAGATAATGAATGTATTTTTGGTTACCCCATAAGGAAACGTGGCACCTTCATAGATGAATTGAGTGTGCATTTTTAAATTTGGTGTAGCTCATCCAATCCATTGATATATACTTGATGTACATATCAAGCCAAAAAAAAAAAAACTTTCATATCATCAGCCGAATATCGGAATAATAAATCTGCTATTTCTCGTATTATCAATTGATTTTCAGATAAATGATATGTTGGGCTTATTACGCATCGATCTCAGCTGAAACGAAATCAATTTCTTACAAGCGGTACATATGTAAAACTAACAATTAATCAAGGACCACACCTACAACATTCAATCAATATCAACAATACAATGTATCCTTGCCAGAATAAATAGTAGCAAAAATCACACAAATATCAATCAAAATGCTTAGTCGAATTAAACATTTGATTGCTTTTGAAAGTGAAAAAAAGGGGGCCATCTATGTTTGATCAAGAACCACTAATACTGCTGAAGGGAAAACAAAAAACATACAAGCTGTGGAATGTCTGTAAATGGGTGTTAAAAATGGAGTTAGATCTTCCGAGTTTCGTTAATGGTCTCTAGCTTTGATGTAGTTTAGGAGGAGAGTTCAGTGTCAATAAACAACTGCAACACCTTGTCACGAACCACTGTAACCTGCAAATTTCATTACAATGTTGTTACAAGAGATGCAGAAACACGACATAACAACTTAAACTTTTGTGATAGAAGACATATTCCAAGACATAATGTGTATATCTGTATCTGTACACACGATATTGACGATAAATCTCATTCGATCAAATATAGCTTTACTTTTTCATTTTATTGAAAACCGCGGAAGTGATTTGAATGGCAAATCTACAAGTACTACCATTGATCATATATTGAACATTGACTGGTAGTTAGGCACAAGGAGTAACAGTTAGATGCTTCAAACTTTGAAATTCAATGCTCGTCTTTTGAGGTAGTTAGAGCTTCACAACGTTGAACCAATCGGTCAACATAAGCCATTCCCAGATGCAAAAAGGGCTCGATCAATTCAAAACGATAATGAAGATCCTATACAAGAGTTAATTGCAACAGCGATTTAAAGAAAGGGCTTACAGGTCTTGGAGGCAGTTGGAGGAAGTGGAAGAGGGCCCGTCGTCTCGAGATCGATCGAGCGACATCGAGAAGACAGCGGCAGTAGCCGGAGACGACTGAGGAGGATGCACATTGGGGTCTTCGTTGAGGGCGGGGAGGAGGGGGAGCTTATCGGCGGAGGTGGGCGGGGAGAACGGAGGAGATGGGGAAGGGGAGGAGGAGGAGAAGTAGTACTTGGAGTTGCCTGGCCCCACGCTGATCGGCAGCGGTGAGGGCGGCGTTGGCGGCGAAGACGACGGTGTCACCTCCTCCTCCTCCTCATCCACCTCCACCTTCACCTCCACCTCCGCGTTTTTCATGATCTTTGTTTGTGTTTATGAGATTTGAGGGATTGGTAAAGAATGAATGCAAGTGTGGGGGGATCCGATTCGCGGGTGTTTTGATTAGTGTGCATTTTTTTTTTGTATTTGAATAGTAGGTATCACCTAACGGCCAATGTGCTTTATATATGTCTCATGTCTCGTGCTTGCCTATCCTTCCAAAAATGTTCTCAAGACTCAAGTGCAAGTTAGTCACTTTTTTTTTTTGAATTAAGATAATAATTCATTTATATAGACAAGCCTAGAGAAACCGAGAGACCGGACAAGCCGGTATATAGACAAACCATCATGTACAACTAAAACAAATAACAGAAGCAAATGACAGAAATGAAATAACACGAAGCAAATGACAAAAATGAAAATGCAAAAATAAAACAAACGTGCAAGCTATCCTACATCGTAAAACAAAACCAAAACGACAAACGAATCAATCAGCCAACGGAGGACGCACACAGAGCGCTATGGGACACTAGCAGGCATCTCATATTATGGACTCCGAAAAGCCATCATATATCGATTGCAAATCTACGACGTCTTCGGATACAACAAATCAAACAACGTTCACATAAGGCCTGCATTACAATAAGAACAACACAGCATACCAGACCGCAAAACCCATCCCAAGCCAAACCATTGCCCAATAAATAACCCCAACCCGTCTCAAACCCTCAAGAACGATAACGAGATTGTATAGACTACTAGGTAGTCAAAATAGAGGCGACTAAGACGGGACAGGGCACAAAATTGAATAACAATATAAAGACAAGAAGAAGGAAGGAAGGAATGGAAAGGAATCCAAACAGCCGGCCACCAAGCCGGCACTTCAACAAGGAGCAAGTTAGTCACTTTGATTACCTTTCTCTATTTACACACACCAAAAAAAAAACTCGTGTGTTCTCGGTTCTGCCTCCGGACGGATTGGTTGCTGGTTTTGTGGGGGCTTCACTCGTTGGTTCATGGTTAATTTAGAAGAGGAGTAGTCATGCGACCCTATTGATCGGGTTGATCGAGGCAGTGTCTATGATATTCGAAGATCTCTCATCTAAGTGGGGGAACATTATGTGATCCACATTTCCCCAAGAGTTGTCTATTGCGCGCCCACTAAGGATTTCTGCTTTTCTTCTCTCTGACGGTGGGACATCGTGTCAACGTCAACATTTGCTCTCACTATCTAGTTCCTCTCATCGAGTCTTTCAGCCTCGCTCGACCGGATTTTTGCTTGATCCGTAGTTTTGAGGGTTATTTTCTTCGTCTTGCTTGATCGATTGGTTCATAGATTGTGGGTTGTTTTGGTTTTTCATTTGTATCATGAATGTTTGCCCGTCTGGCGCTTCTTAAGCCCTTTCGATTTACCAGACTTTGTTTGGCATCAATGAGTTATAGTGAGTGATGTGCTAATATATTAATCAGTATCATTAGGGGTGTCCAATATTCCAATTTTGGTTTCTGGTTCTTCCTTAAGAGAAACCTTAACTTAGGGTGCGTTTGGTAAAATGGTAGTTGTTAGACTAGCTAAAGCTGATGTGGTAGTTGAAACTGTTGGATTATTTGTGTTAAATATAGGTTAATAAGCTAGTATAGTCTTTGCAGGTAACCCTAGTTGTTAGGATAGCTGATGAAAACTTGTGAATAAAAAACCAAAAGCTCCGAAAACTTGAGTGAGTAGTTGTTCAAAAACTTAGATTTCAAAAGTTAGTTAAACTAAAATCTTATATTTATTTCATTTAATACTATATAATATTAAAGTTATAAGCTCCAAAAAACTACTTGTTTTTGCCAAACGGAGCCTAAATCTTATAATTGGGTAAACTTTATGTTTTTAGAGTCGGAACCTTTCAATTTTTTTACTTTTCTTTTAGATAAAAATCCTCAAAAAACAAAAGATTTTTTTTTTTAAATTGGTAGAACCATCAGTTACAAACCTTCGATTCCATGAAACCGCCGATTTAGTTTCTTTTTTTTTGTGAAACCTTAACAATAACCTTATCCTCCGATTTAGCGCGTGTTTGGCAATTGGGAGGTTTTTTAGGGGTTGAGTATTTTTTTAGGAGTTGGAGTTTATTTTGTGTATTATGGAGGTGTAGGAGGTAAAGATTTTATTTTAAAAATAACCTTGTAAAAAAGCTGATTAGTGTTTGACTGGTATGAGGTGTAGGAGATGTATTTATGAGGGAAATGACTAAAATGCCCTTAAATGTTTACCCCACACCTACCCATCCTCCTCCTCTTTGACGTGGAATTGCAAACTGGCACCTACAGGAGAAACCTAATTGCAGACGGCGCTCAGTCTCGGTGTACAGGTAAGGCCTCCTCTTCCTCCTCTTAAAGATTTTGGATTTCGGGTGTTGGATTTCGGATTTCGGGTGCTGGGCTTGAAATTCCCCCACCATCTTCGCCGGAAACCCACCGAACAATTGGAATCAGCACATCACGCTCGCAGGAATCCATGTGCCCACCGCGTCTCCCTCCCCCGTTATCCCCATCTCCATTGACTTCCATTCCAATTTCTCCTTCTCATCTTATCCCAATTTCCTCTCTTTATATACTACCCCCAATTCCCAAATCTCTACTATTCAATTTCAATTTCAATCTCATCCAAATTATCCGTTTCAGATCATCAATTCAAACCCAAAGCAAGCAACTTTATCCAAATTCGCCTCTATAATGGCTTCAATTTCATCTTCCTTTCATTGTCTCTCCTCCTCCGGGGTCCTTAATGGCAGGCCATCATCGTCGTCATTCCCGCCGGTAACGCGTGTCAGATTTCAGAAATCCCGCTCGATCCCTCCGCCGTCTGCGTCGGAGCGCCAGTTACTGAGAGGTCAACGGCGTCGTTTTACGACGTGCTGGGGATACAGAGAGAGGTGGAGCGAAAGATCTTCAAGAGCAAAATTGCACAATTTTCACAAAGCTGATTGATTAACCTACCGAAGTTGCCCCATCTTCAGAATTTGGTGAAAATAACGTGCAACTCCACCTCCGGCAACTACAGGAGAAGACGCTTCCAAACACCGAGCAATCAGTTGGAAAAAAAATTAACCTCTTATAACCTAAACTAACCGGCTTTCAAACACGGCCTTAGGTTCCTCCGACTCTAAGAAACTGCCAGTTTTGAAAAACCTCTAATTTTTTTTCCACTTTCCGATTCGGAACCGAACCTTAGCTTCCCTAATTATCATAGTTAATCCACTATATTCACTCAGAGAAATTCAAATAATAATTAATGTACGTAGCACGTACTTTCCGTAGCAGCAAGGATTGTGATTGGTGCCTCCGCCTTTTATCTTGGTGAAATAATCAGAGTTCACCTTACTTATTACCATTGGGTCTAGCCGGTCGGCGCAAGCCGGTTTACCTAGCGCGTGGCTTTTGCCGGCTGAGTCACGTGTACAGAGTTTACCACCAAAGGTGGCCTCGTTAACAAAAAAAAAAAAAAAGATTGTGATTGGTCTATTTAAAAATAAAGAGCAATCACACTCCCTGCTACGGAATTATTCCTTGCTGCAGTTGATTTAAATTGCACTCAGATAAGGGTATAAGATATCTTACATTGAATATATAGAGAACAAATTGAATTATGGTAAATTTTACTTAACTTTATGTGTTAAATTTCTAGTTTCTAGATGTATATTAAAATCACAACTATAAAAATTTGTAAATAGACACTTGAAGCCTAATCATCAACGTTGTACATAGGTGCTTAAAGGATCTTCTATTCGCACGACTTTATATCGCCACCCGCATGGGGTCAGTGACGACTTCTTGAGTAGGTAGACTGGACGTAGGTGCCGTCTTCTTGGGTCGGTAGGTTGGAGTGTCGACGTAGTATTTCTAAGTCAGCATAGGAACCAGGCAAAGCACAAAGGCTGTTACATAGTGCAAGAGCAAAGCACGATTCAAAAGACGACAAAACAGTAAGAAAGCTAATATGAAAGTCGGTATCGGTTGTTGGGTTGTCGTCTCAGGCCTACTGTGGCGGCAAGTTGATCGTCAACTTCAAATGTCGGCATCGATACCATGCCAATGACGAAAAAATGGTCGTGTACACAACAATCCCTGCTTAAATCTAGCTAGCCTAATCATCAACTTTATTTGTATTATTTAATTTTCTTTCTTCACCACAACTCTCTTAAGAAATCACCTACAAAGCCCAGCAAGAAATTGTCCAAGTTTGAATGTGTTTTATGCATGCCTCTTTAACTTTTTCTAGCAATGTTGTTATTTGGCAGATGATTGGAAGGCAATGAAAAAAATCTTTGCATTTTGATCTATTTTTTTTTTATGAGCAAGGTTTCAAACTTATATTTAACTAGTGAGCATGCCCGTGCGATGCACGGGACATGTTTCTTTTCAAATAATATCGACTCTTTTTCTATAAACTTCTTCTTTTTTAGGGTAACTATAAACTCTTTCTCACACATATTTTTGTTCCCCCTAATTAAATCAATCTATGTCAAATATATAGGATTGTTTTGCAAGAAATTAAATAAATTAATTTATAAGATGTGACCTAAGAGTATATATAAATTTCGAATAGCATAAATATGATGAGATTTATTATGTATATATTTATGAGGTTATGATATTTATGAGGTAAAAATTACTACTTGGAATCCAAGAAAGTTAGCATTGAATCACTTAAAAGATGAAAAGAGGAATTTTTTTTCGAAATATTCATAGAAAAATAAATATTTACGTAAATATTCAATGGTTTAAACTAATTACAAAAATATTCATTTTTTGCAGGTTTTGCAGAAAAACGCGGACTCAGTATGCGTTTTATGTACAAAACTCGAAAGAGAATTGGCGCCGGGGTTGTCTTTTGAATGTTACAAAAGAAACGCGGCCTGAGGCCGCGTTTCTATTGAAAAATAAAATGAAATTGTACGTATATCTGTAGCTGCTGAGATGGCACTAGGGCCGCGTTTCTCCTTTGAAATTGGGCCCCACCTGTTGACTGGATGGGACGGCAAGCAAAAACGCGGCCCCAGGCCGCGTTTCTATATAATTTCAGAAAAAAAAAGGATGGTCAAAGCGCAATTACTGCAGTTGGTGGCAGTTACACCAAAAACGCGGCCTGGGGCCGCGTTTTTAGTGCTTTTAACCCTAAACACCAGACGACCTCCTTCTCCACTTCATCTTCTTCATTCTTCTTCGTTCGTTTCTTGTTCATTCGTTTCTGCGGCCTTCCTCTTGCTCGTTCAGCCTTCGTCGTCCCCTCCTCGTTCACCTTCATCATCCCATCGTCATTCATCTCTTCTTCGGTCATCGGAAAATCGCCAGTTGAAGGTAAGTTTTTTTTTTTTTTTTTGAACGAATATGGATGGTGATAGATTGATTTTGGTCGGAATGGATGAGGGTTTGGTGATATTTGTATGTTTGTTATTGTTGATTAGTGATTATTACATATAGTTGAAATTGTGTGATAGTTGTAGATCGATTAAATCCAAAATTTAGAAAGTTGTATTTGATGATAGTTGTATGTTTTGATAGATGATAAAAATTTTTGATATTTGTATGTTTGTTTGAACGAATATAGATTAGTGATTATTATAGATCCGAAATCGTGTGATGTTTGTCATATAGAAAATATTGTATGATTATTAGAAGAGAAAACATTTTAGGAGTCATGAAATAATAGAAAATTAGATTTTGATTGCGTATATATATACTTGAAAGATTGTATTATATAATAGTAGAATAGATTTAGAAAACATTATTGATTGCATAAAATAATAGTAGAAGAAAAAATTATAGAAGTTTAGAATTGAATTAGGGAAAAAATAAAAAAAAAAGGTGAAGAACATTTAAAAGATTTTGATTGCTAAGGATGGTAGGATAAGTACTTTTGAATTGTATAAATACAAAATTAAGATTCAGAATTTCATTAAGTCATTCTGCACAAATTATGTGTTCTGTCTTAGGTTACAAATGGCCATGCAATTGAATCCCGGTCCGCTGGTGAATGAGGTGCTCCACAGGCAACATCTCCATAGGTCAGACTGATGTCTGGAATCGCGAAGAATATGTAAGTACATGTTGTTATCGTGAAGAATATGTAAGTATATGTTACAAATAGATCAAATACTAATGTTTGTTTGCGTTATATTTATAGACGAATGGCGTGATCCAGCATAGACTACACTTGCGCAAGATTGGGCGAGACCTAGCTCCAGACCAGAGAGTCATGCAATACATAAAGGATGCAAGATTCGAATGCATCTACAAGCTTGGGTCTGGGTTCGAGCTAGACAATGAGTTGATTACCACGTTGATAGAGAGATGGAGACCTGAGACCCACACCTTCCACTTCAACGTAGGGGAGGCCACAATCACACTCCAAGATGTTTCAGTTTTATTGGGGCTACGTGTTGACGGTCTTGCAGTTACTGGAACTGCATTCTACGATTGGGCAACCGTAGCTGAAACACTACTTGGGCAAAGACCCCCGCCAAATCAGATAAGGGGTTCGTCGGTGAAAGTGGCCTGGCTACGACAGCTACTGGTGCCCTTACCAGAAGATGTGGAGGAACATGTAGTACAGTGTCAGGCTAGGGCGTACATTCTCTTGCTAATGGGAAGTGTAATGTTCGCGGACAGTAGTGGCGGTCAAGTGCAACTGTTGTACCTCCCACTGTTAGCGGATTTGGAGGCTGCTAGCCAGTACAGTTGGGGCAGTGCGACATTGGCCTTCCTCTATCGACAGCTTTGTAGAGCTACAGAAAGAGAGAAAGTTGAGATCGTTGGGCCAGTCATCTTACTACAGGTACGGTAATTATTTCATTTCATACATCTACAATCAATGAGCTTGTGAACTTATTACCTTTACAATAATACTAGTTGTGGGCCTGGGAGCGTATCCCCATTGGACGACCATGTTGCATTATCCCACTTGGTGAAGGTGATGACCATAATGC
The DNA here is from genome assembly GCA_963922045.1 of Persicaria maculosa. Taxonomy (NCBI): domain Eukaryota; kingdom Viridiplantae; phylum Streptophyta; class Magnoliopsida; order Caryophyllales; family Polygonaceae; genus Persicaria; species Persicaria maculosa. The sequence continues at coordinate 9,527,648 of OY998257.1, forward strand.
AATTCGGAGGGCTAGAAGACAGGAGAAAAGGAAGAAGACAGGTTATGGTTCACAACCTCCCCAATTCAGTGCTCGATTTGTAGATGGGGAGGATTCACTGGCTATGAGATGGTTGAATTGCTCGTACTACTATGGAACTACCCCGAAGACCTTGATGTACTATCGAGATGCATTAGATCGCCAAACTTCAGATCAGGTTAGTCAGCTTTATTGTCACTTCTCATCCTTGTATATTGTAGAAGTAAGAACTATTGTAGTCACATGCATTACTTTACAACACAGTTTGTCTGGGAGCCCTACTCGAGCGACGTACTAGCTCGCCTTGCTCCCATCTGTCGAGAAGGTGTGAACATCTGGCGATCTACTACACCTCTACTTTGTTTCGAGATAGTAGAGATGCACCACCCAGAGCGGGTCTCCCGCCAGTTTGGGGATGTGCAAGTGGTCCCCCCATCATGCGCATATGAGGAGATGTTGCACAAGATGGATCGCAGGGGGAAACCCTCCCACAACTGGGCCGAGGTTCATGCACAATGGGTACAGTTGTGGAACGATCGGGAAAACTCAGTTCATGTTGCAGCTGAGGTGGAAGATGAGGATGAGGCTACATCACAATATATGTCTTGGTACACACGAATCACCAGACGCCTCATTAGCCCACCAATTAGTGCACCGTCAGGTGTATATCAACCCGTGGCTCCTGACTACCACATGATGGTTAGTGGTTACATCCTTCATTTTTTCAGTTGTTCAATTCATGATGGTTATTGATTACATGCTTCATTGTTTCACTTGCTCATCATAACTATATCGTTATGTCCAGGGAAACTTCGTGATGGATGCTAGTACTCGGGCAACCCAGACTGTGGAACAATCGCATAATTTCTATGCCCAACACCAGTACAACTCCATGATGGGTCAAGTGGATGAGTACTGCAACTACATGGCAACACAGGGATCACAACTTCTCAGTCAAGTGTCCTACAACCCCACACTGTCACACATTCCGACTGGACCCAGAATGCAGCAACCATCTCAAGCACATATGCCACCCACTGGGTATGGAGTGTCATCCCAACCTGAGATGCAGACCCAATCGTCGATGGTGTTTCCTTCGTACCCGTCATACGGTACTCCTGGTGGCACACCTCCAGTCATGATGGATCCACGATTTATGTTCCCCCAGTCGACGTTTGTGGCCTCTGGCTCAGCTCCGTCCCAGTTCGACCCTGCACCTACGTTCTTGACCACCCCGCCTTGTCATCAAGGGCGGATTGTGTACCCTGACCCTTGCAACCTGTACGGTGCCACACCTCCAGCTCGGCCTGCGCCAGATCCCAACCTGTACTGCCAACCCGAGTATGAGGAGGATGAGGAGGATGAGTAGAGTGACTGTTTTTTATGTTGGGATGTTGTTGTTGGATCTTTTTTTAGTTTAATTTGGTTTATGTTCACGTTTAATGTGGTTTATGTTGGGATGTTGTTCTTGGATCTTTTTTTAGTGTAAATTGGTTTATGTTTGCTATGATTGTGTGAATGACCATCCAGAGAAATAGACAATGTAGTTTACTCTAATATATTTTCATCGTTCAACCAACCAAAGCATAAGTTCTTGACAAATAACAACACGACAGTTAATAACACGATAACTAATAACACGACAATTAATAACACGACAATAATACTAGTTGCAGCATCATACAGATCACGAACCGGATGGACCCGCTCGACTCGGGCAAGATCGTCTGTTGTGCCCATAACCTCCACAGTTTCCACAACGCACTTGACCTGGGACGCCAAAATCCATCTCATTCCTAATCCTTCGTGATGGGGTTCGCCCAACATCTCGCAAACGCGACTGATCGGCGACCAGCCTGGGACCTCCCACTTCTGGCCAGTTGAATGGCTCACCAACTGGCATAAATGTTGCTTGGTATGTCAATGAGTATAACTCCGTTGTAAAGTACCTTTCCACTAATGGCACGAAGGAAATGCTCTGATCTCTGCAAACAGCCAAGACATGTGCGCAAGGTGTCCTCAGCAACTTCCAACTGGCACATGTACATGTCTTACGACGTAAGTTCACGGTGTACGACCGGCCACTTCGCCTACCTTGTGACCCCCGCGGGTTCAAAATAACCTCAAATATTCCCTTCTGCAGATCAAATGATATGACGTGTGCATTTCTTGCAGCTTCAATAAGTACTCCAATCTTACCATCGACCGCCTCTGTCAGTGGGAAACCTTGTGTGGAGCGGGTGAGAGCATCCGCTCTCCTCCGCACAAAGTAACTGTTCACCTTATAAAAGGTTTGTCGAACAAGAGCTGTGATCGGAAGACTCCTCCCACCCTTCAGGACACCATTAAAAGCTTCAGATAAGTTTGTTGTCATCACACCATACCTTGCCCCTCCATCCTTACAAATGGCCCACTTCTCTGGCTCAATCGCGGCTAAGTATTCCCAAGCTTCACCGTTCATCTGTTGGAGGGCGCGACACCCCTTCTCGAACCCGCGTGTGGTGAGCTGATAAGCAGTCCAGCCTACCATGTCTTTCACTTTATGATCGTGGAATGTGGAGTTCACATTCGACTTCAAATGTCGAATGCATATCCTATGATGTGCACTCGGCGCCCTCCATCTAGGCAGCTCCTCCATGGTCTTCAGGATGTCCGCATGTCTGTCTGAAATAACGCATAATCCGAGTCTCTGAGTGACGTGTCTCCCTATACAATCCATGAACCAAGACCAACTATCTCCATTTTCACTCTCCACAACTACAAAAGCCAGAGGGAAAAGCTGATCATTTCCATCCATACCTATTGCCATTAACACAACATGCTTGTACTTTCCATACAGATGGGTGCCATCGATCGATATCAAAGGACGACAGTGTGCAAACCCAGCAATGGATGGTGCAAAAGCCCAGAAAACACGACCGAATATCTTCTCTTGTGGATTTGGGGAATCCAGATTGCACCATTCAACCACTGTTCCCGGATTTGTAGCTTGTAGCGCAGCCATGAACCTTGGCAACTCCGTGTACGACTCCTCCCAATCACCATATATCTCTGCAATAGCTTTCTGCTTTGCCCTCCATGCTTTCATGTATGAGACACAAATCCCATACCTTTTTTTTCAGATGCTCGAGTATGAAACTTGGCTTCGTGTCTTGATCATTGCGAAGAAATCCAAGAATCTCACCTCTGATGAAATTTGAGGTAACGTTACGATTATCCAACTGCAAAACCTCTCCAACACAATTGGATGCATGAGGCCCACTGTAATTGACGACCGTCCACATATCAACAGTTCGATCAACACGAAGAGCAGATAATCGCCATGTGCATCCACAATTGTCCTTCCTATCACAAACAACTGTGTACCAATCTGGACTCGCCTTCTTTGTCATGTATGGCTTACTCAAACGCACAGAATACTCGGTCAAATCACATTTCAACTCCTTCAGCGAGTTGAACATTTGTCCGCGAAAAAATTGTCTTCCATCATCTAATTGGACAAGTGGATTGAACCCTTGCCATGAAGTTGTTATCATTGGATCAGCTTCAACAATATTCCAGTTGGGATTAGAGGCCTCGGCCCTAATCGCCGCCTCCCTAGTAGCATCATCGTCCTCTTCAGAATTATCCAAGTCGTCTTCGTGATCAACACCAAGAGCATCAACATAGATCTCATTCACTTGTTCGATCCCTTGCTGAGATGTGTTGTTATACTCATTCATCCTATAATATAATTAATGTAAGTTAGTTTATCATAAATATTAAACGTTTTCACGAATTAATTACAATGAAAACTACGTACTCCTACATAATCCTACAAGTTAAACAAGTATTTCAATCTATTTCATCAACAAATATTACCTAAATAATCCTACAAGTTAAACAAGTTAATCACGATAATAAGTACAAGTTCATATAACAAAACTATATTCTCGACCAAAAAAATGAAAATCAACAACACAACTACATAATCCTACATCATAATCATGATAGTAACTACATCATAATTAAAGATTCAAAACTCATAGAAGATTATTAAGGATTTCAAGCCTCTTATTCATTCAAATAAAAGTGAAAAACTTAAATAAGAGTGCAAAACTAACCTTAGCCAAGCCTTGATCAAATATGAGACAATATGTAATTTGAAGAAGAAGCAAATAAGATGATATGAAGAAGAAGAAGGAAATGCAAATAAGATGATATGAAGACGAAGGAAATACAATAGAAAGAGGATACGAAGAAGAACGCTTTGCTGATTTGAGGTAATGAATAAAACGCGGCCCCAGGCCGCGTTTTATGTATACCACACTCAAAGAATAAGAATCTTTGACTGTGGGTTTCTGAAACACTGAAAAACGCGGCCCCAGGCCGCGTTTTTGTCTTGCGTCCCATCCAGTCAGCAAGTGGGGCCCAATTTCAAAGGAGAAACGCGGCATCAGGCCGCGTTTCTAGTGCCATCTCAGCAGCTACAGATATACATACAATTTCATTTTATTTTTCAATAGAAACGCGGCCTCAGGCCGCGTTTCTTTTGTAACATTCATACCACAACCCCGGCGCCAATTCTCTTTCGAGTTTTGTACATAAAATGCGTACTGGGTCCGCGTTTTTCTGCAAAACCTGCAAAAAATGAATATTTTTGTAATTAGTTTAAACCATTGAATATTTACGTAAATATTTATTTTTCTATGAATATTTCGAAAAAAAATTCTGAAAAGAGAGCCATTTATTTCTTTGAATTCAAGACATCCAATTTAATACAAAATATAAATTTAAATTAATAAATATCAAAATTTTGGAAGACGAAAAGATAGACATTATTGTTATTAATTCAAGAAATTATAATTTTAAAATTTTAATTGATATAATGTGAAGATAACTTAAATTAGAATATAAGGTGAAGATAACTCATAATTCTAGATTTTCCCGTAGTAATTTGTATTTGTATAAATTTATTATAGGAAATTTTGATTTAAATATATCGAGCTCTTTATGCAATTTTGGGATTTTGGGTTGAAATTATTTTATTGGAAACATATTAAAATCGGCCTTGTTCCAGTTGGTGGTTAATTTTCATTACATTTTCAATTTAAATAAAATTTATTGGGTTGCATTTTATAATTTAATTTGACATAATTTTTTAATTTCAAGACAAATTTTTATTTTCATTATCCGACTAAGTATAGAACTATTACCATCCCCGCACCATGGCGCGTATTTAAAAAAAATAAAAATAAAATTATGTAAGTATAAAATTAAATAATCTATTACCAACGTTAACATAAAACAAAAAAATAGATTTGATAAAGTAAGTAAAAAATAATAAAAATAATTACAAAAAATGTATAAAAATTATACTCCCTCCGATCCAAAATACATGTCGTTTGACTTTTTTACAAGTATTTTAAGAAGCTAAAAACTATATAAAACGTCAACTTTTTTTAAAATATTTTTTTACAACTTAATATTTGTTGGTAATAAGTATTAAATTGTAAAAAAATAATAATAAAAAAGTTAATATATTATATAGTTTTTAGCTCTTTAAAATACGTGTTGAAAAGTCAAACGACATGTATTTTAGATCGGAGGTAGTATGAGTTTAAGATTTAAATAGAATATATTGATTGAATGAAAATCCTAAAATAAATGTGGTTATAACACCTAATAAAAATGCTTATGATTTAGTAGTTAGATATAGCTAGATTTATTAGAGAAACGTGTACAAATTTCATTAGTTAGATTTTTTTTCTAGATTTAGTTGATTGGGAGGAAATAGTGAAACTAAAGTGATTATAACATATAAGCAAAAACATTTCTCATTTAATAGTTATAATAGATAAAGCCCATTGGTTATTTTTTTAAAAATTTATTATTTAAAAATTTATGTAGATTAGGTGAAAATCCAAAAATTAAGGTTATTATATAAAAAAACTCCCTCCGATCGGTAATATTTGATGTTTTAGGGGATTAAATTTAATTTAATTAACAATATTTGATGTTTTAGAAGTACTCCGTAATAATTACACTCATTTTTACTTTTACACTAATATCAATATAATTTGTACTTTTTTCTTTAACCAATTACATTTGTGCATAATAATTTGATTCAGGAGTAAAAATTATTTGATGGAGTATTTAGAGGGGGAAATGACATTTCTAAATTCTTGTGCATATCCTTAAAACATCAAATATTTTCGATCGGATGGAGATCGGATGAAGTAGTTTTCATTGTGTGTGTACACAGAGAGAGAGAGAGAGAGATTTGTTGCTTAAAAAAAGACTTCATATATTTGAAACTATGTATTTTTAAAAAAAATAAATTGAATTAATCCCATTGTTAAAAAAGTTGTATGAAATAATATCATGTAATTAATATATAATGAAATAATACTATATAGTTAATATTACCTTTATTAAAAAAAGTTTTAAATTAATCCCATTGGTTAAAAATATATTAAGAAATGATGTTATGTAAATAATATGTAAATAATATTAGATAGTTTAATTATCATAATTAAATGATATTGTGTAAATAATACCTTACAAAAATAATTTTGTGTGAGGGGACGACACGTGGCGTAGGTGCTTTGGTTTTAATTAATATATAATGTAGATATAGATTGTTAAAAAAGTTGTATGAAATAATATCATGTAATTAATATATAATGAAATAATACTATATAGTTAATATTACCTTTATTAAAAAAAGTTTTAAATTAATCCCATTGGTTAAAAATATATTAACAAATGATGTTATGTAAATAATATGTAAATAATATTAGATAGTTTAATTACCATAATTAAATGATATTGTGTAAATAATACTCCCTCCATTCTTTTTTATTTGACATTCTACTATTCATGCACGTTTTTTAATGTACTAAAAAATATATAAAATATTTATTGTTTAAATATTTTTTTAATAATTTCATACTTATTAGTATTAAGTATAATATTATTAAAAAAATTTGAATAAAAAATTATTATTTTATATAAATTTGACCTTCCTAAAAAAACGTGCAGATTTCAAAAAGACAAATATTAAGGAATGGAGGGAGTACCTTACAAAAATAACTTTGCGTGAGGGGACGACACGTGGCGTAGATGCTTTGGTTTTAATTAATATATAGATGGTTAAAAATATATTAACAAATGATGTTATGTAAATAATATGTAAATAATATTAGATAGTTTAATTACCATAATTAAATGATATTGTGTAAATAATACCTTACAAAAATAACTTTGCGTGAGGGGACGACACGTGGCGTAGATGCTTTGGTTTTAATTAATATATAGATATAGATAGATTGGTTAAAAATATATTAAGAAATGATGTTATGTAAATAATATGTAAATAATATTAGATAGTTTAATTACCATAATTAAATGATATTGTGTAAATAATACCTTACAAAAATAACTTTGCGTGAGGGGATGACACGTGGCGTAGATGCTTTGGTTTTAATTAATATATAGATATATAGATATATAGATATAGATAGTTATTAAAATTAAAGAAAAAAGAGAATTAAATGAATAAAGAAGAAAAAAAAAGAGAATTAAAGAAAATCAAAGAAAAATGGCAAAAAAAATATGATTAGTTAAAACTCCTAAAATGCCTCTAAGATTGACACATCATCCTAAACTCTTCTAAATTAAGAGTTTGTATAGATATAGATTGGTTAAAAATATATTATAAATGATGTTATGTAAATAATATGTAAATAATATTAGATAGTTTAATTACCATAATTAAATGGTATTGTGTAAATAATACCTTACAAAAATAACTTTGCGTGAGGGGACGACACGTGGCATAGGTGCTTTGGTTTTAATTAATATATTAGTACAGTACCCGCGGCATGACGCGATTTTGTAAAAAATATAAAATATTAATATTATAAAATATTAATAAAAGTTAGGATAAAAATCATAAAAATAATTACCATAAAAGTATCACGGAAATAATTTTATATATTTTTTAAAAAAAAACTCATTTAAATTAGCATATATAAAAATTTATAGAAATTTTAAATCACTCTTATTGGTTAGAAAAATAATAAAAACATTGTAACTTTTAAAAAAATATATATATCATTGTAAATTTGGTATTAAGAATATATATGGATAGTTAGTAAATGTGTTAAAAATAAAAGAAAAAAATTAATTTAAAGAGATAAATGAAAGAAGAAGAAATAATTAAAGGAAAAATATTTGATTGGTTTAAATAGCTAATTAAAAATACGGCAAGGATAACATAGGCTAAAACTCTTTTGTTTTAAGAATAAATATATAGATATAGGTATAGATATAAAGATTTACATATAGATTAATAGTAGGCATTAGATTGCATTCAAAAAAAATATTAGATATTTTAATTACTATAATATATATCATGTAATTAATATATAATGAAATAATACTATATAGTTCATATAGTTAATATTACCTTTACTAAAAAAAAGTTTTGAATTAATCCCATTGGTTAAAAATATATTATGAGATGATATTATGTTAATAATGTGTAAATAATATTAGATAGTTTAATTACCATAATTAAATGATATTGTGTAAATAATACCTTACAAAAATAACTTTGCGTGAGGGGACGACATGTGGCATAGATGCTTTGGTTTTAATTAATGTATAGATTAATACATAGATAGATTGGTTAAAAATATATTATGAGATGATATTATGTTAATAATGTGTAAATAATATTAGATAGTTTAATTACCTTAATTAAATGATATTGTGTAAATAATACCTTACAAAAATAACTTTGCGTGAGAGGACGACACGTGGCATAGGTGCTTTGGTTTTAATTAATATATAGATAGATTGGTTAAAAATATATTATGAGATGATATTATGTTAATAATGTGTAAATAATATTAGATAGTTTAATTACCATAATTAAATGATATTGTGTAAATAATACCTTACAAAAATAACTTTGCGTGAGGGGATGACACGTGGCATAGGTGCTTTGATTTTAATTAATATATAGATATAGATTGGTTAAAAATATATTATGGGATGATATTATGTTAATAATGTGTAAATAATATTAGATAGTTTAATTACCATAACTAAATGATATTGTGTAAATAATACTTTACAAAAATAACTTTGCATGAGGGGACGACACGTGATATCGGTGCTTTGGTTTTAATTAATATATAGATAGATTTTGTTATGGCACTAAAGTAAACTTGATCTCATCCAAATATACAAAATATATTGATCAAATATTTTTTTTAATTGGATAAATGAACCCACTTATTTTGTTTTATTTGATGAAATCGTCCCATGATCATTATCTTTAATTTTTTTTAATTAACTTTCATGAAGTATAGTATATTCATTATGTGGTAATTGATAAAGTAGTTTTCGTGATCTCATCCTTCGGGTTGGGATGCTTTCGGATTGGCTAATCCCCACCCGAATATCTACTGTCTTATCAATTGATTTTATTAAACTACAGTAGATTTGAAATATGATCTATTTATTCACCTGAATATCTACTGTCTTATTTGCTTATCAATTGATTTTATTAAAGTACGTACATATAGGGTTCGTATGGGACGGGGTTGAAAAAGTGACTAAAATTTATAAATAGGTTAAATTAAAATTGTGTAAAATAAATGTTAAAATATTATAGAATAATATAAACTACGTATAGGGGCCAAAAATAGTTTATTTCTAAAATGTGAAGTTTATTTGGTTGTTATTAAGGATATTGTGGTACTTTCAAACCAAATAAAACTCACAATCTCAAAAAAAAACTATAAAATCAAGTTTTTTTTTAACTCACAATTTCAACTACAATTCACATAAAAAGCTACCCCATACACAGTTTAAAATAACTCACCCAAATAAACCGTTTTTAATCTACAAACTTATGTCCCATACATAGCCATAGTGTTTTTTTATTATCAATACATGTAATTGAGTTCCATCTCATTATGTATAATTAATTCCATAAAAGTATAAAAAAATAAATTTGCTAACTTTTTCTATTCGAATTTGCACTAGAGTATATAATATATAGAACTATAAAAGTAGAGAATTTTCTAATTAATTGAGTTAAAAAGTATAAAATATTATTATTTAATTATTAATTTCTCATGTATATTCTAGGAGTAAATTTTTTAAAAATTTTACATAAAAATTCCATATTTAAGATATTATTAATAATTAATACAACCCTTTCAAAAATAGGTAAATAATTTTGGAATTTCCCACAATTTAACCTTAATGAATGCTAGACCACCAACCACAAATTTTGGCATTCCTCCTTCTGGTTTCCCTCATCCGCCATTGATAACCCAGAAATCGAGGTCTCGGCCACCCTTTTCATGGCTTCCCTTAATATTCATTGTCCTTCTAGATCTCTTGATTGCCAGGCTCTCATCTTGTGAAGAAGATCGACGACGGATTCCACCAGATCCAAGCCCAGGCACCACCGTCAACAACTTCAATCCATCGGTTTCCAATGGCGCCGTTCATTCTTTCTGTCGTTCTCCCGTCGGTTGTAGGCCAAGATTCCGTCTGGATCCATCAAGACACCGACGTCAGACCCAGGGGTTGAATGACAATCAAATCTAACTCCATGGAAGGCAGCAACATGCTGATATATGTCAAACACCTCGTCATCGGGGCTTCTGGTGGCGGAGAGGTTCGAACCAGGGGTTGATTTAGGGCTTCAATGTCATCCTTCGCCTTGTTCATTAGCCTATCGACAGCCTTGCAAGGGCGGTCGTAGCCGATCGAGGCGGTCTTGGACTTCGTTGAATTGAATGACGGTGTGGGCGGCGAGGCAGACACAAGGGTCGCGAGGGCCCCGGTCAGTGCTGACCATATATGCTGTGGCGGTCCGATATCCTCCGACGGAAGACCACATGATGCAGCATCCGCCTAGGACCTCGACGATCTCCCCAGAGGTGGCGTTTCACATGCAGTGCAAGGAGGACGATAGGTGAGTGACGATGAGGATTTGAGGCTGAGCAACTCCTTTGGAATTCTTCTTTGCATTTGGCTATTTTTTGGTAGCAAAAACAAACCGATAATGAGATGAGATAGCTCGATGATGGATGCCATGAATTGGATGGATTGATATATTGCTATGATAAACGTTGTAAAAGTGTGAATTTCAATCGATTTGTAACCCAAGTAATTAAAACCAATTCATTGTGGCAATTCATCCGTTCCTCCTTGTCGGTTTTCCTATTTTTAGGCTAATTAATCAGTTGTAATTTACTTGTTCTCTTTTAGTAATGTCAATTTCAAATTAAAATCCTGACGTTTCTTTTTTTTTCTTTTTTTTGTAAGCAGTTATGTAAAAAGTGTGATCAAGGTGTGTTTGAATAACCGCTAAAAGTGTGATTGGGTAACCATTTTGTGATAATCAATTGGAGAAATAATTAGGTCCGCATTTATGAGACTTGCACACAACTTTTTTTGTTATATATTATAGACTAGTCACATTGAAGTAATAGTGTTACCTTCCTCATGTCCTCTAAACAAGCTAATTCTTATAGACATTTTTATCCCTTGTATAACTGAACTCACCGATTTAGACATGAATAACTATGGAAGATGTGAAATGATACACATCTCATTTTGATAATATAAAGAATCTAAACTTTGCATATAAGTGGACTACTCCTAATACCAATTGATTTTAGAATGGAATTTCATCGATATTGTATGCTCGGCTTGATTAACACATACTACATTCGGACATACTACATTCGGACGTGTGACCCCACATCATATGACCATTGAAATTTAATAATAACCCTCTATCTTTATCAATCGTATTATGCCTTTAGGATCCGATCTAGCTTGATCCATCTCATTTATCATTTATTATCACTTTAATGTACTATAGTCCATAAACCGATCTAAAACAAAAAGAAAATGCTACTCATAACACTATAAAACAAACTAAAAACATGTGCCCCCACCACAAAACCCCAAATAAATAAAGAATCAACCTTCCATTGGGCAATCACAACATGAAAATAAACCAAAATACAATAAAAAAATTTAATCAATTGGTTTTTAATTTTATAAGTTCCTTGCCCACAATTATAATTTCAAGAATTATAAAAATATTATCCAAACTTATAACATTTTGTGGGCATTGCAAAAAATTATAAAAACCACGAAATTACCAATTTCCCAAAAGAAAAGGAAAAAAAAAAAAAACAAATCATGGCCCATGGCCCATGGGCTCATGGGCCTCTATCCCCCCAACTTTTGTCGTATCGTTCATTATTACGTATCGTTCCCCCTCCCTATCTGTCTCGATCCCTCTCCTTCCCCACTCCCAATCTCCCTCTCTTCGAGTTGTTATCACAGATCTCCCTGATTCATCCTCAATTCCTCCGATTTGCCACTCAATTGTCCGCTTCCGTTCGTGTTTCTACTTCCGAGATCTTCCGAAACAATGCCGGCGTCGGTGTACGGTGCTCGATTGACTACTTTCGAGGACTCTGAGAAGGAGAGCGAGTATGGATACGTCCGCAAGGTTTGATTTCGATCCCAGCCGAACCTCCCTTGCTTTCTTCTTAGGCCTTTTTTTTTTTCTTTCGAATTTAATCGTTTTGATGTGTGATCTGACCCTTTTTCGATTGAATTGGGGCCGCATTCGCTCTTATCCAGCTGGTGCTGATGGAATTTGTGGATGTTCCGTATTTATTGTGCTGTAGAAGATTTGAAATTCCGATCTGTAATGCCAATTGTAACTCATCGATTTCGATTAATTTGAATCTGTTTGCTTTCTCGATGATTAATAAGTGAAAGTCCTGATCTTCGGTACTGTTGTACAGTAGTTTTTACAGAATCTTGTTGAATATACTAAAGTACTAATCCAGACGATCAACCTGTTACGGACTCGCGTCAATTCATGACTTTCTTTTTTATGAAAAACTGGCAGGTCTCTGGACCAGTGGTCGTTGCTGATGGAATGGCTGGGGCTGCTATGTACGAATTGGTCCGTGTTGGACATGACAATCTTATAGGTGAAATTATCCGTCTTGAAGGAGACTCTGCAACTATCCAAGGTACTCCATTGCCTTTGTTGTGATGCACCCTTTTTATTCAAGAGATCTCAATAATTTGTTTTTAATCGTGCTTCATTGTACTTATAGTTTACGAGGAAACTGCTGGTCTCATGGTCAATGATCCTGTACTCCGAACTCACAAGGTGATTATATTCCAAGTTGCTATTATTATTTGTTTATTATTTAGGAGTGGGATTAATCTGTGAGTAGTTCCTAATGTACATATTTACTTGCTTTTGTGGCATTTTTTCAGCCTTTGTCAGTTGAGCTAGGACCAGGAATTTTGGGAAATATTTTTGACGGTATTCAGGTTTGTACTGTGATACTTGATCAATATCTTTGTTCAAACTCAATGCTAATGGAGCTAGATTTTATTTCTAATTTTTTAATACTTCCCGGCCCTCCCAGTCATGAGATTGTCTGCTGTTTATTCTACTTATTGTTGATTTTAATTTATCCAGAGACCTCTAAAAACAATTGCTAAGAGGTCAGGAGATGTCTATATACCTCGTGGTGTTGCTGTTCCGGCCCTTGATAAGGACATACTTTGGGAGTTCGAGCCTACGAAGATAGGTATTTGTTGAACTTTTGTATTTTACCCTATTTAGATCTTCTGAGTTGATTTTTCGCTCATGCACTGCAAATTCCCATTTCTGTCTAGGTGAGGGGGATCTTCTGACTGGTGGAGACTTGTATGCTGTAAGTTGTCCAATCTAAGTTTGTCTTCATACAATTTTCTTTTGTTTTCTATTCTATCATCTTACTTCTTCATGGTTGATGTATCCAGAAAGTCTATGAAAACACCTTAATGCAACACCATGTTGCGCTTCCTCCTGATGCTATGGGAAAGATCACGTACATTGCTCCTGCAGGGCAGTACTCACTAAAGGTATCTTTGTCTACTTCCCTTATACATTTGTTCATTCTTCATTTTTAAACAACTCACACATCTTCTAATAGTTATGTTATGATTTATTGTAACGATCTTCTTATCTTGATGACTTGTCCAGGATACTGTATTGGAACTTGAGTTTCAGGGAGTGAAAAAGAAATTCACTATGCTTCAGGTGATTTTCTATTGAATTTACACGTTGTCTTGTTACTTTATTAGAAGAACATTCCTTATTGTGGCTGTGCCTCACCCTTGCAGACTTGGCCAGTGCGTACTCCAAGACCTGTCGCATCGAAACTTGCTGCTGACACTCCCCTTCTTACTGGTCAGGTAGGTAAAACGTATATGAAAACATCGTTCATTGCTATGCAGTGTTTATTTATATTTCTGAATCTGAGATAATGATTTTGAAAATCTTGTCAGCGTGTTCTTGATGCACTTTTCCCCTCTGTACTTGGTGGGACCTGTGCGATCCCAGGAGCCTTTGGGTGTGGGAAAACCGTCATTAGTCAAGCACTCTCTAAGGTGATATGATTTTCTTCCTTATCCAATTCCTTGGATATAGGAGCTGCTATTGTGGTTGCTGAAATAGTTTTTTTTTTTGTTTTGTATTTGCAGTACTCCAACTCTGATGCAGTTGTCTACGTTGGATGTGGTGAGAGAGGAAATGAAATGGCTGAGGTATGTATTTTATTTTTTATGTTTCTTGGGTAGTTGGATAATTTTATTCACCTAATAGTAATCCCCAAATTTTCGAAATATCCTTCATCTACAACCGTTATTGCAGGTCCTCATGGATTTTCCTCAATTGACTATGACCTTGCCCGATGGACGTGAAGAATCTGTCATGAAGCGAACTACACTTGTTGCTAATACCTCTAACATGCCTGTGGCTGCTCGTGAAGCCTCCATCTATACAGGCGAGTTTTCCTTTCTGATCATTGGATTTTACTGCTGAGGTGATTCCTCACAGATGCTTAAAATGAATATCATATTATCAGAGATGAAAGGCCTGATATTAATTTGCTACACAGTTTGTAAAATATATTTGAGTTTCTTTTGTTATATGATGTTTCACTTTCTATCTGTAGACTTGTACAAATTCAACACCCTGCCTTTTTTCTTGTGTGTTTACAATGCATGTATCACACCTGTCTTTATTCTTGTCCAGTTAGTTAGTGCTTTTCAATTTGATGTGGCTTTGAAGCCGTGATATAGCTTTTGGGTCTAACTAACGTCTTCTTGACTTTTCAGGTATCACAATAGCTGAGTATTATAGGGATATGGGCAACAATGTCAGTATGATGGCTGATTCAACATCTCGATGGGCTGAAGCTTTGCGTGAAATTTCTGGACGATTGGTACAGTTTCACCTTGCTCTAGTTTGAATGTATATGTTGTTGTTTTCATTCAAGGATCATTATCCTGAGTTATGTTGTACTTGCATTTGATGCTTGCTTACCTTACTTTGCTCTCAAGGTCAGGATTACTTCGTGTGTTGCTACTACATACCTGAAGTTATTATAGTCATACATGAACAATCTTAGTTTGTGTTTTTTTTCGTGTGTTTGTCAAAAGAGCAACAACTTGCAGTCTTTGGTTATTGCATAAAAGGATTAATACATCAAATGGCTAGCTGTCTCAACGCCATATCTATTTTGCGCACACACTTATTTTGCTTTAACTTGCAAATAGATTATTCATATCTTCCTCCACACTTTTAGACCTTTTGTCTGTGTTGATGCACAAAGTCATTTCAGTTTTTTTTTTTAATTTACGTAGCACAATCACTTAATTTTGGTTCTATTTTATGTGAATGCTAGTTCTGGACTTGGTAATTCAATTGTACTATCATGTAGTCCATCTGTCCAACTTATTTGTGTTTTACTTCAATGTTTTGTTGGTAAGAATTCTATTTGATGCATGTCTATGCTTGGGGTAAATCAGGAATTCATAAATTTGTAAAAAATGTCAACTTGCTTTATGTTATGAAATAACTAAAACTGCTTCTGGCTATAATTATTCTTTGTAGGCTGAGATGCCCGCAGATAGTGGTTATCCTGCTTATTTGGCTGCACGTTTGGCTTCTTTCTATGAGCGTGCTGGAAAAGTTAAATGCCTTGGTGGGCCAGAACGTACTGGAAGTGTAACAATTGTTGGTGCCGTTTCTCCTCCTGGAGGAGATTTCTCTGATCCTGTTACTTCTGCAACTTTAAGTATTGTCCAGGTTAGATATTTGTTTATCCTCTGCAAAGTGCAAAGTATTATTTGTATACGGTATATCCTGTATGTTCTGTATGATTAGATATTTGTTTCTTGATAATGTGTATAAATCTGACCAAAGAACCAACTACTAAGCAGGGCTGAAGTAAATATAATATTATCAAGCTCCACAGTCTCCTTATGTATATATACCAAACATATTTGTTGGCTCACGGTGTAATTGTGTTTAATAAATTTCACAGCATTTTCTCGTTTAGTCTGAGGAAGAAATAAAATGTTGATATATGACAATGGCTGTAAATTCATGATTTTTTCCCTTTCCCCTCTGGACATCCATGCACTTATTATTTTTGTTCTTTCACTGATTTGTTATGTTAAATGCTTGACTTTTTTTTCACTATATAGTTCTAATAGATGCTGCAATTTTCAATCAGGTCTTCTGGGGTTTAGACAAGAAGCTAGCCCAGAGAAAGCATTTTCCATCTGTCAACTGGTTGATTTCCTACTCAAAGTACACCTCGGTAGGTCCTTGAACTTCTTTTCGCTTTATATTTTTCCATCTAATGATCTTATTTGTCCTCCATTGTGGTGTTCTGACGTTTAGTTATTTCATATAATCCTACTTACAATTCAAATGCATATTGTGCCTCTGTTAATCACATTTATTTTATTTTCTTCCAGGCATTGGAGTCATTTTATGAGCAATTCGATCCAGATTTTATTAATATCAGGACCAAGGCTCGTGAAGTGTTACAGAGGGAAGATGATCTGAATGAAATTGTCCAGGTATATCATTTCATCACCATCTTCTCTATCTGGTTCCTCCTTTTTTTTCAATTGAATCAAAATGACGATGGATCAAAAAAGAGGTGTGATTCATTGAGATTAAGGGTATTTCTCAGCTTCTTTTAGATGTGACTTAATCAAAGGTTGGAGGAAGACTGTACATGTATCTTCTGCAGACAAAAGACATGACAGCATATTGAATTTAAGATTGCATCTTTTCTATGGATTTTGTGCAGTGGTCAATAATGCCGTATTTATGTTTCATGTTTGTAGCTTGTAGGCAAAGATGCCTTGGCTGAAACAGATAAAATCACTTTGGACACTGCAAAGCTTTTGAGAGAGGACTATCTTGCCCAAAATGCGTTTACACCGTAAGCTGCTGTAGTTTCTCCCTTTTGGATTATATTTCTTGTTGTGCAACTTGTCTCATTCTGTGTTCTGCTTTGGTTACAGATATGACAAGTTCTGTCCATTTTACAAGTCTGTTTGGATGATGCGCAATATTATCCATTTCTATAACCTTGCCAACCAGGTAATTTTCTGTTGTTGCAAAATTGTTTTGGGGAACGAGGAGCGGGAATTTACTTGTTACCAAACTTGAAATTTCGGAGATAAAAAAGTCATGTCCTGCCTTTTTTTTCTAACATGCGAGTTCTGTTTTTAGGCTGTGGAACGAGGAGCGGGAATGGATGGACAAAAGATTACTTATACCCTAATCAAGCATCGGCTTGGGGACTTGTTTTACCGCCTAGTGTGAGTGAATAACCAATGATGTTCAACTTCTTTCGTGTTTTCAACACCTAAACTTGCAACAGGTGAACTGAATACACTTTTTATTTCCCAATGAGCAGGTCTCAGAAGTTTGAAGACCCAGCAGAAGGGGAGGAGGCTCTCGTGGCTAAATTCAAGAAGTTGTACGATGATCTTGCAGCTGGCTTCCGCAACCTTGAAGATGAAACTCGATGATCAACTCCAACCTCTATCTAGATACACAGACCATTTTCACCTGCATAGAGTTTTTTGCTCCTTCTGTCCAGAACCTGGGCAGACCTGAACCACAGCAGAGACTGCATTGCGTGATTGTTTGCATTAGGGGCTGATCGTTCCTTTGCCTTGTTATCTTGATTTAATTCGGTATTTTACTTGTGGCTGTTTCTTCTTACTTTCTCTTTAAACGTAACGAGGAGACAGTGACGCGAGTTGCGTTTGAAAGTAGTATTTATAAGAGAAATAAGGAATAAGAAGTCTGGATGAATTGATGCGTTAGTATTATTTATTGTAGTGAAAGTTATCATTGCATTTTCGATCCATTGCTCTTGTACGTTGTTGGAAACTTGCATTGTTTTTTCATCTGTAAGTTTGTTAATGTCGAAACCCTCCCCTGAAGAACCCCGTACGACAACTCATGGACAAATAGAAAGGGGTTGTTATATGAGCCGAGTAGCTCGAGCTCAGCTCGATTAAAACTTGACTCGAGCTCGTTCTTTTTCTAAATAAGCGAGTATGAGCACGTTTTTAAGCTCAGCTCGCTAGATTTAAGCTTGAATAGCTCCGATTTTATGAAATTTCTAAAATTTTCTTTTAATTCACTATGTTTTTTGGCAAATAAAGTTGTTTTATACTCGAAAAAAGCTCGGTTCGAGCTCGTTTATTTTCTAAACGAGCCGAGTATATGCATATTTTTAAGCTCGGATCCAAATTTAGGCTCGGCTTGAGCTCGGCTCATTTCGTAACGAGCTGAATATGAACAAAACAAGCAATACTTGACTCGTTCGGCTCGAATGACAGTCCTACCTACTCCGTCTCCTCCGCCACGCAAAATGCGGATCGTTGATCTCAAGGGCGAAGAGGGACATAGATCTCGCAAAGGCGGAGAGATCCCTGGAATCTGTGGTTTGAGAAGTTGACATCAGATAGGTTTGATTTCCTCACATTTGCCAAAATCGCTGAGAGGAACCATCACATATAATAAATCAAACAAGGAGAACGATATTTGAATGTGTGTATATATTGTTCGATCAAGAAAACTAGTGATATCATCAGTTGATGACCCAATTATTCAATCCCATTAATGTTTACCCAAATCGACCAAATCTGTTGAATTCCGCCATTCCAATCCCTTCATCCCCGACCTCCTCCGTGCATCCACATCCACACGGCTGGTAGTACTGTTGATTTTGCATCATCATCATCAGATGATGATGATTGTGATTATCAATCCCCTCCGTCTTCACCGGCACGATTGTGCGATCGTAATCGAGTTCCGCAATCTTCCTATCCACATTGCTCCGCAGCAGCTCCAGCGCCGCCGCGAACGCCTCCACCTCCTCAATCCCTAGCTCCTCTACGGGGCGCTCCCACCAGATCTGCCTCTCCGCGGTAGCGGAGACGATGCTGGTGTGGTGGTTGGAGAGCGAATCGAAGGAATTGACCAGCGTATGAGGTGAAGAGGAGGAGGAGGAGGCGGGGGGTTTGCCGTGGAGGTAGCGGTGGATGACGGCGTCGGGGCTGGGGTGGCCGAACGAGAACGCCTTTCCGGCCTCCGAGAAGGTGATGACGGCGACGCTGGCACCGCATAACACGCAGAGCTCGCTCGCTTTGGTGAATAGCCCCTTCCGACGCTTCGAGAAGGTCACATGCTTCTTGTTCTTGTTCTCGATCTTCTTTATCGGTATCTTCCTCCTCCCCTTCGTCTGCTTCACCTTCGCATTCAGATTCGGTTCAGAGTTCTGATTCGCATTGATCCTTACTCCTCCTGACAAATTGTTCGACTGATCAATAATCAAATAAAGATTTAATGCATTGATTTAAGGATAATCAATGCATATACTTACCGCCAATGGCGACGGCAGACGAATTGAGAGGTAGAGGAAGTGGAAGATGAGATCTTGAGGACGCCATGCGAAGAGCTTGCTTCAAGAGGTTTGAATTTATGAAAACTTAAGTGTCCACTTATGACATTATTAATGTATTTATATTTGAAATTCTAATTTTTAATTTTCGTTAATGATCATTAGTGAGTGGATTACTATTACAACTATGGAAAGTTTTGTACATGGAAATCTTTTGAGAGCATCTTCAAAAGATTTTACTGCCAAAAAAAAAATCTAATTTTTACTGTATTTTAAAATAAAATTTAAAATTTAAAATAGTTGTGCACATTACTTTTACGGGTCTGCAGGTGCGAAATGTACTGCTAAAAATGGATCTATGGTCCGTTTAAACCACATGATAATATTTGTCCATCAATTATTGCAACAATTCGAAAAAACAACACGGATCGATATATCTTCAATCCGTCCATTAAAATAAAAGACTTTAGAGCGTGTTTGGCAACGGGATGGGGATAGGTGGATGGGGATGAATTTTTGGGTGGAAGGGATGGAGATTATTTTTTGGTGGACGGGGTGGAGATTTGAAGTCAGTTTAATCCGTTCGTGTTTGGTTGTTTGGTTGTGTGTTAGGGAATTTGGGGATGAAGACACCCAAAAAGTAACAATTGCCCCCACTAATTGACCTGAAATGACCAAAATGCCCCTCCCACATACCCCTCAAACCCAACTCATCTTCTTCAATCGTCATTTTCATCCGCCCCAAGAGTCCGTGCTCCATTGCGACATCTCCCTCAGTAGCTCGTGGCGCACCAATAGAGATCCTCTACTTCACTTCCTACTCCACTCCCTACATCACAAAATTATTTTAACATATATTTAATCTTAAAAAAAATTATAAAAAATATATTTGTATTACTAACATCTATTTTTATATATTCATAAAATTTTATTTTGAAAAATCATGTTTTAAAATTTTTAATAATTGTAATTTGTTAAATATTGCCATTTTAATTTTTAAAAATTGTAAGACATAATTTTTCAAAATATAATTTTATAAATATATAAAAATAGATGTTAGTAACATAAATATAATTTTGATAATTTTTTTTAAGATTAAATATATGTCAAAATATTTTTGTGTTGTAGGGAATGAAGTAGGGAGTGAAATAGGAGATCTCCATTGGTGGCGCACCTCCGTCCACCTGTTTAAAAATGCTAATCTTAAATCTCGAAAATAGTAAAACCTTTCAAACGGATTCTAAATCCATCGGTTTTAAAATTTGAAAAAGATATATATTTTAAAAAAAAAAATAAATAAATGGGAAAATTTTAGAAAACCCTACTGATCTTACATACGTCCTTGTATTAGGTTAAACCTTTGCCTTGTTATCTTGATTTAATTCGATACTACAAAGTATGTAGAAGAGCGGATTAATTTCAATGAAGATCTACAAGTGAATACAAGTATACAACAATCAAGTCCGTCGAGTTCATTTCAATCAGATATGTGCATCTGTTTTGGATTTGCAACAATGTTTTGCTGTTGTTTGACTGTGAAGTGGGGAATCATGTTGCCATTCAAGTGCCAAGAAACGGAGTGTACCCACCGGCAGGGGGGCCATACGAGTATCTCCACTCGCCGCAAGCTGAGCATCTGTCCAACCCAATGCGATTCTTCAGTGTGCAAAATTTACAGCTCCATTCTCTGAATTTGCTTCCTGTTTCCTCCTTTCTCGGGGTAGCACAAGCTTCACATACCAAAGCGGTAGGCTGCAAAAGGCAACCAAACGGCTTGAGCATACAAAACACGATGCCAAATAACAAACGCGAGTGCCATCAGTACCTGATTGATCAATGTACATGCGTTGCAGTGCCACGTTAAGGGTGTCTGCGTTGATCCAGCATTTGCCACTGAAGTTGACGCTGTTGGCTGTTTGAAAGCAGTTGAAGAGGATATGATGCTGGATTGCTCTGCTGTAGTCCCTGCTGACTTTGATCCACACCATAAGTCGTCATGTAATCTTCTCTCAGCAGCCATAGCTGCAGCTTGCACTGGGGTGAGTGCAGCCCTGATGCTGCTGTCTCCACCAAGCCGCCTAGGTCCAGTTGGCATCAAACCTGCACGTCGTGATCGGTTCTGTGCAGCCTCAAGGGCGTTTTGGCGTAACGATGAGAGAGGCTGTGGGTAAGATAATTCATCTAGCCGTCTCCCAGGAAAACTAAAGCCTTGACCTGTACCCCCAATTCCCTTGGCCATAAGTTCCTCTAATTCCTGCACATAAATGATATTCAGCCCGAATCGTACAAGCAAGCCAGCAATATTGATGTCCAAATATCGATACATACGCACTAAAACTCGTATCCAGTTGAAAAATGGAGATGTAGGAAGAAACTCTGAACAGAAAGCCTAAAAGGATTCAAATGACAATATCTGATATCTTTTCAGTTATCATTTCATTTCATTCCTTAAAGCCCACTAAAAAAATTCAGCTATCCAATCGCGTTCCTCTCAACTCTCATATATTTACCTAGAACATGATCCAAGTCCCTACAAAAAAAAACGAGGGTGAAAGAGTTGCTAACCGCTCTAATCTCATCCAACAGTTTGTAGAAATCGGCATTGTGAGGACCGTGCACGTTGTGGCAAAGCTCATGTAGCATGGTATCAAGAATCTGCTCGAAAGGGAAGAAGTCCCACTCTCGGTTCTGCCTCCGCAATCTGAGCTTTACCTCAGCACCCCCACCGATGTTCAATCCCATAAGAGATGGATTCGAAGGGCTGTAACAGAACACCACAAAGACGATCAAGATAACACAGATAACAAAGAGAATTGAATTTAGACAAGCAACACAGAGAAAGCTTTACCAGAATTCGGAAAGTAAGGTGACCTTCCATCTGCGTTTGAACATGATAGGCTCAACCTGCTTGGCTACATTCTCCAGAATCTTCCGGGCCTCATCTTCTCCCGGCATTTTCAGAGGCTTGACTTCCCATACTTTGTTGAGATGACTGAGATCCGCGTGAACCGACATATCTACTGTCAAACAAGCAACACAGAAACCCTATCACTACCTGGACTTGATTTCTCATCTCTGAACAGGAGGAAAGGTTGCAAATTTGGATTATATGAGTCCACTATCCACTTAATCAAACTAAAATCAATCTAAGAGAGCTTCGATTTGGTCACAATAACTTAGGGTTGTTAGTTAACAAACACCATTTCAATATCAGTCCCAAACTCCCAATACTAAGCGGAGGTAGAATCTCGATGAAAGATGCAAGCTTTATATGAAATTCACACAAAATTTCAGAAATTTAATGGATTTTGGAGAAACGCAAGAGAAAGAGATGAATCGAGAAGAAGAGGGAGTGGGCATACCTGGACGGATGAAAGCACTCAGGGGGAGAGAGAGAGAGAGAGAGAGAGAGAGAGGGTGCGCTGATAAATGATGGACGAATTCAACTATCCGTCTTGCTAAACAAGATACTTGTCGCGTGGAATTTATCAGTGCTCTGGTATGTTTCCGATCACAAATACGGAGTACCTTAATTTCAAATCAATCCTATATTTTTATTTTTTTTGAACCGTAAATAATTCGAACTCTCAAGCGTCAACCGAAGTCTGGCACGAGAGGCCAAAAAAGACAGACGGACTAACCGTCATGAAACAACCAAATAAAAGCAAAATAAAAAAACCCGAATACAAAAGATTAAAGCGAAGAAAGTCAGCCGAGAAACAGACGTAGGACACCGGGTGAGGGCTTAATCCTATATGACATTATGGGCTTATGACCCCAAAATTTACTGCCTGAAACGGTTACAAATTATTTTTTCATTTTTGGTTAAAATATTTTATGTTAAAATTCCATATTTATGGATTGGATCGAAATCCTCCATTTCCTGGGGTCCAAATCTTCTTCTATTCCTTGCGTTGCCTTTACCAACTGACTATTGAGTGATTTGAGGTCTCCACTTTTGTTTCCCAGGGATTTCCTGCGTTGTCTCCACCAACCGTCAGAAAATTTGGCTCACATTGTCCCAGTTCCAACATCGTTCGCCTTTGCTAGTATCGATCTTCGTTCTCTAGATTGTTTGTGGTGTATTGTCTTTGTTGATTTGTCTTGTATTTTTATGGCTCTTTCCATAACGGTTTGTCTGTTGCCGATCTTTTCGGTCTCTCATCTCCCCGGGCATGTCCGATGAGTCGAATTCTTTCCAGTTTAAAAAAAAATCTTCTTCTATTCTATACTTCTATGTTGTATAGTATATAAAAGCGAGAGTTGGTGTATGAATAGTCACATTTATTTTCCCATTTTGCCCTTCTTATTGTAATAAATTACGCTTTAAAATAGCATACAGTTTTCTAAATCAATTGGTTGTAGATATCTTTCCTTTTCTTTGATTTGTTTGCCTAGAAAAGATTTGGATCATGTGGACTGTGGTAGCTCATATTTTTTCATTTCAATGAGCCCATAAAAATCTATATCTATATAATTACTTAATTTCGTATACTTTCTGTTGACGTGGCAGGCTCCCCGCGATTTACTCATGTTCGCCCAATCAACCTTTTTTTTCATTTCATGTTTTTTCCCTTTTCACGCTCAAGGTTGAACGCGCTGAATGTTAGGGTTCCTCCATCACCCCTTTCCTTCTTGCCTCTCCCGATTCGTGCGGCTGATCGTCCGACGTCGGTTCCCACTTGCCTCTGCCAGTTCCAAATGGTGCGGCCCCTCATCCGCTTCCTCCTCTCGCCCTCCCAATCCCGTCTTCACTCATCTTGCTTAAGTTCCATCGCTTAGGTTAGTCCCACGCCCCTTCCTTCCTGAATCCCGATTCATATGCCTCACTCCTCTATTCCGGTGATTTCAGCTTTTCCTCCTTCGCTCTACCGGTTCCATCTCTTTTCCTCCTCTGTTCCTTCGCTCGTCCTCCTCCGCCGGTAAGGTTATACGCCCTCCTCTTCATCTTCGTCTTTCTGCGCTCCTCTTTCGCCTCCGACTATGGTCAATTCCAAGTTTGCTCGAACCAATTTTCAGTACTTTGATCGATTTATTGAATTAGATCTTGAAATTTTATAAGATAGATTTATAGATTTTTGGCATAACATAGGGTTCTTCCAAAATGACAGTTGAAACGTCTTCCAAAATATAATATAAAATCGGGTTTTTTTTGGTAAGTGTCCATAATTTGGGCAAAAATTAAGCCCTAGGACAAAAGAGGGGATAAATTAGGAGAGTGTCCAGAATTTCCAATTTTGCCCCTTCTGTTTTAATCCTTGTTTTTCCTCTTCTCCCTCTCACGTCCTCTCGCCTCTCGATCTCACTAGTTGCCGGCCTGCCGCCATTGAAGACTCCTCCGGCGCTCTTCCTCTCGACCTCTCCTCCGACATCCGCCCCGACCAATCCCTGGTGTTCCTCCTCCGGCATCCGCCGCCGCCGTCGCTTGACCACCTCTCCGTCCGATCTCATCCGCAAGTAGTCGTAGATCTCGCCGAAGAGCATCTCGGCATCAACCGTTCAACCCTAAATCCAAGCCTTCTACCCGCTCAATCACGTTCTACATCTCTCAAGGATGGTTTTCGTGCAAAACCCCCTCTCAAATTTATACAAAATCGCTAACCGCCATTGTCAGACACCTTGGAGCTTCGTGAAACAGTCGCTTGGCAGCCACTGTTCAAGCACTCGTCTCGGTGTGTCAGATCATCCTTCGACAAAATCAACACAACGATGCTGAAGTAGAGATTTCACTCGTTAGTTTGATAGTTCATACGCGTCAAACGGAGCTCTGTGTAAGGAGAACGAGCCGTCGGAAGATCGCCGAAAATCACTGTTGAAGCTACTCGAGTTGCTGTCCAGATGGGGGAAGAAGAAGAGTAATTACGCCAAACCTCCCAGACTTTCTGTTTTTATAAAATATGCCCCTGTGTTAGTTTATAAAATTTCAAAAATTATCTCGCAGTTTTAGATGTTGTTCTAACTCACGTAATCTCCGTTAAAAAATTAAAAATGTAACTACTGTTGTCACCATAATAAAAATAAAAATTATAGATACTGTCACCACTGTAAAAACATGGTCATAGACACTGTAATCAAAGGGAAATCATATGATAAGGGAAGCACAAACCCTATAAGGGCTAATGAGAAGCCAAAATAAATGTGGCGACAGTTCTACTCTAATACATGAATGGGTAAGAGGGTCATAGACACTGTAATCAAAATAAAAACAGTGTCATAGCCACTGTCACCACTATAAAAACAAAGTCATAGACATTGTAATCAAAAGGAAAACCATATAGACGTTGTAACCAAAATAAAAACAGCTTTATAGACACTGTCATCACAATGAAAAAAGGTTCATAGACACTGTAATAAAAGGAAAACCCTAGGAAAAGGGAAGCACAAACCCTATAGAGGCTAATGAGAAGCTGATATTCATGTGGTGACATGTCTCCTCTAATATATGAATGACTAAGATGGACATAGACGCTGTAACCACTGTTAAAACAGGGTCATAGACACTGTCACCATTATAAAAACAGGGTCATAGACACTGTCACCACTATTAAACAGGGTCATAGACACTAACCAAAGGAAAACCCTATGACTAGGGAAGCACAAACCCTAAAGGGGCTAATGAGAAGCCAAAATACATGTGGTGACAGTTCTCCTCTAATATATGAATGAGTAAGAGGGTCATAGACGCTGTAATCAAAATAAAAATAAGGTTATAGAAGCTGTAACCAAAATAAAGACAGGGTCATAAACACTGTCACCACTATAAAAACAGAGTCATAGACACTGTCACCACTATAAAAACATATGGTGACAACTTTTTTTTTTACGGGGTCATGACCCTAATCACTGTCACCAGACTCACCACCCTTATCGTTGTCGCCACCTTTATCAGTGGTCACACTGTCACCACCCTTATCGTTGTCGCCACCTTTATCAATGGTCACACTGTCACCACCCTTATCGGTGATCACAATATCACCACCCTTACCACTGTCACCACTTTATCACAAAGTTCAAATACGAGTGTCACCACTGATGTCACCAAAGAAAAACACTAAAACAAGGCAAGTACAAATCTTAAGGGGATAATGCTAAGCAAAATCATTGCTAACTAATTTTTTTTTCTTTTATGTATAATAGTCAATAAAAAAAAATAAACAACATTATACACACTTAATTACACGGTGATAGAAATTACAAATAGAAACTCCCAGTAGTAACATGTTAGTTTGAAAAGGAAAACAGGGTCGTAGACACTGTAATCAAAGAAAAATAAGGTCATAGACACTGTAACCAAAATAAAAACTGGGTCATAGACATTGTAATCAAAGGGAAAACCTAGGACAAGGGAAACAATTTTTCGATGACATATTCGTTTCAAAAGTTTTTATTTTTATTTTTATTTTTTTTACGGGGTCACTGTCACCACTGTTATCAGTTGTGACACGCTGTAACAAAAAAAACACTATCACCACTACAAAACACAAGGTCACAGACACTGTAATCAAAATAAAAACAGGGTCGTATACACTGTAACCAAAGAAAAAAAAGGTCATAGACATTGTAACCAAAATAAAAACAGGGTCATAGATAGACACTGTAATCAAAGGGAAAACCTAGGACAGGGAAACACAAACTCTAAACAGGCTAAACCTTCAAGTTCTGAAATTCAAAGATAAACATTTTGAAATATTTTTCCAACTACATTGAAAGCTACAAATTTACCCATTCAAATACGTAATAGTAGATTTGATTTCAATCACCATATAAACCATAAAAAGAACATAGAAATTAAGATCTAGCTTGTCATCTCGTCCAAATATGAAAGCCTTGAATGTATTTGAAGTGCGCCTTGATGATACTGGAATGTTTGACGTTCGATTCAGAAACAACGAAAGCAAGACAATCTCTGTACTTCATATTCAACTTACATGATGTTTTCATTTTCTTTTTAGTCTCAGGGACCAAGTTTAGCTTCTTTATACGACCAAATACGATTTCGCTTCGCTTCCGATTTCGATTCCTTGACTGTGGATCCGATTTCGCTTCGCTTGACGACTGATCTGGTGCTGCACAGATCGATTTCGCTTCGCTTCCGATTTCGCTTCGATTCTCCATCCTTCCGATTTTTCTTCCGATCATCGCTCTCGCTCTCGAGCTATCAGCGCAGACGGCGATGGGGAGGGCGGTGTATGG
Source organism: Persicaria maculosa (assembly GCA_963922045.1). Classification (NCBI taxonomy): domain Eukaryota; kingdom Viridiplantae; phylum Streptophyta; class Magnoliopsida; order Caryophyllales; family Polygonaceae; genus Persicaria; species Persicaria maculosa. The sequence continues at coordinate 9,555,688 of OY998257.1, forward strand.
GGACGCCGCAAACGAGATCGACGGAGGCGAGAGGGGAGGCAGATGCGAGGGAGGAGACGAGAGCGTCGGAGATTAGGGAGAGGAGCTTGGGATAGGAGACGAGGAGGCGGAGATCGATGTAGACGGGGGAGGAGATGAAGGATTTCCTCATGCCAAGGCAACGCCAGAACTAGGCCACCGGAAGGAAAATGACTTGAAGCCATGGATGGGGCAGATGCAGATCTAAACGGTGGGCAAGGGTAAAATTAAATCAGGGGTAGAAGGGGTATTATGAAAATATTTTGGACATTTACTAGCAAGGCTCAAGCCTTGGGACCTTTTCTATTTGGCCCAAAGGCCGAAGGCCTTTGGGCCAAATTTCTTCTATAAAATCTTGCATTTTTTTGCTAAAAGATGAAGAAGAAGAAGAAAAACAAAATTGATTTATGTTTCCACCAAAAATAGCATTATTGAAAATTATATTTTATTCAGTTTTATATGATTACATCACATTAGTTTGAAAATGTTTCAACATTGGTGCTAACTTCTTAAAGGTATCTATTTCTTTTGATTGTTTCGGTTCTCCTAATCTGCAAGCTTGAAAACGGGTCATTTTTTTCTCATTTCCCTTTTCCCTTTTTATTAAATTTTCCCATTTCAGTTTTTAAACTCCTTGCTCCAATTGCATCATCTGCCAGTTGTACAGTTACCTGCTAAAAATGATATCTACATCTGGTTTTGTATGGCCTTAGATGTCAGTGTATATTTTCAAATACTACACTTGCTTTTCTGTTATTACCTTTTAAAAATATTGCTTTAAAAGTGTTTCATCTTTTGAATAGGTTCTCTTCCAAAGTGATTCAGCTGCAACCAGGTAGTTTATATATGTTTGTTAACTTTAAATTTCTTGAATTATAGATGTGTATTTTTTAGAGATTGTCAATAATATTTTGGATATTTGCTTCCATTATCCGTCAATATTAAGATACACCTGAAAAATACTTCTGCTTGAACTTGGCCTATTCTTCTCCTCAGGAAACCACACCAGCAGCCTGGAATATCTAATTCCGAACAACACATCATTGAGGCATCGATTGCACATGGGAGACCAAGGATTTACCGAGTTTGCTTAAACTGTGGTTGCATCTTAACCAATGGTAAATTACTAAATTAGAAGATCTAAATTGTATGTTGAACTGAGTTCACTAATAATATATTAATATGGCCTTTAACACCTGCGAAAAGGCGTCGAGGTAGACCTCGATTACCGAAGAAGTAATTCCTCACAGTAATTGCAGCGAAGCCTTCAAAACCTACCGCAGTTGGTGTAGTTCAGGGTCCGCACATTGGTGTCATTCTAGAATTCATGAACAAATATGTGTTGGCCGAAATCATATAATATGGCACCTGATGGAAACTGTGGATTCCGAGCGATTGCACGTGCAACAACCCATGATGAAGAAAATTACTAGAAGACGATCAAACCAAGCATGCTTAGAGAATTACATCATCGTCCGGAGTTGTACACTCCGCATTTAGGTTGGGATGGCATCGCGCAGGTTTCGAAAGCGCTACAATGGTTTAGAGATGATGTAGATGCTTCACCTGAGTTTTGGCTTGACGTCGTTGATATGGGGTTGTTGGTTGCGGCTACATTTCAAGCCTTGTTTGTTGTGATGGGTTCAAATGGGTGTTGGGCATTACCTCATGTATGGGTCTGACCCGATTGTGCGTTTGAAGACTTAGAGATGATTGAAATATGTTTCCAACATACACATTTCAGTGGTGTAAGTACAACATTCATAGGTAACATGCTATTTTAGTGGTAATTATTATCTTATTTGATTATGATATGCATTATTTGTCTACGCGGCTACTATTCGAATATATTGCACCAATGCCTCCTATCCTCCCATGTGGAATCCTAATCGACAACAACACACTCATGGCCTTGAAGAAATCCTCCGAGATCAGCTTTCAACATATGTGGATGAACGGGGTTATATCCAACGGAAAATCGTTGATGGTGGCATTATTTCCGACTAGAAGGCAATGATTTTATTTGGATAGTATATGATTATTGATATTGACTTCCTATTTTCGTTTATGGGATTACAAACATGGTTATTATAATGAATGCAATATTTCTACTTGTGTTATTCATGTTACTTCGAGTACAATTTTGCATGCCTCATGAGTTTAATTTAAGGCATGATTGATAGTGAAAATAATACACACATTTATAACAACTAGTATAGCATCCGCTACCTAACTCCCATCTTACCAAAGGTCACAATGTCCATATTTAAGTCTACGAACTAACATAAAAAGTCACTTCTATTTTTAATTCTACCAATTAATATAACGCATGACTAGTAGACAATTTAAAACCACAAAATAGCATAATCTAAGGCTACAAAATACCATAAAATATCACTTCCATGATCCCCACCCCTCACCACTTTGTGGTGGGTTGTCATTTCATGATTCTCACCCCCATTTGATGGGTCGCTACCTTGACCAACATTGTAGGTGGAGCGACTGGGTTACTCGTCCAAGCCTATATACCCTAGCTCAATTGATGCGTGTTTGGTATTGGAGGATGGGTATCAAGCTAAACCTAATTCCCCTTTCTCCCTCCCCGCTTCCCATTTTCTTCAATCTCAACCACCGAAACCGAAAATCCCATCCCATGGCAGACCTGGGTTTCTAGGAGCAGTAGCAGGGCCTCCCCATTGCCTTCGCCACCACCTCTGCTGGCGGCACCTTCAACCACCGAAACCCTCCATCTCCTGGAGAGTGAAATCGATTTGAGAGACCTCCGGGTTCAACTGTTGAAAATCCCTTCCATCCTCAATGGCTTCGGGGGAGTTGAGAGCGACCTCTTTGCCCTTGTTGAGAGACTTGAGAGTGAAATTGACATCGAGGTTGAAGATTCCCTCCCATGGATTGAGAAGAAGAGGGAAGAAGCGGTCAAATAGAAAACCCATATCTCAATTTTTTGGGTATATGGAAGTGAGAATATTTACAAAGAGAGGGGTGTATAGTTATATGAGGATATATCAATTTCATACCCATATACCAAACAAGAGTATGCATATCACCTGATACCATAATATGTATACCAAACAGGGACTTAATGATAACCATATAAAGACCTTCAATCCATCATCAAACCAAACATTCCTTGTGCCGTTGTGCGGGTCTAACTTAGGCACATGCCAAGTGACAATCACTATTTAGATCTCTTTGTCTATCATTTATTCATCTTTTTTTATTAGATAAGGATTCGAGTTCAGACATATCTGAAACTCGAGGGCTAATCAGGTCGGCAGACGGAAACCGTCTAAAAACCAAGCATACAAGGATACAACAATACATAATGGTGTAAACTCAGACAAATATATGCAATCTACAAAAAAACGAAACCAAGCAGACCTAAACCAAACGGGATGTGGTCGATGATGACGGACGAAGCCAAGCCTCACTCTAAAGCAGAACCATAGGTCAACGATATATCAGGACCCGATCATCCCGTGGATAGTGAGGACGAACTCCAGGGAAGCAGTCAACCCGAATAGTGGAGACGCCACTATACACACTACCACGATCCCAACCTATCATGACTCCGACAACCAGAACCAAATCCACGGAGAAGATCGCCAAGCCATGCCACCGTAGAGCCGAAAACGGCCTAAGTAAAGAGCACCCAAAAACCCTATTGGGATTTAGTCAACCATAACGGGATTTAGTACACACTCATGAGCGGGGTTTGGTACCCTTACATGATTTTCTTTATATATATATATATAGGGATTGACTCGGGTGAGAACCACTTCTTTCGGTAAAAACTAGAGCTGGAAAATCTGACCCGACCCGACCCACCCGAACCCAGACCCAACCGAAACCCAAAAATTAGGGATGGCAATTTCACCCGCACCCAACTCGAACCCGAATCACCCGACCCGAAAAAGTGGGTGAAAACCCAAAAAAAGCGGGTGGAAAGTGGATATGGGTGAAGTGGATATGGGTGATGGGTCGATTGGGGTGATATTATTTTCACCCACACCCGATCCACCACCCGACTCATCATCCACCACCCGACCCGATCCACCATCCATCTATATTATAAAATATTATTTATATATCTTATATAAAAAATCTATAAACTTTCTAAGTTCCTAAACTCTAACTTTCTAATTGGCACTTTGTTCTGCTAACCTCTTACCCTCTTTGTCCTCTACCACTCTTATCTTGTTGTGGCTGGGCGACTTATTTTCCTTAAGAAAATGCTATTTAAACTCCCGTTTATGTTTAAGACTTAGATTATGTGTTTAAGACAATGTTATTTAAACTTATGACTTATTTAAGACTTAATGTATAAGATAATGTTATTTTAGCCAATATTTTCTCTACATGTTTTATTGGAATTCAATGATGTATATTTAGTAAAAATCACCCATATGTCATCCATATTTCACCCATTTCACCCGCTCACCCGATGGAAATGGGTGAAAGTGGATATGGGTGAAGTGGATATGGGTGGTGGGTCGGGTGGGGTGATTGGTCATCCATGGTGGGTCGGGTGAAATGGGGGTTCATCCACCCACCACCCGACCGATTGCCATTCCTACCGAAAATCTAGTGTCATGCACAACCCAAACCCGAGCCCGACCCATTTTGACCTGATACCAGAATGGATATGGACATAGACAAACTCAACCCGACCTGTCCTCTACCCGACCCGAACAAGACCCGACTCTTCCTTATAATTACTTTAATTTTCTAATTTTTTAATACTCAAATCACTTGAATTACATATAATGAGACCTAATATACTAAATAAATGAAGTTTAATAGTCAATAATTAAGATTAACAAAAAATAATCACCATTTTATAATACAACTTAAAGTGACCCGACTTGACCCAACCCGAACCCGACCCGGCCAGCCCGAAATCCATTTGACCCGAAAACTGACCAGACCCAAAATCGACGGAACATACAATAACCCGATATATGACCGAACCCGAATGGGTATACCCGAACGTGACCCGAACAACCAAATTGCCACCTCTAGTAAAAATTGAAAGGAGCATTTCTTTTAGTTAATTTATAATAGTGTACCCCTCAACTTTTCAACTAAAATCCAAACAAAAACCTAAAAATTACATAGAATAGCCACTGTTTTATAACTTTAGTTTGTATGTTATTTTCAATTTTCTTTATAATTCCACATTTATCTTGTTTTAGTTTATGATCTTGTAATTTGATATCAGAACCTAGTTAATTAAAAATAATGGGTAATTATCTATAAGCCAATCTGGAGGTATCTACTAATTTTCCCCATAAGACTTATCCTCATGCTTTACATTTAGATATAAATGATAAGCACTTTGGAGCAATTTTGAATGCCATTTCAGATCAAGTTATAGATTTAAAATTAGAAATTAGAAAATTAGAACAACTATATACTGAAATTAATACTAAGATTTTTAAAATTGTAAAAGAACAGATGAAGTGCATCACTCGACCAATCTAAAAGCCATCAACGAAATCAGTCATCAGATAAGCCTAAAATCAAGTGGTGAAATTAAAAAAGGAGATCCTTTTAAATATATTATTTATTTGAAAAATCCAAAAAGAAGTTCTCTACTAGGTTACATAAAAAAAATATAAAGAAAAAAGGTGCTATTATAGAAGAAAATCAGGACGAATATCAAATCCTTAAAAAGTAATCGACATCCATTTCGATAAATAAGGAAGTTTAGAGCTAAGTTGGATGACCCAGAATGGAAGCTGAAGTTGTAGAAACTCAAATCCATTGAAACCAACTTCATGAATGAAGAAGTCATGAGCGATGATGAGTCTGAAAGAAATTCAGATGAAGAAGTTGTATACCAGAAAATGGGATTAATTAACTTAAAAGACATGGAAAGCGTCCCTATATCTAAAGTCCAACAAAGGCTATAGGAAATCCTAAGACAAAGAAGCCTAAAAAGAAATGAACCAGAAGAACATAACGAAGCTAGGAGAAATTACAGAAGCTATGAACATGGTTCCACTAGCAATTACAGGCCTAGGCTAAAGCCAAAAGAATTTCTAGAAAAGAAAGAAAGATTTTGAGTAAGCATTATGACAAACCATAGGCTGAAACAACGAGAAACGAATCTAGAACCTATAAGTGAGACAGGTTATAAACTAAACCTAGATGGAGTAAGAAACAGACAAATCTAGAACCTATTTAGTTGAAGATGAAGAAATTAATGAGATGATGGAAGGAGAAGCTCCCATGAGTTCTCTGATGAATATGAAATGACTACATTAGCTCAACTTCAGTAAGAAAAAACTTATATTGATGAAGAACAAAATGATCAAATCAGGGGTTGATTTCTCAATCATTGCTAAAGAACAGTTTGTTAAAAAACCATTGTTCTCTAAATATGTTAAATATGTGTGTAAAGAGATGTATGGAGATGTAACAATCAAGAACAATGAAAATCAAGCAACTGAAGTGAACTTAATTAATTGGGCAAATATTAAAAAACACAACAAAGACAAAAAAATTTAAATATATATATTTATATGTGGTATCCAAGTGATTATAACTCCGTTACAAGACTATGGTAAAGATGTGCAATTCATTAATTTTGTTTGTGATATCAGACATGAAAGGTTTAGTGACCAATTCATTAGTGGAATAGTATGTAATTTGAGTCAAGGAGCAGTTTCTTGGATTTGTAGACCAAACGATTATGTTAGTATAGAAGATCATTATGCGACTAAATTCTTAGCTATAAAATTGTTAACATAAGGTATTAGTATGCATAAGGGAACTTGACCATTACAACTGAAGTGGAAGGCAGTTTATAAATTAGAAATACTACAAATCCTCCACGTAAGTGTCATATAGTAGAAGCCGAGAAACACGAAGTTGTAGGTCCCAGTAAAGAGGTTGTGCCAGTGAAACTAAGACTCGATCAGATAAAACTCAAGACCATTTGGGTAAATGCATTTGAAAATTCTATAGCTACTACCAGTGATAAAGTTTTAACTATAGATGAAGAGGGTAGAATCCATACAAATGCTAAACCATCAGTAAGCCTTTCTAGGTGTCCGAGCCTAACTAGAAATCCCGGTTTTAGATTCAATCCTAATCTTAGTATTACCCCAAGAAATCAAGGAACTATTGCAAGCAGGAAAGACAAAGCATTCGTGGTAGATGAAGATATAGCTAGTATGATAGCAGCATTGAACAAGAGGTTAGAAAATAAAATTATAAAGGAATCAGCCAGACATAATAAAACTTAGGCATAGGTCCCTGTCCATTTAGAGAGACTAGTTTAATACATATAAACCCTCCAACAATGCCAATATATTTAGAAGGTTAAGAAGGATCATCCAGTTCTGAGCCTAAAGGGAAGATAATGGGATATCAAACTAGAACAATTAGTGAACCTATCTACGAAAGTGATGTAGCAGCAAAAAACCTCAAGGAACCTTTTTATGAAGAGGAAATATGAATGAGAATGGAAGTGATGGACCTTATGTATCTCTACAAAGAGAATATAAGAATGGAATAGAGCCTTAAACATGTCAGGAGGGGATCCTTGAAGAAAAATTATAGAATTACAAACCCCAATAGTATTTATATCCCAATATGTATTTGTGTAGAAGGGTTTAATATTATGAATTATGTGCCTTTGTGGATAGCGGTTGTTTTGTATGCTTTGGTAAGAAGGCATTATTTCCTGAGTTTATATGGCAGAAATCTCGCAGACCAATCCAAGTCAGAATAGATGATAATAGTATCATGGTTCATTCAGAATTAGCTTCTGATGTACCAATCATGATAGGAGGAGTCCCATGTGTAATTCCTACTCTCTAGGCTACTAATCAACCTTCGTACGATATGTTAATTGGAAACAACTTCCAAAGACATCATGTACCAGTCACTCAGCACTTAGACATGATGATCTTTAATATCAATGGTGAAGATGCTTGGGTTGAAAAGATCAAACAAGCTTATACACACCAAGCAATAGAGTTTACGCGCACTAAGCGTGGTGAGGAAGATATTCTTCCTACACAAAGAGAATTTGCACTCTCTATGTGAGATAACTCTAAAATAAAAAATCATTAAGTAGTAAGAAAAAATGTGTAAGAAGTTATATTCTGAAAATCCTTTAAAATTCTGGGATAGAGATAAGTCATTTGCTACCATAGAATTAATACACCCAAAAGTTGTCATCAGAGTAAAGCAAATGATTTACACTTACAAAGATCAAAAAGAGTTTAAAGAACAAATTGATGAATTGTTAAAGAAAGGGTTAATTAGAGAAAGCAAAAGTCCTCATTCTAGCCCCGCCTTTATAGTTAGAAATCATGCTGACGAAAAAAGAGGAAAAACTAGAATGGTTATTAATTAGAAAAAGTTTAACGATAATACTGTTTTTGATGGATATCATATCCCTAATAAAACAGTTTTATTTAACAGAATACAGGGAGCCACTTGGTTCTCTAAAATGGACTGTAAAAGTGGTTACTGTCAGGTAAAGATGGATAAAGAAAGCATTCCACTTATTGCATTTAGTGCTCCACAAGGACACTATGAGTGGATAGTCATGCCATTTAGTTTGAAAAACGCACCACAAATATTTCAGAGAAGGATGAACAATATTTTCAAAGAATTTAAACATTGTTGTCTTGATTACATTGATGGTATCTTAATTTTCTCTAAAACCTTGGAGCAACATAAACCTGACTTGAAAGCCATAAACCAAAAATGTATTGATCATGGAATCATTCTAGGACAGAAAAAATGCATTTATACTGAACCATAAATTGAGTTCCTAGGAATAAAGATTAAAGCATGTCAAATTGTGTTGCAGGAACACATCTTAGAAAAGGTAGAAAAATTTCCTGATGAAATTAAAGACAGGAAGCAACTAGAAAGATTTCTAGGATGTCTTACTTATGCTTCTGATTTTATTAAGGATTTAGCCAAACTAAGAAAGCCTTTACAAGTAAAATTAAAGAAAGATCAAGTTTGGAATTGGACTCATCTAGACACTAAAATAGTCAAAGAATTAAAAGAAGATATGAAAAACTACCAATATTGACTTTACCTAATGAAGATGATGAGTTAGTTCTTGAAACAAATGCTAGTGATTATCATTGGGGAGCTATTTTGAATTAAAGAAAGATAATAAGCTTTGCAAATACAGTAGTGGCAGCTTCAACAAGTCCGAATGAAAATTACACTATCATGGAAAAAGAGATTCTTGCAATCTATCGTGGAATCCAAAAGTTTATAATCTTCGTAGCTCCTAAACCTTTTACAATCAGAACATATTGTAAAGGAATATTGGGTTTTATAAATAATAATCTAGATAATATGAAAGCGCATGGGAGACTCCTGCGTTGGCAATTAGCCCTTAACCAGTTCACATTTACTGTTGAACATGTGCAGGGATCAAAAATTTCTCTAGAAGACAGTCTAACTAGAGAACTAGCTGATGGGCCAAAGAAGTCAGATTCGATGAGAAGATCCAAGATGGGCAACCAACCCAATGGATCATGATCTCTTATACGACATAAGAGAATATCAAGGATGGGTTTCCCCTCTAAGTTTTTATATTTCTATTGATTTTGCAAAATTTACTCACAGCAGATTCCGTCGTGGACTCCTAAAAACGAGATACAGAACGACTGAAAGGTTTTTAACCATGGAAATCATCATAAAAGTTCTTCAGCTGCCTATTGAACTTCAAGAAGATATCTGTAGGTGATGGAGGATGAGAGATTTTCAAGAATTCTACTAGACAGTAACCCAGAGGTTTCGAGGAGCACCAACAGTATTAAACGAATGGCATATCAACTTTTGTACAAACAACCAAGCTAGAGTAGGAGGAATTGCATTACCAATCGCACCACATGAAGATGCAGATTACTTAAAAGCATGGAAGTATGGAATATGTAATGGATTCTATAAATACAAACTACAATGGCCAAAGAAAGAGGAACAGAGTGTTATGTTCAAATACTTTACTAAGTTTTAGAAGGAGATCATCCTCAGAGCAACAAAGTTCGAGAATATAGAGGAGATAAATGGATGTCGAGTTATCAGTGCTTGTATGGATGTTACCAGGGAAAAACCCGGTTACCACATTACTTGATCTTTATGTTATTTACTAAAGAATACTGGTACGTAATGGATCTAGTACTAGAAAGCCAGATTAATAGAGCAAGACATCCATGGGTAGCAAGAGCGAAAGGGTTCTTCTACATCTATTGTTTACACCACCAAGTATAGGCACACTAACTGTGGAATATTCAAAGATGGGAACACAACCTTCATCGTAACCCCACAACTCAAGCCTCTAATGCAGCAAGCCATAGACAAGTCCGAGTCCATTGATCTATATTTAGCACAGATAGAAGCTGGACACTTCTTAGACAGAGAAGACCATGAGAAGCTGATTGATATGTTAATTGCATGGGATTGAGAATACACAGAAGGTCTAGTGCTTGATCTCAGTTTGGACAATGAGCAAGATATAGAGATTGATAATCTCCAAGATCTGGTAATGGATGATGATGACGGTGACTTAGAGACCAATATGGGAGAAGAAGGGGTCCAGAACCTGAATGATTGAAAACCACCATCAAGCACCAACACAATTATTGTACCTTTCTGTTTGCTTTTGTTACTTTTAACCATATGAGTTGTATTATTGAGTCAGCACTGTGTGCTTTTACTGCTTTCTGAGTGCATAGGGGCCCATATGTCGGCCATTAACTTTTAGACATTGGAAAGGCATCCAATGCCTTTTGATTAGCTCTATATATAGAGCTCTCCTCGGACTTCTTGGGTATGGAATTCGAGAGAGAGAGAGAGAGATAGAGAGAGAGAGAGAGAACCTCATATGAAAAAAGAGAAGTCTTGTAATAAAGAAAGATAAAGAGAAGTATTGATGAGTTCTAAGTAGATTGGTTCCCCATCACTCAAAAACTCAAGAATCCTTCGATGTATCTTTCTGGTGTTAGAGTCTAATATGTTTGTATGTTTGTGAGCTTTAAGTTAGGAGTGCTTGTGTGTTGTAATATTTTCCGTATTTAATAAAAGTTTGTTTTTAAGAAAGGGAAGACTACTTAATCGAACTCTATATTCTGAATAATTAGTTTTCTTGATTCCAATCTTTTCACCTTCTAAAAACAAAAACTGAGAGTTAGAGACTACGATCCGAGGTAGAAAACGAAACAGATCTCTGTTGTGCCTGAACTAAGGGAGGCTTGGTTGAAGGTTAGCCACCTCTAGAAAGTCGGAAACTAAAAGAATGTCGGTAGTCCAAGTAACTACATTCAAGTATTGGTCAAACCTCTCTATCTTTAAGTTTTAATTGTAGAGCGTGGTGGGCTTGAAACCATAGAATAATCATTATTCATAATATAGTTAGTAGATTATGGTAGTTAGTACCACCAAAAGTTATTTATAAGTCTTCATTGTTTCATTTCAAAAACATTAAGAAAAATTTGTAATTATTATAAAGTTTAGGTATCTTTGCAATTTGCTATTAAATCAGCCCCACTTGTGAGCTCAACAATGTCAACCAATCAAAACACTCCTCATGGTTTTCACCATAATATTGGTTTTACTTTAGACTTGGCGTGCAAGGCCAAATCAAATTCTTGCACGCCAAGTACCATGTCAGACCCTACCAGACCGATGCGAACATGGAAGGGAGACATAAACGTCGGCGAGAAAGCATCGGCGATGAGAAGAGGAGGCGAATCTAAGGGGGACGGAGGCGATCGAAGGCAGGATCAACACCGCACCCCGCTGAATTGACGTTGGAGAAAGAAATCGGTCCGATGAGAGAAACCAGGGAAGAACGGGGTGGAGAATAGAAGCGCAGGTGGACGCCGAGCACTACTCGGAGTGAGGGAAGCCAGAGACACCGGAGGGCCACCCGGATAGCCACTCGCGTGGGGTTACAGGTGGGTAGAGCACACTGAGCGGGGAGGAGACGGGGTGGTTTGAGAGGTGTTGTGGTGGTGGTAGGCCGGTGAAAGGAACCGAGGACAATGGTGAAGGAATTCCCCCACCGAAATCGAGCGTTGAACAGAGCACCCTGAGTGAAAGGAGTCAGGGCGGCCGGTGTGGTGCTGAGGTGGTGGTGGACTGGTGGCAACGAGGTAGGAAACCAGGGTACCAAACCCGCACACAACCGAAAGAGGGAGAAAGGAGGACGAGACCCTAAATCCACAATTTATTGAGCCGATAGGTGCAGAGAGGAGACAAATTGGGGGCTATGGCTCCGAAATGAGGGGTTGAAGAAAAGTTATGCATAATGAGAGGGTTAGGAGCGAGGGCAATTTGACAGAGGGTGGTGCAGGGAATATAGAGGTCGGTGACGCCGGATGAAAATGACGTCAAGGAGGAGTAGTGCTGGTGGTTGACATCCGTCTGGCGGGGGTAAAATCCCAAATTAGGGGTTAGGGCGCCCTCTCTCTAGATTTTCTAGAGAGAGGAGAGAGTTTTTTTTCCTTTTGGAAGCATAGACAAAGCTTTTATTTTCATTTATTCATCTTATTACAATACAACCTCATTCTACAAAAGATTTTAAAACTATATAAAATATCACTTTTTATTAATTCTTTTTGTATAGTTTCATACCTATTACTTTATTAGAGCATCCCCAATAACACAAAATGCTCTTCTTTGGGAGTTTCTCTGAAATTCGCCGGTGATGAGCCACCAGCAAAGCCTCCCCGGCGCGGCCACCGTATCTGCAAATCTTTGAAGAAGAAGAAAACACCTTTCTTTGGGATGAGTCCCAAATCCCCTTCAGAGGCCTAAATCCCCTTTGGGAGCCTCCATCCCCTTTTCTCCACCACCCTCTCCGCACCATTTCTATCCTACCATGTGTCGGAGTCGACCGCTCTCGCTGGAGGTTTTTGTTCCTCCATCTTCAACCCTTCTATATCTAGAGGAGTTCGAATCCTGGCTCCGGCCGCTTCCAATCTCGGCTCTGGCAGCTGACGTTTCACTGTTGGAACCCTTTTTGCTCGTGGTTAAATCCATCTCGATTCCCCTTCGTTGATCCTCGTTCAAAGCTTAAATCAAGTTGGGGTTCTCGTTGATTTTTGGTTTTTGTCCCCAATTTCCTCATTCCTCATGCCCAATTGTTGATCCAGCTCGATCGGCGTCCATTTTGTCGCAGATTCGTTTCTCAATTTGGCTGCTTGAGGCTTTGTGTCGCCTTCCTGTCCCCTGCTATCCGACTGGCTTGTGGTGCGTTCGCTGGCGTCGTCTTTCATCCTTTGGCATCTGGTGTTCTCGCTTCTGACGCCTCTACCCATCCACCTTGCAGGCTCCCCCTGCTGGCTCATCTATGGCAGCGTTATAGGGGTGTGTCCTGTGGTGTCGGTTCTCGCTTGCCCTGGCTCTAGTGCCTACTCGTGGGATCTCGCCCATCCTTATATTCCTTGGATGTGGTCGGACTCCGAGTGCTTCTCCTTTCCGACGCTTGGGCTTGGGTCTCGGTGGGTGGACGACGTTTCTCATCCTCCGATCGTTATCCCTTTTTCTCCGGCGTCGACTTTCGATGCATTTCGCCCTGTTCCTTGGCCCCAAGGTTGCTGGAATTTCTGGGTTCCTGCCCGGTTCTTCCTCTCCCTTTGGTGTTTGTCTGCAAGGTTGGCGTGAGAGACCCTTACTTTTTGTCGTTCACTTTCTCGGTGGTGTCTCAGTGTCCTCGATGGAAAGCCACTCCTCCTGTGCCTCCTTTCATTGGGTCCGATTCTTGTCCTTTAGGCCCAAGAAAATCCTTGGGCCCAAAGTTTCCCATCATTTTATATATATGTGTGTGTGTTTATAAATCCCTTAGGGCTTGATTAAATCCAGGCTTCAATTAAATCCCGAAAGGGTCTTCTAGTGCGTTGTACTAGGGTAGTTCTCGGCAGCGAGTCTGGTTGTTCGTAGTGTTCTTCGTATGGGTTGGAGCTCTGGCGTCTAATGTCGGGTCTGGCTGGGGTCGAGGCAGTGTGTATAGAGGCGACTCTGCATTACAGAAATTTCCCTGGGGGTTCATCTTCACTGCCCATAGGGACTCCTGTTGTACTGCTGGCCAGCGCTGTCATTGCTTGGTGGTGCTTGGCAGCGGCTTTTAGCCTACGTTGCCTCCAGTATGGTTGGGCTTGGTTCACTTGTTCGACTGCATTTATGTGCCTCCCTCCGTTTGTACTGCACCTTTTTTTCTGTTTCTATATTGTATTTTTTTGTTTCTATATTGTATGTTTTGACAGTTAGCCGTCTGCCGACTATGTCGGCCTATCGAGGTTCCGGGTCTGTTCGGCCTTAAATTATTTCTTATTAAAAAAAAGAGCATCCCCAACAATATCCTCTATTATAGATAAAAGTAGAAATTTAGCAAAATATTTGAGTTTTTTCCACCCAACAACTCATCTGTTTCTTTCTCTAAAATAGACAATAGATGAGAGAGAATGAAAAAATCTTTATATTTGTAGCATTGGATAAAACCTTTAAAATTAAATGCTCACCAGCTCTCAAAATCCCATCACACATACATCACAAAAAAGGAAAAGAAAAAGAATAAAAAGTGTTCCCCTAATTCAAATTGAACAAATGAATGATCAAAATAATGAATGTAAAATCTGTAAAATAGAGTAACAATTGGAGTTATAAGGTAAAACTTATAGAGATTTTGTAATTTTCTTCTCTATTTTAGAGATTTTAACCAAATCTATTGGGGATGCTCTTATTATTAAGAGTAAAATTATAAAAAATATAGTAAAAAAGTTGATATTTTATATAATTTTTTCATCATAAAAAAACATAAATAAATAATAAACGATATATTTTTATAAAAAAAAAGAGTATTTTCTTTTATCATTTAAGCCAAAACTAAAATTAAATATTTAAAAGAAAAAGGATGAACAAGGTCAAGATCGCTCGTATCTTTACGAAGATCAATTAAGCAAAAGATAAAATCACTTTTATATAACCACAAGCTCTGAAAAGCTAGTTTCGTGCAAACTGCCAAACAAAGTCTTTAGTCGATTTATCAACGTGTGCCTTTAGAGTTTAGAGTCAATGATACATGTTGGAGACGATTACTCACACCGTTGTACACTTGTAAGGCCATTTTTAACGGTCGATTCCTATTCACAGATAATAACCATTTTATTATTAAAATATGGGAAGAGTGGGGGGAAGGATACTAGACCGATACTTATCAAGTATCGATACTAGAGGCTCAACACGGGTGTACAGTAGCACTCTTCCACAATTGCAGAGGGGGATGGGAGGGTCACTTGTCGGCTACAGATTCGCCCGCGGGAGGGAAACCTGGATGGCTGCCACATCATCAACGATGGACGGTGGTGATGCACTGCTGGAAGAAGCTATTTTCACCTATTAAAATCATTTTTTCGGAAAAATAAATGTAAAAAAAATTACCACAATACTAGATTCATTTTTGCCTACATGTAAACATCAATTTTGAATATATTTGACTATATTTAAAAAAATATTTCTCTTTGATTATAAATATGCAAAATATTATAAGAAAAATTGAATTATAATTATGGAAGAATTTGAAATAATAAATAATGTAAGAAATGAAATAAATAATTAAACATATATCTCTTTCATTATAAAATGCAAAATATTATCCAAAAAATTGAATTATAATTATGGAAGAATTTGAAGTAATAAATAATGTAAGAAATGAAATAAATAATTAAAAATATATCTCTTTCATTATAAATGTACAAAATATTGTCCGAAAAATTGAATTATAATTATGGAAGAATTTGAAATAATAAATAATGTAAGAAATGAAATACATATTTATTAAAGCAATATTTGTCAATATGTGGATGTTGATAGGAGTACTTTTGCCTATAAATACATACCATTACCAACACCATAAACACACACTACTTCACCATCTTCTCCACCATGGATCCATCCCAAAATCCTAACGATAATGTCTTCTTCTCTAGCTTGGGTAATATGTCACTTTCTTCTGAATACGATCTGACATATTACTCACAAGTTCTATCTTCAAACACAGAAAATGCACAAAACTCCCAGTCGATCCCAACATATAGCACCCAACCAGGTGTTGGCGATCCCCCAGTAGGAGGTAGTGGAGGTTCTCGTGGCCGAGGTCATTCTGGTGCTCGTGGTCGTGGTGGTGCTCGTTGTCGTGGTGAAGCTGGGGAATGTGTTGATGAAGTCCGTGGTCCTCGCACCTATTGGAGTGTGGAAGGCGATAACCTCATGGTTAGCGATTTCATTAACATCTCCACTGACGCGATCACCAACACCGACCAAGACTCACAAGCATTTTGGGCTAGGATTGGAGCTTTCTATAAGGAGTATAGGAAACCACATCAAGTGAAAAGAGAAATATCGAAATGTAAGGCACGATGGCAAAAAATAAATCAAAATGTGTCTAAGTTTGTTGGTTGTTTTCAGGAGGCAACTCGTATGAGAGCATCTGGTGAGTCGGATAATGATGTGCTCATGAGGGCACGTGAAGTCTATGTCTCTAAGTTTGTTTATTTTGTTGTGGTTGGGTGTTGTCACTTCTGAGTACATTGTTCGAGATAAGTAATTTTATGTTGAACATGTGATAATGTTTTGTTGGATGGTGGTAGAGTGTTGTCACATCCGACTTCAGTATTCGAGACATGTAGACTTTGTTTGCTTGTGGAATGGTGTTGTCACTTCCATTATCTTTAGAGCTTGCATGTGATAATGGTTCGTCTACTTCTGCTAGGGAATCTTACATAGGAAGCTTGCATGTGAGTGTAGGATTGCTATATAAGATGACATTGTAGGCTGTAGCCTTTCAGAAAAAATCACAACAATCATCTGCCTCTCACAATCTCTCCTAATGTCTGATTCTAAATCAAATTCCTCAAACACTAACCCTTTTCTTTCAAGCAGTAGCTCTGATGATGGCATAGCTGAGCTTCAAGCTATCCTTCATGAATGGGAAGTTGCAGCTCTTGCGAAGCAACAAGTGTGCCAACCACCTGAAAGTTCGCGAACTAGACGTCGCTGCACCCACATTGAGCGAGGAAGGGAGAGAGGCCATGCCCAGTTGTTCGACGATTACTTTGCGGAGGTTGCAACATACCCAGATGAGGTCTTCCGTTGCAGGTTTCGAATTAGTAAAGGGGTTTTTAATCTCATTCTTCAGTGAATGGAGTCGGAAGTGCAATACTTTCAACAACGCCCAGATTGCACAGGCAGGATGGGCATCTCCGCTCTGCAGAAAGTGACAAGTGCAATTTGCATTTTGTCCTATGGGCTTGCCACCGATGCTTGTGATGAGTATCTACGGTTATCGAGGGGGGCACTACCAGATTGTGCTTATCACATTTCGTTGACGGAATTTGTAACTTGTAGGAGAGGAGTATCTTCGACGTCCAAATGTCGCGGACATCCAACGACTTCTAAGCGTAGGATAGTCTCGTGGCTTTCCTGGGATTTTGGGAAGCATTGATTGTATGCATTGGGCATGGAAGAACTGTCCAACTGCCTGGAAATGTCAATTTTCCCGTGGAGATCATGATCACCCGACAATCATACTCGTGGCAGTTGTATCCTACGACCTATGGATCTGGCATGCTTTTTTCGGAGTCCTAGGCACTAATACTGATATTAACGTTCTTGATCGATCTCATGTTTTTTATGATGTTTTACAAGGTCGAGTTTCGAATGTTAATTTCACTGTTGGGGACACGAGTACACCATGGGGTATTACCTTATGGATGGGATATACCCGGAATGAGCTACATTTATGAATCCCCAAAGTCTCCCCAAGGCATGAAGATGAAGTTATTTTCCCAACACCAGGCTTCCGTTCGCAAAGATGTGGAAAGGGCCTTGGTGTGTTGCAAGCTCGTTTGGCAATAGTTCGAAAACCTGCAATATCTTGGGATCTAGTGTTGCTCGGGAAGATCATGAGAGCATGCATCATTTTGCACAATATGATCGTGGAAGACGAGCGAGAATATTATACTCATCATGGTTACGAGATTCCGCAATTTGACGAATGAATAAGTGGCGAACCAGTCCCGGTAGACAACTCCACATGGACGTGGTCGACCTCGACACCAGAGGCTATGCACGAGTATATCTAGAGGAGGCAACAACTTCGCGATAGTGGTACACACCGTTGGCTTAGGGAAGACTTGTAGGAACATATTTGACAAAATTTTGGGGCCAATCGTGGAGACAATTAGTATTTTCCGCTTTCCGAATTACGTTATGTTATTGAAAAAATTCTAAAGTTTATGCATTGTCTTTGTTGTAACGTCCTTTTGTTTATTTAATTAATGTCGTTTTTTGTCATATATAGTTCGCACTATTTCGTTTATACATAATATTAATTTAATATTAATATTTTAATAATAATAAATGAATATAATAATATAATCGAGAATGGAAATAATTGTTGGGGAGAGGTATATTTGTAAATTGAGTGGGTATGAAAAGATGAGTTTTGGGATACTAGAGATTCTATTGATAAAATGGGGAAAATGAGAATGTGATGCTAGGATGATGTGGCGGAGAGAGAAGAATAAAATACTGTATTAGTATCGAGTGTTGTTATTTGCACCGCTAATTTTTACTATTCCACCGCTAATCACTATAGCTGGTAACGGTGGCTTTAATGACGCTTTACGGAAGCCATCGTCGTACGCTGCGGTGGGGTGGACCGTATATGGGCAACCACCGACGTAGATGACGGTGGCTAATTCTGTTGGGGGGTAGACGGCGATAAGTGTATCATACCCACCGTACGCTTTGACGGTGGATCCCACCCCAGCGAGCTACGGTGGAATAGGCGGACCCGAACAGAGATTATAAAAAATGTATGCGTGAGGCTCCGGTCCGGGCCGATTTGTGATGATAACCTAACCCGAACTGAGATTATGAAAAATTCAAAAAAATGTCCAATATAATTATTTTCCGGATCGGATAATCCGAAATGAATTGTTTTCGGGACCGGATAACCTTATTTTTTTGTAGCTCTTTTACTCCCCTAATAGAACTTGAAATTACCAATAAACATCAACAATTTCAATAATAGCGTACATAGATAGGTCGGGTCAGTGTGGACAAGCGAGCATATGTAAGTATATGAAAAGGGATACGGATAAAACCAAGTTTTGAAGAATGTCATAAAAAACAAATGTAGTTACGACAATAAGATACATTGAACAACATTTGTCAAGAAATGAAAGAAAGAAAGATGGAGGATGCAAGTCCGGGAAACATGAAAATGCTAATATCGCAGCTTACGACCACCATCTCGCCGGTGATAGGGTTTGTATCGTGCAATCCTGGCTGCGAACTGCTCGTCCCTCCCATTGACTGAGGGATGGTGGTGTTATGTCCATGTAGAGTACACAGGAGGCAAAGGGGACCCAGGATGTAACCAAATCTGCGTAAAACGTATGAAAAAAGAAGAAATGAGAAGGGAAAAAACACAATATGATGAATGAAATCCATGTGACATTCGAACATACCGGTACGAAGTGGTTATTGTTGCCGACTAAAGCTATCCCATCTAACTCGCCGTACGACGACATGGATGGGCCTCCAGTGGCGTAAAGAGGGAGGTACAACATCGGCATCATGTGTGACAGTATCACCAACGGACGTTGGTGTAGCATGGCAAACACTTCGCCCATTATCGGAATCTCCATCCAATACGTAGCATCATGACACACACCAAAGTAATTGACCCTCATGAGGAGCTCATCCAAGGCAGGGTAGTAATGGTAACGATCTACATGCAACTGTAACTCAAGGGCCAAATCCCGTCGAACTTGTGGCCATGCATCTTCACCCAAGTTCAGGAGACAAGCGAACGATCTATAACCATAATGACCATCACCTGCAACGTTCGTTACGGCTCGAATGAAAGTAATCATGAACTCGTCGATGTTGCCTGTTCCCCAATAGAAATGAAGGTGAGGGAGATTCTGAGGTGGTGCTGCTGGGATGTCTCCTCTAGACTCGGCCGTTGATCTTCCTCTGCCCCGTCCCCGGGAAGGACTGCGACCACGACTCCTTCCTCGTCCTCTTCCACGGACAGTAGGAGTGTTGTCGCCGTGAAGTGGATTGGACCCAGTGCCCTCTTCATTTTGCCCAATTGTTTCACCTTCTGTGGATGAAGATCGCCCCCGTCCATGACTTTGCCCCATCATAGATCCGCTGTTTCCCTCCCTAGCGGCTGTACGCTAGGCCCGATCACGCTCCTGTTCCCACGGTAGAGGGTTCGTTCGACAAGGGTTGCGAGTCCGTGGCCTCCCGGTCGGTCTACGGTCCTCGGGGTCAGGCAGAGTCAATGGTGTGTGGGAAGGACGATCGCCATCGTTGAATGCTGAGGCGATCCTCCAACGAGTATCGTCGTCCATGGCTCCACTCTGGAACAATGTGATTAAGCACGAGATGTCTACATCAGCTCTCGTGAGCGGCGTGTTATCATCTGCATGGACAACATAGGGGCGATCATAATCCAATTGCTTCCAAAAGATGTGAATCTGGGACGGCCTTATCGGTATCTGCGCATCTCGAGGAGCTTGCATCTCATGTGTGCAGGGCAGACCAAAGACGGTCCTCCAGTAACTATCTCGGCATGGCTGTACTAGCGGATCTGTTTCCATCTTCGTGTATATTTCGAACAGGTTGAAACATTCCTTCGACACAATATGTCGAATCCGATCGAACAACCAGAGGTCGTGTGACTCTGTCGGCCAGGTGTTGTAAGCTCGCCCCATCGTGTTCTTCACTTCAGCGATTTGGTCCTCCATCATTAGATCAATCGCTTTGATGACGTGGGTGAAGTCACCGATTGCAGAGTGGAGGGTGCTCTTTAGCACTGCATGGGCGGACTCCGCCCTGTAAAGAAAGACATCGGTCGTGTGTGCTGACATGTGAATAATTGATGGTGCAAATGGAATGAGGATAGAGAAGAATGACATACCTGTTCGTCGTTGTTGTACCAAAATGCTCTATAGTATTTGTCCATGCGCGAACAATGTTCTGCAAGTAATCGCGCAACCACGTCGCCTCCGAATACGGCATCAACCCCTCATTGTGGCCCCACTCTGCATGCATACCCCTCCACCGGGCGTCGAACATGTCAGTGGATCTGGATTCAAAGAGGCCATAACACGCGCTCTTAAAACGACCCGCGACGTCAAGATTCTTCGACTTTTTGAAAGCAGCTTCTTCGCATTTGCGGAGGATGTGTACTTTGCACAACATATGTCGCACATTGAGAAACACCGATGGTAGTGCTGCGATGAGTCCTATCTCCCGGTCGGTGATAAATACATTAGGCTGAGTGCCCCGCAACAGGTATTGGAGCTGTTGTAGTGCCCCGCAACAGGCTGAGTGCCCCACTCCACCGTCAGTGGACACGGTGGAGAAATCAGCACCGTGACGGGTGGCCTCCCTAACCCTCAAGGGTGGCCACCGTTAGGTATTACGGTGGATCGTACCCCCTTAACCCTGAAGGTTTAGGGTTAGGGTGCACCGTAACCCTACCAGGTGACCACCGTTAGGGTTTACGGTGGAGCGGAACCCCGTAACCCTAAAGATTCAGGGTTAGGTTGCACCGTAACCCTAACCGGTGACCACAGTTAGGGGTGTATTGTTGATCTGGTAGGTCATCTCGTTTAACCTACGATGCAGCTCCTGCAACCGCAAAACTTGGGGCCCTCCATCTCTGTTGGATGTCCACGGCGTCGCCAACTCCAAATATCGCATGCCGTGACGTGGATCTCGCGCAAGTCTCCGGCTCAGCGTCATGTGGCCTCTAAACAACGGAAAATACAGCCATATCCATACCTACAATGACATTGACCATCAGACGATTACTCCATATAACATGAAATGTCTACATGTACTATTTGACCACGGTCGATAAAGTACCTGCATGAGCAACGTACAACCGTCCATGTCCTTCGCTAGCTGTATCGTGGCCTCGCCCAATCCCCGGTATAAGCAGGAGAGGATACCTGCCGCCAGAGATAAATGCGGAATCCGGTGGGCCTGTGTGAACCGAAGTAGCACTTCCGGTCGCACTCTGCTGTTCGACTTCTCAATGAACAGCGTCGCCGATGTAAAGATCCCCATAACTGCGGCAGCAATCCTCTCCTCATCATGCTCGTGGGGGGCACCCTCCCGAACCCTCTGACGCATAGGCTCTATTGCCTCCAGGAGTGCGTTAACACTCGGACCTCCGTGGCCGTCGAAATTCTTCTGCTGCAGCGGCGTAAACCCATACATCTGTCCGACTAGAGTCTTCCCAACCTCGTCCACCTCAAAAAACGAGCACTCATTCCCATCCATCACGAAATCCATAATGAACATCACATCATGCAATGTGATCGTAATCTCACCCCAAGCAAAGTGGAAAGTGTTAGTCTCAGGGTGCCAGTGCTCAATAAAAGCACTGATGAGACTATGGTCCACGCACTCCCACGAGAAGTCCCGCAACTACCATAACCCACTGTCCCGAATATCAGTGAACCACGTATCCTCCCCATCCTCCTCCACTAAGGCCTCAGCACGTACTATCATCTGACCCCTACGGTGCACACGCAACACCCTCACCAAGGCGGCTTCATCCTGTCTCCAAACAGCCTCAGCAATGTGCGCCCGTAATCATGCAGCAACGATAGACGGCCCGGACCTCCTCCATATGATGGGCCAGCTGACCCTGAGCCGCTCGGCTCATCGCGCTGCCGGGCACTCTCTCCTTGCCGTGATCCGCTCGCCTCGAATCTCTGCTCTGCGTCTGCGTGCACATCATGAGACTGCTCCTCACCCCTCTGCTCCTGTCCATCATCCACCTCATGCTCAGGGTCATACATGTCACACTCGCCGACTCCAATGCCCCCCACATCTGCGACTGTGACAGGCTGAGACTTTGGCGGTCCACATGGCTGTGTAGTCTCGCTCGGTGTCAACCCCACGAAATCAATGTCGTCGAGGTTGATTTCCTCCACAAACATCATCCTGCCAACACCCTCTGCAGCATGAGTAGAAGTGCCCGCCCCCCCAAGCCCTCTATCTTCAACGAACGGTGCAGTGTCATCGTACGAGTTCAGCTGCTCGCTCTGAAATGCAGTGCCAAAATACTCCACGTAGGCCGTGTGCTGGGTCGCCGGCTGGTCATCCGCCTGAACTGCCGTTACATTCTCACTCGCCGACAATACGACCTCTCCGGGTGTCGACATCAACTCCTGCTCTAATGCCGCTAAACGACTCTGGGTCGAAGCCTCTGTAATCACTTCGTCCCGATGGGGACGTTCGTCAACCGCGTCGTCAACCGCCTCTAATGCTGCCAACCGAATCTGGGTCGATGCCTCTGTCATCGCATCGTCCACAAGGGGTCGTACGTCAGCTACGTCGGCAACTGCGTCACTAGAGCTCCCCACCCCCCTCGTCTACTACCATAGCATCTAAACGCTCATCTACACCCTGCATACGCAAAGGAATAGACTCAATCTGTGCACGTGACTCGCGCAACGCCTGTCTTCCCTTAACAACAGCGCTATGGGCGCTCCGCAACACCACCCTATACTCTAATCCACGCGATAATGTCTGTATACGATTAACAAACAAATTCTAATTCCTATCGATTCAATATCGAAATATTTTTAGGACCTAAATTCCATAAACATTCGACTACTACAGAGATTCACACCTATCACATGTATTAGAATTAGAATTACGTTGTATTACACTACACTATATTATATCATTATTCACTCCTACAACATGTATTAGAACACTAAACTATATTATAAAATCTAAATTTTATTCTAAAATGTAACTATATGATAGCGTTACTCATACCTCGGGTTGCCCCACAGCCGGTAAGCCCACCGTCCCTCTCCCACCACGAGGCCGACCGCGTCCACGTCTCTGAATAATCGGAACCGGCTACATTTCATAAATCAACAAATACTTATCAATTACTTATTCTAATTCAATAAATTTTAAAGTACACTATTCCAATATTTCATATTTTACCTGTAATGGATCTCTATCACCACGTCCACGACCCGCACCACGACCTCGCTCTCGACCACCATCCTGACTACTCACCATTGTGTATCACAAAAGGACAAACAACGAAGAAAAGGGAATGAGACAAAAGACTAGGAATGTCGGGACAAAAAGGTTTGGAATTTCGACGAAGACAAAACGACGAGAGGACGGAAAGGGAGATTGGGATTTGTGCGGATACGGTGGGTCCCTGACGCCTTTATATAGGGCCCGGAGCCCACCGTATCCATTTACGGTGGAAACACAACGGGCCGAAATCCACCGTCACTACATGCGGTGGGTTCAAATTTCAAAATTTGCACCCACCGTCACTACATGCGGTGTGTTCATATTTTACACCGTTTTGTGTTGCGGTGACTTTTCGAATTCCGAGGTCAGTCCACCGTATGTGCGAACGGTGGCCTCTTCCGCCGTGACTTCACGTCCGTCAATTTCACTCCACCGCTATATACAACGGTGCATCATACCCACCGTACTATACAACGGTGAGTTTTTGCTAAACTTCATTAACCCCACCGTGATTATCTACGGTGATTAGCGGTGGAAATAGTAAAAATTAGCGGTGGAAATATCTGGACCGATTAGTATCCCTAGTATCCATATCAAATAGTACAAACTTTCAAAATTCCAAATCGATACCGAAACAAATGCCTAAAGCCAAACGGGCCCTAATGTTGTAGGAAGTGTGTAGGGGCAAAGATGTAAATCAGACCATTAGTAGGTGCAAAGAAAAAAGGATAATTGAAAATAAAAATGAGGGTTTCGCGGTCTTTCTGTTTCAGTTGTGGGGGTTCGCGTCTGAAGTTCTGACAATATTCTCTGCACCAGAGAGAGAGAGAGAGAGGAGCTCCATTCGAATTGAATCGGACTGGTAAATTGGGTTTCCTATGCAAACGTTTTTAATATTTTTTTAAATTTATTTTTCGAAAAACTACAAAAAAATCGGAGTATTAATCAGCGAAATTTAATTCAGCAGCTTACTAATTACAGGGGGAAAAGCTTGTAGTACATAATTGCTACTGTCTCAGTTTAACCTACACATTTTCAGCAATCTCTCACTCGCACACCCTCACTCTCTCTCGGTTTCTAGGGTTTGCAGGAAACCCCTCAAAACTCTCACCGACGGTGCCGCAAATTCCATTTTGCTTTGTGAAGGTAAGTCTTCCAATCTCGGCTGTTTCATTTCTCGACTGAAAATGGGGTTTGCATTCACTTTGTGGGCTTGTTCTTCGCTTTGAAATCTCGTCCTTTGTTGATGCTTCCCTGGCTAGATTCAAAAGATCCGGCCTTTTTCTGTGTTTTAGGGTTTTGCTTTTTCGGGCAGCTAAAGAAAGATGCGATCTTTGTTGCTTTAACTGTTTTTTTATATAAAAAATAAATAAATTCAGCGAGTAGAAATCTGAAATCTGGGATCTCTGTGCTTCAAACGGTTTCACATTTTATAGGTAAAGAGCAGGTTATGTGCTAGAAATTCAGAAATCTTTGTTACCGACAATGTGGTTTAATTTACCCTAGAAATTATGCTTCAAGTTCAGTGATTTTGTTTGCAGATGAAATAGGGTTTTGTGTTGGTCTGATCTAAGTGCTAGATTCTGTGTGCTGATCAGGGGGTTCTGATTCCCACTTGCTGAAGGGGATTACATCAGTTAGCTTTTGACAAGCATCTTGATGAATTGCTGAGTATGGATATTGCTCATTTCTCCATCTCCAATTTGGTTCAGTGATTGATGAGAATTAGGGGTTCTGAATCCACTTCCCTAAGTAGTCTTCATAATGGATTTCTTCAAAGTAAGGAGGTTCAGGAGGGCTCATAAGCCAAACCCAGAAGGTTGTTTTGCGGATAGCCCTGTTCCTCCTCCAGAGGAGCCGAATAACATTCATGACAATGCTACAGGGAAGTCGATTGCTCCAGATGCTTCTCCTGAGGTGGACGATGATGACGATGATTTCATCACAAATGAGGTGAAAAAGCGGCTGAAAGAACTGAGGAGAAACAGTTTTATGATGTTGATCCCCGAGGAATCTGGCCTAGAAGGTGAAGAGGATGATGAGGGAGCTGAGACGTGCTCGAGTGAGGGAAGAGACGCAGATTCACAAGTTCAACATGCATATTATGATTTTGAAGCTATTTACCAGAAGTATTGTGAGAGAATGCTTTTGTTTGATCAGATGAGCAGTCAGTGCCTCAAAGAAGCTGGTAATTTCCGTTGGTCGTTACTAACTGCTTTATGGAGTATTTTTTTTTTGTTAATTCCACATTAAATTTAACTCACTTTATGATACATTTTGGCCTATTAATATAACTAAATGCTCCCCTTTTTTATTATAGGGCCCCAGAAGTTTGTGCATCCATCCCCAAGGTCTTCGTCTAAAAAGCTTACATCTCCGTTTCGGTGCCTCTCTTTGAACAAAATGGAAGAATCTCAAGATGAAACTGAACACCTACAAGAGCCAGATAATGGACCTTATGAGGACCTCGAGACCGCATATGTTGCTCATGTGTGCCTGGCTTGGGAGGCACTTCATTGTCAATACACCCAATTGATCCAGAAAATTTCCTGCCAGCCTGATAATCCCACTTGTTATAATCATTGTGCTCAGCAGTATCAGCAATTTGAGGTGTTGTTGCAGAGGTTCATTGAAAATGAACCTTTTGAGCTAGGATCAAGACCGGAAATTTACGCTCGAATGAGAAGTTCATTGACCAAACTGCTACAGGTGCCAAACGTGCAAGGTAGAATATCTACATGCAGGTTTATGTGATAATGGTGACAATTTTGATTTGCAAACCTGTCATTTTCTATTATTTGCTATTGATTTCTTTCCATTAAAGCTGATTGGTTTCTGTTCAGGTTCACATCAGCCTGCCTCTGAGGAAGATTCAGATTATGTGATTCTTGCTCCTGATCTACTATCTTTAATTCAGTGCTCGATCTTGAATTTTTATTTGTTCTTGAAGAGGGATAAGAAAAAATCTGGTGGTGTTCTCAATCTATTTGGAAGCCAAAATCAAACTGGTACACCTATTCACCAGGTTCTATCAACTGTTGAAAAGGTGAGGCTCAATTTCTCTATTTCAATTTCATGAGTTGTGGTTGTGGTCTTTGTGACAGGTGTTCTTGTTATTTGACGTCATCTATCCCAAACATCGGGAGGAGCTGAAGTAGTCATTGAGGTTCAAAATTTGTCTAGTGTTTTGTTAAATGATACTTTTGGTGGAAAAGGTTTTTAATTTGAATACACAAGAGGATGGGGAATTAGCAAAATTTTATAAACTTATTTGAACTTCTGCAAAATTTTATCTGCCTAATTGGTAAAAAGACTATTTTTATAGATAGAATTGGCAATAAATTGGTTTTTAGAAATTTGATACATAAGGAAACTGGAAAGGTGGAAACTACTGAGAGGACTTAATCTTGTTGTCACCTGGTCTATATGATATTTCATCTTTGCATCATGATTCCTGTTTTGGTGTATGATCCTCATATCATACTTTGAGGAATTGCTTAACTCTCATGAAGTTACAGACTTACACTATTCATTATCTTCAGTGAAAAATGTCTAGTTAGTTATGTTTGTGAGACAATATAACATTGTGTGAAGTTATCAGACAGATTGTGTCATTTATGTCTATGACGACCCACTAACAAATACTCTTTGCCTACAACCTGAAATTCAGAAGAAGCTAAAGCTAAAGGAGTTGCGCAAGAAGAAGAAAGGATGGAAAAAGGACTCGTGGCCTGGAACGCATGAAGAAGTGGAGCTCTTGCTGGGTCTAACTGACATCAGAGTCGTATCCCGAGTCCTTAGAATGGTTAAGATAACCCGGGATCAGTTGCTGTGGTGTGAAGACAAAATCAGGAAGCTGGATGTGTTAGAGGGGAAGTTGCAGAGAGACCCAAGTCCCATCCTTTTCCCTTGTTGACAGCAGACGCATTCTTCTTCTCAGACCTTGCCCAATGGTCTCTAGTGACGGCGAGATTTTTCCTTTGTGGCTCAGTAGATTTCTTAGATATAGGGCCTTTTGTTAATATTTGTTCCATCAAATTTGACCCTCTCTGGATCGTTTTATAATGTGTTGACTCGCAGATGCTGTCGTCGTTATCTGTTTTAGATGCTCAATTATCGCTACTCGGGGCAAGTTTGCCCGTTTGGTACATAATTCGATCGGAAGAGGCTATGATGATTTTGAAAATGACCTTATTTTCTGTCTCAGTCCAACATATCATTGTTATGAACAAAACAACCAATCTGCAAAATCATCATCTAATCTGTTGTTTTTTGTTTGTTTTTCCTTTAAAATTACGTTATTGTACAATTAAGCTCCTTAAGCACAGCTGATCTTTGTAGTTGCTTCCATCAAGCTCTTACAGTCTTACGTGCAGATTCCACCAAGCATGTGATGATAGTCCAAACTTTGGGCCTTATATTTCATAAATTTACAATTGAACCCCAAAATGAATACAAGCACTAATGTCAAATGGAGGGCAAATTTGTCAATTCATGTTGGCCATGACTTGGTACATAAATTGGTAAAATTGTGTTTGGAAAAGGTAGTACTGTTTGCCAGAACAACAAAGTCTCAAACTTCTGGTGTACTCCAACTCTGCAGCAATTTTTCATCTCATTTGATCATCATCATCATCATCACCAAATAGGCAAATACCCATTAATCTCTTCCTCTTCCCTCTCCTTTGAAATTCCCAGTATATATTTTTTTTCACCAACTAAAACTTGTGTAGGGATTATCTTTTTTACCCTTCAATTGTTGGGGCTTCTCCATTTTCTTGGAAGGTGATTGTTGCAACGGTCAACTCTATTGCTCATCTTCTGCACTTGCTGTAAATTACCATAAAAGTTGCAAGATCAAGGTGGTTTTCTCTATCTTTGTGATCTTTGTGATCTTCATGGTCTTCATTGGTATGTTTGATTGAGATTGATATCTATTTTGACACCTTTGACTTACGCTTTTTCCTACTCCTATTGTTCTTTCTCCTTTCTAGCTTGAATTCGCAAATGTTCGACGTTGATGATAATTTGCTTGTTTATAATCAGTAAAACTGTATTTCATGTATATGCATATTTGCTTTGGAGCTTGACAATCAAGAAGATATTTCCAATTTCTGATAACAAGTAACATTGAATAAGTCAAAGCTTCCTCAATGTTCATCAGTTTACTCAATTTGTTATTGCATTTTCAATCCTACAATGTTGATTGATGACTACAATCTGACATTTTTCGATAATGACTCTTTACCAATTTTTCCATTGATTCATTCCAAAACCTAAGATTCTTATACTTTAATAGGGAGAAATTATTCCTTGTCTTTCAAAATGAATTTTTATTTCATTCTTAAGAAATAAAGATGTCTGTCACATTGAAGGACATATCTTAACTTGTAATAACTTGGGTTTGTGATAATTTGTAATGCAGCAAACTTTTTAGCCTTAGAGAACTCATTGATACTTGAAGAAACTCCCTAAAAAGCTTTGGCTGAGCATCTAAGATGGCAGTTGATGATTCTATGGCAATGACTGAATGTTCTGCAACTGCAAACTTGTCTTTCGACGTAAAGAATAGGGCTGGCACCGTCCCAAGTAGGTGCGGAAGCGCACCACCAAGCTATGAGGAAGCCTTTGCTGCTATGAGGAACTCAATGCTTATACAGCAATCAAGTGTAAACAATGCCAACAGAGATATGGCGGATAATGCAGCCGAGGAGATACTTCTCAGTAATCCTGAGTATATTGCATACTACAATGCTCATGTCAACTTAAACCCGAGGCTTCCTCCTCCACTCGTATCAAGGGAGAACCGGAATCTCGTGAGCCGTGCAAGAAAATTGACCTCTTTTGATGTTAATGGTGACTTAAACAACAAAATGAGGTTGCTGTCTACTCATCAAGAAGAGCCTGAGAACGATACGTTAACACAACGGCAAATGTTGGAGGATCAGACTCAAATCAAAGATGATACTGCTTCTCAGGCTGGCCGAAATGAACACTTTGATGGACTCCTACAGGTGGTACTTAAATCTTGAAGCCCTCAATTTTGGCAATGTTTTAAGAGTTTTCAGCCTCAAATTATGTCTTCTGTATGCATTGACTCGTTAACGATTATATCTGTCAAATCTGATGCACTTTGTGGCACCAAAGTATGCAACTTGTTAGTTTCTTGATTCATCAAATAGCTCAGGATTCATTTTTTTTTTATGAGGCACATTCAGTTTCAGATTGATCTGATACATGTGCAGAGTTGCAGGGTCTGAATGATCACACAAGAGCACCGGGTAATGGTGATCCTCCTTCGACGTCTTTTCCTCCAGGGAAAAGTGATGATGCACAGCACAATATCAAAATGGCTGCTCAGGATTCCAACATCTCTGATGCTTCAGTGTATGATCATGTGGGAAGGCAACATCAAGATATGCTCTTGTTTGAGGCCTATGGCTTGCCTTTACCACCGCCAAGATTCCAAGCTCAGTTTGCGCCACAAGGCATGCCAATGTTCTCTAGGATGAAGCCAGTGATGCACAATCCAGGCCTTGTACCTGCACCCTATATGGCTATGGGGAATCAGTTTGGGCCAAGACTCCAAACGTTGAGCAATGTCGGTCCACAATTCGGATTGGGAGGATATGCACTCCCTTCTGGTTTCTATCCTCCATATCTTGGCGTCTATCCCTCTCCGAATATGTTTTCACAGGCCTTTGATCCCTTTGCGGGACGCAACCTTTTCAATAGAGCTCCATCACTGCAGCCTCCCTTTCCTCGCCTGATTCAAGGACAATACTTTCATCATTCAGCTCCGAGCAGACAATATGATCATTTGTTAGCTCAACAAGAGCCAAATTCAGCTGCTTTCGTGTATCATGATCATAGGAACTTGTATGATGGGCCGAAAGGGGATAGAGGATCTAGTAACGCGGAGGATCCTAGAAGGCATTCGTATCTCGAAGAATTGAAATTTGGTGGCAGTGCAAAGCTTGAGCTGTCTGATATAACTGGGAAAATTGTCGAATTCAGGCAATTGTCTAACCATATCTTCTTTCTGTATCCATATGGAACATCTGAATGATCTGATGGCTTTTCTCTAACTCGATTCGTTTAACTTATTTTCAGCACGGATCAACATGGAAGTCGATTCATTCAGCAAAAACTGGAATTCTCTACCGTTCAAGAGAAGGAATCTGTTTTCGCCGAGCTTCTTCCACATGCTTCACATCTAATGATTGACGTTTACGGAAACTATGTTATTCAAAAGGTTAACTTTGAGGCATTTGGCTTGCTTTCATGCTTTAAGAACTTCTAAAGGAGTTTCTTTGATGTTGCAGTTGTTTGAGCATGGGACCGGTGACCATAGGAAACAGCTCGCGAATCAGTTCACAGGGCAGATGCTAACACTGAGTCTGCATATGTATGGTTGTCGCGTGATCCAAAAGGTATGTTGATCTGTTCTTGAAGATCTCATTCTCTCTTCATCAGTTCATCTCGCGATTTCACAACACAAATTCACCTCACAAGTTTCTTCTTATGTCATCTGTTGGTTGCTGATTCTAGGCCCTTGAGGTTATTGAACTTGATCAGAAAGCGATTTTGGTTCGGGAGCTTGATGGGCATGTCATAAAATGTGTGCATGATCAGAACGGAAACCATGTGATACAGAAGTGCATTGAGCATATCCCAGCAGAGGAAATCGGTTTCCTTATCTCCGCTTTGAATGGTGAAGTTGCAACACTGTCTGTTCATCCCTATGGCTGTCGCGTCATCCAGGTAAACACTGTATGATCTGTCGAATACAACACCGGC
The DNA here is from genome assembly GCA_963922045.1 of Persicaria maculosa. Taxonomy (NCBI): domain Eukaryota; kingdom Viridiplantae; phylum Streptophyta; class Magnoliopsida; order Caryophyllales; family Polygonaceae; genus Persicaria; species Persicaria maculosa. The sequence goes on from OY998257.1 coordinate 9,587,614, forward strand.
TACTGTCTCTTCTCACAAAGGTTATTCATCCGGTCTTTGTAGAGAGTTCTTGAGCACTGCAACGATACTTCAACAACTCATTTTGTAATCGACGAGATCTTGGAATCAGCTGGTGTGCTTGCAGATGACCAATATGGCAATTACGTCATCCAGGTTCTTCGCGAAATTACCATTTTACTATTTTACTATTATCGTCTGTTCGCATCCATTAACGAAATTGGGAATTGCAATTTCAGCATGTCCTGCAGTTAGGCAAGCCCCATGAAAGATCCAAAGTGATAAGTAAGCTGGCCGGAAAATTTGCTGAGATGAGTCAACACAAATATGCATCTAATGTGATTGAGAAGTGTATAATGTATAGCAATGTCTCGGAGCAAGAATCTGTGATTAGGGAAATTGTTGGTAAAGCTCAGGAAGATGGTAATTTGGTGGTAAGTTAACAAAGTTGGATGACAGAAGTTGTTGTATGTTCGAACTACAGCGTGATTCAAAATTCTGACAACGTCGTCTCATGATTTTGCAGATAATGATGAAGGATCAGTATGCGAATTATGTCATCCAGCGAATCCTTGAGTTATGCAATGATGAGGTGAAGATCATCCTGATGAACTGCATAGGGGAAAATATTCAGTCCTTGAAGAAGTACACTTACGGAAAGCACATTGTTACTCGATACGAGCAACTACTGTCAGGTGTATCAGGAAATCAAGAGCAAAGGGCCGGCGGATAAGTAGGGAAGAAGAACAGCACCGTGTTCATTCTCATATGGTGGATTTGATGTCAAATTGTGAAGAAAACATTGCTAACAGTAACCACAAAAAACTAAAAAAAAAAACTTTAAAAAAGTGATTCAAGTTTGAGTTTCTAAAGATGTACTAATTGTCGTATACAGTTCTTCATTTGGATCCGTGTGAATAATGTATAGAACTTAGAAATGTGATTGATGTTGACGATGTTGGCAAAATGTACTGATTTGTGAGCTTCTAATGAATAAGTTGTTAGCGCCAAATGAACCGATTTTATCAGTTGGGGAGAGGAAATGAAACCTGGTGTTCCATAAAACTGATCCTGTATCATCTGTTGCAAAATAGATAGTTCAGTCTGTGTTGCATCCGAGGGCCACCAAGCTGAAAGTCAGAGACAACTCACAAGTTAGTAAAATCACCAAATGAGAAATGATGGCTACAAAATTGAAGCTAATCATATGATAGCTTTGTCTATTCCTGCTACATCAGCTACTTCTGCCTTGATGGTTAAACATCAAGAACAAGAACAGACATGGAATTGAAAGGAAATTTCTCATCGGAAAAATCCAAAATGCTGGTGGTTGAACAACTTAGCCGGGGTGTTATCCCAATAAGAAAAAAAAAACTCAGGGGGCGATTATAGCATGCGCCTCTCAATAAGCAATATGTCTTTCCAAGCTTCATAAAACATCCAGGTGATCCCGGAATTTGGCATCACTTTCAAACAACTGGCACCCCACCCCCTGTAAAGTCCCCCCAGACCCTCTTCTTTGATGACTTCTCTGAGTGCTGCAACCATGTTTGGTGGACATTTTCCTCGCAGCGCTCCCACCATAAGCCTCTTCCTGGCCACCTCCAAGGGGAAACTGATCGTACTCGCTGTCAATCCTGCAAAAGATACAAATCAAGCCAACCAATCAAACATTTTGTGCAAATGATCATTAACAAATAAGATTCTTAATTGCAATCAGCACATTTCATCAAACAAAATCTAATGCTTGAATATGGGGCAACCATTGAGCTTTAATAACAAGTGATGATTTTAAACACCCATACCACACCAATAAAAAAGAAAAAGAAAAAAGAAGGTAATGTTCAAATATTAGATAAATTGCATGCATTCTTATAGCTAGGGTAACAGATGAATGTGTATCTGACCTGAAACAGCTCCAACCAAAAGCAACTCAACACGGTTAAGAGACTTTTTCTTCTTTGCAGCACAATACTTATTCTTCAATGTGTCATACATGAAATAGTAACAGGTGCTGTATGGGAGCATCCCTATGAGGGTTGGCTTGAGACCAGAGTACAATGCAGCAACTCCACCATCCTTATAAATGGTACTAAGAGCAACTGTCAAATTTGTATATTCATCGGGCCTAACAGTCAAGCGGTCCTGTAAAAAAAGCACATATTCAAACAAGAATAAAAATGAAAGAATCTAAGTGTTGAAGTGAGGATGTGGAAGCTGTATAATGTATGGACTGTTCTACTGTACAACAGAGGGCATAGAAATTCAGAATTCGTGTAATCCATAGGTAAACCTCTTGGTCAACATAAAGTACATAACTTGTGTAAATAATTAATAGTTTACCTTGACGACTTCAAGGGGATGACAAGCAAGTGTGCTAGCAATGCCAGCCGCAGCACCAGCAACCGCAACTGGGGAAAGCCATGACAGGGAAAGCTCCATGGAAATTTTTCCAATCTGCAGCTTCGGATGTTCCTCTTGCTTCCACTTTTCCTGAGCACAAGCCATTGAACGTTTGACGCACTCAAAGGTTGCCAATTCAATTGCCTGTGTAGGAACTATCCGCAACATGTTGATTGCATTTCCTGCCCACAACCCCTGCCAACCCTTATGCTCCATGACCTCAACAAAGCTTCCAAGTATATTTCTTGATCCAACGCCAACAACCATTCTTGTCCTAGTTTTTACCGAAACGTCAAACATGCAGTACAAATGAAAAAAGCATCATATTCATAGTAACTTATTTGCTAGCCTTTCTTTGACACAATTCAAAGTGGAAAACAATCCCATATCATTATTTATGTCAAAAAGAAAGTAAGCCATCCTTCATTCAACTCAGCTGAAAGGTTCATTGCCTTTAAAATACTGAAAAAGAAAGATAAAATAGGTGGAATTGTTTAGGGGCCAACCTTATGGTCTCCAGAGGTGCCAGAACAGCTTTCGACATTGCTCCTGCTAGTGCACCGCTGAGAAACTCCCTAGCCTCCCGGGATCTGGAGAACTCCTGAGCAAAAATACATATTAGGTAACCAGCAAACACACAGACAGACAACAAAATATTTCATCATGAGGAGCTGAAACTATAATAACATGACAAAAACAAATGCCCCCCCCCCCCCCCCAATTATACAAGTTAGAAAACAATCTGAGTCGATACTCGATAGTAACATCAACAAGGTCTCCATGCTAGCTCTTCATCTCGGATGGCTTCTTTGCCCTTAATTTCATTATAACAATATATGTGTGTACTGTAAACATTATCTTTCTTTAATGATTCAACATTGATTGAATTCGGCACGGAAAAAACAATATTTCTTTCAAGTACAGAAGATGCAGGAATCTTTTGCTGCAACCATCTACAAATGTCTGGTCAAAACCAATCCAATTTCCCCGTCCACAATATATCAATTATTACCACAATTTAATAATCCTGAAAATATCCAACAAGATTCCACCGGAAGAGAGAGTAAAAGGCTTCCAAAATCCATAAACGCACGGTAGCATGTGATTAGGTAAAGAAGAGACCTTTAGAGGCTTTCCGAAATCAGGAAGCTGAAATCTGACTTGGAACGGGTTGCTGTGGTTGCTGTGCTTGTCGAGATCCATCTCCTTCGGAAGCATAACGACTCCATAGCCATCCACCAACAGTCCGGCCTCCTGATTCTGCAAATCCATCTAAAAAATTAGGGCGCAGAGACAGAAATTTCAAATCAATCACTCCAGCTTCCACAGCTTCAGGCGGAGGAACAAAACAACAACAACAACAACAACAACGATAAGGAAATGAGAGGAGAAAAACACATGCCTTGGTGGGAGATTGTTGGATCATTGGAAGATAGTTTGGGAAGCAAAAATCCAAAACTGAGAGTCGCAATCTCCAGCGCCGTCCGCAGAAGGAGAGGAAGGCGATGGAGATGAATCTCTCTCAGCAGATTTCGCTTTCCTGCGTTTCTATGTTTCTTCAACAGAGGAAAGTGAGGTTGTTTTTTTAGGGTTTGGGGAGTCCACCTCTGAAATTTGCGGACTAATTTATATAGATTCGTTCGGACTTCGGAGTGAGGTCAGGACAATCCCCCTGATTCACTCATTCCGTGATTCGCTTTGCAGTGAGGACTAAAAACATGCCCTTGTATTAATTTATTAAAATAATACGGAGTAATAATACTTTTTACGGTTTTTCTATCCTAGGCCCTAAAATCCTAAATGGGAAAAAATATCCTACCAAAAATAAGCGACCCTAAGAATCTAATTTAAAATTTGGCTAATGGAATTTAATTAAGGATGTATTTTTTCTAAAATGGGCATCTTTGGGCATAGGATAGAAAAATCGTACTTTTTATTATGGGAATAGCTTCCATTTTACCATTCTTAAAGATGATAGAGTTTCTTATCTCCCAGATGTTATGCCAAATTATGCAGAGATCTTCGAAATGGATGTTATTCCTTCGTATCTGGTTCAGGTCATCCAGTAAGGAGAGTGAGTCTCCTATTCCCATGAAGTATTTTCCCGAGGAAAGTTCATATTTTCTGATTATTTGTTTAGTGACATCACAATTTAGGAATAGGTGTGTATCATCCTCGTCCTCCATATTGCAAAGGCAACATTGGGCGGGCACCCTATTGTAAAATCTATTAAGTCTCTGCTTAGTCGCTAGAGCATCCATATTAATTTTCCAAATAAAATTCAGGGTTCTAGGGGGAAGTCTAAGTTTCCATATCCAATCATGATTGTGATTTAAGTGGTTGTTGTTTCGAAGAAGATCATAAGCTGATTTAGTAGTGAATATACCATTTTTATTAACTTTCCAGATGAGTTTATCTGGTATATTAAAATTAGGTACTGGAATTTCTAATATTTGTTTAATTATCTGTAGTGGAAAATTTTGAGTAAGAAGTTGTATATTCTAGGTTTTGCTATCATTAAATAAATCTGAAACCTTCATGTTAGGATCATGATTTTGTTGGTAAGGATGGAGTGGAACATTGTTTATCCATGGGTCATTCCAAACATTTATCCTTTCTCCATTTCCCACTAACCAAAGTAGGCCTTTCTGAAAATTACTTCTCAGTTGGAGGAGTCTACCAAATTGCCAAGAAGTATTGTGGATATTAAGATCCCTAATATTTTGTTGTGTCAAATATTTTTCCTGAATAACTTTAACCCATATATTGTCTGGTTGGCTATATATTTTCCAAAGAAGTTTCATCTGGAGGATGATGTTTCTTTCTTCAGCAGTTTTAATTCCTAGACCACCCTCTTCTTTGGGGGAACATATTTTTTGCCAACTAATCAGAGGGTTATATCTTTCTGTCCTAAGCTTGTTCCAGAAGAAGTTTTTATTTATTTGATCAATTTGGTTGAGTATTCCTTTGGGTAAGAGAAAATTTTGCATCAGGTAGTTTGTTTTTGAGCTAAGATTCACCCGAATTAAAGTTGCTCTCCCTACTTGTGATAGAGTGGAGGCTTTCCATTTGGACAATTGTTTATTTAGGCTGTGTAATGCCTCCTCAAAGACACTGTTTTTTATTCTACCACTAATGATAGGGATACCTAGATATTTTCCATGTCATGTGCTATTGGGATGTTCATTTGTTGTGCTAATGATCGCGCCAGATTCGGATTGACATTCTTTGATAGTTGTATTGAACTTTTTTGGTAATTTATAGTTAGTCCTGATAAATTTGAGAAGTTGTTAATCATATTTTTTATAGTATACAAGCTTGTGTGTGAAGCTTTAGCAAAAATTAATGTGTCATCTGCAAATGTTAGTAACGGAATGAGGGTTCCATTAGGGATTAATTTTATACCAACCAACGCATCTTCTAAACTTGCTTCAGCAATGAGCTCTCTAGCTAAACTTTCCATAACTATTACAAATATATATGGGGCTAGAGGATCTCCTTGTCTTATGCCTCTTTCTGGTTTGAAAGTTTTACCCGGACTATTATTGACCAAGACTGAGAATGTGGTTGTAGTCAAACATTTCAAAACCCAATGAATCCATTGGGGGTGAAATCCAAACTACGTGAGGGCTACTTCTATGAAGTTCCAGTTAATCTTGTCATAGGCTTTTTCCATATCTAATTTCAAAGCCATCCATCCCTTATTTCCTTTTTACCTATGGAAAGAATGGAATATTTCGTGAGCTATTAAGGTGTTGTCCTGAATAGATCTTCCTTCAACAAATGCACCCTGAAACGGATTAATGATATGGGGAAGTATAGATTTGATTCGATTGGCAAGAATTTTTGCAATGATTTTGTAAATTGTATTATAGAGGCTTATAGGTCTAAAATGATGGATAGTCGTTGGGTTATCTATTTTAGGTATAAGAGCCAAAAAAGTTTGGTTAATATCTGACAGAAGGGATCCGGAATGGAAAAAAGCTTTTACAGCTTTGCAAACTGAATCACCCACAATATGCCAGTATTTGGTATAAAATTCCGGGGGAAAACCGTCAGGACCAGGAGATTTTCCTTCTACCATCATTGTTACTGTTTCTTTGATTTCTCGGTTAGTTGGTGGTAGGATTAATTTTGTATTTTGCTCATAAGTAATTTCTGATTTGATGTGCAAAAGATCGTTAGGGTTGATCGGATCCCTATTTCTCTCAATGAATATGTCTGCCATTTCATTCGTTATTTGATCCCTAATGAGATTTTTGTCCGTTATGGAGGATCCATTTCTAGAAGTGAAATTAGAAATAGAAGACCTATAATTTTTTATTTTAACTAACGTTTGATAATATTTAGTATTCCTATCTGTTTGTTGTAGATGCTTAATTTTCGCCCTTTGTTTCCAGAATCTTTGCTCGAACGTAAGTAACTGAACTCTTTTATTCTCCAATCTATTGAGTTTGTTAGAATCTTAGATAGATAAGGTCCCCCAAGGGAGGGAATTCTGCAATTCTGCTATTTGTTCTTCTACCGTATTAAGTTGTTTCTGGATGTTATTTGTGTGTTTTTTGCACCATTCTTTGATGTTTTTCTTCAGAAGTTTTTGTTTTTCAGTCAGTTTGAAGCCAAAGGAGCCAGACATGTTGTTTTGCCAAACTTTTCTAACCATCTCTTCGTAGTTAGGAAAAGAGGTCTGATGAAACCTAATTTTAGAATCCCGTTTCCTCGGGTTCCGGGATCAAGTTGGATGCGGGCGAGCTCAGACGATCGGGCTTACCTGAGACACACGACGATATTACCGTCGGCGTACCAAAAACCTGTGCCGATCCGAGCTCAAGCCATTCGCGGACCACCGTCCTCCCAAGACTTCATCAAACGTCGGGTCCTGCAGATCGAAACGAATCCCGCTCGAGAAGGCTCTTCGAGCCATCAAAAACCGACCCCAAGTCTCAAGGTCTCAACCCATATTTATAGGGGAAGCTCATGAACCATTATCGATAAGTGTCCCGAGGTAGATGACAAATGTCGTTTTGTTCGGGACATGTGTCCTTAATGTGGACACCTTTACATGTAATAGGCTTAGGTGGATTTATCCATCATTTGGTTGATACATTATAATTAACCTAAAAGCGGGTTTATTTATATAGCGGGAACCCGATTATTTATTCGTCATATCATAAATATTAATATTTATTTTAGTGCATCATCACAGCTCCTCAGACTCTAGTTAAGTCATGATTTAGCTGGAGTTTGATTAAAATGATGCATCGCACGCACTTGTGTCTAGTTCATACTTATATGCGAAAAGGGTACTCAATATATCTGACCTTTGGTAAAGTCTTCAAGGAAGATTGATGTTCTGGGCTGCACCCAACCATTAATGGGTTGCCTACGTATCTCTTAAGAGGAGAATCAAGCCTTTCGTAGTTCAATGCCGAGCATTTTGACTCCTCACTGCTTTTGTGAGAATGAATTTGTTTCGAGGGCTAAGTTTAAGTCAGCTCCAGGCGCACCTGTAGGCCGCGCAGGCGACAGGTTTAAGTTTGCTCCATGACGAGGCCCTCTGCGAGCACAAAGCTCCGACGTTTGAGGGACTTAGTTTATACTCGTTTAGAGTTTATCTCCGCGAGTTTACAACTACGAGCAGGAGGCCCTCCGCGGATAAAAGCTCCGACGTTCGAGAGACTTAGTTTATACTCACTAAGAGTTTATCTCTGCGAGCTTCAGCTACGAGCAGGAGGCCCTTCGTGGATAAGAGCTCCAGCGTTCGAGGGACTTAATAAAACCTTCGCTCCGGGAGGTATAGGCTACGACCAGAGGCCCGATGCGAAGAAAGTTCCTGCGTCATGGGACTTAATGAACCCTTTGCTCCGGGAGACTCAGGCTACGACCGAAGGCCCGACGCGGAGCAAGCTCCTGCGTAAAGGGGCCTTATGAGATGTTGCTCCGAGAGGCATAGGCTACGATCGGAGGCCCTCCGCGAGCATAGCTCCAGCGCCGAGGGGCTTATGAGATGTGGCTCCGAGAGGCTGAGGCTACGATCGGAGGCCCTCCGCGAGCATAGCTCCAGCGCCGAGGGGCTTATGAGATGTGGCTCCGAGAGGCTCAGGCTACGATCGGAGGCCCTCCGCGAGCATAGCTCCAGCACCGAGGTGCTTATGAGATGTGGCTCCGAGAGGCTCAGGCTACGATCGGAGGCCCTCCGCGAGCATAGCTCCAGCGCCGAGGGGCTTATGAGATGTGGCTCCGAGAGGCTGGGGCTACAATCGGAGGCCCTCCGCGAGCATAGCTCCAGCGTCGAGGGGCTTATGAGATGTGGCTCCGAGAGGCTGAGGCTACGATCGGAGGCCCTCCGCAAGCATAGCTCCAGCGCCGAGGGGCTTATGAGATGTGGCTCCGAGAGGCTCAGGCTACGATCGGAGGCCCTCCGCGAGCATAGCTCCAGCGCCGAGGGGCTTATGAGATGTGGCTCCGAGAGGCTCAAGCTATGATCGGAGGCCCTCCGCGAGCATAGCTCCAATGCCGAGGGGCTTATGAGATGTGGCTCCGAGAGGCTCAGGCTACGATCGGAGGCCCTCCGCGAGCATAGCTCCAGCGCCGAAGGGCTTATGAGATGTGGCTCCGAGAGGCTCAGGCTACTATCGGAGGCCATCCGCGAGCATAGCTCCAGCGTCGAGGGGCTTATGAGTTGTGGCTCCGAGAGGCTGAGGCTACGATCGGAGGTCCTCCGCGAGCATAGCTCCAGCGCTGAGGGGCTTATGAGATGTGGCTCCGAGAGGCTGAGGCTACGATCGGAGGCCCTCCGCGAGCATAGCTCCAGCGTCGAGGGGCTTATGAGATGTTGCTCCGAGAGGCATAGGCTACGATCGAAGGCCCTTTGCGAGCATAGCTCCAGCGTCGAGGGGCTTATGAGATGTGGCTCCGAGAGGCTCAGGCTACGATCGGAGGCCCTCCGCGAGCATAGCTCCAGCGTCGAGGGGCTTATGAGATGTTGCTCCGAGAGGCATAGGATACGATCGGAGGCCCTCCACGAGCATAGCTCCAGCGCTGAGGGGCTTACGAGATGTTGCTCCGAGAGGCTCAGGCTACTCAAATATGCGCCCTAAATTTCAATTTTCGAATTCGGTTACTTGAGTACGCGACTTATAATCAAGGGTGTCGATTTCAACTGCCCTTGCTTTAGCCATGAAGATTAACTAAAGTGCGCGAATTTATAAGACGAATTCTAGTTAATACTTTTTCGACGCTTTATTCGGGAGGCATACATCTCTTGAATAATAAAAGAAGTGTGACTTATATATCTTTATTCTTCCTACATATATCTTTAACTAAAGTGCGTGTGCTAGAGAGGCCAAGTTACAACATCATTCGTGCTTCTCATTCGGGTTCAGCACTATACATCTTATAGTCAAGCATACGGTATATGTCGAAAAAGAAAGGGATTGTGCCTTCAACAGGACTTGAACTTGGCGATACAGAAAATCGTAATGAATTATACCTCAATTAAGTCATTCGCGACCAACTGTAGTTTTGTTTTCTCCGTTGCGAAATTAAATCATCCACGGCCAACGAACACCGAACGTATTGACGGAGTTCTGTGTAAGACCTGAACTGGAGATGGGGAATCCATCCTTGTTCCTCGACCGTCGAATTTGAGATCCCAATTGCGAGCTGAAAATGGTTCGCCAAGAGAGCCTTGACGTTTCATGAGGCAAAGGCTAGCATACAAAAGGGAACATTTCCTTCACTTTTCAAGAAAGGATCGGCTATGAAGGAGAGTGGTCCGCGGATGGTAGGGATTGGGTATTCCGAACCATTGGGTGCCCTGATCAAGACTATTTTTGGACCCTTATATGCGGTCGAAGAGCGTCGAGTCGCCCATGCCAAGAATAGCGTGTTCCGTCCGTGACGGGTTTTAATCCGCGTTGATTCTTAGTTCAAGAAATCCATCCGTGGTCAAGGTAATCCTCTCCTCATCCTTAGCCATAAACCTGCCTTCTACACGCTTTCAGGGGGTTCTGTCCACGAATGACGGCTGCTAGTAGTTCAATCTAATCATAACCAGGGGCTTCTAATTAATTTAGTCGCGGGTGATCAGGTATGATCCTCTTAACTACTGATTTCCATCCGTGATTTGGTCATAGTTGTTTTCTTTAAGATTCTGTCGGCACGTGGGGGAAAGAGTAGTCTCTAATCTTTCTCAATCTTCTTCTTCGCGCTGATTTATCGGTGTGTGATTGCCAAGAAAATCCTACCAGATGTGTTTGCAAAATGGAATGCTCCTTTAAAGAAGGAGCGCAAAACACCGCACGAGGTACTCACCTTGCTACCAAGAATTTTGTATTTTTCGATTCTTCTAATCTATTTGAGAAGACAGACGCGTGCAGCGGATTAATACCAGATGATTTCAGTTTTTAATTTCACCAATGTCAGACCCTCTCCCTACGAACCCTTCCGAGGTTTGTTGCTGTCAAGATACAAACTCATGCTTCATTTGCATTTCATAATTTGTACAACGGTCCCGAAAGTATGTCGCGATGCCTTAGTTAACCTCCTTTTTAGCTGCCGCTGGTATACCAAAATTAAGCTCACGAATGCTGGAAGATCGGAGGAGCCACTACTAATACTGGGATAACGTTTGTTGGCTGCCCGACTTTTTGTGGCGGCTGTTTAGATTTCTTAATGCAAAGGTGCTGTCCGTGGAGAGGAGACCCCGAGTGTGGATGGATTTCCTCTTCGCAAGTATATGGGTCTGCTAATTCAATCGTCGTTCGAGTCCGACGCGGTGATCCGGAGCTCCTTCAAACAAACCTGTCGTGATCATACTTTTGCGAGTAACCGCAATTTTTGAGATTTGAAAAATCTTCCTTTCCTAAGATCGTTATCGCAACTGCCCTTGGAATAAGATCTAAGATCTTGGAAGGTTACACTCTAACTCCACCACAAGTTGATGCAGCGCGAAGAGGTAGAATCGACGCGATCCTGGGCGTTATCCTACCCCAACTCATAGGGGCTCGCAGATACAGGGTGGTTTGACGTTCTGTTTGTCCGCGGATGGTGGAGCCTGGTGCCATCAAGAGCACAACTTACTCCACCACAAGTTGATGTAACCGAAGGCAGATTCATGCGACCGGAGACGCAGAATCGACTCGATCAGAGAGGCGGAATTGTCGTGATCGAAGATGCAAAATAAGCGCGATCTCAGGCGCCATCTCGCTCCAATTCAACCGACGTTTGCAGATCGATGTTAGCAGATCTACCCATCCGCGGATGGAACGACTTAGTGATCTTCAAGATCAATAACCATCGCTCCTGTGAGGAGGAATTGCTACACTTAGGCATTGAAAAGGATGAGTAGAGAGTTATCCCCTAAAGCGGCACATGCGAAGCCTATGATCACTACCAGGCAGAAGCATACCTTCCACCGATTTCCATGCGAGGATGATTTTTTAATCAAAGCATGTTGAAGTGCTTTCATGTAATTAATATATTCAAATTTTTAAGTCGTAGCTGTTGAGCCCTTGTACTTGAAACACATTTAAAACAGTGGATGTTTATTTTCCAAGCAAAGGAACTCCTCTCCAAGCTACTTGTCTTATCTAGAGGTCAATATTCATAATTTTGGAACCTTCATCAAAGTAAAGTAGATGAATAACTTACCTTGAAACATCACCTCTTCAGGTGAGAGGTTCCCACAGACGGCGCCAGTGATGAAACTTGATTTTAGAATCCCGTTTCCTCGGGTTCCGGGATCAAGTTGGACGCGGGCGAGCTCAGACGATCGGGCTTACCTGAGACACACGATGATATTACCGTCGGCGTACCAAAAACCTGTGCCGATCCGAGCTCAAGCCATTCGCGGACCATCGTCCTCCCGAGGCTTCATCAAACGTCGGGTCCTGCAGATCGAGACGAATCCCGCTCAAGAAGGCTCTTCGAGCCATCAAAAACCGACCCCAAGTCTCAAGGTCTCAACCCATATTTATAGGGGAAGCTCATGAACCATTATCGACAAGTGTCCCGAGGTAGATGACAAATGTCGTTTTGTTCGGGACATGTGTCCTTAATGTGGACACCTTTACATGTAATAGGCTTAGGTGGATTTATCCATCATTTGGTTGATACATTATAATTAACCTAAAAGCGGGTTTATTTATATAGCGGGAACCCGATTATTTATTCGTCATATCATAAATATTAATATTTATTTTAGTGCATCATCAAGGTCCAAGCCATTTCAAATCTGAAAGGAGAGCCTTTGTCATTCTGAATGTTACCTATTTCTGTTGTGATTAGACAATGGTCAGATGATGTAAACGGGTGATGGATCATAGTTATGTCTTTGAATTTCGCTAGTATATCTTGATGTATCAAACCTCTGTCTAGTCTTTCATAAGTATTAATATGGCTATTGCTATTCTTTCTCCAAGTGAATGGTGAACCTTGAAAAGGTATGGTATGTAGGTTAAGATCATTTTTAACCTCTCTAAGACGTCTAAATCTATTTATATTTGGAGTGCAACCTCCTCCTTTTTCATTATCATGTTCAATATCATTTAAATCTCCTATAATAACAATTGGTAATTTGTGTCTATTTATTTTAGAGTAGATATCATTCCAAAATTGTGGTTTTTCGTTTTCACAACTTGGGGCATAAACAAACAGAATTGCTAATTTAAGTTGGTTTATAATAGACTCAAACATAACGAATCTGTTATTTAGCTCCAAGATGGATTGATCCTCTACTGTTTTACTGTTACGAATAAGGATCCAAATTCCTCCTCTATGATCATTTGATGGAACTGAGATACATTTCTGGAATCCAGTATCCTTTACTTGGAATTCAGAAGGAGGAGATACAGATTTAGTTTCGGTTAGAGCAAGTATGTCTAGTTTGTTTCTTTGTCGGTTATGTTTGATTTCTTGCCATAATAATGGCCTTTTGGATCCCCTAGTGGCCTTTTGGATCCCCTAATACGGAGTAATAATACTTATTCTTTTAATTAAAACATATAGTTTATTATTTATATATTTATTCTTTTAATTAAAACATATAGTTTATTATTTATATATTTTTAGAATAATAAAAATTATATAAAATATCACCCTTTTAATTTCTTTTATAAATTCATAGATAAGTATGAACTCTTATTAAAAATATTAAATTTTTTGATATTTTATATAGTTTTTAACACCTAAATGTGTGTAAATAGTAAAATGTCATGTTTTAATTAATGGATAGAGTAATAATATTGTGATTTGTTATCAAATTATTATTAAAATGGATTTTCTATCTTATGCCCTTGGGATTTTTAAGCATTTCGTTTTGAGAAATATTTCTCCCAGATACACCCAATTTTGCTATTTTTTAAAATAGATTTTCTAGTTCACCCATATTATTTAGTGAAATAGTTTCCTAATTTGTCTCGTAAACCATGCCCTTAGGGTATAGGATAGACAAATTGTTATTACAGATAATTTATCCATTTGATAAAAATATATCATTTACTATTCACATACGTTTTTTAGAAGGATAAAATATTACTTCCTCCGTTCGGAAATATAATTCCATTGACTTTTTGGCACACTTTTTAAGGATTTAAAAACTATATAAAATAATATTTTTTATTAAATTTTTTACATACCTATATACTTATTAGTAACATATATAAGACTATGTAAAAACAATTAATAAAAAAATACTCCCTCCGTCTCAAAATTTAAGTCATTTGACTTTTTGGCACGCTTTTTAATGTGTTAAAAACTCTATGAAATATTAATTTTTTTTCAAATTTTTTAAAATAATTTCAAACTTATTATTTATAAGTTAGAAATTTTTTTAAAAAAATTTTTTTAAAAAATAATATTTCATAGAGTTTTGAACACATTAAAAAGTGTGCCAAAAAGTCAAACAACCTAAATTTTGAGATGGATGGAGTATTATTTTATATAGTTTTTAACTCCTTAAAAAGCGTGTCAAAAAGTCAATGAACTTATATTTCCGAACGAAGAAAGTAACATTTTTTCATAAATTTTTACAACGATTTTGTAGTTACTACTTATAAGTACAAAGTTGTTGAAGATTTTAAAAATGGATAGTTTAGTTTTTATAATTATAAAAATACGTACATGAATAGTAAATGATAGTGTGTTTTTTGTCAAATGGAGATAGTAGATAAATTAGTCTTTTAAATATTTTTTAGTTTATTTTATAAAAATGACTAAATTAGTAAATTTAGAAGAATTTTTTGGAATTAACACAATATCATACTTAACTTAAGGTCGTGTCATATGTGTTATGCACTCTTAGGTAATTGAAATGACAACCTCGGATTCTCAATTAAACTCACTCAAATTTAGAATTTTTTTTAAACGAGGGTAACTCACCTTTGGTGGTAATAAGCAGGGTGAACCCTGATTATTTCACCAAGAGAAAGGGCGGAGTAGGGATCAAACTCAGGACCTCCCATTAATCCTCTTTACTTTTTACCATTGAGCCACCCCATTAATTAGAGATCAATTTAGAAATGTTTTAATTTCACATGTTTTCAGGGAGACCAATAACGTAACGTAGCCAATTGACCATGTATCATTTGATCTCTATTCCTCCACTATTACAAACAACTTCATGTATTTATTTATGTATGTATTTGGTTAATCAGACGAACGTCGAAAGGCCCAACCAAGAGGTCCAAGATTCACTAAGGGAGAAAGGTGCATATATTTTCTTTAATTAGATAATGATTCGGGTGAGAAGTCTCTACCCGATAGCATTCCAATAGATAAAGTTAAATAGACCTAGATCATTATATAAGTGAATAAATTTGCCCAACATGCCACTTTTTAGGCTCAAATTGGGCAAATGTCCACCACTCTTATTAAATTAGGGTTTTGTCCACCCCAAAACCGTGCCCCCCCCAGATCTCCTCCAAAGTTTCTGTTGTTCGAAAATGGCGGTTGCACGCTCTCAATCTATTCGCAGTCGATCTCCCCCGATTCCGAGCGGATATTGCTGCTTTACTCCCTCCTCTTCGCGCGCTCTCTCGATCGATCCATACCGGTGGTGAAGATCTACTCTCCGGCCTAACGCCGCCGCTGCCATTGAAGGAGGTTTCCGATGCTTCAACTGTTCAATACACCGTCAGAGCTCACCGTCGCCTACACACCGCCTTTTTCAGGCTCTTCTCTCGGCTCTTCCACCGGAGACGGTAGATTACTGTAGATTCGATTGGTTCAGACTCAACCAAATCGTTATTCGTAAGTTCAAAAATGGTTGCTTCCGTTGATCGATCGCACCTCCTACCGCCTAGGAGACATCGATCTCTGCTCTGCCGCGTGCGAGGCCAGATCTGCAGTGGCCAGATCGAAACCATCCTGAAATCAGCGACTCCGACTTCAGACGAGAATGGCCAGATCGAATTCGTTCTCCCGAAGTCGGATGCGACGGATGATAGAGAAGCTGTGGAAATTGTGCAATTATCATCTTCAATGTACTGTGCAATTATCATCTGCCTCAACCACATAACAATAACCAATTTCAGGTTTCAATTTCGATTTCATTTTTTGTTTTTGCTTTTGTTATTTTATTGTTAATGGATTGAATTTATCAATCTGCACAATTATCTCATATCATGACTGAGAGTAGAAGGGATTTTGGAGCTAATCACACATATTGGATATGTAAATTTGAGTAAATGCTGTGTGATTTTGGGTCGGCTAGATGGTTGAATATCACCTTAATTAATTTCAGCCAATATTGTGTGATTTTTGGAGCTAATCACACACATGGGATATATACATGTAGTTTTTTTTAGTATATATAGAGTTTTTTAGTATTAATTTAAACTAATGCATTTCGTAATGATATATATGTAGTTTTTTAGTATATATAGAGTTTTTTAGTATTAATTTAAACTAATGCATTTGCAATTACGAAGATAACCAATTTGGATGATAACCCATTTGAAGATAACCAAATGTTTATAATTTTATTTTTGAATTGTTATCAAATTGCACAAGCATATATTTCATCATTTCAGCATTTTTTGGAAATTTTTTTTTAGCATTTCAGCATTTTTTGAAAACAAACTCCGGTTTCAGCAACTTCGGTGTCGAAGTGGTGACGCGAAAAAAGAGAAAAAAAAGCAACTTCGGTTTCAACAGCTTCGATTTCAGCAACGCCGGTGTCGAAGTGGTGACGCGAAAAAAAAAAGCAACTCCGGTTTCAGCAACCCTGGTTTCAGCAACTCCGAGGTCGAAGCGCTGATGCAAAAAAATAAAAAACTAATTTCAACAATTTAAGCAACTCCGGTTTCAGCAACCCTGGTTTCAGCAACTCCGATTTCAACAACTTAGGTTTCAGCAACGCGCGAAAAAAAAAACTATTTTCAACAATTTCAGCAACTTCGGTTTCAGCAACGCACGAAAAAAAAACTATTTTCAACAATTTCAGCAACTTCGGTTTCAGCAACTTTGGTTTCAGCAAATTCAGTTTCAGCAACGCGCGAAAAAAAAAACACTGAAATAGGGGTTGCTGAAACCAAATATGCTGAAACAGGAGGGGGGCACAGGGGGAGCGCATGGGGGGGCAAAGGGACAAAGGGGGCAAGGGAAGGAAGATGGACATTTTGCCAATTTGAATGGGAAGGGTGAACATTTTCCTAATAAAGGCCCTAATTATGACCTATAGCACAATTCTCCCTATATAAGTTGGGACCTCTATTCGGGTGAGAAAGGTGCATATTTATTGCATAAAGTGTGCCAAAGTCAATATTTGAAATAAAAAAGAAGAAAAAAAAAAGACATAATCTCCATTTCTTTTACATTCACCAAGCTAGCTATGAATAAAAATGAATTGACTAAGAGAATATATGTTTGATTGATAAGTGTAGGGCTACAATTACAGATAAATTTTCTCAAGACCACCACCACTAATCGAAGTCCACCATCGATTAGTAACAAAGAGATGATGGGGGTGGTTTTGATGTAAAAATATTCGGGAATTAGGTTTTTGGATCAATTCATCTTTATTGATTTGAGTTTTGGGGACCTAATTAATTAGCTAGATTTAACTGAATTTGGCGATTACGTCATTATGTATTTATGTTCTTAAATATTACGTAGTACGTCATTACGTGATTACACGATCATAAATGTAAGATTTTCTTATTTTTGTACACGTAGTTTAAGAAGGTAAAAACTATATAAAATATTAATTTTTAAATATTTTTTATAATATAATACTTATTAAATAAAAAATCTTACATTTATGATCGGATTTATGATCCGAGGGAGAGAGTATAACATATTAGCCTACAAGTCAAAAGGGAATGATAATTCAATCATAATTAATGAGACAATTCAACTTGGACAAATTTTTGCACCAAAAAAATATGTTTGTGTTTTTTTACTGAGTAGCTCTTATCCTTTGTTTTTTACTGAGACAATTCAATTTGGGCTCTACGAGCTCTCCTCGGAGAGCCCAAGTCTTGGCTTCGGCCACCATACTTTGGTTTCGGCCACTCATCCCGGTCGCCGACCGACATCGATTCATTGTGGCGGAGCCACAATCAAAGATCTGGTGGATTACCGGTTCAAATCGCCATCTGACTAACCTTGAGTCCTTTTGTTCCGATTATGAGTTCGTTCCTTCCATAATCGGTCTGGGGCTTTTGATCACTAGCATCTCCTCTCCCTTTTTGGTTTCTGGGTTCGTCTCTTCCATATTCGGTTTGGGGCCTTTGTTCACTAGCGTCTCCTCCCCCTTTGTGCAGACGTTTGATCTGGATTGCGCAGTCCTCCCTTCGATCCGCACGTTCTGAATTGTGCGTCTCCTCACCCTTTCGTTCCACTCGATCTGGCCGGCTTTTTGTCTCCTCGGTGGCGTTGGAGTGGCGACGCTCGTCCCTTCCTTCTCTCCGCCGAGGGCACCGGGCAGTGGCTTCCACCGTCGTGGTCGCTCGTCGCTTCTGCGGCTGGTTCTGAGGTTTCTCCAGCGGTGTTTGCACCCCCATGCACTGGCCTCTCGCCTCTTGTTGGCCGGTGCGTTTTTCCCCCTCCGCTTGGGTGGCTCGGTACCCCGCCGGCCTTTGCTGTCGGCCTATCCGGCTTCTCTCGGCGACGCATTCATCCCGACGGCTGCTATCCTCACTGGTGCAGCTTCGTCTTGTGCTTCAGTGTGGGGTTCGTGGACGGGCCTCACATTGCTTCCTTTGGGCCCAAGCACTTTCCTTGGGCCCGGGAAGCCCAAAGTATATATATATATATATATATATATATATATATATATATATATATATATATATATATATGAGATCAAATACCCGAAAGGGTTTGCCTAAAATTCCGAAAAGGTTGAACAAAGCCCGAAAGGGTATGAAAAATATTAATATTAATAAGTAATAATAAATCGTCTCGGACTCTCTTCTTGGTCTCGGGCTTTCTGCTCACAAATCTTTGTCGGATGTTTGATCTCCCTTGTTTTGACTCGTATTTTGCTCCGTCGTTTGGCTTCGGGTCGCTGCCTTGGTGTGGTTGCGTTTGGTTTCGAGTTGGGTTGCAGTATCGGACGTCCTGTTTGATCGTGAGGATCGTGGCTGTGTTCGTGGTCTTCGAAGATCCCTCATTTAGGTGGGGGCAACGTCAGTGGTCCGCACATCCCCAGGTTCCGCCCTTTCCGATAGTGGGTTACTGTTCTCCGCCTTCTCGGCGTCGAGACGCCGTGTGAGTGGTCGTGCTCGCCCGTGTTCTCGGCATTCGTGGCTCGTCTTGGATCTTCTTCGATCCCTCCGCTGACTGACGTCTTTTATGGGTTGTTAGGGTTTTCTTTCATCTTTGTTGATTTGTGTTGCTTACTGTTGTATGTTGACGGCTAGCCCGTCTGCCGATTCGTCGGCCTCTCGAGCTTCAGGTTTGTCTGAGCTCGAATTTTTACCTAATTAAAAAAAATGATGAGGAAACCTACTATTTAATGGTAAACGTACTCCAGATGCGTGATCATACTGGCAAAAGCCACATATCAAGTAAATCGATTTGTCTCGATCAACTCGACCCACTGGTAGGGAGTAAAACAAATCTTAGATTTCACTCAAGGGTAATGATTGAACCCAATACCTCCTAACTTCGCCCTCCCCGACGCCACTTTTTTGGTCAATGGTTTTTAGCTCTTATATAGGTTGTACAACGTACACGATATTGACTTGAGATATTCCTGATATTTGTTCTCCCTAATGTTATAGGTTACTGATTACTTGTTTGTTGGCATCTAAAATTTGTCAACAATTGTAGCCCTACGTACACTAATCAATCAAAACATATTCCATTACTCTCTGAGCTAGTCAAATCATTTTTATTCGGTATGTAGCTTGGTGGAGTATATATTTTTTGTTGATAGGACAGAATGATGAAGAGGATACCCATTTTTTTTTTTTCCAATGAGGGTAACCCACCTTTGGTGGTAAACTCCGGATGCCTATTTAATCTCACATATTTAAGATATATTTTATTGAAAATATGTATTTAAGTATTTTCTACGTACTCCCTCCATTTTAAAATAAATGACGTTTGATTTTTATGCACATTTTTTATAAAAGTAAAAACTCTATAAAATATTATTTTTAATATTTTTTTAATAAATTGGTACTTATTAGTAATAACTATCCATTCATAAAAAAATTGATTAAAGAAATAATATTTTATAGAGTTATTGGCCTAGTATTTCATATCAGTTTTCCTTTGGCCTAATATTTTTTTATTTCAGACCAGTTTACCCGATTGATTGGATTTCTGATTTCGGACCTTAATTGATACTTATTAGTAATATTTTATAGAGTTTTTATTTTGAAACAGAGGGAGTATTATTGAATTGATTTATAAGTTATACATTTTTCACGTAGTGTTGAAATACTATAATGCGTTTGTAAGACATATTTTATTTAATGTTTCAAATAAATTTTTTTTAATATGTCTTATTGGATATATATCTAATAATCACCCGCATAACTCGATCATTCGCACAGATTGGATGTAGGTGAAGAGTTTACATGAGATAGAGCGGGACGGGTGAAGATTAAAACCAATGAAGTGGGTATTAAATTGATGATTTTCACCTAACCTCCGCCGGTGAAAATCGTCTAGTCCAACGCCGTAGTCCATTTTTATGGTCCCTTTAATTTCATTGGCCGATAAGCATTAAAATAAATTATAAGGTACAAACACTTATTTAAGAAAATAATTAGAAATTTCAATTTAGCCAATGAGATAATTTGGACTACGGTATGGACTACAATTGCGGACTAGACGATTCTCGTTGAACCTCCGCACCCATTTCTACCCGACAATATTTTGAGATGGAGAATATTACCTTGAGTGAGTATTGGGCCATTTGGTTGGGCCTTAAGGAGTTTGGGGCTTTTGAGGATCATCTGATGATCCAACTGCCCACTGAAAGGTACGGATACAAAGCCCATTAGGCCACTAGCCTTTACCGACTATGAATTTGGTGTATATTAAAATGTGAAGATAGCAAAAAGTTTTGTACTGAAAGTATGAATAATTCAAAGTCTTAGTCTATGAGTTGGTAAGTTATTTTTTCTATGGAAATTAATTTTATTACGAAAATTTACCAGACTTATGTGTTGGGTTACTAGTGCACTGGACGCACATAATTTCTCATCATAAGTTGCAACGGACTTAAATCGTGTATGTTGGATAGGTCCGAGCATACTACCTTAGTTATGAGTTTGACTTTGACATATTTCCTTTATCGTCCTTATTCCGTTCAACAAAGGATGTGTGATTTTTTTTATTTTTTTTTATAGTAGGCAAAAATTAGGAGTGATTACACAAGTTGTAATCTAGCTCCTTGATCATCCTTGAGGATGATGGTACAAAGCTCCCTATTGTAGGGCATAGTAGCATTGTTACATATGATACCTTTCCTGGCTATAAAGTCTGCAACTTGATTTGCTTCACGATAGCAGTGCCTATATTGGATAGAATCAAAACCGGCTTGTAGTTGCTTGATTCTCTCAATGTGACGTGTAACTTCCCATCTAGATTTGCTGCTGCATGTGAGGGCCTTGATGAGCTGTAAATTGTCCCCCTCTACGATTACTCTTCGTAGTCCCTTCCTAAGTGCTTGCTCCAAACCTATCTGTATAGCTAAGGCTTCAGTTTGGATGACAGAAGACTTACAAGTTTCCTGATAGAACATATCAATGACATGGCCTCGGGAGTCCCGAGTAATCCCACCCACCGAGCACGTACCCGTGGGTTTGACAGAACCATCCACATTAATTTTGTAGATAGCTCCAGGTGGTCTGCTCCATTTGGCCTTACATCTCCTATTCATAGGTTTATTTGGAGGATTTTCCATTTTACTTTGAGACCAGTCGTGAATATTAGAGATAATTCTTCTGACTATATTTTCTTGTGTGTTTGGGAGTTTGTTCCTAAAGATGATATCATTTCTAATTTCCCAAACCATGTTCCAGATAAACACCAGATTTTCAAATTTTTTATTTACCATTTTGATGTCTTCGATATCAAAGGCTTCTATTCCATAAAGATTTTGGAAGCCTTTACATGTATAAGTTTCAAATTGGCAGATTATATTTCTAGTGAAGGGACAGGACCTCATAAGGTGTTCTGTAGTTTCTTCCGCTTGTGAGCATAGACAACATTGGCTTGGTACTCGGTTAAAATATTTGTTGAGCCGTTGGGTAGTAGGAAGGCCATCAACTAGTATTTTCCATAGGAAGGTCTTGATTCTTGGGGGTAGGTCCATACGCCAAACCCAACTATAGTTTGAGGAAGGGTGAGTTGGGTTGTCTATCAAGCATTTTGTTGATTTGGTTGAGAAGATTCCGCTTGGATCAAGGTGCCAAATGAGTTTATCCGGGGTATCCCAATTGGGGATGTGTATTTCTAGAATTTTTGAGGTGATATCTGGAGGAAATATTTGTGTAATTAGGGAGGTATTCCAACGTTTATCCGTAGTAAAAAGTTGATTAACTTTCAAGTCCTGACTATGATGTCCTTGGAATTATGCCAAGGTTATGTGAGGAACCCAAGGATCAGACCAGACATTTATGTTATCACCGTTTCCAATAATCCAGTGGAGTCCTTGTTCGAATTTTTTCCTTAAGGAGAGAAGTCGTCCAAATTGCCACGAGGTAAG
Source organism: Persicaria maculosa (assembly GCA_963922045.1). Lineage (NCBI taxonomy): Eukaryota > Viridiplantae > Streptophyta > Magnoliopsida > Caryophyllales > Polygonaceae > Persicaria > Persicaria maculosa. The sequence goes on from OY998257.1 coordinate 9,610,187, forward strand.
GTGATTTGAGACTGAGCGAATATCATTATTTTGAAGATATTTCTCTTTTACGATCTGGACCCAAATATTGTTTTCTTCCGTGTAGAGTTTCCAAAGAAGTTTCATTTGTAGGCTTATGTTAAGATCTTCTGCTTTTCTGATATCCATCCCCCCTGAGGTTTTGCCAGTACAGATCTTATCCCAACTGATCAGAGGGGTATATCTTTCAGAGTTTAGTTTATTCCAGAAAAAGTTTTTATTAATTTGATCTATCTGCGGTAGGATACCTTTAGGAAGTAGAAAATTTTGCATAAGGTAGTTTGTTTTCGAGCTAAGATTTGATTGGATGAGCACCGCTTGTCCAGCTTGTGAGAGGGTAAACAAAGGATGTGTGATGAACTCAAGAAGTTCATAGAGTTCATGCTCAAAATCTCTATTTTTTTATTAAGGAAAAATGAGAGTTAGACTCTCGAGGTGACACAAAACATAACGAGTTAAAAACTAGTGAGGTAGGGAGTAACTCTTCCCCTAGCGTACGTCCTCCTCAAGAACAAGCGGTATGCCCTCAACCGGGCTAGAAAATAAATGGAAACCAAAAGAAAAAGAATTGGTGAGTTCAGCGAGGGAGTCGACGATCGAGTTTGCTTCTCTGAAGACATGTTGGAATTGAATGTCCCAATCCTGATTGAGGAAGGCTTGACTTTGACATGCCTGTAGTGCAGATGTCCCGACTTGATCCTTTCGTTTATCGGGTTTGTGCAAAGACATATATTATGGGAAAATTGCTCGATCTAGCTATAGTGACCCTTCCCATTGCGTAGGAACCCTTAGGCAGTCGCAAGTCCATCCTTGTTCCTAGCTCTGCTTGTGTTGACTTTAATCCACCCTCTACTTGGCTTCTCCCATCTAACTAGTGCCACAACCTTTCTGCCACCAGTTGATCTACATGCACCATGTCACACCAGACTTTGGCATATTCCTTGGTTCGATCATCAATGTAGCTCCCCTTATTGAAGTGTGTCTCCTTGTTGTTGAAGACCCACTCATTCCTCCAACGCCATGTCCACCAAAGCGATCTCACAAACCAGCTGGCCCAATCAACTCCGCCCTCCTAGCGCGTCACCACACATCAAAACATAACATCTTCATAGTGTTCGTACTCAAAATCTCTAATTTTAAAAGGAAGAGTTATTTATACCGACCTCTCTCTCTATATTTTTTTTGGATTAAGTAAAGATTCGAGATCAGACAAGCCTAATTCTCGAGAGGCCTACGAGTCGCAGACAAAAACCGCCTAAACATACAATACAAAAGAAAAGTGCAACGAAACAAGAAGAACCAACTCTCCAAAAGAGACGACCTAAGCAGAACTACTCCTAAAAAGCTATGTATTTAGAATTTTGGAGATTAATGGAATATAGATTGTATAGGAAAAATCCGCACGTTAATTATAGAAGAAGATCGATTTCGATCCGACACCAAGATCTAAATTCTGAACCACGTACAAGAATAAACTAAGTCAAGGTGGTAGAGTTTTCTCTTTCGAAAGACCCTTCAATAATCAAGTTAGATATCCTTTTATTAACATGAAGGTTGTGTTTGGTAACGAGGTACTTTTTTGGGGATGAGGATTATTTTAAGGGTGGAAGGGATGAAGATTATTTTTAGGGTGGACGAGATGGAGATTTTTGTAAAAATAATCTCGTTTGTGTTTGGTTGGATGTTGATTATTAGAAAGGATGGAGTAACATGAAAAGTCGAAAATGCCCCCACTCATACATTTGAAATGACAAAAATGCCCCCACTCCTACCCCTCATATGTTCACTCCGAAATGCTTGCCATTAGATATGCTTCCTTCTCCGGTGATGGAAGAAATGAAGGAGGATTCCGATGATAAACTAAACGACTGGCTCAAGCTCCCTCTAGCAGAGGACATATCCGCAAATTTAGGCGAGAAGCGGATGATTCGGCTCGCTGAAATTGAGCGCCAAGGCCCAAGGATGAGGATGAGGTTGGAGAAAGGTCTTGGCGGAGACTGGCAACGTCAGGGGAGGAGGAGGAAGAAGTGGAGGAGAAACGGAGGAAGAGAAGGGATCAAAAGGAGGACCGCAGCGGAAGCGAGCGTGGCCGAAGGTGGCAGCTTCCTGGACGGCGAGCCGCTCTTCGTCCTCCGCCATGGTCTTGGAGTACCTGCCGACAAGCTGGATCGCCATTAAATCTGAAATCGAAGCTCAAAATTACTACGGAAAGCAAGCAGGAGATGGAGAGGGATGAAATTTTATGAAGAACGAAGGGGATCCCAAGGGGCAAAAAAGGGCGATTCGCCTCCCCTATCTCGCCCATCCCCGTCTGGCCAGGTGCAGAAATTAGGGGATTCCATCTATGGGATTATATGGGTATGGTTACTGTCTGTAATAACACAGAAATATGAGGGGTAGTTTGGTAATTGTAGGCGTCGGTCAAGTGAAAATCTGGGATGAACAGAGCTTATAAAAGGCGCCAATGTCAGTTCGGAGAGTTGTAACAAACTCTGTACTTCCTTCTGTGCTTTGTGAATGGAGATGAACTCCGATTCTTGATTTCATTTTACTGATTTGAGCTCCCAAAGCAGTTTCTTCAAACCATCCCTTCCATCCCTTTTCGCCACCCCTTCCATCACTTACATCCCCTTGCGAAAAACTAGAGCAACGCTTTTTTTCGAAAATGAACACCCACCCCTCCCACCCCTTCTATCCCGTTACCAAACACAGCCGAAATCTAATGTAGGTTAGAGTTTAGAGCTTAGATCATACTAACAATTCAAATTAGAGGTTAAAGATTTTTTTTTAATAATAAGTCAAAATGTAGATAAGACATGTTTGTCTCTAGAGATTATATTTTTCTCTCTCTCATAGCTATATATAGCAATAAAACTAGCTAGGGTGAGAATAAAATTAAATTGCAATAACATGTTCAAATCGATCTCACCCAAATAGTTTCTATATATATACGCCTCATTAAACTCGATCCAAGTACGTACGTACGTCACATGTAGTATAGACTATATATAGCTACATAGAGAGTCTTGAATACGTACGAACGATTTTGTTGTTAATTAGTTAATTATTTTGTATCTCCATTGTTGGGTGACAAAGGAGCCATGTGATCTTCTGATGCATGTGCTCGATCGATTCCCCCAATATAACTATACTTAAATTAAATTCAAATATGTACACATTTCACACCTAGATAAATATTTATAAATGCTTACTACATTATATATTTAACTACATTTTTTGATCCTTCGTAGTCCATATATCTACAAATTAAAGGACTATATATACGTTTTTGCGAATCAATTAATCAATATAATTTAGACTTATAATCTTGTCTCAAAATAAATAATTGCAAGTGCAATTGATTTTGTTTTGTTAGATAATTAACTTGGATTACTTGCATACGTCATTGGATTATTGAATACAATAATAGATTGATTTTCATCCTGTGATATCAAGGACTTGAAGGATATTTTTTTTTGGAGATGCGAAGAAAATGACCGCGATATAAAAAAAAATGTTATTATGGGCCCTCAAAATTCTTATCCCATATAATATATATGAGAGGTCAATGTACATTTTGAACAAAAATAATATATATATATATATATATAAATATAAATATATATAAATATATGCTAAAAAACCATATTACATTAGATTAAAATATTTTAACCCAATTGTGCAATGTTTGAAAAAAATGATCACATAAAAAAACGAAATTGTGTGGATCATGTTGGCCAAATTAAAATGTGCAATGTTATATATTTTTTGAAACAAAATATATATGTTGATTATTTTAACTTATTATATATTATATATGTATCTCAACTATTCTCATCATATAATTATGATTTTTTTTCAAAATATTCACTAAAAAAATAATTAATTAACAAATTATTAAAACTTTCAAAATATTTACAAAAATATTCATTTTTTGCAAATCTGCCAGAAAAATGCGGTCTTATATCGAGTTTTATTCAAAAGGTGAAAATTTTAAAATTGAAGGGAAGGTGAGAAAAAATTAACAAAAGAAAAGCGGTTCCAACCGAAGGAAGGAGGAGATCCCAAATCCGGTCGAAGGAGGAGAAGCCGGAGCCCGGAGTTCGTTGGGGAGGAGGAGAGAGGAGACGATTTTTGGGCAGTAGCAAGAGGCAACCTCTGACCTCTCGAGCACCACCGGTGTCTCCTCCTTCCTCCTCCGGCGTCCCTCCTTCCTCCTCCATGCCAGCGGCCCAACGCCCTCTCTCCCCAACCCTTGTTTTCACTTTTTGTTTTAATCCTTTTTTTAAGACAAGACATGCGGTTTCAAACCGCGTGTCTAAGGTAAAAAAATAAAAAATTACCTATTTCATCCCGAAATAAAATTAGAAATAAAAATGCGAATTGAAATACCGCGTTTCTTTTGTTAAATTTTTTCTCACCTTTTCCTTCAATTTTAAAATTTTCACATTCTAAATAAAACGCAGTATGAGACCACGTGTTTATGGCATACTTGAAAAAATGAATATTTTTATAAATATTTTGAAAGTGTGAATATTTTGTTAATTAATTATTTTTTTGTGAATATTTTTTTTTAAAAAATATTCTATAATTATAATAGTGATATAAATCTAACAATATGTGGTAAATATAATTAATAAATTGAGATGTATAGATCGTAGTATAGAGGCGATAGTTGTTAGAGGTAGATGGTGCCCAAATAGACGTACGTTAAACGTATTTAATTAATTGAATAATGATTGAAGTTAGTGCTAATTTCTTAGCGAACACCTACCCTTAATATATTGTATAGTGTTAATTGGTTGCATATTAACCAAGAAGAACCATTGATTGATGGTTTGGATCGATTAGCAATTATGCGCGCCAACTAATCATATATTTATATAACAACAAGAAAATTATCAACTTAATTATATATGAGTTTAGGACGATACTATCGCACCTCTCCACGAGTCTAAATACTCCAAGAACAAACCCAGTATATTGACGGGTTTGAAATTCATTTTAAATCATTTTGATTTTATCTTATATGAAATATATATATTTTTTTTATAATTTTACACTTATTATTACTAAATATGAAATTATATAATAAAATGATATTTTATACTTCACTAATAGAAAAATAGGTCAAATAACCTAAATTTTATGATGGAAGAGTAAAATGTGAAACAATCGTACTAAACCGGTGTACTCCATAGAAAGGTAATTAATTAATGTTAAATAAATTGGAGGGGAGAGTGGCATAAAACTTGGCAGCCACATGGGGTTAAATTAAAATGAGGACCCATCATATTTGGCGCTCCAAATCCCCTGTCCTTAATCTTGTCCCCTCCTATCCCCCAACCCTCCTCATAAACCCCAACTTAAAAAAAAATAAAAAATAAATTAAATTAATAAAAAAATTAAAACGATATCGGATTCAGGAATTTCTTCAAGGCGGGAAAAAGTTTTTTTTTAAAGATGTACATATGAAAAATATTTTTTTATTTAAATATATTAAAAAATTTAATTTGTGATTTAAATAGTCATTTTTAGTTAAAAAAATTAATTATAAAATTAGAATTTCTTTTAAAAAAAATATTGTGGAAAATATTAAACTTGTTATTTAATTAGAAATTTTAATAGAAGAAAAGTAAGAGAAACAAAAATTATAAGAAAATAAAACTAAAGAGGTATAATTGTATAAAGTTTAAATTCATAACTTTAAAGTAATAAATACAATTTTTTTATTAATTAAACTAAACTTTTTTTTTTAAAAAAATTTTCTACGCTTTCCAAACTTTATATGCTTAAAATTAGTAAAAAAAAAAATAGAAAATAAAATTTCGCAACTAAATCCGCCACTAATGTCTGGCCGGCACTGCACAACAAGAACGGGGTCGGGCCCGGGCCGGGCCGGGTGCCCGGTTTTCATCAAATGCAATTTCATCTACACACAAAATGAAATTTGATCTCCCCACGATCTGCAACTCTAATTCTCTAATTGATCGCATTATATATATATTTACATTTAACAGAGAATTTAACATAGCACAAAAATAGATGCCAATGCAAATGGCCGGCAAATGCAGGTTTTGACTGTTGATAAATTACGCAATTCAAATGAAATTTAACCAATCTATATATATATTTGGTCAGATCAACTTGTTTAATAGTTCTGCAACACCTTTAACTTGATTCCAGATTAATTAAAATTTACATAAATATTAATGGCACATGCTCCATCTTCTGAATCTTAAATCATATCTTAGTGAGATTTGCAGGTTCCAAAAACGTACTTCTCGTTTTCATTTTTTTTTTGCTCCTGCAACAATCAAATCACCTCACATGGATTCTACACTCTTACTTAATTGATCGTTACAATTTTTTCTTCAAAAAAACAAATTTTTAATTGACAGTTTTTTTTCTTCTAACTATAACATTTGTTAAAAAGTTTAATTAAATCTTACTAGCTTAGTTAGTAAGAATGACCTGTAGTTACCATGATAGAAAATATTTATTAATTAAGATTGTTAGGGTGCATATGGGGCATATAATCCAGAAAAACACACTTACAATAACTTTTATAATTTAAAGATAAAATCTACTTTAATTCACTTTTTGTGGAAGATGTGAAATGAACACATCTCACATTAATAATATGAGGAATTCACCACTTGCATATAAACCGGTCGACTACTTCTCTTAACACCAATTAATTTTAGGATGAAATCCCATTGATCTTGGTGCTCGACTTGGTTAACATATGGTATCAGAGCGGTGCTGATTTTTTTTGTTTTTTTTATTAGGTAAGAATTCGAGCTCAGACAAGTCTGAAACTCGATAGGCCGACGAATCGGCAGACGGACTAACCGTCAAGATACAATATATATTAAAAACACAAATTAGCACAGATGAAAGAGAAAGCCCAAATAACCCGAAGAAGTCGTCAGCCAGCAGAGAAGTCGAGGGAGATCCAGGGCGAGCCACGAATGCCGAGAACACGGGAGAGTGCGACGACTCACACGGCGTCTCAACGCCGAGAAGGCGGAGAACAGTAACCCACCATCGGAAAGGGTGAACCTGGGGAAGTGCGGATCACCGACGTTGCCCCCACCTAGATGAGGGATCTTCGAAGACCACAAACACAACCACGATCCTCTCGATCATACAGGAAGCCCGATACTGCAACCCAACTCGGAACTAAACGCCACCACACCAAAGCAATGACCCGACGCCAAAAGAACGAACAAAAACGGACCAATAAGGGAAGATCAAACATCCAAAGAAAATTTGTGCGCAGAACTCCCGAGAACGCTGAGCGTCTGCGGAGGTCAAATTACTACGATTACAATTTGGATTTTCGAAGACCTCGCGGGGTTTTTCAACCCTTTTGGGATTTTAGTCAGAACCTTAACAGGATTGTGTAAAAAAAGGTTTGAATATTAATTTTGATTTGCAAATTAGATTTTTCAATCCCTTTCGAGATTATTAATCGAAGCCCTTTCGGGGGTTTATACAAAGACCCTTTCGGAATTTTGATCGATACCCTTTTTATGCGGATTTTTGTTGTTCTATTGTACTTTAAGCTAGATTATAAAAATCATTTTATTTATAAACAAAGGAATTATTTTGGTTGTTTTTAACATTGATCAGCTAATTAGGGATAGTGTACTTACAAGTTGAATAACATGATGAGATCCCAATATAATTGCAGACTTTTGGAAGGGTAAGATATACGCTACACCGAATATTGACTCAAAATATTAATGGATCATGTTCTAGTAATAAACTCTGATTTTTTTTCATCTATCATATCGATTTATTTAACATATAAAGTGATTAATATGAATTCAATATTGTATTTTCTATACCCAATGACGCAAGACATGTAGATATATGAAAAGTTGTTCAAAGAACCATACTAAACGCACACAATGCATGATAGTTAAATAACATAAGATAAACCAATCACAAGTTGGTGTAGTGGTTGTGGGGCTACATCTCATACCAAGAGGTTTGAAGTTCGAATCCCCTTGGAAACATGGAGTCGCTTGTGAGTGGGAGGGTCAACCCCTTAAATGGGCCACACAGTACCCGATCCAGATGTTGGACTAAAATAAAAAAAAATAACATAAGATAAGATATTGGTTTACCAAAAAAAAAAGATGAGATATTGACCGGAGAAAATGTATCGGTATGGATTAAATATTTTTATTAATTTTCAATTAGAAAATTAAATGTATATATGAAATTGAAATACAATCAAGAGTTACAGAAATTTGACAATAGGTGAGCCTCAAAGGTCAATTAAACCAGCATGTGGAAAGCTAACAAGTTGATTTTATTTAAATAAAGTTTATATTAAAATAGAAGTCTCTTAATTGCCGTTCTGGATCATATAGAAAGTTTGTTTTAATTCCAAATTAAGGGCAGTTCCGCCAGCAACTGATCATCATCATTCATATTAAATAAAATAATACTCAATTATTTATATTTATATATTAATTATTGGCCTCCAAAATCAGTTTAAATACTCAAATTGCAACCACTGAGTTCATTCATCCCCACCACACCTTTCAAGTCCTTCAAATTACAACCAAGAAACCTAAAACAACAACCAAAAAAAAAAATCGCAAATTGCGCATACATACATACAGACATACATACATGGATGCGAAGAAGTCTAACAAAATCCGAGACATTGTAAGGCTTCAACAGCTTTTGAAGAAGTGGAAGGCCTTCGCGAAGAACAACAGCCGGAACCGAAACGGATCAGCGGGAAGCACCGCCAATGGGGCCACCCTAGGCGGTGGCGGTAGCAAGAGCATCAAGTTCCTGAAGAAGACGCTGTCGTTCTCCGACAGCAGCGTCTCCTCCCACTCGTCCTTCGCCTCCATGGACGTCGTCCCCAAGGGGTTCCTCGCCGTCTGCGTCGGGACCGACCTCAAGAGGTACGTGATCCCGACCGAGTACCTTAGCCACCAGGCCTTCGGAGTCTTACTGAGGGAGGCCGAGGAGGAGTTCGGGTTCCAGCAAGCTGGGGTGCTCAAGATCCCCTGCGAAGTCTCCGTTTTCGAGATGATCCTTAAGGTGGTTGAAGATAAGCGCGACGATGATCAGTTCTCCTTGCAAGCTCAGCTGGATCATCTCATCGATGCGAATACGAGTCGGTGCTCCCCTGATTGTGAGATTTTTCAATCTGCGCCACATGTTTCCTCCAATGTGCAGATGATTCATTGAATCTTTTTGTATAACTTGATCTTGATTTTGCACCCTTAATTTTTAATTTTTAGTTTTTTTTTGGGGGTTTGTGAATCAATTGTTGTAATAGATTGAGTTTTTAGATCATCCATTGTTAAGACATGGATTGAATCGTTGTTCTTAATGGAATCAAAACATTTCAAGTGTAAAATCACTCATTCGATCTATTGCCATAAGATCGATCTTTTCGTCACACATGGAAGATTTAAAGAAATTGCAGTTGACTCTTTTATCGATATATGGGTGAATTCATTTTAAAATCAATTGACAATAAAATGAATAGTCACTAAATCACTGATGGATCTAGGATCATGAGACAGGTATTATTAATTGCAATTTAGTAATGTCAACTTGCATTGATCCCCGTTTTTGCATTTATTAATTTCCTGAGAAAAATTTAGGTAAGTAGTAAAACAATTTAAAAAACTTAAATAATATTTAATATTAAAATACTATTAGAAAAAAACAATTTGTCTATTTTATTTGGCGAGGTGGTATTAATTAAATTACCATAATTTATGCCACTGATTGTGTCCATTCTTACAAAATTTCTAGCTTTGTCACTGCACTGTCCTCATACTGTATTGATTACATGCTTAATCTTTGTGTATAATCTATATGAGATACATTATCACATCTAACATTTTCTGAATGTAGATTAGAAGATGCACATAACTGAAATTTATTCGAACATATATATGATGTATCAGTTGGCTTGTCGTCGATCATTCGACACATTAAGCTTCAATCGATGAAACCGTAATATATAACACATAACATCTTACTTATATCTGTATCAATATAACATCCTTGTTTTAGGGCTATGGCTTGCAATCTTGCATTTGATGATCAAGTCTTCGAATTCGGTTTCGCTGCAGGGCAGTTTCAATGCCCCGTGTTGCTGAAACCCGAACTCCTCCTCAGCTCTCTTCATCACCTCCTTGAATTCCGGCAGCGATAGATAAACTGCCGGGATCACAACCCTTGTTAAGTCTGGGCCCACGTACACCGGTAAGAATCCCTTCGGTACATGGGCCTTGTTACGATGATCATGAGTCTTCGAAGAATGCAACTTTCCATTATCGTCAGAAGGTGAGGGCGACAATGTTTCTCGAAGCAACTCCTCCAAATCACTAGCCTTCTTGCGGTGGCTTGCGTTGCGATGCCACCCTAAAATGCGCACAATGCTCATGGATTTGCTCGGAGATGGGGTAAGCCGACGCATCCTCGTAGATGATAGCGATTTCAATGACGAGTTGATCCCCTATAGCTATGTGAATATAGGCCTAGCTACTTGTGATCGATTTAGAAATAAGTACACATTGATATGCATATTCAAATGGATGACCGATCACAATGTGGTTTCGAAACCTACATCGGACAAAGCAGAGATTGATAATCGTCGAGCAAAGGTTGTTTTTCGTATGAATGAGACATTATTGCACGAAATAAACTCCTCCTGTACGACACAGGAGGAGATCAAAGTGATTTTCGTGTTAAAATAAAACACCGATTTTTCACCTATATATATGTTTTTCTGGTCGAAATAAGGATATGGTTACTTACAAATATAGAGATAAACAGACAACTTTTGTACAGAACGATTTCCCCTGAAATCTCTTTGATTTACTTGATTTGAATTGGTTGGCTAATTAAGGTCTATTTTTAGTGCAATGCAACTGGATTTAGCTAATTAAGGTCCTCTTTTGCATGAAAAAGGTCCAAACAAAGTCATATCTATCCAACACTACGCCATTGTGCACCTCAGGTGACCGACCAAAAATCGTCGCCCGAAAGGGGTTTTGGTCGCCGGAACATGCAAGCGACGTCTATTCCGTCGTCTGAAGGTTGTCATAGGGTTCTCCTCGTCCGAGTTATTCAGTGACTACCCTATATATAGTCGTTGCCTGAATCGTTTCAAGCGGCGAACTAAGGAGACGTCGCTTGTCATTGACCGAAGTGCCATAACATTAAAGTGATTGGTGTTTTCCGTCGCTTGATTGTTCTTGCGACCAACAAATAAGTTCAAGCGAGGGAAGAAGTTAGTCACTAGATATCCAAGAGCACCAATGCCAAAGTAGATCGACTGTGTTGGTCCATCACTTGAATTGTCAGGAGACGATTTATTCAACTATATATAGACAATAGATCATTTGTGAATACATCTATGATGTAATTTGTAAATAAATTTGGAGCGTTGGATTAAGAAGATCAACAGCTGAGATTTAAAGAAAAAGTTTGAAGAGCAAAATTATTCATCTGAAACAACATGATCGTGTAAGCAGCCTAGGTGTCTTTATAAACCGAAACCCGGAATAAAAAACTAGACACCTAATAACTATGAAGAACCTCGATGATCAGGAAATCAGCCATTGTTGCGAAGTTGTGAGTGAAACTATCTTTCTTTACATTGCTTTCATATCAAAATTTAAAATTTTCCTTGTTTCATTATCATCACTTTCATCATTACTACACTGCTTTCTCTACTTCTCTCTTTTCTCTCATTGTTAACAATGAATATACACAAGTCGTAGGTGCTGTATGTGAGATCGACTCTTTACTCTACCACTATACTAGTTGTTGAGTTGGGGTCAACAACTCTTTACACCCGTCAAATTTTGGTATCGTTGGCGGTGAGCGCCGAGTTTTGTGTGTTTTCAATTGTTAACAATCGTGTGGACCGTCTCGTATCGTTCACACCACTCTTTCTACTAATCTCTCTATTGTGCCTTTGGATGTAGAAATTGAAAAAACTCTCTCAAAGTTATAGATAAGAAAAGAGCATGCAAGCAGGATGGCTGACAACGAGAACAACAACCCACCATAAGGAGGAGACCCACTGCCTAACCGTAATGATAACTAGGGGCGATGATTGTGGTTACGCCAAGGAGGACGCTGCGAAATTTAAAGGAGCCAAAACTAACATCGCAACCGCCGACAATAAGGCTCCTGGATCTCCCTAAGGGATCAAAATTTGAATTCAAATCTAACTGGGTGTCGATACCACCAAGCTTTCATGGCAGGATCAGAGAGGACCCAAACAAATATCTAGCAGAGTTTAAAACCGTCTACAGCTGTCCGCGACGTGTAGGTATGAATGATAACCAGGTGATGCTGAGGGTGTTCTCGTTTACACTTAAGGATGGAACCAACGATTGGCTATATGACCTACCAACATACTGAAAGCTTAACTACCTGGGTGGAGATGAATTAAGAGGTTGTTCCTGTGTAAATATTTTCCCATCACCCGCCGTAGCAAGGTGAAGAAGGAGATCTCAAGCATTGAGCAGTCTCCTAATGAGTCGCTTTATGAGTACATTGAGTGATTCAACAAGCTCAAGGCCAGCTGCACGCAACACGACATAGTAGAGGACGATCTAGCCCCTTATCTTTATGAGGGGGCTACTGGACCACGAGCTTGGCTTCATCAACGCTACAAGCAGAGGTGACCTGCTAGACAAGAAGCTAGAGGAAGCTATGTAGATTTTTTAGGGGCTGGCTAACGCATCTCAGCAGTATGGAAGGTCTTAGGGGTTTCGCAGAGTCCATCGCTTGGACAACAGCAATGTCAGGGTCGAATCGACAAGATGACATCGGGAGGCTCACAGAGCTTGTGAAGAGTCTCACCACCCATGTAGCCTAAATAAAGACCAGACCTTGTGGGGTATGTGGAGATCTTTCGCACCCCAATGATATATGCCCACAAGTCCAAGAGGGAATCCTGGAGGTCAACGACATAGGAGATTACGGTCCCCAATGCTAGGGTAACAACCTCTATAATTCCAACTTTAGTAATTATCAACAAGGTTTTGGTAGCAGGATGAACGCTCATGTACAATATCAAAGAAGGGGCAGTTTGACTCTCGTCTTAGAGCCTCTATTCAAGCCAGTTAGTCACAACCAGATGGTGCTCTTCGCCTTATACTAGACAAGCTACCCGCCACAGAGAAGGTAGTGGGCCAGATGACTCAGAAGATAGGAGAACTAAAGACACAAAATGCGTGGAAGCTGCCATCACATATGGTGGTAAATCCAAGAGAGAAAGCTACTGAAGAGACTCACTGAGGGGTCATCACGTCGAGCCAACGACGCGTAAACAAAGGCGTTGCCTGGAGGCAAACCCGAAGACTTTTGAATTTATTCATTTCAAGTTTGATTGAACTTGAACATTGGTTTTGTTTTACAATAAGTTAGGAGAAGAACACATGTTAGTCGGCAACTCTGTGCAGTAAATATAGCAGCTAGCTAGATAAGAACACAACTAGAGTCGGCATGGTTTTCTACATGCTTTTTAGCATGTTAAACACCATAAAAATCATGGTTACGTTGAAACTTGTAAATCACCTAAATCAAATTATAAAAAATTCCAGCATTTTTAGAATGTTTGAAACTTGTATAGGAAAATATTTTTTTTTTTGAACCATATCAGGATGGTCGTGCCAGAAAGGATCTCAAGGTAGTATTCGAACGTCTCCGATTCAACTCCCGAATGACCGCTCTCTATTTACTAAAATCAAGAGCAGATATTTTTTGTCATTAAATTCAAAGAATGCAATAACAGAAAGCTAGTAAGGATAACTGATCGAAATCCCCTTTGTCATATTAAAAATTGAAGGTTATAAAACTGAACAACATCCTTAATTTTCAGCAATTTAAAAACCATAAAAATCAATGTTAAAACTTCTAAATCACCTAAATGCACTAAATAAATGGCCTAAGGCTACAATTAATATCACAAATTCAAAACCTAATTGTGAAATCACCTCCTATATATACATACACACGCACAATTTCTAAACAAGCAAAAAGTTATTAAAAAAACAAGGAATTAACTGAAAAAGAAAAAAAGCAGAATTAGATACATCGAAGATATATGAAGATGTCATTCCATAACTTGATCCTCGTCGCGCTGATGTCAGCAGTCGCGGTGGTGGCGATAGGCTCGCCATCGGTCCCTGTTGCGACGTTAGAAGTGGAGCCTCCGATAAATGTGAGGGAATCAGCCGCCCCATTGTTCGGCATAACGGTGGTGATAAACAACATCCTGGAAAGGAAGCAGAATCTGGTGGTGCACTGCAAGGACAAGAATACCGATTTCGGAGTGCAGGAGGTGCCTTCCGGAGGGAGCTACCGCTTCTCCATGGAACCGAACTTGTTCAGCGCCGACTACTTCTGCTCGTTCGTGTTCGACAACGTCGTCCACTGGTTCGACATTTACCTCTGGAAGAGGGATTTTAACAGCTGCGAGAATGACACTTGCAGGTGGTTTGTATATGAAAAAGGGATATGCTTGAGTGACCCCCATTCCCCAACTCATTGCTACTCTTGGAATCGGGTTTAGATTAATCTTTTCCAATCACTTTTTCGGGGGGTCTAAAAATCAAATAGTGTTAGTACGTAATTTGTTACTTACGTTACATATATGATCGATTGGGATCAAGGTTTTCTGTTACTAGTAAGTGTATCGATCAAGTGATTAACTAATAAATAATATTGATTCAAATATGTCGAAACATGAATGTTAGATCTTGAATACGAGAATTATGTCAAGTTTATTTTGCTTTTTTTTTTTTAAAGTTATGAGGCGGGAATACACGTTTTAAAATATAAAAGTTTCAACTATTAGGGTTCACCTTTCCTTATATTTTGTTGTAATGTCTATTTAATCTAAACATTAGACCGGGAAACATTGGATGACTCTAAGCTTAAGTTAATTGGTAGATTAAGGCATAATTATTTCATATACTCTATACTTATACACTAACATATGTTAGAAGTGTGGGTTTTAACCTATGCTGGTATATGTTACATATTATAAGTATATATGTGTATTATATATTTGTGTGTGTATCATTTCGATATATTTCTGATTGGGCCAAGCCCAAACCAAAAGCCCATAGCCAGAGCTTGTTACCCGTCCTCAGCTCCTTACCTTGTGTTGCTTGTATGGAACGTTGCGTTTCAACCTAAACAATCCCTCCTATATAAAGGAAGCTAGGGTTACTAGCTCAGCACTTCAAGCGTCACTCTTCAGGTAATCCAAAGAAAGAAAGAGAGAGAAACTCTTAGAGCCGCTAGGGTTTCTGAGATCCGAGCTCCTACGAAGCCTTTGTCGACAGATCTCGAGCGCATCTCCTTGTGAGACTCCAGATTTTTTACTTAGGAAGAACAAGAAGGTGAACGTCCTCAGTTCTGGCGAAGGTCTTCTTCTCTGGTTCACTCCGACGACAATCTGACTCCGATCTTCAGATCTAGGGTGTATTCTTCCTTTGTTTGCTTCGATCTTTCTTATTTTTACACATACTTGTCTAGATTTGTGTGTTTTGCCTGTATTTGCCTTAACTCTTAGTTTAGGGCAGCCTATTTTGTAATCCTTCTTACCATTAGTGGATCTGTGACCTCAAGCCATTCAGTTGATGCTCTTTGGACGTAGGCTCCGGCCGAACCACATAAATCTCGTGTGTTGGTTCTCTGGTTTTCAGATCTGTCATTAAACCCCAATCTTGGTCTCCGATATGTGAGATCAAGATCGTATAGAATCACAAAGTGGTATCAGAGCTTAGGTGGCCCTTTCCTTCCCTACATGCGTCATTGTTGACCCCAGGGAGCGGGATTGGAGGCAAGACATTAGGTAGACCTTCAAAAAGCTCAGGCTTGGTGCTATTCCTCTCATGTGTGACGTACCACTGGTATGGATTCGCTCTATGACCTGAGATTCTAGGGTTTTTTTCGCGTGTTCTTGTATACTTTACTTAAAGATTCACGTTTCTGCTTACAACATCTGTGATACTCACCTACTTTCTTGTATACAAGAGGTACCAAAATTCATGGATAGTGCTCTGAAGATAAAGCCATTTGACGGCGTTATCAACTTTGTCATTGGCAAGTCAAGATAAGAGTTGTGCTCTTTAAAGAAGGCTGTTGGAAGGCAGTGCTCAAACCTGCAACCGCAGTCACTGAGATGTCATACCCCAAGAAGGGTTTGAAAATCAATGATGTAGACCCCTCCAAGCTTTCTGAAGAACAAAAAGGAAAGAAGACAGATGGAGAGGGATCTACAACCCCCACGCCCACAGATGAAGAGCTTGAGATGGATATAAAAGCCCACTCTGAGATAATGCTACGTCTTACAGACGGTATTGCTCGTCAAGTGGTAAAACACTCTTCCGCTTCCTCACTCTGGCATGCCCTGGAGGAGCTTTTTCTCTCTAAATCCTTTCCCTCCAGGATTTCTCTGCTATGTCGTATGTTTACTTTCAAGATGAATACTGCTCTTACTTTGGATGATAATCTTCACAAATTTCTTAAGATGACTTATGAGTTAGAGCGTTGTAATGATGACACTAAAGATTCTCATCAGGCTATCTTGCTTCTTAATTCTCTGCCTACACAATTTGACAAATTTAAAGATGTTATCCAATTTAGTCGTGATGAACTCACTAAGGATAAGCTAATTGAATCCATTATTGAAAAGAATGAGATCACGAAGGTTTTCAAGATCAAAGGTCTTAAAGAGACGTGGTACGACTTCAAGCGCGAGTTTTGCCGTGACAGCCATCAAAGCAAGTCAAGTCCATAAATCGAAGCAGCATAATTTGATAAATCTGACAAACCTGAGGTTCTTTTCACTAAGGGTAATGACAAAAAGGGCAATAAGAACAACAAAAATAAGAAGCAGAAAAAGGATAAACCCAAAAATGAGAAATCTGAGAAAACTGACCCTAATTCTAAGTGTAATTACTGTGGAAATTTGGGTCACTGGGTCAAGGAATGCAGAAAAAAGAAAAGTGCAGAGGAACTTGCTAAGAAAAATAACACTAAATTGTATGCTTTTGTGCTTGAAAATATGTGTGAAAATATGTGTTCTGATGTGTCATCTGTTGATTCCTCTGATGCAAGGATATTAGATTCAGGTTGCACAATCCATGCCACCCCTCATAAACATTTCTTTAGAAATTTAAATGAATCTGTATGTGGTGATGTCATGCTAGGTGATCATACTTGCTTGCATATTAAAGATGTAGGTGATGTTCCCTTGCTTATTGATGATGGCATTGTTAGAGTCTTCACCAATGTTAAGTGGGTCCCAAGTCTCAGAAGGAGTCTTATGTCTAAATCTGCATTAGAAGAAATATGATGCAATGTTAATTCTTCTGATGGTGTTAGAACTGTATCTAGAAATGGAACAGTCATTGTGAAAGCTGTTAGGAAGAAAAGATTGTATTTTGTGCTTTCTTCTAAACCTGAAGTGAATGCTGATATTACTTTTGATTCTATGACTTTATCTAAGACTAAAATATGGCACAACAGGCTTGGTCATATAGGCAGCAATGGCTTAATAAAGTTGCCAAATCTGGCCTATTACCTAAGAAACATGTTGATATTAAATTATGTGAGCATTGTGTGTTAGGCAAGTCTGCCAAACTCAGTTTTCTTGTGTCATCATATGTTGTTAAGATTCCTTTAGAATATGTGCACTCTGATCTTTGGGGACCATCTCAAGTCCCCACTGCAGGGGGCATGAGATACTTCATCAGCCTCATTGATCACTATTCCAGGAAAGTATGGGTAAGCCTTCTTAAATCAAAGGATCAAGCCTTTGATGCATTTACAAAATGGAAGGTCATGGTTGAAAGTCAATCTAACCACAAACTGAAATGCTTAAAAACTGATAATGGATTAGAGTTTTGCAACACAGAATTTAATACTTATTGTCAGCAAAATGGGATTAAAAGACACTTAACTGTACATGGAACTCCACAACAAAATGGAACAACTAAAAGGATGAATAAAACCTTGTTAGAGAAAGTAAGATGCAATTTGATTAGCTCTGGCCTTAAGAATACTCCGTGGGGTGAAGTTGTATTAACTGCTGTCTATCTTATTAATAGATCTCCCTCTAGTGTTATTGATTTCTTCACTCCCATTTTAAGTGGACAGGTAAGCAACCCAACCTGGGATACCTCAAGCCTTTTGGATGTGTAGCATACCCATATACCATTGATGGTAAGCTGCAACCAAGGGCTTTGAAAGGCATCCTGCTGGGTTATCCTGAAGGAGTGAAGGGGTTCAGGGTGCTTCTGTTGCAACATGGACCTTACAAAGTCATAAAAACTAGAAATGTGAGATTTAATGAGATAGATTTTCCTTTAAAGACTGAGCAAACCACCTTTCCTGAGCTAACAGGTACCCTAGAGCAGACAAATGAGCTGTTACCTAAAGAGAGTGAGTCCTCTGATGAAGATTCTGAGCATGACAATGGAAGGACACTCATACCAGCTAACAAGAACCTACATTCCACACTACAGGGGGGACACAAAGAAGAAGATGAGACATATACAAGGAAAAAAACAGAGGCTCAAGAGCAGTCAACTCCTACACAAAAGGATGTTTCTTCTCCTTCATCTCCTCTCTTTTATCCTCCCTCTTCTCCTATTTCTGATGATGTAAATGGCCATTCTAATGACTCCCAAAAGAAATCCTACTACTCCTAGCTCTTATAAATCTGCATTCTTGACTGTTGATATAGTTAGGAATCCTACTACTCCTAGCTCTTATGAATCTGCTATAAAAGACAGTTTTGCCAAGAATTGGCAAGCTGCTATGAAAGAAGAAATGGAATCAATGTACACTAACAAAACGTGGACATTGGTTCCTAGACCTCCTAAGACCCGACTTATTGACTCTAAATGGGTCTTTAGGCTTAAGGAAGGTCTAAGCCCTAGTGAGCCTCCTAGGTTTAAAGCCCGCCTTGTGGCAAAAGGGTTTACACAAAGAGAAGGCATAGATTATAATGATATCTTCTCACCAGTAGTTAAGTATAAAACTATGAGAATTATGCTTGCTATGTGTGCCGTGTTTGATTGGGAACTAGAACAGATAGATGTAAAAACTGCTTTCTTACATGGTACTCTTGATGAAACCATTTATATGAAATAACCCAAGGGGTTTGTAAACCCTAAGTATCCTGATCACGTCTGTCATCTAAATAGATTCATCTATGGGCTCAAGCAATCCCCTAGACAGTGGAATCTTAAGTTTGATACCGTGATTAAGAAACTTTGGTTCACTAGAAGCAGTTATGATTCATGTCTTTACTTTAAGAGTATTTCTAAGTCTTCTTTGATCTATGTGCTTTTATATCTTGATGACATATTACTAATATGCAGTTTTGTAATTCCTATTAGTATTTTGAACAATGTTCCAAAAAACGCTTGGCGGATGCTCGACGGCTAGATAGGGTCAAAGGTCTAGGTGGATTATGCGGGGTCTAGGCGGATTTACTATTTTGAGATGTATTTTTAATCCTAGGCCATATTCAATACGTATATAAAATAATAAAGTTTAATTCATAACATATATAAACAAATAAACTTTAATTAATAGTCTAGACGTTAACAATGGGAGTTAGGTCGCGAGTTAGAGGACTATGAGAGTGAGGGATCAAGAGTAAGAGAGAGTATAGAGGTTGAGAATTAAGAGAGAGAGAGAGATCGACATGTGGGGGTTTTAGGAGTTTAAACCTCAAAATGGTTTTTTTCACTAACTCGCCAAACTCGCAAGGCCGCCAAGACCTTGCGAGGGACCTTCAAGGGTCTAGGCGGCTAAACTCAAAGGTGGGGGACCTTCAAGGGTCTAGGCGGGGTCTAGGTGGAGGCCCATGCCTTTTTTGGGAGCAATAACTGTGAAAAAGGACTTAAAGAAATACTTTGACATGAAAGACTTAGAAAATACCAAGAAGATTCTTGGTGTAAATATCATTAGAGACCGACCTAATAAGAAAATGTGGTTATCTCAGGATGACTATATTCTTAAAGTTCTAAATCGGTTTAACATGATAAATTCCAAGCCTTCGTCCATACCCTTTAGAGGGCATCTAGAGCTTACCAAGAAAAGTTGTCCCACAAAACCAGAAGATATTAAAGAAATGGCTAAGGTCCCTTATGACATAGCTGTAGGGTCCGTTATGTATGTTATGCTTTGTACCCGCCCAGACCTTGCATTTTCCATCTCTGTGCTTATCCATTTTATGTCCAACCATGGAAATGATCATTGGACTGCCATGAAGTACTTGCTCCGTTATATTTCTGGTACTAAAAGTCTTTGTCTGCATTATGGTTTGCATGAGTCTACTGATAAACTAAATGGATATGTAGATGCTGACTTTGCTAGTAATAAAGACAATCGCAAGTCCACTACCGCCTATTTCTTTACACGGGCTAGTAATTGTGTATCATGGAAATCTCAGCAACAGACAGTTGTTGCCCTGTCTTCAACTGAAGCTGAGTATATGGCTACTACAGAAGCAGCTAAAGAGGCTATATGGCTTAAAGGACTCCTTCAGGAAATCCTTAAAAAGCCACCTAAACCCGTTATTCAAACGGATAGCCAAAGCGTACTATACTTGTGCAAAGATCCCATGTATCACGAAAGGACAAAACATATTGATGTTCATTTTCACTTTATACGAAATAGAGTTTCTGCTCAGGAAATAGATGTGAAAAAGATAAAAGGAATCAATCCGGCTGATTTTGGAACAAAAGTTGACCCTGCTAACAAATTTATATTTTGTAGGGATTTTCTCCATCTTGGAGAACCACCTTAGAAACAGGTATTTGAGCCGATAATGATGCTGAATGTTTTGAGTTCATAAATCCACTAAGATGTAAGTTGTGTTTTAAATAGATCTAATGCTTGGATTAGAAGGGCAAATTATAATGTCTATTTAATCTAAACATTAGACCTAGGAACATTGGATGACCTTAAGCTTAAGTTAATTGGTAGATTAATGCATAACTATTTCATATACTCTATACTTATACAGTAACATATGTTAGAAGTGTGTGTTTTAACCTATGCTCATATATGTTACATATTATAAGTATATATATATGTATGATATATCTGTATGTGTATCGTTTGGATATATTTCTGATTGGGCCAAGCCCAAACCAGAAGCCTATAGCCCAGAGCTTGTTACCCGTCCTCAGCTCCTTACCTTGTGTTGCTTGTATGGAACCCTGTGTTTCAACCTAAACAACCCCTTCTATATAAAGGAAGCTAGGGTTACTGGCTCGACACTTCAAGCGTCACTCTTCAGGTAATCCAAAGAAAGAAAGAGAGAGAAACTCTTAGAGACGCTAGGATTTCTGAGATCCGAGCTCCCGCGAAGCCTTTGACGATAGATCTCGAGCGCATCTCCTTGTGAGACTCTAGATCTGTTACTTAGGAAAAAGAAGAAGGTGAACGTCCTCAGTTCTGGCGAAGGTCTTCTTCTCTAGTTCACTCCAACGACGATCCGACTCCGATCTTCAGATCTAGGGTGTATTCTTCCTTTGTTTGCTTCGATCTTTCTTGTTTTTACACATACTTGTCTAGATCTGTGTGTTTTGCCTGTATTTGCCTTAACTCTTAGTTTAGGGCAACCTGTTCTGTAAACCTTCTTACCATTAATGGATCCGTGACCTCAAGCCATTCGGCTAAGGCTCCGTGGACGTAGGCTCCGGCCGAACCACGTAAATTTTATGTGTTGATTCTCTAATTTTCAGATCTGTCATTAAACCCCAATCTTGGTCTCCGATCTGTGAGATCAAGATCGCATAGAATCACATTTGTGATTCTCTTTACCATTCTTATTGATGTGAGATGTTAACCCTTTGTCAAACTGCAGCCGAGTTGAATTGAATAATTTTTTTTAGGGAAATTTCGTCTGGTAGCCACAAGGTTTGACTCTTTTCGCATGGTGCCCAAACTTTTAAAAAATTTCGCATGGTAACCACGAGGTTTTGACCAATTTTGTGTGGTAGCCACAAGGTTTGGACAAATTTCTTATGTTAATCAAATTGGTTAAAAATCTTTTAGAATATAGGTAAAATCACAAAATAATCATAAAATATATTTTTTCACACAACAACCCAATTTTGGTTTTTTATTTTTAAAAAGTTAACTAAAAGAATTTAAAAATTTTATAGTGCTATACATTAATTGCACGATAAATGAATAAATTATACAAAAAATAATGGTAGTTTTTTTTTAAAAAAAACTTTTAAATTTGAAAAAGTATACATAATTACCCAATGTAGTTGGTTGTTTTCAAAGAGTCATTAATAACCTTTCTAATGTTTTAAAAAGATTACATATTAGATATATAATACAAAGTTTATTTTATCCAAAATATTTTATTTAGTTTAAACAAATATGAATGAATGGTAATTTAAAATATGTACTTAATTTATGGATTTGAAAATAAATTAAGTACATATTTTAAATAATTTACTCATTTTTTATGTACTCATTTTTTTAATTTTAGTTGATTTTTTTTTATAATTTACTCATTCTTTGGGTAAATAATTTAATCTCCTTAAATATTAAAAGGGTCGTTGACGGTTTTTTAAAAGTAAAACACCAAAAATGAGTGATTAAGTGAGTGAATTATAATATATTTATCATTTTATATAATTTTTATATGATTTTTAATAAGTTTGGTTATCACACGAAATTTATCAAAACCTCATGGTTACCATGCGAAATTCTTAAAATGTTTGGGTACTATGCAAAAAAGACCAAACCTCGTGGCTACCAAGCGAAATTTTCCTTTTTTTTTTTATTTCGCATCTCATTCTATTTTAGCTAATCCTAAAGCTAGGAGAAAGATAAGGGGTGTCCAACACCAAGATTCCAATAGGTGTGTGTGGGATTGAATCATTATTTGAAATCAGTACAATATTGTACTTTCACTTTTATCATATACCAACCAATTAGAATAATTTTTTCTCTCTCAAGGAGATAGGCATCTTACACTTCTTCTTGAGCACCCAGATTAGTCGCTCTCCATTTGGCTTCCTCCTAACATAATCCCGCTACATGTCCGAACTCTTCTAGAAAGCCAAAATGCATAATATATTCCAGACTTGTCACCACTCCAATGTCCCTCAATCTTGATCTCTCATATCCACAACTTCACCTCTGCTCTTGGCCCTCTCCGTCTACCAAAGCGTAGTCGGAAGCTGAAGAGAATTAGATTTCCATGAAAGGAAACCAAGGAACCAAAGGAAATTGGAGGAAATTGATTATAGAGAGTTGAGAGTTTGTTACAACTGATTCAACCTTAACTACCAAGCTCGAAATATGAGCTGATCAAGTTTTATATTGTTCAATAGCATCTAAACGACGTCGCTCTAGGAGCAATTTTACACTATTTACAAACTTTGGCATATATTTCATATATGCTTACATCCCCTCCTCAAGCCTGGCATGAGGAACTGAGACAAGACCTTTGAGACAAGACCAAGCTTGGATGAAAGGAACTGTTGTTCTTGAGCCCCTCAGGGTTTTTTTCAAAATACAAGCAAGTTGGAGAGGGGATTGGATATGCTGAGTGCATAGGAACCGAGCTTGAACCAGTTCACGAACAAAATGCCCATGAATATTGCGGATGCGTTTTGTTCGTTTGTGGAAAATTGGATTGGCAGGGAGGCTATGTACTCACTTTCTGCAAATGATTTTCTCACGGTTTTCTGCTTCTTTGTCTTCCAGTTGGTGCAGTGGCCAATTTGAAGCAGCAACTAGAGCAAGCACAACACGAACAATGGTAAATTTGGTGACTGGGAAAAGGTATACTTATAATATTTGTCTTTCACTTGATTATAGCCTTTAGCCACCAAACGTTCTTTGTAATGATCCATCGGTCTTATATTTGACCCGATAAACCCATTTGTAGCCAATGGATCGCTTGCTTGGAGTAAGATCAGTAAGCTTCCAAGTATGGTTTGATTCGAGAGCGCTAGTTCCTGGGACATGGCCTCAATTCATTTAGGATTGGTCTTGGCCTGAGAACAGCAACTAGGCTCCAAAACAGAAAATACATTGAATAAAGAAGCTCTGTAATCGGGTGAAAGGCAATCAAAATATATCAGATAACTTGAAGATCTGAAAAGCAAATTAGGAAGAATAAAAAGATGTGGGTGGAATGTGTTTAGATGCAGATGTTGTTACAAATAAAATCTTGTAGTTTAGAAGGTAGGTGTGTCTGGCGAGTGGAGTGACGAGGAGCAATGATGTTGGAAGGAGGAGAGGATGAATCAAATAAAGAGCTAGAATTGTCTGTTTAGGAAGAAGAAGTTGAATTTGGAACAACCAAATCATGAGAGGAGCTCTTAGACTCAAGAACAAGAGGAGTGTTAGTGTGAGGAGGAACATGAGGAACAAATGTTGAATGGGAGAAATCATCAAAGCCAGTCACAAAAGGAAGAACAGAACGAGGGGAAGACAACGACAGATTAGTGATCAAATTTTTAAAAGGGAAAAAATCCTCCTTAAAAACCACATCTCTACTCACAAAGATAGAGTGGGTTGTAAGATCCTAGAGCTTAAACCCTTTTTGACTAGGAGGATAGCCAATGAACACACATTTACGAGCAGTGGGAAGAAAATTATCTTTGTGAATCTTCGTCTACAAAGCAAAGCATAGAGAGCCAATTGTGCGAAGCTCATCATAAGAAGGAGCTTTGCTGTAGAACAACTCATAACAAGTCTTCCAATTAAGAACTGAAGAGGGTAATTTATTAATGATGTAAGTTGCTGCTAAAAACATATTCTCCACAGAATTGGAGAGGTAAGCCAACATGAATCCGCAAAGCTCTTGCTTTTTCAACAAGATGGCGATGCTTACGTTCTACTCTCCCATTATGTTGAGGCACCCCTGGGACAAATATGTGATGAATAATACTATGCTTAGCAAAAAAATAATGGACTTAGAAGATACAAACACAGTACCATTATCCGAACGAACGCACCTGATCACACTCTGAAACTAGTTGGCAACATAAGCAATAAGTGTTCAAGAATCTTGAAAACATGCAGCTTATTCTATAGTAAGAAAGTCCATGTACTTCTGGAATAATCATCAGTAATTGTGAGGAAGTAATGAGCACCACCAAGAGCATGAACACGATATGGTCCCCACAGATCAATATGGATCAAAGCTCGACTTGCTCAATTTAAGCTCGAATAACTCGAATATGAGCACATTTTTTAGCTTGAGTTTAAATTTTGGCTCGACTTAAGCTAGACTCATTTCTAAACGAGCTGAATATGAACAAGCAATACTCGACTCGTTCGGCTCGAATAACAAACACTCTTAGGTCTTGATTCCATGCTCCGTTGCTCCTTAGCTTCTTCATGGACATTTCTAAGCTTCATTTCATCTCTCTCTCTCTCTCTCTCTCTCTCTCTCTCTCTAGCAGCTCCAAGGCTTCAGCTTCACCCTCTTGATCCATTTTCCGAGTTCAAATCTGCGAATGAATCTGCAGAATTAACCATAAAATGCGTAGATTATAATCTTTGACCACAAAATGATAAGATATGCGAAATGAATAGAAAACATGCAATATCTACATTAAAACTACCCTAAAAACTAGCTAGAATGCCTTTGTAAATTATGCATTATCAAACTCCCCCACACTTAACCTTTGCTAGCTAGTCCTCAAGCAAAATAGAACATAGCACTAACCAATCATCCCACAAACACATCCTTCATGTATTTGCCTTGTTAAAAACAAGATCATACGCAAGTGAAAACATAAGTAAGGTGAACAAACGCCATTAGCATGTATATGAATGATCAAAGTATTAGGCAAACATCCATCCAACCTCATAGGGAAAAATGTGTTTCTTGCAGTCTCAATGTGTTTAGGCTTTAAATACAACTCTCAACTCAACCCAACATGCAACTATGCTACATAGGAATTGAAAACCTATCGTCAAATCTCCACCGTGGATGTCATCACAATTAAGAAGCCGCATTGAATAGACAACTTCTAAATGGACTAATTTGCTCAAAGATGCATGCCCTATATATACGAACATGTAATTGTTGTAATTGTTCACCGGTCTTGCACACATTAGCTACTACACATTTATTCACAATAGGAACACAAGTAGAGTTGATTTGGAAAGGCGATCAGCTTGAGCAAGGTCAGCTTGCAGCTTGTATGATCCATTATGCACAAATCCTGATCCAATGACTTGGTTAGTTCCAAGCTAGACAGGTCCTGGAAAAACCAACTTTGTGTAGTAAATATAGCGGCTAGATGAAAAGACTAATAGAGTTGGCATGGTTTTCGATCTACACAAGTCGAATTAAACTTGAAAATTAAATTGAACATGCTTTTTAATTAGCATGTTAAACACCATAAAAACCATGGTTATGTTGAAACTCGTAAATCACCTAAATCCAATTATAAAAATTTCCAGCATTTTCTAGCATGTTTGATGTTTCAGACTTGTATACGAAGAGCTATTTTTTGTCATTAAATTCAAAGAATGCAATAACAGAAGCCAGTAAGGATAACTGATCGAAATCCCCTTTGTCATATTAAAAGTTGAAAGTTATAAAATTGAACAACATGCTTAATTTTCAGCAATTTGAACAACATAAAAATCAATGTTAAAACTTCTAAATCACCTAAATGCAACTAAATAAATGGCGTAAGGCTACAATTAATATCACAAATTCAAAACCTAATTGCATGTGAAATCACCTCCTATATATATACACACCTACGCACGATTTCTAAACAAGCAAAAACTTATTTAAAAAAAAAACAAGGAAAAAGAAAAGTAGCAGAAGAAGATGAAGATGTCATCTCATAACTTGATCGTCGTCGTGCTGATGTCAGCAGTCGCAATGGTGGCGATAGGCTCGCCATCGGTCCCTGTTGCGACATTAGAAGTGGAGCCTCCGATAAATGTGAGGGAATCGGCCGCCCCATTGTTCGGCATAACGGTGGTGATAAACAACATCCTGGAAAGGAAGCAGAATCTGGTGGTGCACTGCAAGGACAAGAATACCGATTTCGGGGTGCAGGAGGTGCCTTCCGGAGGGAGCTACCGCTTCTCCATGGAACCGAACTTGTTCAGCGCCGACTACTTCTGCTCGTTCGTGTTCGACAACGTCGTCCACTGGTTCGACATTTACCTCTGGAAGAGGGATTTTAACAGCTGCAATAATGACACTTGCAGGTGGTTTGTATATGAAAAGGGGATTTGCTTGAGTGACCCCAACTCCCCAACTCATTGCTACTCTTGGAATCGGGTTTAGATTAATCTCTTCTAATCACATTTTCGGGGGTTTAAATATTAAATAGTGTTAGTACTTTGTTACTTACTTTACATATGTGCCCGATTGGGATCAAGGCCTTCTCTTACTAATAAGTGTATGGATCATCAAGCGATTATCTAATAAATTGATTTAAATCGGTCGAAACATGAATTTTAGATCTTGAATACGAGAATTTTGTCAAGTTTATTTTGTTTTTAAGTTATAAGGCGGGAATAAATTAGGGTTGAAATCAGTACAATAGCAATTGCATTTTTACATATATTTATCATATACCAGCCAATATATTAGAATTGATAATCATATATAAAATTGATATTAAAAATGTGTTTCTCCATGTAAACCTCAAAAAGACAGTTATCTATATCACCCATCTAGCTGGATTCACTCACTCATATAGTTCCCTCGATCATCATCTGAAAAAATTGCAGAAATCTCTCTATGGGCTTTGGCAAGCACCTAGAGTAGACCTGTCAAATGGGTCATTCGGGTCGGGTTCGGGTCGGGTCACTTCGGGTCCCAGGTAAAACGGGTTTCGGGTATATCCTGGTTAACTCGAACCCGGGTTTGACCGGATTTCGGGTAATTTTGGGTCAATTTCGGGTTTGTCAATTTTTCCGTTTTTAAATTAAAAAAATCATAATTTGATAATTTTGCGATAATTTTAAAATTCTAAAATTAAAGACGCGGTTTATAAGTTCTAATGCTTGTAATTATATATTATATCTGATCCAAAATATTTGATTTTTATTATTTCTCGTAATTTTTGATAAAACATAATAATATATAAAATATCAAATTTTTAAATAATTATTTAAAAATAATTTCATGCAATTAGTAATAAGCATAGATTTGTTTTAATATTTTTTTAGAATTTTTATCTTTTTTAAAAAATGTGTTGAAAAATAAAAAATCAAATACTATCGATCGGACGGAGAATTACACAGGACAAATAAATATAAAAGTTGATTTGAAAATGAAAGATCAAGTGATTATAATTATAAAATGTAATAAATTGGAATCTCCATAAAAAAATTTAATCATATATAATTATAAATTAACAGGGTCAATCGGGTCACCGGGTCAATCGGGTAAATCGGGTCAAAATTACCGGGTCAATCGAGTCACCGGGTCGAAACCCAGATTACCCGAAAAATTTCCGAGCTTTCGGGTTCGGGTCAGAAAAAATTTCGGGGTTCGGGTTGGAAAATTTCCGGGCGTTCGGGTCGGGTCGACCGGGTCGGGTTGACCGGGTCGGGTTGTGTTTTGACAGGTCTAACTTAGAGCATGGTTTCCAAACTAAGTGACACTCGTTCACTTGGGTTTTTGGTCATCAAGAGCTAATTCATCCTTATTCATATATAAATTGAGTGTTGATAATGTCTTTGTTCTTGGCTACATTGACGACATTCTTGCCATCCCTTCGATCCCAACCATCTCTTACTGCACAAAATTCATCTCTCCTTATCGAATAATTTTTTCCCTATCAACGACAGAGGCGACTTACACTTCTTCTTGAGCATCCCAGATTAGTCGCTAGCTTTCCATCTGGCTTCCTACTAAATATAATTAATCAATATCCCGACCGCCATGCCTTTGAACTCCTGTAGAAAACCAACATGCATAATATACTCTAGACTCGTCACCACTCCAACGTCCCTCTAATCTCGATCTTCTTCTACCAAAGTGTAGTTGGAAGCCTACAATACATACCTCTTCTTCAAAAGGCCTGATATAGCCCATTCTATCAACAAGGTTTGCCAGTTTATGCAATTCCCCAGGCAGTGGCGGAGCCAGAACTCGAAGAGGGTGGGGGCACACTGGTGATAAACGACAATGAATAACACAAACTCATACAATACATAACGTTCAACGCTACAAAATAGCGATAAAAAATAAAAGAGTTCACTAGTACGGAGTACAAAAAATTCTTCATTGGTAATTCGAGTTTTATAATGAAATAGTTCAACTCGATGGGGGTAAAACCATTTTACGAGTTTCCATACCATAAAAATGTTGAATGATAACTTCATTATCAATGTGCTTGAAACCATCTTTTTCAACCTAGCAGACAAAATTCTCAAAGAGAAAATCTTCTTTTGTTGCGCAAATATGGATTGATAATATCCATTGTAGAGAAAGTTAGCTTTTTTATACTTTAGTTTTTGCAACCGGTAACACTAAAACTAGCTCAATGAGACGATATACCAAATCAAAAGCTCTGTGAATTCCTACATCGATCATATTTTTAGAAACATCACTAATATCTTACAAAGTAGAAAATCTGACATTTTTTCTCATTTAAACTTTCATATTGATTTCTTACCTAATTGTCAAAATGAGTAATATAACCTCTCATTTCAATGATCTTGATAAAGTATAGTATAGAAATGTCAATCTAAATAAAATATAAAAGCATTGTGGGTTATTTAAATAAGATTTAACCATTGAATATGCCTTCAATTTTCAAACATTCATAACTTTTTACTCGATTATCGGATTAATGCGTATTATATATAAAAACGAAGCTATCGACGAGGAGAATACATATACGAGGTTCGTCGGATGAGGGTGGGGGCACGTGCCCCCACATGCCCCCGTTTGGATCCGCCTTTGTCCCCAGGAATGCCAAGCAACAAAATGCATCTTACCGACGATCAATAATCAGGTACTGTCTACTAGGGCTCTAATTTGGTGTATGGTCTTCAAAGAAACAACTCACTTTTGCGTGCTCTTTCACCTAATTAAACCTGAAGAGTCTATAAGGCGATAAACAATACTCTAGAGGGGGGGGGGGGGGGAGGGGAGGGATGAATAGAGTATGCTCGAATTTTTCAACACAAAACCTTTTTGTGAAAATACAAAGCAACTTGTCAAGACATTGATATGACTGTCAAATCTGGACTAGGTGAAAATCAAGCACTAGAAATAAATGCAGAAAAATAAATGAACACACGAATTGTTAACGAGGTTCGGTACGAACTTGGCCTACGTCCCTGCCTAGGGTTACCAACCCGTAGGATTCAAACCACTTCTTATTTCACTTTTCTTTAGCCTAGAACTTCCTACAAGAACTACCCTTCTTCTATACAAAGCCTCACCGCTTCTATTCTAGCACTCAATCTTACAAGTGAAATAAAAGCTCTCACCAGACACTGGAGTGTGTCTTAGATCGAGTATAGGGTACTCTTAGTGTAAAATGAAAGACTTGTACAATAAGCTTTTGTGTTTCCCTCAACTCTTAAAAACAGAAACAAGCTAAAATTTGTGAAACTGAGAGAGGAACAATGAGAGATGAATGCTTAATAAGACTTGATCACTTTTGAATAGTAATTGCACACTGAGTTTTTTTTTTTATCATCTTCTAGCATTCTTCTATTTATAGCCCGTTCTCGACCTCAAGGATGGGGAGGGAAAGCCGTTAGAAATTTGAATTCCTTCCAGATCAATTCTTTCCAAAAACTTCAGTCTGTGGTACGCTCCATAGAGATATGATGGAGTTGTTTGAATCGACAATCCTTGATTTGATCCTTGGGCCAAAGATTGAAGGATTTCATATGATCCACTTTCCTAAAACATGTTAGCATTTAAAGACAAGTATATATATATGGAATCAATATAAGTCATAATGAATTCAGGCCCAAAACTGAGGTCCATAAGCTCACACTCATACAGCCAATTCCTTGTCAAGATTTCTGCAAATAATCCACATATAGAATACACATCATACTATATAGATATTTCAGAGATTTAAATGCAGATATATTGGCCTTGGTTTCAAGGTCTTGAAACCAAGGCTTATTTTGTTTTTCATCGTCCTTCGGCATGATCTGCAGGTTAGTAGCTCAAGGTCTTACAGTAAAGGTGGAGTCTTTAAAACCGAATACATAGATCTCTCAAGCAAGTGCGAGCTTATTTGGCTCCAAAATTTACTTCGAGAACTTGGAATATATCTTCCTACCTTGCCCTCCTCAACTCTGGTGCAATAATTTAGGAGCAACATACTTGGTAGAGAATATCAAAATCGTACTAAGCATATATACTTGGATTTTCACTTTTTCATAGAACGAATTGTTGGCAGTCAACTTCATCTTCTTAAAAGATGAGGTCGTAGACAGTTTTCACAAAGCCACTGGTCTCCGTTCGATTCCGGTTCTTGCAAAACCATCTTTACCTTGTCATGATGGGTTCAAGAGGGCATAGTAAGAAGAAGGACCTCTCAACTTTAATTAATAAAAGATGTGAAATTTAATGAGTTAATATGCTACATGTGAAGAAAAATATTGATTTTCCGTTAGAATACCGTGACAATATTGCTCTTGTATTAGAAGAACGAAAAATGAAATAATAAATGAAATAATCCAAGAAAAAAGCTAACAAAATAAGAATAGTAAAAAAATGTAATGAACATTGAACTTCAAAATAATCGTGTTGTTCACAAAAAATATGAGTAATTTAACGTCTCATTTCAAAGCTTTTGAATTGAATTATGTAGTAATAGAATGTCAAGTTAACTAAAATATAAGGACATTTTAGTGTATTGATATACAAATAAAATAATTATTGTGCGTGCGATTTAAAGAGCTCATAACTTTTTACTTAGATGTTGGATTAGTGTGTATAATATATATTAAATTGAAGCCATCGAGGAGAAACATATATATATAGGTGGTCAATTAGTCGAATGAAATGAGGGGCGAATGCTCCCCCTTTCCCCTCAACTCTGCCTATGCAATTACCCATCTAGCTAGGGTTTGTCTTAAGGTGGATGATGAGCAAGTCTTT
Source organism: Persicaria maculosa (assembly GCA_963922045.1). Lineage (NCBI taxonomy): Eukaryota > Viridiplantae > Streptophyta > Magnoliopsida > Caryophyllales > Polygonaceae > Persicaria > Persicaria maculosa. The sequence goes on from OY998257.1 coordinate 9,642,354, forward strand.
GTTCATAATTTTCCAGCTCGAGTTCTAACTAAATTTCGCTGATTGAGATGTTCGTTAATTTAAACTATAATTTAGGTTTTCCTTTTTTTTAGAAAAACCAAACAGATAGCCTTACTAGCAAGGAAGTATTCCTGATATATAGTTTGTGTATGTCTTCCATCAGTAAACTTGGGCCAATAACAATTTTCTCAAATATCAATCAAGCTACGGGTGGAGAGTTCTCAACAAACTTATCATGTTTCTTGTGGCTTCCACCAAGAAAAATAAATGAGAAGGTAAATAAAAGGTCGATCTAGGGTGCGTTTGGCAAAATGATAGTTGTTGGATCGCGGTAGCTGAAGCTATTGGGTAGCTGAAGTTGTTGGATTATTTGTGTTAAATATAGGTTAATAAGCTAGTATATAGTGTTTGGTAAACCTAGCTGTTAGGTAGCTGTGTTGTAAACTTCTGAATAAAAACCAAAAGCTTTGAAAAGCTCGGGTGAGTAGAGGTTGAAAAACTTTGATTTCAAAAGCTAATTAAACTAAAATCTTATATTTATTTCATTTAAGACTATATAATATCAAAACCATATGCTCCGAAAGGCTCTTGGTTTAGCCAAACGCACCCCTAAGCTTCTCATATTATATGCGTATGTAAATTGAAACTTGTCCGAATGGGCAATGCCCCTGTCCGAATGGGCCAAGTGCCCTTTGCCATGCTGAAAATTGAAACTTGTAAATCTTAATTAACATGCTTTTCTGCCAAATTCCGAGAGTCGTGTCGGGTTTTTTTTATTATAAGATCGGATCCACTCTTCTAACCCAAAAACTTAAGCCATTGTGTAGGAGTTTTCCTCTAGCTCTTATATTTTGTTGTTGTATTTGGTCTAACCACCTATGTGGGACCTTTTTAATCCCAACATTTTCAGAATGTTAAACATTCATAACACAAACCAAGCACAAATATGCAAAACCCTATGTTAAAGTCTAAAACTAAAAATGATGTAATAACCGAAGCTAGAAATTAAGTTTACCAACCAAAGAAAAAAAAACAGAACCTAGAAATTAAAGATAACTGAAATCCCCTTTGTCACGCTGAAAGTTGAAACTTGTAAAAAACATAACATACTGTTGAGTCTATCTTGATGTTATATTATATGTATGATGGAAGACAAAGAAGGGATTTGATTTGGTTATTGAAGATTTGGGGTTGACTTTCTAGAAGCCTCTTTGAGGATTTTGTGGAGCAATCTTCACATTCAAAATGTTGTTGGTTTGTTAAGATCTTCAAGAGATTTGGTTGAACCAATCTTTGGTTGCCTTCAACGTTTTAAAACAAACCATCAAGACCTTACTATTTGAAAAGATAGTCAAAACCATGGTTTCCAGGATTTGATAAGACCTTACCATATGGCTACATAAGCTCGAAATTGAATGACTCGGATTCAGTGTAATTAGGCCTCAATATAATTGGGCCTAATTTAATGGGCTTATCTTTACGAAGTCTTCAATTCTAGCTCTCTAAATGTTCAATATTTTATTGGGCTTATATAATGGGCTAGCTTTAAAATTCCATTTGAATTTTGAGTTAATAACCTATCGTATCTTTCTATTAGTATTGTTGAGATTTTGTAGGGATTTAATCAAGTCTTCAACGGCCAGCCATTCAAACGTATCAACCCTTTAACAAAATCCCAGCGTATCTCCTGACGTATCAAAGTGAAGGTTCTGGAACGGCCAATAATCTCTCCTTGGCAGTTTTGGTGAGACGCTCCTTAACAGCTTTGGAGTAGAAGATTCAAACGTTAAAAGAGCCGGCCTATATAAAGGAGAAGGGGAAGTGTGCAGAGATACATGACACACTGCGCTCAAACGACCTTCTGCAAACTCATCTTCTTCAAGCATCCGATCTCACATCACTCTTGGTTTAAGCGTCTTTATTTCTTTGAGAGTGTGTGAGGTTTACATTGAGCTTTATCGTACAATTCATTTTGAGTTATACGCAGGGTTCTTTACCCAAGCATACAGGGGAACTCCGGTATCCTTAGAAGCTTTATTTCACTAGTGCGTTTGGGTTGCTAGATAGGAAGATAGTCTAGAAGAGGGAAGGTCTTCTAGAGGTTGTATCTAGGGCTCATAAGATAAAGTGAAATAAAGTTGTTGAATCCTACGGGTTGGATAACCCTAGGCGGGGACGTAGGCGGTTGTGCCGAACCTCGTTAACAAGTCTTGTGTCCTTTACTTTCTGTTCGTGCTTGCCTTTCCTTTCGTACTTATTCGTTTCATTATATTAACTTGTTTTTGTTTTACAGATAAGGTCTTACCTCTGGCTGGTAAGGTCTTACAGTTTCTTGCATTTTTGAAAAGTTGCCATACTCTATTCTTCTCCCCTTGCTAGAGTATTTCTTTGCCTTTTATCTGCCTATTCCGCACTTCACATACTTTTCAGCATGTTAAACACCATGAAAATGAATGTTAAAACATCTAAATCACCTAAATGCAATTAAAGTATAATGGCCCGAGGAATTAATATCACAAGTTATTCAAAACCTAATTAATTGATCAGGTATCACTCCTATATATACGTACAATAACACACGTACGATTAATTTGTAAACAAGGAAATAAAGAATTAAGAAGAAGAATTAAGATGTCATCTCATAACATGATCCTAGTCGCGCTGATGTCAGCTGCAGTCGCGGTGGTGGCGACAGGCTCGCCGTCGGTCTCCATCGCAACGATAGAAGTGGAGGGAATCGGCCGCCCCATTGTTCGGCATAACGGTGGTGATAAACAACATCCTGGAAAGGAAGCAGAATCTGGAGGTGCACTGCAAGGACAAGAATACCGATTTCGGAGTGCAGGAGGTGCCTTCCGGAGGGAGCTACCGCTTCTCCATGGAACCCAACATGTTCAGCGCCGACTACTTCTGCTCGTTCGTGTTCGACAACGTCGTCCACTGGTTCGACATTTACCTCTGGAAGAGGGATTTTAACCGCTGCGAGAATGACACTTGCAGGTGGTTTGTGTATGAAAAGGGGATATGCTTGAGTGACCCCAACTCCCCAACTCACTGCTACTCTTGGAATCGGGTTTAGATTAATCTCTTCTAATCACTTTTTTTTTTTATATTCTTATCAGAAACTAGATTGGTGATTGATCATATGTGATTAATTAATTAAATTAATTAACTAATAAGGCTTACTTTATAATTTATAAAAATAAAATCATTCCAATATAAGTTATGAGTTCAAGTGATATTTTTTGAAGTGAAAATTTATAGAATAAGTTTTTAACATGAATTTTATAGCATTAATTGGATGAAATTAATTATTCTATTTTATTTATAAAATTTAAATTCTATGATGTTTTGTTTATCTATCTATATTGATTTAACATAATTAATTTATATATTATATCAAATCATATCAATTTTTTTTATTAATTTGTAAAAATAATTATATTTTTATTACTAATAAGTATGCAATTATTTTTATTTCATACTTATTAGTATGCAAAACATAAAACAAAATTTTCACTGGAAATTATTTTATTGTTTTATAGACATCTTAATGCTTTGTCTATTGTAATTGGGTTTGCAAATAATACAAAATTTTCAGTTTGTATTATTTTTATTTTATTATTGTTTTGTCTATTGTCATTGCATGAGTTTGTAGGTTTTTCTATATTATGGTTGAAAATATGGGGTTGTGTCATTAAATTTTATATAGGGAGAAGTGAGCATTAAATTATATAGATCAACTTCTCTTCCTACAAATTTAGAGATTTTTTCCATAGCTCCATCCATTTCTCTATTTTAGAGATGTGTTTAGAGAAGCTGTTGGGAAGAAAAAATGTCCTTTTTCTCTAAAATCTCTCATTTTTTGTATTTTACCAAAGCTGTTGGGGTTGCTCTAATAAGGTTATTGACAAGATGTTAAAATGGTTATTGACAAGATGTACTTCACTCAATTGCCTAACAAGTCATTTTCATTTCTTAAAAAAAAAATTACAATTTAAACGAGACTTTGGTAAAAAGAGATTCCATTGAAATCTCATCCTCTGCGTAGTTTACTGATCTCCCTTTGCAAAAGTCAAATCTTCATAATGTGTGCTTACGTTGTTGTCCTTCTGAATGTGATACTTGAATTTGGGGGCTTCCTTCTTTTGTTCGAAAGCTATGGATTCATATGTCTAGGGGTTCTTTGGTTGGATTCGAATGGAGCGAAGTTGATTTGTTCTTGTCTCGATGTGTTCATTGCTTGTTGTTAATGATTCTACTTTTCAGAATTGGGGTTTTAGGCTTCATAAGTTGATTCAATATGAAACCCTAATCAAGAAAATGCGGTTATTGTTGTTTGAATTGGGCATAAAGATGAAAGATCGGGTAACTTTATTGTAGAATCTATTGAAAATCTAAGCTAATTTGGTATGTGTAACTCACATTTTGGTATTCTATTCTTTACAGTGATCGACTTTGTGGTTTGGTCGACAGTGCCGTACTCACTACTGTGCTGCTTGCCGGTGAGCTAGGAAATGGTGGCGCTTCCTCCTATGGTTGTCGACAACATAGATTGTGGGAGGAAAGAGGCTATCAAACCTTGAGCTCTCTTAGTCATGACGACTGGTTTGATATCAACAACATAGATTGTGGCTTAGGTATTGTACTCATCACCGTGCTCCTTGTCGGAGAACTAGGTGGTAGCGGCGCTACCGCCTAGGGTTGTGGACGATGGAGAGTACGGGATGTACGAGGTCGGCGCTGTACCTTGAACTCAGCCAAGGTGGATGGCAGTCGTAGAGCTGAGAGGGCCACTGTATAAATGTTTTTAATTAACAAAGGACATTTGTGCAATTTACGTAAAATTATCTCGTCAATAGTAATTTTTTAGTCTTGTTAACAGCCTCACTCAAGTTTATTATGTTTTGAGAAATTTCTTCTAGTAGCCACGAGGTTTGACATTTTTTGCATAATGCCCAAATTTTTCAAAAATTTCACATAGTAACCACAAGGTTTTGACCAATTTTGTGTGGTAGCCACGAGGTTTGGACAAATTTCTTATATTATTCAGATTGGTTAAAAAATCTTTTAAAATTTAGGAAAAAATTATAAAATCATAAGGTAATCATAAAAAAATATATTTTTCACACAACAAGCCAATTTTGGTTTTTTGTTTTTAAAAGGTTAACTACAACCGTTTAAATGTTTTATAGTGCTATACATTAATTGCATAATAAATGAGTAAATTATACAAAACAAAAAAAATAATGGTAGTTTTTCAAAAAAAAATTGGAAAAAATTATACATAATTACCAATGTAGTTGGTTGTTTTCAAAGAGTCATTAATAACCTTTCTAATATTTTAATAATAGAGTGAATTGCACAAACTAACCCTAAATCCGGATAGGTTTGCGCCCATAAGCCACTATCCGAAACTATTTGCAAGGGCTAACACTCCCCCCTTAAAATATTGCACACCAGGCGGTAATTTTTACCTGGAGTAACAGGTGGCTCTGCCTCTCCTTTCATTTGCCTATCTGTTGCCCCAAATCGATGGCAGAAAGAAGACCCAGAAAGAAGAGCGGCCATGAGCAGATCTGAGGAAGAAGAGAGGATTAATTTGGTGGGATTGAGAGTTGTCTCTGTTGATTCGAAAGGGGAGTTGAAGAGAGAGGTTTCGATTTTTACGACGATGAAGATTCAGGTGAAGGAATTTGTCAATCCCAATTTCTTCCCTCTCTCTTCAATTCCGATTCCGATTTTGGCCCGCCGTCGGAGCTAGTTTACATGACAGTTGCTCACATCAAAGGGAAACAATCATTGAAGCCGTTGTTGCTCCGGCTGGCCGGAGAGTCCGGGGAGACCTTAACACGGGCGACGATGAACAACTGGACCAAAGCAAAGGCGATTTTGACGACTGCGGACGGCGGGATGATGTTCTCAGTGAGGAGATCTGAGAGCAGAGACGAGCCCATGGTGAGAGCCGGAGGAGTTGGAGAAAGGAGGAGGAAACAAGAGAGAGAAAAACGAGGGTTTTGGGGTTGTCGGTTGAAGAGAGAGGACGAGCTTCAAAATCTCTCCCTATCTTCTCGAAGTGGAAGTAGTGAACTAGAATTCGGAATCGTAGCTCGAAAGCTCTTCTGCTACTCCTGAATCTGAATCCTCGAAATTCAATCCAATTGGTAAGTGCAGGTATGCATTTTCCATTCCTCTTTTGATTTGCATAACTTTGAATTCAGTGGTAATTTAAGTTTGCAAATTGTGAGCTTCTTGTGGCTTGGGTTCACCAATTAGATAGAATATCAACTATATGTCATATAGTAGGGGAGGTGAGAATCGACTGTATGTCATATAGCAGGGAAGTTGAGAATCGAAGCTAACTTGTAATCGTGATCGAATGATATCAATGAAAGTATGGGGTTCAGATGTTAAATTCAACAGGATGATCGCGGGGATATATCATCCGCGAATTTGGATACTGCTGCACTAGTTTTATTATTATTCGGTTTTTGTGGGTTGCGATGAAAAGGGAGGTTGCACCATAGGTTGACATGAGCTACTGAGCTGTATACTTAATTCTTTCCATTAAAAGAAAGATGATGATAAATTTTTGTAGACAAATTCATGATACATCCTTGGACTTAAATCAAAAGCTTATAAGTTGAAGCTACTTTACAGACATTAGCTCACACATTCTCTCATTTACAGGCATTAGCTCACACCTTCTCTAATTTCTGTTTCATTTAATTAAGGCAGTCCTTAGCTATAGAAACTTTGCTTCTTATTTAGTTACTATAAAATCCAGAAGGTATCTCGGTTATAAGCTACGGCTAAAAGTATATCTTGTATATGTATACATCTTTGAGAATCCTATAGAGATTTTCACGTTGATCCATTTCCTAACACTTGAGTTAAGATAGAACTCTGATGTGTATTAGAACCCGGGCCCAAATTTTATTATCGAACCGGGCCTCTGCAACCGTAGGACCGGCCCAGAATCTGGGGAGTCGAAACCCTAGATATCACCTCTAGAAAAAAGCAATGACCCAACAGTGTAAACAAACACCTCTCGATCAACTTCTAGGGTTTCCCGGCCCTTAAAAAGTCCGCTCTCAGCTAAAATGACGTCATTAATCTTAGCAAGAGTTCAAGATAATGTGTCTCCCAATGGGCTGAAAGCCCATGGATCAAAATTGGGCCTAATACAATCATAATATTACACCCATATATACTGGTTTACATAGCACTTAGAATTACCCAAGGTTTAAAGAGATGAGCCTAACATGTTCCTTTGGGTTCCACTAGAAAAATTAATGAGAAGGTAAATACAAGGTCGATCTAAGCTTCTCGGATTATATGCGTATGTAAAATTATGTATGTAACAAGGAAAAATAGCCAAAAATAAAATGATATCGGATCGAGTATGGACAATGTTCCTGCCCAAATGGGCCAACCGGCCAAGTGCCCTTTGCCATCAATCAATTAGATTCAAATTCTGTGAAAAGTTTTAACCATAACATATAGAGGACCCTTATTTTTTTGCATGTCAATAATAAATTCATAAGATGCAATAACAGCCTTTGACGTCCTGAAAATTGAAACTTGTAAAACTTAATTAACATGCTTTTCAGAATGTTAAACACTTAATGACTTAAACACCATAAAAATGAATGCTAAAACTTCTAAATCACCTAAATGCAACTAAATAAATGGCCTAATGTTTTACCTCAAAAAAAAAAAGACCTAAGGCTAGAATTAATATCACAAATTCAAAACCTATTTGTGAAATCACCTCCTATATATACACACTCACGCACAATTTCTAAACAAGCAAAAAGTTATTAAACAAAACAAGGAATTGAAAAAGAAAAGAAGCAGAAGATAGAAGATGAAGATGTCATCTCATAACTTGATCCTCATTGCGCTGATGTCAGCAGTCGCGGTGGTGGCGATAGGCTCGCAATCAGTCCCCGTCGCGACGATAGAAGTGGAGCCTCCGATAAATGTGAGGGAATCGGCCGCTCCATTGTTCGGCATAACGGTGGTGATAAACAACATCCTGGAAAGGAAGCAGAATCTGGAGGTGCACTGCAAGGACAAGAATACCGATTTAGGAGTGCAGGAGGTGCCTTCCGGAGGGAGCTACCGCTTCTCCATGGAACCGAACTTGTTGAGCGCCGACTACTTCTGCTCGTTCGTGTTCGACAACGTCGTCCACTGGTTCGACATTTACCTCTGGAAGAGGGATTTTAACCGCTGCGAGAATGATACTTGCAGGTGGTTTGTATATGAAAAGGGGATATGCTTGAGTGACCCCAACTCCCCAACTCATTGCTACTCTTGGAATCAGGTTTAGATTAATCTTCTAAGAATTACTTTTTAGGGGTTTTAAAAAACCAAATTACAGTGTTAGTAATTTGTTACTTACATTACATATGTGCCCGGTTGGGATCAAGGTCTTCTGTTATGAATAAGTGTATGGATTGTCAAGTGATTAACTAATAAATTGATTAGATCCGTCGAAACATGAATGTTCAATCTTGAATATGAGAATTTTGTCAAGTTTATTTAGTTTTTAAGTTATAAGGCGGGAGTGCACCCTTTAAACACAAAAATTTCAACTATTGTGTGTGGGTTCGCATTTCGTTATATTTTGTGATTCTCTTTACCCTTCTCACTGATATGAGATGTCACAACAGGACCCGTCAACTAGACATGGCCACGGGTCACGGGTCAGGTTGACCCGTGACCTTCGGGTCGGTGACCCGTCGGGTCAATGACCCGTCGGGTCCGGGTTGAAGGTCCTCTCGGGTTAAGGGTTAGGGTCGGGGGAAAGTGAACTCGTGACCTGGCGGGTCAACCCGACGGGTCGACCCGACTACGACCCGTCGGGTTGACCCAATGGGTCAAAAATTTTTTTAAAAAAATTATAAAAAATTACAATTTATATTTATAATTATTATGAATTTTATTTATTCATAATATATAAATTCTCATGCATTGCATGTTATGAAAATCCTACCCACCCTTTGGTTCTTTTATAGACTTAGCACCCTCCCCCTCCCCTTTCCTCTAGTTTTCAATGTGGGATGGGATGTGGGACAAAAATAAGTAGAAACTAAATCATATCTTCAATCTCGATCATTCGGTTTTTTCATGTCAATCCATACTTATAAATTTTTATCATATACAAACACTAGTACTACACTTTATATAAATATTATTTTTTTGAAAAATATTTTACCTATCAATTATGAAAGATTAAAATAACGAACGGGTAGCAAGAAAGTGTGAAGTTCAACACAATACCTTAAACATTTGTGTTATTTGGTAGCTCCACTATGAAATCATGATATATGATACTAAGTTAGGAGTCTTTATGATATAATTTCAAAGAATACAAATATTGTTGTTGATAAAGTTGTTACACATGTATGGTATCCTTAAAGTCGATTTTCACTTATTTTGAAAATGTTATAGAACTTTGGATTTTCAAGCACAATAATGAAATATATTATTGGGCAATACTTTTCAAATGTGTCTTTTCATTTTATAACATGCAAGACAAATAGGTAATTCAATAACATCATCATTATGTGTATACACAAAATGTGGCTAATTCAACTTTAAACGAGAAAGATTATCATATATTTATATGAAGATGAGCCTAGATTTGAAATCAACAACCAAGAAATTAACATAATGCAAGTAAAATAAAACACTTATGATTAATCAATAGATCAACACAACTATCAATTGAATTAAATAGAAAGATTAATCCAACAAATCAATTGAATTAAATAGAAAGATTAATCCAACAAATTTGATATAATGTATCATGATGTTCCATCACCATGTGTTATTCATTTCATTAAATCGTAAGAGGTAAAGACTTTAATTATATTATATGTTACATCATATAATCCAAAGACTTAAATTACATTATATATTCCACCATATAATCCAAATACTTAAATTACATTACATTTTACATCATATAATTCGATTAGTCGAAACATCAATTTCTACAACTTCTTTCATATCCCATTTTTCTGTCCCACATCGAAAGTGTGCTATCTACCTCTATTTTCTCTATATATATCTTCTCATATCCCTACTTGTCATTCCCACAATCCAACCTTTTCTTTCCCACATCTAAAGTGTGATGAAATGATGGAGTGGAATGAAGGTATATATATATCTTTCCACATACCATATTTTATGTCCACCTTAAATCTTTCTATTTCGAAAGTGTGGTGAAAGTTAAAAGTACTCTCGAAAGTGTGGTGAAAGTTCTCGAAAGTGTGGTGAAAGTTAAAAGTACTCGATGGGTTGAGTTTTTTTTTAAAACCATTTTTTTTTTTAAAATGGTTGACCCGGCGGGTTGACCCGGCAAACCCGGCGGGTACCCGGTTCCTTGCCACGTGTCCCGACCCGGCGGGTCAACCCGTCGACCCGCCGGGTGACCCGAACCCGTCGACTCGTTGAATTTCCGGGTTAGGGTTCGGGTCATGTACCCCGGGTTCTCGACCCGGCGGGTCCGACCCGTCGACCCGGCGGGTCCGACCCGTGGCCACGTTACCGTCAACTACAACCAGCTTAAATTGAACAATTTTTTCCCTTTGGCCTGAGCAATTAGCTTGTCCACTTTTTTTTCATCGAAGGTTTCATTTCGCATCTCAATCTATTTTAGCTAATTCTTAGAACCAGAAAATAAATAATTAAGGGGTGAAATCAATACAATGACAATTGTATTCCAGACCAACATGAATACTATATTCCAGACCCATCACCACTCCAATGTCCCTCAATCTCGATATCTCATCCACAACTTCACCTCTGCTCTCAGACCCCTCCTTCGACCACCAAAGTGTAGTTGGAAGCCTATAATACCTCTTCTTCAAAAAGCTTGATATAGCCCATTCGGTCAACAATGTTTGCCAGTTTATGCACTCCTCTAGGGAATGCCATTGGCAAGCAATAAAATATATGCATCACAAAAGCATGGCCGACCCTCTTCCTGTCCACCAAACCATTTTTTTTTTCCTTTCCACCTTTTGTGATCTTGATTGGGTAGCTGACCTCATTTATCGACGATCAACAATCATGTATTGTGTCTACCTGGGCTTTAATTTGGTATCATGGGGTCTTCAACGAAACAACTTACTTTTGTGCGCTCTTTCTGTTAATGCTACTGTAATCAGTTAGTTAGTATTGTAACTGAGCTATAAATAGCTCCTTCCCTGTAACAGACAAAGTAACAAATTCTTGAATGAAGATCTGCAGTACATGTTCATCTTCTTCACTCTTTCTTCCTTTTCTCTCTGAATGATTCTATGATCATCATGGTATCAGATGTTATTTGATCATAGATCTTCTTTCTCTTTTCGCAAGTATCTGTTCTGGTAATCGGCCATGGCAAACACAGAAGAGCGATCAGCTGAACGTGAGCGTCGTCGAGATGTGATCTCTGCAGCCGATCTATAGAATCCTCTTTTCATCCATCCATCTGAGAATTCAGGGATGATTCTCACAACAATTCAACTTACCGGTGATAATTACAGACGTTGGAGGAAAGACATCACAAAAGCCCTATCTGTCAAGAACAAATTAGGGTTTGTGGAAGGCACCTTGATCGAGTCACCGGAGAACACGACAATTTGGAATCGCTGCAACGACATTGTGTGTTCCTGGCTTCTGAACACAATATCGAAGGAAATCTATGCCACCATTGATGAGTTCGACACAACGAGAGAAATGTGGCTTGATCTTGAAGAGAGCTACGGTCAAAGAAATGGTCCTCTAATTTTCTCGATCAAGAAAGAGATTCAAGATTGTGCTCAAGGGAATGCATCGGTGACTGAGTATTTCACACGATTGAAAGGGCTTTGGCAGCAGCTATCTGGCTTGGTGGCTCCGATTCATTGCACCTGTGGTAGGTGTGAGTGCAACATCCAAGCGCAGGTTGAGGCTCAAGATCGGGAGAACAAGCTGATGCAGTTCCTGATGGGGTTGACAGATGATTACACAGGAGCTCGTCGTCAATTGCTGCTTAGTACCCCACTTCCATCTGCTAGCACAGCTCATGCTCTGCTTTTGCAAGATTCTATCAGTTCTAAGATGACAGGGTCAAAGATTGCATCTACTGACTCTACTACACTTATGGCTCGTCAGGGAGGGTCAAAGTCTGCATCTGGATCATCTGGATCCAATTCTACTGGGAAAGACAAATCAAAGGAGGAGAAGTGTAGGCATTGCAATTGTAACCATAAAGATGATAGATGCTGGGAGATGTATGGGTATCCAGGATGGCATTACAAAAGCAAGGACAAGCCACAGATTTCAAGATCATCTGGGTCTGAGTCCAAAGCTTCGTCTTCTAAGGGCTCTTCTGCAACTAGTGCATCTTCATATTCGTCCATGCTTCAATCTTTGACAGCTGATCGACAGAAGATGTTATTTTCTTGGATAAATGTCATGGAGCAGCATAACGACAAACTTGTTGAGGTTAATTAACTTTGCAGGTACTACTATCTGTTGCAATGCATCTAATTTTGCTGGGTTGTGGATATTAGATAGTGGGGCTACAGACCACATTATTTGCAATAAGAAGTTTCTGATCAATTCTAAACCCACAAACAAATTTACCTCTATTAATCTTCCTGATGGTACCACTAGTCACATTGATCTTACTGGTGATGTACAGCTTACCTCTACTCTTTCACTGCATAAGACCCTGTATGTACCTCATTTCAAATTCAATCTTGTGTCCATCAGTAAACTGATTCATGACACTGCCTGCTTTGTATGTTTTTTCTCCAACAAATGTGTCATCCAGGACCCTGTCAAGAGGACACTAATTGCAGTTGGTGAAGAACTAGGAGGTTTGTACTATGTGGTTCCTCAAGCAAAGTATGGAGAGAGCATTCTGGATGAGCTAGATCAATACCTATCCATACCAAAATCTGTAAAGTCTAGTAGTCACACTTGTGCTACAAATACTGTATTACCTATGTTTTTACCTTCTAAGCATACCAACCCCACAAACTTGTGGCATTTGAGGCTTGGTCATGCTCCCCATGACAAGTTGTTGCACATTCCTTCTATTTTTGAAGAGTTGAATAAAGATAAATCTCGTTTTCTATGTTCTGTTTGTCCACTGGCTAAGCATACTAAGTCCAGCTTCTCATCTAGTACATCTCATGCTGATAAATCTTTTGCTTTGTTGCATTGTGATCTTTGGGGTCCTTATGACACCCCTACATACAATGGTCATAGGTTTTTTCTGACCATTGTAGATGACCATAGCAGATGTGTTTGGACCTACCTCCTCAAACATAAATCTGAAGCCACACCATCTTTGATAGCCTTCATTACCATGATTGAAACACAGTTCAGTGCCTTTGTGTATACTCTCAGAACTGACCAAGGGACTTGAGTTCTTTAACTCTTCTCTAACCTCTTTTCTTCTTCAAAAAGGCATTATTCATGAAAGCTCATGTACTGCCACACCTCAGCAGAATGGCAGGGTAGAGAGAAAACACAGATATATCTTGGAAACTGCAAGGGCACTTCGATTTCATGCTTCCCTTCCTATAAAATTTTTGGGGGACTGTGTGTTTAACTGCTACATTTCTTATAAATCGTCTCCCAATACCTTTGCTCCAAAATAAATCTCCCTTTGAGGTACTAAATGAGCATTCCCCTACCTATGACAGATTAAAAGTGTTTGGCTCTCTCTGCTATGTTGCCACTTCTACTGTTGACAGGAAAAAGTTTGATGCTAAATCTGATCCTTGTGTGTTTGTTGGCTATCCCTCTGGGTTCAAGGGTTATAAAGTCTTCAATCTTAAAAGTAATAAGAGTATTATCAGCAGAGATGTACAATTTGTTGAACATATTTTTCCTTTCTCCAAAGCTGTCACCCTTGGTGATCATGCTTCACCACCTGGTGTCTCTGGTTCACCTATATCAACTTATGAGTTTCATTTTGATGATTGTACTCCTATTAAATCTACTTTACCACCATTTCAGCCAGTGGATATTATCTCAAGCCCTTATATTACCTTGAATCCTCCATCTGACTTTTGAATCCTTGTCTGCCTACTCACCATCACCTGTGCCTCCCTCATTTGATGACATACCAGCTATTGAAACCCCTTCTATTGACTCTCATGCTCCCATTCATCGCTCATCTAGAAATGTTGCACCTCCTGCTTGGCTCAAGGACTATGTATGTGCAACTTCTAGTTCTAATCCTTCTGCAGGAAGTAAGTCTCTCTATCCTATGTCTGCTTGTGTCTCTTATGAACTGTGTTCACCCTGTTATCTAGCCTTCATTCACAATGTAGCCTCATTATCTGAACCTACATCTGTCTCTGATGCACTGAGCAAACCAGAATGGGTCAAGGCTATGCAGGTGGAGCTCAATGCTCTTGAAGCAAATCACACTTGGACTCTAGTTCCTAAGTCTGTTGCTCCCTCAACTGTCAGTTGTAAATGGTTGTTTAAAACCAAACTCAAAGAAGATGGTAGTATTGACAAATACAAGGCAAGGCTGGTTGCTAGAGGGTTCTCACAGCTTGAAGGAATTGGTTATTGTGAAACCTTTGCTCCTGTGGCAAAGATGATTTCTATTAGGACTTTGCTTGCTATTGCTACAGCTAGAGGGTCGGCTGTGTCACAGATGGATGTGACAAATGCATTTCTGCATGGTGAACTGGAGGAGACTGTGTACATGGAGTTACCTCCAGCTTATACCTTTCTTAAAGAGCTTCATTGCCCTCAGGGGGACTGTATGAATGAGAGCAACAAAGCTGATGCAATGGTGTGCAAGCTAGATAGATCTCTTTATAGTCTAAAACAGGTACCAAGGCAGTGGTTTGCTAGATTTTCTCAAGTGGTGAAGACTGCAGGATATGTGCAATCTATGGCAGATTACTCCTTGTTCTTTAAGGCAACAAAGTCATCATACACTGCTCTGTTAGTCTATGTTGATGACATGCTCATAACTGGAGATAACCCTGCAGAGATCAAGAATTTGAAGGATCATCTGCACAAGCACTTTCAGATCAAGAATTTAAAGCTCAATTTTTTCTCCATTAAAAATATAAATAAATAAATTACATAGTCGAAGAAAAGAAAACTAACAAAATCTATATCTATATAAAATACTAAAACAGAGGCCTGAAACGGGCTCTGGTGCAATCTCGCATCAACGGAATTTTCTGGATTAAAACATGATTTTTTTTGCTTACGTGTCATTTTCTGGATTAAAGTGGTATTATATTTTTGGGTCACATAAATTAAAAAGCCAATATAGTTGGGTAAAAAATTTATCTTTTTAGATTAATAATTTATCCTATTAAACCTTATAGCTTAATTAGATAAATTTTATGATGAAGATCTTTAACGAGTTGATTTTTTTAAAAAAAAATATCATGCATGATAAATCTTAGTGTTTGACTTTTTTTTTTAATTTGAGCAGTTTTTTTAGAATAGTTGTTAATTTATGTTATTAAAAAATTGGGAAGATTTTACACCGAAAAAAAAATTGGTAAGATTTTTTTTCTTAGAATATTAATATATTTATATATAGAGAGAACAATATTGTTAACAAAGGTTGATCATTTTCAATTTGAAAGTTGAAACCAATTCAAATTGATCGATGATAAGTGGAATAGCAACAATTTGAGTTAGGCGTAATAAAACAGAGGCCTGAAAACATTAAGATTGATTATTTTGATCGTTTTCTAACTAATTGTATTCTTTAAAGATAAAATAAAAACTTTTTAAAAACTTTTTTCATAAACAATAAGTTGTACGGACAATCTTTTATTGGTTACAAAATCTATTATTTTATCATATGTTATTATAAATATTGTACCAAAAAATTTAAGAATATTGGTTTTATTTTTTTAAGCCACGTCACTTAATAATCTAATATAATTAAATATAATTTATTAACAAAACGCGCAACCGCACGGGTAACGAATACTAGTAAAATACTAAAATAGAGGCCTGAAACGGGCTCTGGTGCGATCTTACGTCCACGGAATTTTCTGGATTAAAGCGGGATTATTTTTGCTTACGTGGCATTTTCTGGATTAAAGTGGTATTATATTTCTGGCCCACGTCAATTAATAAATGAATATAGTTAGCTAAAAACTTATCATTTTAGATCAATAATCTATCCAATATAACTTGAATTAGTTGTTATACATATTTATTATTTTCATGCTTTTGTTAATAAACTATATTATTTATTACTTTAAAAGATGAAGAAGGAATATTTGGTGCGTTATTCTACCTTTTAGATCAAATTGAATATAATATATTTATATATAGTTTTATTTTTGTGAGCCACGTCAATTTGATTTTATTCTTTTAAGCCACGTCAATTAATTATCTAATATAATATTTTAATATAATTAATATAATAAAATATAATTTATTAACAAAACGCGCAATCGCGCGGATAACGAATACTAGTAAGGATATAAACTTGAGTAAACTTGAGCCACCAATAAATTTTCTTGAATATCAAGTTAAGAGTGGAGAGTTCCCAACCAAACTTATCACGTTTGTTACGTTTGTTGTGGGTTCCACCTGAAAAAATTAACGAGAAGGTAAATACGTGGTCGATCTAAGCTTCTCAGATTATATATATGCGTATGTAAAAATACGTATGTAACAAGGGAAAATAGCCAAGTGCCCTTTGCCATCAATTAGGTTCAAATTCTCTGACATGTTTTACCCATAACATAGATCGAGGACCTTTTTTTTTCATGTCACAATAATAAATTCAAAAAATGCAATAGCAGGAGATAACCGAAATCCCCTTTTCATGTCATGCTGAAAATTGAAACTTGTAAAACGTAATTAATATGCTTTTCAGAATGTTAAACACTTAATGACTTAATTAACACCATAAAAATGAATGTTATAACTTCTAACTCACCTAAATGCAAGTAAATAAATGGCCTAAGGCTACAATTAATATCACAAATTCAAAACCTATTTGTGAAATCACCTCCTATATATACACACTCACGCACAATTTCTAAACAAGCAAAAAGTTATTAAACAAAACAAGGAATTGAAAAAGAAAAGAAGCAGAAGATCGAAGATGAAGATGTCATCTCATAACTTTATCGTCGCCGCGCTAATGTCAGCAGTCGCGGTGGTGGCGATAGGCTCGCCATCAGTCCCCGTCGCGACGATAGAAGTGGAGCCTCCAATAAATGTGAGGGAATCGGCCGCCCCATTGTTCGGCATAACGGTGGTGATAAACAACATCCTGGAAAGGAAGCAGAATCTGGAGGTGCACTGCAAGGACAAGAATACCGATTTAGGAGTGCAGGAGGTGCTTTCCGGAGGGAGCTACAGCTTCTCCATGGAACCGAACTTGTTCAGCGCCGACTACTTCTGCTCGTTCGTGTTCGACAACGTCGTCCACTGGTTCGACATTTACCTGTGGAAGAGGGATTTTAACCGGTGCGAGAATGACACTTGCAGGTGGTTTGTATATGAAAAGGGGATATGCTTGAGTGACCCCAACTCCCCAACTCATTGCTACTCTTGGAATCGGGTTTAGATTAATCTCTTCTAATCGCTTTTTTCGGGGGTTTAAAAATCTAATTATAGTGTTAGTAATTTGTTACTTGCGTTACATATGTGCTCAGTTGGGTCGATCAAGGTCTTCTGTTACCAATAAGTGTATGGATCATCAAGTGATTAACTAATAAATTGATTTAGATCCATGGAAACATGAATGTTAGATCTTGAATATGAGAATTTTATCAAGTTTATTTTGTTTTCAAGTTATAAGGCGGGTATGCACCTTTTAAATTAAACACAAAAGTTTCAACATAATATTGTGTGTGGGTTCACATTTCGTTATATTTTGTGAATTGTGATTCTCTTTACCCTTCTCATTGAAATGAGATGTCACAACACGACCCGTCAACTATAACCAGCTTCACTTAGAACAATTTTTTTCCCTTTCTTTGGCCCTTTTTTTTTTTAGGAAAGAATTCGGGAGGATAATCTACCCGAAGGCATCCTTACGGATGAGGTCAAGAAGACCAGTGTCGTTATCAAAATCAATATCCTTAGCAGAGTGGCTAAGGTGTGCAATCTTATCAGCCACTCTATTGCCAATACGAGGTATGTGAAAGAAAGAGACTTCTTCCACAGTTGCCGGCATAAGTTTTATGTCAGATAAGATTAATTCGATTTCCACGAGCAAGTCGTGTTGTGTTTTAAGTGATTTATAACTATTAAGGAGTCACCTTCTATAATGACTTTGTTTAAGTGGAGTTGTAGGAGTTGCGATACACCATGCTTTAAAGCTAAGGCTTCAG
Source organism: Persicaria maculosa (assembly GCA_963922045.1). Lineage (NCBI taxonomy): Eukaryota > Viridiplantae > Streptophyta > Magnoliopsida > Caryophyllales > Polygonaceae > Persicaria > Persicaria maculosa. Next base: position 9,660,701 of record OY998257.1, read on the forward strand.
CTTTGAGAGGTGTTTGATGTCCTAATTTTTTGGACCCAATGTAAATGGGTTGTCCCTTCCAATCACGTATTACAACCCCAGTTGTACATTCAAAGTTTGTACCAGTAGAACCATCGAAATTCAGTTTGACTGTACCTAATGGGGGTTTTCTCCAAGTGACTACCTTTTGATTTTGTACCTAATGGGGGTTTTCTCCAAGTGACTACCTTTTGATTTTGTTTTCTAGATAATTTTAGTATGGGTTTGGAAGGGGGATAATTTGCATTTAGATCATTTTCGTAATTAGATGTTTTTTGCCAGTTAATTTTATAGTTCAAGGCTTTGTCTTTAATCACGCCTAGTGCTGGAATGGTGATTTGGTTAAAAAGATTCGATTTCTCGTAAACCATAATGTCCACTAAGTGAAAGCGAGAGACTCTTAAGTGTTGTTTGGTTTTGGTTTTGCCAATGTAGGCTAGAAGCTGAGTGAAGTCACGTGTTTGAGCTATCATATTGGAGATTATTTGTCTTTGGTTCACATCGAGAGTATGATGGATATTTAAGAATGGGCATTCCATGAAGAGATGAGTTTCATCCTCATACGCATTGGTGCATAGACAACAGGAATTCGGAACAGACACCCCCCGAAGAGCCAGACCAGAAGCGGTAGGGAGGCCATTCTGGCTTATTTTCCATAAAAAATTCTTCACTTTAGGGGGAATGTCCAGTTTCCAAATCCAAGCATTCTTATCTGTCGTCAAAGACTCATGAGACAAAATAAGGCTATATGCATTGTAAGTAGAAAACCAACCTTTCTTACTAGGCCACCAGAATAGCCTGTCTTCGAAGTGATTTACTGGGAAAGGTATTTCAAGAATATCATTTACAATACTCGGTGGTAAATGGCCCAACAGTTTATCCTCCCACCATTTACCCCCAATGATATAATCACTCACTTTTTCGTCCAGGTTTATGTTACTTGGGCAGTCATCCCTATCCATAATAGGAGAGGTTGTTATCCAATTATCTGTCCAGAATTTGATGGACCTACCGTTACCAACCGACCATATCAAGCCTGTCTTGAATTTGTCAATAAGGTGGCTAAATTTTTTCCATTGCCAAGAGGTACCCCGGCTCCTCCTTTTGTATTCAAGAATATTAGATGAGCCAAGATATTTATGCATAATTAGTTTAACCCAAATATTGTCGGGTTTGGCTAGGATCTTCCAGATCGATAAGTATCATTTGCAGTGATTCGTTCATTTCTTTTGATTTTCTTAGCCCAAGTCCCCCATACTTTTTTGGTCTACAAATGCGATCTCAACCGATAAGCGGACGGTATTGTAGATCTTTGTTCCAGAAGAAATCTATTAATCTGATCGAGCTCTTTGTGAACTGATGAAGGGAGCATAGAGTTTTGCATTGTGTAAAGAGGTTTTGATGCTAAGTTTGTACCTATGAGCACTGCACGCCCCTGTTGAGATAAGGTATTAGCCCTCCATTTGATGAGTTGTTCTTTTGATTTGCAGACAATTTCCTCGAAAGTATTTTTATTAACTTTCCCATTGATTATTGGGCATCCTAGGTATTTCTATAGGCAACTTTCGTTGGAAATGTTTAAACAAGAGGCCAATTCATTTATCCTAGCGGTCGCTATTCCTTTTGTAGCTTGAAAACTTGACTTATGGTAATTTACCAGCTGTAGCACTACCTTTTGTAAAGATCATGATGTCGTCTGCAAAGGCCAGAAATGGGATCCGAGTCCCGCTTCTACCAAATTTGAATCCTATAGGATTATTTTCCCGTTTGGCTTCAATGACAGTTTTCTTGCTAGAGTTTCTGCACCAAGAATAAAAAGAAACGAGGATAAAGGGTCTCCCTGGCGGAGGCCACGGGAAGGATAGAAGATTTCTGTCGGGCCATTGTTTACAAGCACTGAAAATGATACTGTTGTGATGCACTCCCTAATCCATTTGATGAAGGTTGAGTGAAATCCAAATTTTTGAAGCACCTTTTCTGTGAACATCCAGTCTACTCTATTATATGCTTTTTCCATATCTAATTTTATAGCTAACCACCCTTCCCTATCTCTGCGGGATTTAAAGGAATGAAATATTTCGTGGGCAATAAGAACATTATCTTGAATGGCCCGATCAGAAACAAATGCACCCTGCAGAGGGTGGATTAGTTTGCCCATTACTCGTTTCAACTTTTTTGTCAAAATTTTGGAGATGATTTTATATAGGGTTGAGCAAACACAAATAGGTCGGTAGTGGTTAGTTGTAGAGGGGTAGTCCTGTTTCGGTAGTAGTGAGATGAATGTGTGGTTGATTTGTTTAAGAATTTTACCTAAGTAGAAGAAACCCTTGATAGCTTTGATGATTGATCCCCCCCACTATGTCCCAATACTTTTTATAAAACTCGACTGTGAAACCATCCGGCCCTTGTGATTTATTGTTTCCTAGTGAAAAGACTGCTTGCTTGATCTCACCATTAGAGGGTTGACTAATGAGGAGGTCGTTTTCGTTCCTCGAGATGGAGGGTTGGATGAGATCAAGAAACTCATTAAGCAGGGGATCATGAATAGGTTCCTTTTTTAATCTTTTTTCAAAATCCCGTTTTATTTCAATACGCACATTCTCCTCCCCCGATATTAGTGTTCCTTCCCCTGTAGTAATATTGCAAATCTGCTTTCTATGCCTACGTCCAGAGGCAACACGATGAAAATAACTAGCTAGTGTTTGAGTTTGATAGTTTTAAGTGTTTGGTCTTAGCCCTTTGATTCCAAAATTTCTTTTGAAATAAGAGAAGGCTCTCCTTCTTTCTTATTATATTATTTTTCTTGGCTTCATCACCTAAGTTATCTTGAGTCGACATCCTAGATCGTAGTTTTGGGAGTTTATTATCCACCTCATGTAACTGGCGAAATATATTACCAAAGGAGTGTTTATTCCATAATTTGTTTTTGTTTAAGGATTTTGGTTTTGAACACCACTTGGAACATGGCAGAGCCGGGACACGATGCTCTCCATGCTTGTTTTACTATATTTCGAAAGTCTTTTTGTTGTAACCAGACATTTTCAAACTTGAACGGAGGAGCTTTGAAAGAAGTGTTGGAATCTAAAGTGATAGTTATTGGGCAGTGGTTGGAGGAGAAGAAAACTCCATTTTTTGTTAAAAGATTTGAAAAATGTTGAAGTATTTGATGTTGGACAAGAACTCGATCAAGTTTTTCCAAAGTGATGTGAAGTGCGGAATAGGCAGATATAATGCACGAATATACTCCAGAAGGGGGGGTTGAATGGAGTATGGCAACTTTTCGCAAAACTAAACTGTAAGACCTTACTGCTGACAGTAAGACCTTATCTGCAAAACAGAAGCAAGTTAAGCAGAGACAAAGATAAAGATCAAGCAAGATAATTATTAATATCGTAAACAACAGAAAGAAAAGAACACGAGACTTGTTAACGAGGTTCGGCACAACCGCCTACGTCCCCGCCTAGGGTTATCCAACCCGTAGGATTCAACAACTTTATTTCACTTTATCTTATGAGCCCTAGATACAACCTCTAGAAGACCTTCCCTCTTCTAGACTAACTTCCTATCTAGCAACCCAAACGCACTAGTGAAATAAAGCTTCTAAGGATACCGGAGTACCCTCTATGATTGAGTAAAGAACCCTACGTATAACTCAAAATGAATTGTACTATGAAGCTCAAAAGAAAACCTCACACACTCAAAGTAAATACAATACTAAGCCAAAGGAGCTATGTGAGATCGGATGCTTTGAGGAAGATAAACTTGCAGTAGAACATTGAGCGCTGTTTTTGATGATTTTCTGCAGTCGCTTTCATCTTCTATAAATAGGCCGCAAGTTCATTTTTGAATTAAAAAATGAAAGCCTTAAACCTCTCCAAGTTTGTTGATAGACGTTGCACCAAAGTCTTCTAGAGAGCGAGATCTTCGACAATTTGAAACGAATCCAGAACCTTCACTATGAGTCTATGATATCTCAAGTGCAGAAAAACGTTGGAGAAGCCTAGGACTTGTTCAAACAAATCCTATAGAATCTCAACAAACCAAATCTTTCTTTAAGCCTTATCCAAAATCAGAACTAGGCCCATCTCAGATTAGACCTAATTATATTAAATCTGTTAGGCTCATTTCGTAACATAGGCCCATTAAAAATTAAGCCCAATTACATAGAATCTGAAACTTATCAACTTCGAAGCTTCTTCAACATCATCATGATATACCATGGTAAGACCTTACCAAATTCTAGAATCCAGAGTTTTGACTTTTCATCAACCAATACTTTATCCTCATCAAGATGGAGTTTAACAATCTCCCTCTTGATGAAAGACAAAACTTGTGAGCTTGTGCCTGTACCTGTTTTCAGTGATGAACAACCAGCAGTATATATATAACATAGTGCAATTGAGAATGCAATAGATAATGTTGGATCAAAGAGTTTTAAAAACTAAAACCAATAAGGCCAGCAAAGCGAAAGTAAGGCCTTACAAACAACTAGAGTTCTCCCCCTTTTTGTCTTTCAACAAGAAGGGAAGAGAGAGTTTTCAAAATACCAACAAACAGAAGATATTAAAACATAAAATAGTTTTCAAGAAATGCAAAACACAGCACAATGAACCATCACTCGTCATCAGACAAGACAACCACCTCCTCTTCGTACCACTGGCCATACTTGGGATGCACATCCTCTGGAGCTCGGCGCCCTTGGAAGATCTTCTCACGCCACGTATTCTTTGCGTTCGTCACTGTGTGAACCTTCCACATCTCGGCCTGCCGCTTTGCCTCCTCATCCCTCCATTTCTTCACAATACCATACTCCTCTACAGTGAGGACAGTTGGCTCCGGGAAGAGAGGGCGTAGGATGAAGCGTTTCAGCACCTTGCGTTCACAGTTGATGAGAACGTTCTTGGCCGTCTCCTCCACATGTGTGACAGCGTCAGCATCCAGTGGCATAATCGACGTTGTGGCTCGGTGGTTCATGCCACATAACATGAAAAGCTTATTCAGCTTTTCATCCATAATCAAGAGCCGTTGGTGACTGTCATCTTGGCGATCAACAATGTCTACTCTAGCTGCGTTTAAATCCTTCCGAAGCCCGTCCACCTCTGCTTCCAGATCCTCGATCCGCTGTTCCAAGTTCACAGTAAGTGTGTCCCCTTCAGCTTGAGAAGGGGTCTTCAAAATCCAGCCTCCGACCAGAGTTTGTTCAATACCCAATCTCTTCCAGCAATTCTCATCAATTCGGCTGGTGTGAGAGACATATTCCTCCCCTTGTGTGTCAATGTCGAAAAACTCAAAGATCTTAGGAAGGAAGTTGGCATAAGCCAGTGGTGCGGTCAGAGGTGTGTTAATTGTATGAAGCATGTAGGATAGAATCAAATCAGGGACATCAATCTCAAAGCCCGCCATAATCAAGTAGAGCACATGAAGCAAATTGTCAGTGACAAGTTCGCGAGAGTTTTTCCGAGGCATTACACAGCGAGCGAGAATGGTGAAAACCATCTTGGCTTCAAGCGATAGGATGTTATGAGTGTGTTTGGGTTTAGGCTTGAAGGATTCAGTGGGAGAAACAGGCCGCACACAGAATTCCTTTTGTGTTTGTTGAAGACAGTAGCTTTTGGTGGGGTGGTCATGTGTGTTGATTTCCTCAGGAATGCCAAGGATAAGGGCCAAGGAGGAGCGGGTGAGGGTAATCTGACGCTGCTTGACTTGAGAAGAAAGAGTAAGGACTCCCTTTTCTCTATGGGCAGTAAGATTCACAAAGAAAAGTCGGGTGAGGCGTGGATAGGCATAGGTTTCGGGGGTGAGAAGAGACCAGACATGCGAGTTCTTCAACAGATTGACACACGGGAGTTGTGTGGATTCTAGAAAATCTAGATCCACATGCTCATAGAAGGTTATGGGTCGATTGACAAACCCATCCTTCCACATCCCCGATTTGGTGTAATTACCGAACCAAGCGAGAGGGGTGTCGGAGAATACCTCTAGTAGATCCATTGGAGCCTGGAAGTGGTGTTGAAGCGGAGCCTTCTTAGGAGCGCGAGGATTCTCCTGGCGCGGATGATTGCGCGGAGGATACCGGGGCTCCCGCTTGATGATCTTCTGGCGATCGCGAGTTCCCTCGCCCTCACTCTCGGAGGAAGTTTCCAATTGCCGGAGCACCGCCTTTCCCTTGTAATCGTCATCGGTCGCTAAGCCCTTGCCCTTGTGATCTGAGGTGCGGAGCCTTTTGGAACCAGATCTGGTAGAGGGAGAGGAGGTGTTTTTCTTTGGAGCCATGGCGGGAGGGGAGTGCTCGAGTGGTCTTGGGAAGAGAAGAACTCAAAGAGGGAGAGAGAGAAGAAAAGTGTGTGTGTGATGTGAGCGGATGAGTGAGATGTATAAATAGGGGAGAAGAGTCTTTAGAACTTCCAAAGACTTAATCCCAAAACAAAAATCCGGCCAAATCTTTAAAGATAATAACCACTTTTCAAAAATTAAAAATGGATAAATACAATGAATTAAAAAGAGGTAAATCCGGATTTAAGTGAATCTTAACCGAAAGAGGGGTAAAAATCTAGAAAGAAAATCCGGATAAAAATAAAAATAAAAAAAATTATTTTCGATAAATATCTAAAGAGATAAAACCGAAAAGATTTGATCCATAATATATCCTTTCTGAAATATGATTTTAATGTCGCACCATGAGTTAGTAAGACATTAAAACTTCTTTCAAGATTTTGATGTAGGGAATAATACGAATATCATAAGATACGCTTGCTCCCCCTACATCGATGCTTCCTTGTTAAGCATTCCAAGTTCTAGCCTGATGAAATTGAATCTCTCTTCGGGTAAGGGTTTTGTAAAGATATCTGCTAGTTGTAGCTCAGTAGAGATGAATGTCAAAGACACATCTCCTTATTCTACATGATCTCGAATGAAGTGGTGTCTCACATCAATATGTTTCGTTCTTGAATGTTGTACGGGATTTTTGGAGATAGAGATAGCACTTGTGTTGTCACATTTTATTGGGATGCCCTTATAGTTAATTCCAAGATCTTGGAGTTGTTGTGCAATCCATAAGATTTGAGCACAACAAGCTCCAGCAGCAATATATTCAGCTTCAGCCGTTGAAAGAGCCACTGAATTTTGCTTCTTGGAATGCCAACTTATAAGGGATGACCCAAGAAATTGACAACATCCGGAAGTGCTTTTCCTATCCACTTTATATCCTGCAAAATCAGCATCGGAGTATCCGACAAGATTGAAACTAGATTGAGTGGGATACCATAATCCGATATCCTTTGTTCCATTTAGATATCTCAAAATCCTCTTTACCGCTATAAGATGTGATTCTTTCGGGTTAGCTTGAATCTGGCACGCATGTAAACACTGAACATGATGTCATGTCTACTAGTAGTAAGATAAATGAGAGATCCGATCATACCTCGATATTCTTTCTGATTTACTAGTTTTCCGGTAAGATCTTGATCCAAAGAAAGAGTAGAGCTCATAGGAGTTTTAGCAACTTTGGATTCGATCATCTTGTATTTCTTGAGAAGTTCTCGAGTGTATTTTCCTTGATTAAGGAATATACCTTTAGAACTTTGATGAACATGAAGACCAAGAAAGAAATTTAGCTCCCCCATCATACTCATCTCGAATTCCTTGCACATCATATTTGAAAATTCCTTGCACAAAGATTCGTTAGTAGCTCCAAACAATATATCATCCACATAGATTTGTACAATAAGGATATCATTACCTTGGGTTTTGATGAATAGAGTTTTGTCAATTAACCCCCTTTTGAAATTATTTTCCAAAAGATATTTTGAAAGTCGCTCATACCAAGCTCTTGGGGCTTGCTTCAAGCCATAAAGAGCTTTGTCGAGCTTATAGACATGATCTGGAAATTCATCGTTTTCAAAACCAGGAGGTTGAGTGACATAAACCTCTTCATCTAAGAAACCATTCAAAAAGGCGCATTTAACGTCCATTTGAAAGAGTTTGATGCTCATGAAAGAAGCAAAGGCGAGGAGCATACGAATAGCTTCTAGTCTGGCTACGGGAGCAAAAGTCTCCTCGTAGTCAATACCTTCCTCTTGATTGTATCCTTGAGCAACAAGACGAGCTTTGTTTCGAATGATGTTTCCTCCTTCATCAAGCTTGTTTCGAAAAACCCAACGAGTTCCAATAATAGATTTACCCTTTGGCCTTACCGTAAGGGTCCATACTTTATTTCGCTCAAACTCGTTAAGCTCATTCTGCATGGCTATAATCCAATCAGGTTCTTGAAGAGCTTCGGTATACTTCTTGGGTTCTACAAGAGAAACAAATGTGTGAAAAGCACATAAATTTCTAACTTTAGAACGTGTTTGAACACCAGATGAAGGGTCATAAATGATATCCGAGGTAGAGTGAGATGAGGCATGTTTGAATCTTCTTCTTACAGATCCTTGGCTAGGAATAGGATCACTAGAAGTGTAAGGATATGGCTCCTGAGGTTCAGGAGGATTCGTAGGATAAGGTCCTTGAGGTTCCGGAGGAGGCCCATCTTCAAGACTGGCTTCATTCGTAAGGCCTTGAGACATAGTTTCAAGACCTTGTGACAGATCAGTAAGATCTTGAAATGGTTCCTGCATATTTCTGGATATGCTCTTCTCAGGATGATTACCTTCTCCATCTGATTCATCTCCCTCATGAGTATTTAACTTCAAATCTGCAAATCCTTCACTCAAGATATCGTTATCACTTTCATCAAATAATACATGGATGCTTTCTTCGACGATTTTGGTAAGTTTATTGAATACTCGATAGGCCTTGCTTTGAGTCGAGTATCCAAGAAATATACCTTCGTCGCTGCGTGCATCAAATTTCCCAAGATTATCCTTACCATTGTTATGCACGTAACGTAACACGTACATCCAAATGGTTTAAAATATGATATGCTTGGTTTTCTTCCTTTAAAAAGCTCATAAGGAGTTTTCTTTAAAATTGATCTAATTAAACATCTATTGAGAATATAATTTGCTGTATTCACAGCTTCTGCCCAGTATGACTTCGGCAGGTTATTCTCCAATAGCATAGTCCTGGACATTTCCTCTAGGGTGCGGTTCTTTCGTTCCACAACACCATTCTGTTGAGGTGTCCTAGGAGCCGAAAAATTGTGAGAAATACCATATTTCACACAAAATAAATCAAAGTTTAATTGATCAAATTCTCTACCATGATCACTTCTAATAGAAACGATATGTAGGTTTTTCAAGGTTTGTAACTCCTTACAAAGTTTAGAGAAATAAAATAGAGTTTCTGATTTATCTTTGAGGAAGAAAACCCAAGTAAATCGAGAATAATCATCAACAATAACAAATATGTATTGTTTACCTTTGGGAGATTTGACACGCATAGGTCCGCAAAGATCCATGTGTAGAAGCTCCAAAGGTCTAGTAGTACTAACGACCAGCTTCTTTTTGAATGGACTACGGGTATATTTACCTCTTGAGCAGGCTTTGCAAAGATCATCCACCTTGAAGTTTAAATCAGGAAGGCCTCTAACAAGGTCCTTTGAAAGGAGTTTGCAGAGGGTATGCATACTTATATGCCCAAGTCTCATATGCCAAACCCTTGGATCTTCTGATAAGGCCTTGAGACATTTCAGATTGGAGTCTGCAATACGATTAGTGTTAAGAGCATAAATGTTAGAGTCCCTGTATGCAGTAAGAACAATTTCTCCAGTCTCTTCATCTTGTACGACACACTTCTTCTTGTTAAAGCTAACAAGATTTCCCTTATCACAAAGCTGCGAAACACTAAGAAGATTATATTTTAAGCCATCAACAAGATATACATCATTGATAGAATTATTTGAATCAACACCAATGTTACCAATACCAACGATGTTGCATTTTGCTTTATCACCAAGAGTAATAGTTCCACTGGATTGCTTCTTTAGATTGTGAAAAAGAGATTCTTTTCCACTCATATGTCTTGAGCAACCACTATCCATTATCCACTTTTGATCCTTGGTCTTGGTGATATCCTGCAAAACACAAAAATAACCTTTTCGGCTAGACAAATAAACTGATTTGGATCCATTGTGGGGGTAAACCATATTTGGTAACCTTGTCCTTTTTGGAAACCAAATCTGTCTTATCCGCTCATTTAACCGAACAGGAAAAGTATTTCTAATAATGTAAGGATTCGTTCTCCTATAAGGACACGTTTCCTTTACATGACCTTTTTTACAACAAAAGAAGCAAGTTGGAGATCGCCAACTTCCTTTAGCCTTAACGAACTTGGTAGAAGGTTTTGCAGGAAAGTTCCTGTCGTATCCTATACCACTTCGATTTAAGGAGAGTTGTTGTTCTCCAAGCATCTTGTCAAGAGTTGCTTTGGATCGAGTGAATTGCACAAGGGCTGTTTGTTGATCTTGACATTTCTTAGAAAGCTTCACATTTTCATTCTTAAGATCATTATTCTGATTCTTAAGAGAGGAGACATTTGCCTTATGTTCAGAAATTTCTGATCGTAAGTTCTTACTCTCTGTGATAACTTCAGAACTCTGGCTGTCAAGATCTTGCAATTTCTGCGATAGCTTCCTTATGCATGTTTCTTGATCCTGCACTTTCTCTTTCAAGCAACTTATTTCTTTGTTGTAAGTTTCTTCGTTTGAAATCATATTCTTCAAGAATTCAGATAAAACATTGATAGGGCTAGAGAGAAGATTCCTTACAACTACATCTAAGTGTTGATCCTTGGTCTCATCAGATTTTGCCATAAGGCACAAGTTAGCATGTTCCTCTTCAGCGTCTGAGTCACTTGAACAATCCGAGTCACTCCAAGCAGCCATCACTTTCTTGTTGGACTCCTTCTTCTTTGCTTTGTTCTTCTTCTTCATAGGACATTCTTTGACGAGATGATGTTTGGCGAATTGCTTTTTCATTTTCAATATGCGTGCTAATCCACGAGTGATTAGAACAAAAGGATCTTCATCATCATCGCTATCGGAATCTTCCGATGGTTCTTCTTTCTTGACCTTAAGAGCAAGGTTTTTGAAATTGGTAGGAAGTTCCCCGTCGTCCTCATTGAGGATCATTTCATGGGTTATTAACTTTCCTAGTAGATCATCAAGAGCCAATGTGCTAAGATCTTGAGCTTCTTCTATGGCCGTCACTTTAGGACCCCATTTTGCTTTAGGTAGGCACCTTAGTATCTTTCTAACCTTTTCTTCATTTAAAAAGGTCTTACCTAATGAGTCAAGGTTATTTATGATTTCCGTAAAACGGGTAAACATAGTTTTAACTGACTCATCAGGGTTCATCTTAAACAATTCATATTGTCTAAGAAAGATACTAATTTTGGTCTCTTTGACCTGGCTGGTTCCTTCATAAGTAACCACCAATTTATCCCAGATTTCTTTTGCTGTTTTGCACAAAGAGATACGGTTGAACTCATCCGTACTCAAACCACAGTACAACAGATTTATGGCTTTGAAATTTTTAGCCACATTTTCTAAATCAGTCTGGGTGTATTCATCCTCTGATTTGTCCACTCTTGTTCCATTGGGACCTTCTTTCTTGGGGATATTTGGTCCTCGCATAATGATATGCCAGAGTTCCAAATCTTGATCAATAACAAACATCTGCATTAGAGATTTCCAATGCATGAGGTTATTCCCAACAAAGAGAGGTGGACGAGAGATAGATCTTCCTTGGCAGAAACCACCTTGCCCTTCACCTGCCATGGTTAGACTCACAGATAGTAATATCTAAAATACGTGAGTAAGGCTCTGATACCAATTGAAGTGCGGAATAGGCAGATATAATGCACGAATATACTCCAGAAGGGGGGTTGAATGGAGTATGGCAACTTTTCGCAAAACTAAACTGTAAGACCTTACTGCTGACAGTAAGACCTTATCTGCAAAACAGAAGCAAGTTAAGCAGAGACAAAGATAAAGATCAAGCAAGATAATTAGTAATATCGTAAACAACAGAAAGAAAAGAACACGAGACTTGTTAACGAGGTTCGGCACAACCGCCTACGTCCCCGCCTAGCTAGGGTTATCCAACCCGTAAGATTCAACAACTTTATTTCACTTTATCTTATGAGCCCTAGATACAACCTCTAGAAGACCTTCCCTCTTCTAGACTAACTTACTATCTAGCAACCCAAACGCACTAGTGAAATAAAGCTTCTAAGGATACCGGAGTACCCTCTATGATTGAGTAAAGAACCCTGCGTATAACTCAAAATGAATTGTACTATGAAGCTCAAAAGAAAACCTCACACACTCAAAGTAAATACAATACTAAGCCAAATGAGCTATGTGAGATCGGATGCTTTGAGGAAGATGAACTTGCAGTAGAACATTGAGCGCTGTTTTTGATGATTTTCTGCAGTCGCTTTCATCTTCTATAAATAGGCCGCAAGTTCATTTTTGAATTCAAAAATGAAAGCCTTAAACCTCTCCAAGTTTGTTGATAGACGTTGCACCAAAGTCTTCTGGAGAGCGAGATCTTCGACAATTTGAAACGAATCCAGAACCTTCACTATGAGTCTGTTGATATCTCAACTGCAGAAAAACGTTGGAGAAGCCTAGGACTTGTTCAAACAAATCCTATAGAATCTCAACAAATCAAATCTTTCTTTAAGCCTTATCCAAAATCAGAACTAGGCCCATCTCAGATTAGACCTAATTATATCAAATCTGTTAGGCTCATTTTGTAACATAGGCCCATTAAAAATTAAGCCCAATTACATAGAATCTGAAACTTATCAACTCCGAAGCTTCTTCAACATCATCATGATGTACCATGGTAAGACCTTACCAAATTCTGGAATCCAGAGTTTTGGCTTTTCATCAACCAATACTTTATCCTCATCAAGGTGGAGTTTAACATGATGCCTTGACTTTCAGTTTTCCTTCTCCATGTGAACGTGTTCCCAAAAGTAGGGATATCAAATAAAGAACAATCAATTTTACCTTGCAATAATCGGTTGAATCTTGATGGGGAGATGGATGCTCCACCTAATTTGTCAGCACTACAGGAGATCTCGTTCAGATCCCCCATGATCAAACATGAGATTGACGAGGCCAAGATAATATCGCTGAGCGTTTCCCAAAAATAATTTTTCTCTCGGTAACTCGGAGGTGCATACACAAAAAGGAGGAGGAAAGTATAATGTTCCTTTAAGTTGGTATATTTCAAGCCAATGATCCTAGGAAGATGGATTTCAACGGTGACAGATTCGTCATAAAGTTGGTGTTCCTTCCAAAGGACGCCGAGACCACCAGACCGCTCGGCAGACGGGGACCAGAGCGCATTATCGAATCCAGCATGTTTCCATAATTTTTCGTCAGGGGTGTATCCTGCTTTTATTTCAGCTAGCACGAGTTGTATATGATCATTTTTGCACCATGTATTTATATCAACCCAGAACGTCTTTTTTCTAATACCTGTACAGTTCCAGTAGCTTATCTTCATTTCCAACTAGTAGGAATATGAGGAGACGGGTTTATCAACCTCATACGAAAGCAGATTTTTCCTATACTCAATTGTTCAACTGAGGTTATTTTCGATCGGATTCTATTTTGTTTATTGTTTCCATCAAGCTTTTCTCTTTTGAGAATGTTTTTTTTGCAAATCTCAGATAGCCAAGTGTTTCTGCTAAGATAAGCACATAAATACTACTGTAACTGTGATTGTATATTAGAGGGACCTTAGTTGTCTGTTGAAATGTTGTGGGGTTTAGTTTTCGCCGATGAAATCTATCATTCTTGAGGTCAAGATTTGTCTCCCTGATGTGTCTTTTGAGTCTCGATATAGCGTGTAAATTGGGAAAAAAAACTATTATGTGCCGAATAAGGAAATGTCGGACACATATACTAAAATTAGTTTCAATCCCACCCTTGTTCCCGGTGGCATATACGTCTTCATTTCTACTGCCTTGCAGCTTCTTAACTCCCATGAAGGGGGTTTGTGGTTTATGTTTGGCACCCATGGGTGAGACTAAATTACACACCAAATAATCAAAGTATTTAAGAGAAATCAAAGAAGAAGGAACGTACCTCACAACTTTAATAAAAACACGTGAAACTTAATTAGTCAATATGTTACATGTGATGAAAATATTAATTTTTCGTTAGAATATTACGACAATATTGTTTTTCTGTTTGAGAATATTATGACAATATATATTGCTTTTCTATTAGAAGAACAAAAAATGAATAAATAAATGAAATAATCAAAGAAAAAAGTTAACAAAATAAGAATAGTAAAAACAATATAATGAACTTTAAAATAATCGTGTTGTTCACAAAAAAACGTGAGTAATATGACATTTCATTTTGGAGCTCCTAAACTGAATTATAGTAATAGAATGTCAAGGTAAATAAAATATAATTAATAACATTTTGTGTATTGATATAAGATATATTAAGACAATTATTGTGTGTTACATTTGTCGGATTATGGCGTATAATATATCAGAAAAAAGATATCGATGAAGAGAATCTATATATAGGTGGTTCTTTGAAGGAAAAGAGGGGCGAATGCTCCCCCCCCCCCCCCCCCCCCCCCCTCCCAGCTCTGCCTATGCGGTTACTCATAATCTACCTAGGGTTTGTCTTAGGGTGGATGATGAGCAACTCTTTGTTTATAATTTTTGTTGGAATATGGGGTTTGTCCCACATTGAAAAAATTGAGATATCATGAACAACATCTAAGCTTGACGGACTACTCCTCTCATTGCCAATTGATTTTGAGATGCATGGAACCCCGTTGGGTTTGTATGTTGTTCGTGTCTCCTATACATGTAGGCCTGAGATGATTGAGATTTTAATGTGGGACAAACCCCATATTTCAACACACCCCCTCAAGTGCAATGCTTCCGCGACATATCAACAAGGTTAGCAACCCCACTAATCCGAAACCCAGACTGAAACTTGTCGAACCCAGCTCTGATACAATGTTGATCGATCTATGTCTGATCATCAGCAACAACCATGTATATATGAAGAACTCATCTACAACACATGTACATATCAAGAAGAAGATACAGAAAGATCGAAAAGGAAGAACGAGTTGTGTTTGTTATGATTGAAAGAGCCAATGTAACTGAATTACATGATCTGAGTAGCTATTTATATCATAGGAAAGTAGCTTTCCTTATTTACAGAAAATGACCCAAGGTTTCAATACACATAGTTCAACAATTTTCCACCTCGAGTTCTAACTATATTTCCCTGATGTGGATGTTCGTTATATAATTTAAACTATAATTTAGGTTTTTCTTCAAAAAAACTAAATAGATAGCCTTACTTCTGCAGTTTTAGGTTGTTCTGAAAACCACCATTGTTGGTGGAGGCTGATGTACTATTTCATTGAAACAAAATGAATTACAGAAGGGCTATATATATTACAGGAGAGAGACACTTAGTCTAATTTCCTAGAAGGTTCCTCTGTGCTACAAGACAAACTTGTTTCTTGAGATTTTGTGGAATTGATTTGGGCCTCCGAACTCGACTCTATGTCATTGGGCTGAACATTGGACTTGAGTGATGCAGAGGATCATTGGCTATATTAAGAGATGTGAATGAGACCAAATAGAGTCCCACATCGAAAGTTGAATATAACGAGTCTTAGCTTATAAGTCGGTGGACTACTTCTTCTATTGCCAATTGGTTTTAGAATGAACCTCACTCGGCTGGTGTGCGAGTCATCGGTCCAAGTCGGACTTTGATAGGCTACTAATTACCAATAAAGGTAGGATTCCCAAACTAGCCAAAAAATAAAGTTAAAGGCCGGGGTGGAGAGTTCCCAACAAACTTATCACGTTTCTTGTGGGTTTCACCTTGAAAAATTAACGAGAAGGTAAATACATGATCGATCTGAACTATGTATGTAACAAGGGAAACTAGCCAAAAAATAAAAATAAAAAGCTATCGGATTAGGTATGGACAATGCCCTTTGCCATCAATTAGGTTCAAATTCTGTGACATTTTTAACCATAACATAGAGGACCTTTTTTTTCATGTCAATAATAAATTCAACAAATGCAATAGCAGAAGATAACTGAAATCCCCTTTGTCATGCTGAAATTTGAAACTTGTAAAACTTAATTAACATGCTTTTCACTTTTTCAGAATGTTAAACACTTAATGCCTTAAACACCATAAAAATGAATGTTATAACTTATAACTTCTCAATCACCTAAATGCAACTAAATAAATGGCCTAAGGCTAGAATTAATATCACAAATTCAAAACCTATTTGTGAAATCACCTCCTATATATATACACACACCCACCCACAATTTCTAAACAAGCAAAAATTAAAGTTATTAAAAAAAACAAGGAATTGAAAAAGAAAAGAAGCAGAAGATCGAAGATGAAGATGTCATTCCATAACTTGATCGTTGTCGCGCTAATGTCAGCAGTCGCGGTGGTGGCGATAGGCTCGCCATCAGTCCGCGTCGCGACGATAGAAGTGGAGCCTCCAATAAATGTGAGGGAATCGGCCGCCCCATTGTTCGGCATAACAGTGGTGATAAACAACATCCTGGAAAGGAAGCAGAATCTGGAGGTGCACTGCAAGGACAAGAATACCGATTTAGGAGTGCAGGAGGTGCCTTCCGGAGGGAGCTACAGCTTCTCCATGGAGCCGAACTTGTTGAGCGCCGACTACTTCTGCTCGTTCGTGTTCGACAACGTCGTCCACTGGTTCGACATTTACCTGTGGAAGAGGGATTTTAACCGGTGCGAGAATGACACTTGCAGGTGGTTTGTATATGAAAAGGGGATATGCTTGAGTGACCCCAACTCCCCAACTCATTGCTACTCTTGGAATCGGGTTTAGATTAATCTCTTCTAATCACTTTTTCGGGGTTTTAACAATCAAATAGTGTTAGTAATTTGTTACTTAATTACGGATGTGCCCTATTGGGATGAAGATCTTTTGTTATTAATAAGAGTGCATGGATCAAGTGATTAATTGATAAGTTGCTCTATGCCTTCGTTTATTTGTAGGTAAAGAAATATATAATGGTTAATATTTGAAATTTGGTTTATTTTTATGTTATGACTCATTGATTAATATTCTAACCAGTACCCTCCTTTCCACATTTTCATAAATTTATAAAATTGAGAAATTGTATTCAGATCGACATTGATATATATATATATATAGAGGTTGGGTCATGTGTTAACAACTCTTACAATGTTAAATGTTAACAAATCAATATTCACCAAAATTTATCAAATATTCATCACAGTCACTCAAATATTCATCACAATCACTCAATTATTCACAATTTCCCAAATATTCATCAATATTCGACAACATTTAAGAAATATTCATCAAAGTAACACAATTACGAGATTGGGGGTGGATACACGCGTAAGGGTTTGAGTTTTTTGGGTGATAATTTTTTTTTAATTGACAATAATTATTAATTGAAATAAATCTCTTAAATGTTGTCGAAAAGCTTTGATGAATAATTGAGTGACTGTGATGAATATTTGATAAATTTTGCCGAATATTGATTTGTTAACATTTAACAAGTTGTTAAAATTTGATCCGTATTCTATATATATATATATATATATCAATATATGTTGCTCGCTTGAACATATACATTAAATGAGGCAGGTGCGTTTATGTCATGACAAACATTGAAGTGTGATGGATAAATTTTGTCCGTCACTTGGATGTAGTTCGTTCAGGCCTAAGTTTCCTTCAAAGCCCCAGAGTTGATTTAAAGGACGAACAAAGGAAAGTTGATCGCTGAACTTTTATAGTTTTAACTAAATTATAAAACGGTATAACTAAGTTTACTTTATAAACTTAGTTAATTATACAGTTTTTAGTTTATAAGTTTTTTAAGCTTAATTAGTTATAAAACTTAAAACTGATTATTATTAATTTACTAGTGTTATTCTATTATTTGTTCTTAATTTTTTCCTTTATAATACAAGTTATACGATTTACAATACAAGTTTTCTAAACTTACCTAGCTCTCACTTATGTTCCCCGTCGACGTTCTCCAAAGCAATTTATAAGGATCTCAGTCTGTTCTTCGACGACGATGGGTTCTGCTTGCTTGGTCTCTGAGTCATTTCCTTCTCGAGCTTGGATAATCTCCTCAACACGTCCTTTTAAGCTATCTTGTACGTGAAACCATGTAGCATGAAACAATGGTTAGAAAAAAAGATTTTAGACATAAAATATACACCAAATGAGATAGACAGGGATAAAAACCGAGGTGGGAAACAATTCAAGCGACTCACCAGTTGCTCCTTCGCATTCTTACACGGGAGATAGCTAGGCGTCAATGTTGATCTTGTTAGTGCAAATGT
This sequence comes from Persicaria maculosa, assembly GCA_963922045.1. Taxonomy (NCBI): domain Eukaryota; kingdom Viridiplantae; phylum Streptophyta; class Magnoliopsida; order Caryophyllales; family Polygonaceae; genus Persicaria; species Persicaria maculosa. Next base: position 9,679,050 of record OY998257.1, read on the forward strand.
AGGGCCGCTGACGGAAAAACCAAGTTGAGAAAACCGTCGAGAAATTGTGTTTTAGAAAACCAGAAAGGTTGTGGCGTGGTATATGCAGAACCCACTGCCTTAGAAGCGAATTTGCCCCGACCGTAGGTGCAAGTCGGCAACTGGCTTCGCCCCCCAAGGTTACACAGCACATACAGAAAATCAGCCCTATAGGCTTTTCCTACAAATTCTCCATTTTTGGTTGAAACCATTTTTCCAGCATCAGTCACTTGCTTAATACCAGCTATCTCAAGCAAACCACATGAAATCAAATTACGGCGCAGAGAAGGAACATAAAGCACATTCACTAGGGTAAGAGACTTCCCTATGGTGAGCTTGAGTGTCACCTTCCCTTTGCCAAGTACTCGAGAGATGCTCGAGTTGCCCATGTAAACCTGGTCGATGTCTGAAGCATCCTCAAACTCAGCAAACAGGTCCTTGTTGGCGCAGAAGTGTCGAGTAGCTCCGCTGTCCAGGAGTCAATCGACCTGGCCGCCCACATGGTTGACTTCGGTGATCATGGCTATCAGCTGGTTGTTGTCCTGGACAACATTTGCTTGCTGCTGGGCTGGAGCTGCGGGCTTGTTCTGCTGCTGTCCTTGGTTCTGGAGATCAGCCCGATTGCGACACTGCCAAGCCTTGTGGCCTGGCTTGCCACAAACATAGCAGCCGATCCCAGTCCCTCCCTGTTTCTGCTGCTTGTCTGGCTGATTTCCAGACTTCTTGAACTTCTGACCCTTCTGTGGCTTCATGTTCGGCTTAGAGCCACCAGTTTTGTTACCTTGTTTGGACCTGTCAGTTTTCACAGATGACTCAACCAGATTAGCTTTCATAGAATCAGCAGATTTAGGCTTAGGTTTGCCCTTAAGGCGATTTGCCTCCTCTATCTTCATGTGTCCGACAAGCTCCTCCAAAGTCAGATCCTTCTTCTTGTGCTTCAGATGGTTCCTGTAGCCAGCCCACGACTCAGGCAATTTTTCAATGAGAAAATTTACCAGCAGCACCTCGCACATCTTCATACCCTCAGAGAGGATATCGGCCACCAAATTCTCGTACTCGTGGACTTGCTCCATGATTGGCTTATCATCCACCATTTTGAACTGCATGAATTTCCCGCAAACATATTTTTTCTTTCCTGCATCGTCAGCACCATACTTTTTCTCCAATAAATCCCAAATCAGTTTTGCAGATTTATGAATTGAAATTAAATCGAAGATAGGGTTTGAGACATGGCTGAGGATGTGACCGCGCATTGTTTTGTTGTCCTGCTCATACTTCCTCAGCAGCGTCGGATCAGGCTCCTTTGTGTCCTCATCGTCCTTCTTGCCCTTGCCCTTGTCGGTAACAACAGAGGCATCAGCAACCGCATCAGGGGCCTTTTTGCCTCCGCTTTCTCCTCTACAGCAACAGCGGATCCAACAGGAGCGGCTTCAAGCAGGACGTAGTCAACCTCCAATTGCTCAAAAAAGATGAGCATCTTCTGTGACCAACGTTTGTAATTGGTTCCATCGAGCGGATCCAACTTCGACAAATCCAACAGCGGCTTGAAGAACTGGAAAGCCATTGCACGAACAAACTGTAAAATTCGCTTCTAAATTGTTAGTGCAAATGTAGGGCCGCTGACGGAAAAACCAAGTTGAGAAAACCGTCGAGAAATTGTGTTTTAGAAAACCAGAAAGGCTGTGGCGTGGTATATGCAGAACCCACTACTTTAGAAGCGAATTTGCCCCGACCGTAGGTGCAAGTCGGCAACTGGCTTCGCCCCCCAAGGTTACACAGCACATACAGAAAATCAGCCCTATAGGCTTTTCCTACAAATTCTCCATTTTTGGTTAAAACCATTTTTCCAGCATCAGTCACTTTCTTAATACCAGCTATCTCAAGCAAACCACATGAAATCAAATTACGGCACAGAGAAGGAACATAAAGCACATTCACTAGGGTAAGAGACTTCCCTGAGGTGAGCTTGAGTGTCACCTTCCCTTTGCCAAGTACTCGAGAGATGCTCGAGTTGCCCATGTAAACCTGGTCGATGTCTGAAGCATCCTCAAACTCAGCAAACAGGTCCTTGTTGGCGCTGAAGTGTCGAGTAGCTCCGCTGTCCAGGAGCCAATCGACCTGGCCGCCCACATGGTTGACTTCGGTGATCATGGCTATCAGCTGGTTGTTGTCCTGGACAACATTTGCTTGCTGCTGGGCTGGAGCTGCGGGCTTGTTCTGCTGCTGTCCTTGGTTCTGGAGATCAGCCCGATTGCGACACTGCCAAGCCTTGTGGCCTGGCTTTCCACAAACATAGCAGCCGATCTCAGGTCTTCGCTTCTAAATTGTTAGTGCAAATGTAGGGTCGTTGACGGAAAAACCAAGTTGAGAAAATCGTCGAGAAATTGTGTTTTAGAAAACCAGAAAGGTTGTGGCGTGGTATATGCAGAACCCACTACCTTAGAAGCGAATTTGCCCCGACCGTAGGTGCAAGTCGGCAACTGGCTTCGCCCCCCAAGGTTACACAGCACACTCTCGTAGTCGTGCACTCGAAACAAGAGTTTGGAATCACGAAAGACTTTCCTCAGAACTAAGGTGAAAGAGAGAGATGGTTTTCTGTGTGTACAATGATGAAGGAGACGTCTGGTTTTAAGGAGAAAGAAGACGCTCCTCCATCAGTAGTGCAGACGAGAATCTAGGAACGGTTACAAAGCTCCGCATTCAAAACGTGACGGAAATCAAGGAGCAGTTACAACGGAGGAATAAATACGAGAATTAATTCAAAAAAAAAAGGATAAGTCACAGTAATCTCAACAACTATTTTGGGACTTACCTGGCCCAAAAACAGACCCCACCCCACCGCGCACGTGTCACGAACACGGACCGGCGGTGGTGGTGGTGCGCGCGTGTTAGACTCCACTTCCATCACTCAAACCATGGTTGGATAGGAGACACTTTTAAATCAACCCCTCATGTCCCTAGAAATCAATGTGGGACAAAACTTTTCACCTTCCCTCAAATTCAAGCATTTACTCCAACAGTCCCCCACAAATGCGAGGAACTGAGGTTTTTCATAACAAAACTTAAAAAACAGTGTTCTGAGCAAAGTTTAGGAAAAAAATACTTAAATGCTGGTGTCTTGCGATTGAACCAACACATAGTGAAACTGAGCAGACTCTCAAATCAGATAGGTGAACGAATCTTGAACCTTCTGATTCAAGAGCTGGCATCAGCAGCACATACCTCTTCCATGTTCTTTAGTGATTCCGCGATAATATCTGCAAAGTTGGTAGTCATCTCTGACATTGGGTGCTAAAGAGTGCTCTAGAAAGACTACCCATGTCTTTCATAGAAGGAGACCAACCCTTCACACTCTCGTAGGTGGTTCCATCAAGTCTATCTCATATAGACCACCCTTGTAGGGCTATAGAACCATTAAGAGCATTTCGCTCAACCTCTACAGATTTCGGTGAATCCATCAAGTCCTTCTCAATAGGACTACCCAACTCTGGGCTATGGACTCATTAAGAGTACATGACTCAACCTTCTTCCGATACACCTGTCCTGGGGAATGAGATGTGGTGTATCTCTCATTGTATGTGCTTGAGACCATGATTGAGAATAATGAGAATGCATCTACTTCTGCTTATATTGCTGAGTCTGTTGATTTATGGCATGCTAGACTAGGACATGTGAATGCTAAATCTATATGTCGATTGCATGATATGGGTTTGATTCCTAGCCTATCCAAACATGACCATAGCAAATGTGAAATATGTGTTGAGGCCAAATTTCATAAACAACCTTTTAAAACGGTGAATGAAAGGACAACTGAATTGCTGGAGTTAGTCCATTCTGATTTGGCTGATTTTAAGAACACGGAAAGTAGAGGTGGCAAGCGCTACTATGTCACATTTGTATATGACCATTCTAGATATACTAAGGTATATTTTCTTAGGTCTAAAGATGAAGCAGAAAGCATGTTTTATGTATATATAACTGAAGTAGAAAACCGACCGTAGGTGCAAGTCGGCAACTGGCTTCGCCCCCCAAGGTTACACAGCACACTCTCGTAGTCGTGCACTCAAAACAAGAGTTTGGAATCACGAAAGACTTTCCTCATAACTAAGGTGAAAGAGAGAGAGTCTTTCACCTTAGTTCTGAGGAAACCATCTCTCTCTTTCACCTTAGTTCTGAGGAAAGTCTCTCTCTTTCGCTTCTAAGGTATTGGGTTCTGCATATACCACGCCACATCTTTTTTGGTTTTCTAAAACACAATTTCTCGACGGTTTTCTCAACTTGGTTTTTCCGTCAGCGGCCCTACATTTGCACTAACAGATCTTCCTTCGCCAAGAAGGCAAGAACTATCTGTTAGGAACTAGGATAATATAGGGGTTATAAATGTAATTAGGAGAAAGCGGGGCTTGGTATTATAAATACCTATCTCAGTGTGTACGGGGAGGCATGAATGAATGAATTACAGTGTCCTATCTTCTTCTCCTATCTCTCGACCTCTCTCTAAACTCTCTTCCTCCTCTTACCAAACCTCCATTGAAGCCATGATCTCTCTCCATCCGACCTTCGGGTCCTAACAAATTGGTATCAGAGCCTTTCGGTTCTTCGACCAGAGACGCACAATTGGAATCACAGATTCATCGGGTAATGGTAAACTCCAGTCAGCAAAAGTTTCAGTTTCTCAGGGAGCAGGAAGAACGTTCCATCCTCGTCAAGATCAAGTTTAAGCTCTATGAAATTTCGACAGAAGTATTGTTGGAGGTGTTCTCTACCTGTGGTAACATAGAAACGATAGAAAATTTCAGATCTGGAGAAGAGTTCCATTCAAGGGTTTGCTTCCAGGATAAAGATTCGGCAATTAGGGCACTCAATTGGTACAATGGAAGATGCATATACGATTTTTGGTGCGAATTGGAACTGTTTCAAGGATTCCAAGTTACCAATCGATCGGGAAAAACTGAAGTTCCGGCCCAAGAAACCAAAGAAGTTCCAACCGAGGAGGACGACGCCCAAATCATTCGGAATTCGCCAAGATGTGTCGATCAGAAATTCAAGGTTTTTTCAGATATTATTCTTGGAGATTCGAAATCAGAATTGAGCGATATCCAGGGATTTAGCAATGAACCGAGCGCAATCGAAGCCTTCGCAAACTCGATCAAAGATGTAAGGACAGAAATCTCCTTTAACCCATCAGAGTTGGACGCCTCAAGGGAGGACGACGACGAATCAAGTGCGCCAGAAATTGAAGAAATCGAAGCCCCGATGACAGAAGAAAAGCGAATGGAAGGCCCGTTTGCAGATGGGCAACAAGAAAGCAAGTCTTCGCTGAATGCGCCTGAGCCCTCGCCCTTTTTGATGTCGCGTGCAGGTGTTGTTCTTGGAGTGGAGCTAAAAGAACTGGAATTTGTCAAACCCAGTTGTGCACCAGCCAACCTCCGGCAAGGGTATAGTGATCCTACGATTCCTTGGGGAATCAGCGCTGAAAGAAGTCAGAAAATCAACCTAGAATGGCTCTCGGAGTTTCTGTCATGGCCGCAGTTAGAGAATGAAACACAAAGGCAAGCATTTCAAATGCAATCCGGCTTTTCAGAGGTAATTACCTATCCTCTAGCAGTTGTAGTGTTGGAAGAACTAGACGAAATGGATATTTTACAGGGTAGGATAGCTGTCCTGACGGAAAACAGTGATGCATATAAACTGTTTGTGGAAATGCTTGTGATAGATGTTGAACCATTCCAGGAAATGGATGTAGTCATAGGCAAACCGAGGATGGTAGAAAGGAATTTGATCTTCGATCCAGGAATTAGTGTGTTGGTTACTAGAATGGGATATAGAAATGAGATAATTGGATTGTTTCTTGATCTCAAGCTCTTAAGGAATATTTTGAAATCATTTCCGTTTGATGGGGGAGGGGTTATTGCTTGTTTAGTTGAGGTGAAGGTCGATGGTAGACCAAGGCTGAGTGATGCGATTGTTGTTGTTGGCAAGCTTTTCCAAAGTGTCAATAGTTGTTGCTGGTGTGGTGCAGAAAGGATGGGTTTGTATTGGCTTCCAGATTGCATTCTCACTTTTGATCCAGGTGGAGATGGTTCTGCTTTCAGGAGGATGAGGCAACAAATGCAAGTTTTGGTGTCTTTAGTGATGAGTTGCTGATCAATTAATTGATGGGCAATGGCCTTGTCATTTTCAAAGTGGTAGCTCTGCAGGGGGGGTCTTGTGAAGCTGCTGCGGATGGGTGTTCTTGGGATCAAATTGTCACCTTCAGGGTCCAGTTAATTGTTTCAATTAAAGAAGCTGCCCAAACCAAAGACTTTTACACAGCTATGTTTGAGCCGAGTTTTGACAGGAAGTGATGCATAAATGGGAATGTAAGCAAGCTATACATCAGGGTGGAAGTAGCAAATATCAGAAACTGTCATAGGAGCTGTCACAGGAAGCTGCTTCTATTTGAAGGAGTGCTAGGTGTGTGCTGAGATGAGGCTATATGGCCCAAGAGTAGCGGCAATATATGTCCCCAAGAGTAGCATATTACAAATGCAGGGGAGGCAACATGGAAAGTGGGCAACTTTCAAAAGCAAGTTTTTAATGCCACCACATTTACGTTGACCTTAAAGTACTCCTCAGCAGCTTGGGTAGCAAAGCCTTAGGACACTTATCAATTTCAATTTTGGTAATACATGAGCTTCTAGTATTACTGCAAAGCTCTTGTAATAGGTTTCATTGTAAATCCTAATGATCTCTAGTTGTTTTTCCCCATTTGCTATTGTTGTAGCATTTTTCATTCTTTAAGCTTTGAGGACAAAGCTTTATAAGAGGGGAGTAATGTTAGGAACTAGGATAATATAGGGGTTATAAATGTAATTAGGAGAAAGCGGGGCTTGGTATTATAAATACCTATCTCAGTGTGTACGGGGAGGCATGAATGAATGAATTACAGTGTCCTATCTTCTTCTCCTATCTCTCGACCTCTCTCTAAACTCTCTTCCTCCTCTTACCAAACCTCCATTGAAGCCATGATCTCTCTCCATCCGACCTTCGGGTCCTAACACTATCATAACTTCTGGAGTCATTGTTGATCTTTGCAGAATTGAACGAAAAAACAACTTTATGACTGTCAAAGCTTTAATACTATGTAAAACTTGAATCAATGTCAATTCAATTTTAAACCAAATATTTAAAACAAAAATGAAGAACACAATGTTTGATTTGAATGGGAGCTTGAGAGGGTTTCTTCTCTTTTCTCATTACAGTGAAAATGGTGTCCAAAATTTGTTACAATTGAAATGCCTCATATGGCTTTATTTATAGCTAGTAATCTAACAATTTGTTTAACATTCGATCTAAAAGGAATCAAAATAACATTGTTTCATCTTTGTCTCTCTGTCATGACCAACTGAGCTCAGCACCAGCTTTTAGCGGAGACTAACTTGTCTAGCTGTCTTCTAAGCTGGCACGGTAGACCCGGTCTTTTGCAGTTGATGTGTCCACCTTTGCTTTGTCATCCTCCAATACAACAATATTCTGGTATATTTGGCAATATTATAGGGAATCGCACCAAAATGTATGTATATATCTTTTACTCAAACTCATCGAAAGAGTGTTTTTAAGAGAGGGGAAATAAAAAATGTTGCAATAATAAAGTGTGTTCAGCATACTTAGTGTGTATGCATCAAAAGGGATTATGCCCCATGTAATTGAATCCATACCCCTTTTAAAAGAGTTGCGCTGTAATTTGTTATGATCAAGAAATACACAAAATAGATTGAGATTCCCTGTGCTCTCTCCCATAACGACAATTCTCTAAGTCCTCCATGATTCACAACTTTGTTCATCATTTCAATTCTCTCAAACTTCATACTTTCCTCTTCATTTTCTGTTTGTCATCATGGTAAAAGAGCAGTGTATGCTCCGGTGTTGCAATTGACGCTTCTGCTCACCATCTTGCTGGTTTCGCTTTGTTCGCTGTTCTTGGCAAAGCGAATCTGTGCGTTCGTCTCATTTTTTAGGATCGTTCTGTGACTGTTGCTGCTTCAAAGGTTTTGATTTGGAATGGTTGAGCGGGTAGGAGAACGATCAGGAGAGCGCCGACGTGATCAAATCACAACCACCGATCTGCAAAATCCACTTTTCATTCATCCATCTGATAATTCAGGTATGATTGTCTCTACAATTAAACTTACCGGTGAGAATTATCGTAGATGGAAGAAATCGATTATCAAGTTTGTTTGTGAAAAATAATCTCTGGTTAGTCGAAGGTTTGGATCTCATAAATGATGAAAATGGATTGCAGTGGAATAGATGTAATGACATGGTGTGTTCTTGGATATTGAACACAGTGTCAAGTGAGATTTACAATACTCTTGATGGGTATGACACAGCTAGAGAGATGTGGAAGGATTTGGAAGAGAGCTATGGCCAAAAGAATGCACCATTGATTTTTCAGATCAAGAAAGACATACAAAGTTGTGATCAAAAGAACTCAACTCTGGCTGAGTTCTTCACAAGGATGAAAGGGTTATGGAAGCAACTAACTGTTGTAACAACACCTCTAGTTTGCAAAAGTGGGAAATGCGGATGTAATCTTCAAAAGCTTATTGAAGATGCTGATTAGGAAGACAAACAGATGAATTAAGTTTCTCATGGGCTTAGATAAGAACTTTGATAGTGCTCGTCGACAGATCTTTGATGACCACTCCTCTTCCTACTTCCAGTATTGCTTACTCCCTCTTGATGCAGGGAGAAATGGGGACAAAGGTCTTTAATGCCCATTCTGAGATTACATCTATGATTATACCTGTCAAACAGGTCATTCGGGTCGGGTTCGGGTCGGGTCACTTCGGGTCCCGGGTAAAACGGGTTCCGGGTAGATCCGGGTTGATTTGAGTCCGGGTTTGACCGGGTTTCGGGTCATTTCGGATCGATTTCGGGTTTGTCAATTTTTTCTTTTTTAAATTAAAAAAAGGCCGATTTGCGAAAATACATCAAATTGGTGTTCGGTTTGCAAAAGTATACCCGTTTTGTGAGAATAGCAAAAATATGATAGGTGGGTCATTTGCGCTAAAAAATAATGGATGATTTTACCTTTAAATTTAAATGTAAAAAACTTTAAAAGAAGAATTATGAATTAAAAGAAAAGTTAAAAAATATTTAAAAAATGAAATATATATTAAAATAATGATTTTAATATTTTTTCCAGAAACTTAAAAATAATAAAACTAACCGGATAAAAAACATTGCCTTAGTAAGGGATTAGAACAAGAATGTCAATACGTGCGTATCCACACTATTAAAATTTCACTTTGACAGGATAAATGTTCATTATGACTGATAAATAATACTGAGAGGATGAAATCTATAATCTGGAAGAGAATAAAGATACGATTTTATCCATAACATAACTATTAGATTATTAACCATAATTAGAAATTAAAGACATCTCCAAGATGACAACGTTATTTATTTACATTGACAAGATTAATGTTTATAGTGACAAGGCTACAAGTTTATGTTGACGTGATTGAAGTTATAATAGGGGAGAGATTGACTAAAGATAAGGTAAATCATATCTACTGGATTATTAACCATATTTACAAAAGGAATGTCAACATATGTCTAGAAATCATAACATTATCACATTGACAGGATGAATATCAATGTTGACAATGCCAATTATGAACATTGACAGGATGTGTACAATAATCGCAGATTTTTTTATTATTTAATTATTTAATATAATTTAAATATATAAGAAAAAAGATAAATGCCGAAAATATTTTACCTTTTTTTATTTTCTGATTTTTTGGGGTGGTGGGGCAGTTTTGATAATTAAATATAGTATTTTTGCAAAATTTCAAATGTGGATGCAATTGTTTTTAAAACTAGGTATTTTTGCAAACCAATTATCAAAGTGGGGTATTTACTACTAATTCCCCTTAAATAAATCATGATTTGATAATTTTGTGATAATTTTAAAATTCTAAAATTAAAGACGTGGTTCATAAGTTCTAGTACTTGTAATTATATACTATATCTGATCCAAAATATTTGATTTTTATTATTTCTCTTAATTTTTAATAAAATGTAATAATATATAAAATATCAAAATTTTAAATAATTTTTTAAAAATAATTTCATGCAATTAGTAATAAGCATAGATTTGTTTTAATATTTTTTTAAAGTTTTTATCTTCTTAAAAAATGTGATAAAAAATCAAAAATCAAATACTATCGATCGGATGGAGTATTAGACAATACAAATAAATATAAAAGTTGATTTGAAAATGAAAGATCAAGTGATTGTAATTATAAAATGTAATAAATTGTAATCTCCATAAAAAATTTAATCATATATAATTATAAAACAATCGGGTCACCGGGTCAAAATAACCGGTCAATTGGGTCACCGGGTCTAAACCCAGATGACCCGGAAAATTACCGTGTACTTCGGATTCGGGTCCAAAAAAATTCCCGGGTCGAAAAAACCGGGTCTTGACCCAGAATTTACCGGGCGTATGGGTCGGGTTGTGTTTTGACAGGTCTATCTATGATGGCTAAGCAAGGGTCCAGCTTTGAGGACTATCACAAGACACCAGAAGAAAGGAAAAATGTGCTCATTGTAGAGGAAAACATAAACTTGAGAGATGTTGGGAATTAATTGGGTATCCAAGTTGGCATCCCAAGAGTAAGGATAAGCCACAGATCTCTCGAGAGGATGATCAGCGAAGGCCTAATAAAGGAAATGGCAACAAGCAAGGTGATGTCAAGTACTCTTCCAAAGCTAATTCTGCATGGAAGACTTCAGTTCAAGATTTCTCCATCAAAGGTCATTTGTCAGCAGATCATCACAAACTAGTGGCAAATTTCATCAATTTCCTCGAGCAGTCAAATAGCCCAAGTCATGAATCTCACCTTCCAGGTACTTTGTGTCTAAACTCCTTTCGTACTGAAATTTTTTGGATTATGGATAGTAGGGCTACTGTCCATATCACTTGTGATCTCTCACTACTTGATAATCCTAGACCCACCCCAAACTCATTCATCCATCTTGCTGATGGGAATGTGCACCCCACCCATATTGGTAACCTTAAACTACCTCATTTCACTTTTACAAATGTACTTTGCATCTCAGCCTTTCATTTTCATCTTTTTTCTCTCACTTAGTTAATCATTGAAAAAAAATGCAAAATTGCCTTAGACGATGAATTTTGTGTTGTCCGGGACCGAGCAAGGACGAAGATGATTGCAATTGGTAAGCTGCGGTAGGTTGTTCTACATGGATCCATTCAAGTGTGAATCTTTACAGGCCTATCGACAGGTGTTCTCATCCACACCTATTGCTAATATCATTACTCAATCTGACCTAACCTTGTTCATCCCATCTGTCATACCTGATTCCTCGGCTCTTTGCCATCTTCGTCTTGGGCATGCTCCTTTGGACAAGATCAAACACATTTCTACTTTACAAAATGTTTTGTCCAAACCTGTTTCACACATATTCTCTGTATACCCTTTAGCTAAACAAATGCACAACTTTTACTGGTAGCACTTCTAATGCTGATCTTGTGTCTGAAATCTTACATTGCAATGTTTGGGGGCCCTATGCTACTCCTACTATTCATAACTTTTGATTATTTCTTGCAATTGTTGATGATAAAAGCAGAGGGGTTTAGGTGTTTCTCATGAAACAAAAGAGTGAGGTAAAGGATCATCTCCTATCTTTCATTCAGATGGTCCACACTTAGTTTGGTGAAACTGTCAAAATTGTTCGAAGTGATCAAGGCACTGAATTCTTTAACAATGTTGTTTCTTCTGTTCTTGTACAACTACTCCTCAGCAAAACGAGAGAGTTCAGCAAAAACATCGCTATATTCTTGAAATTACTAGATCCTTAATGTTGGTTTCATCCATGCCTCTGAAATTTAGGGGGGGTGGGGGCAGTGTTCTCTCAGCTACTTATATCATCAATTGTCTTTCGAATCCCCACAATCACAAATCTCCAAATGAGATTCTTTTCCTTAAACCACCTCAATACTCTCATCTTCAAACCTTTGGATGCCTTTGTTTTGCTACTGTCACACAGAGTTCTAATGTAAAAAAGTTTGACCCTCGTGCAACCCCTTGTATGTTTTTGGGCTATCCGTTTGCGAAGAAGGGATACAAGCTCTACAATAATCTTCAAATAATCAAGTTTCTAATCAATGTATGTTAACTTTGTGGAGGATATGTTTCCCTTTCCCTCTAAACCTCTTTATCCTTCTTTAAATACACATGTTTATGTGTCTTCTGAGCAGGGCATTGATCACAATTTCCCATTTGATTACATGCCCAGTGATACAGATGAATCTTTAACCATACCTATTGATTATTCTATCCCACATTCTATTGGGGAAAAATACGCTCAACTTTTTCGAAAATCAGAATAATGAGAATGACAATGATAGAAAATACACACAAGATGTTTATAATCTGCCGCAAAACTTTGATAGAATGATAACGTGATTACAACTCAATTACTTAACACTCACACCCAAAACTACACTCTGGAATTTTACGCAAAAAATTCTCCCAAAAGCTTCTCTCTGTTTAATGCTTTAAACTAAGCTTTTCTCTCTGTGTTTTTTGGATGATTTACAAATGGAATCCTATGGGTTTATATAGGTTTTCTACATTTGAAATGGATGGTGAAACTCCTATCATTAATAATCACCTCCATTTTTTATTTCCTTTATTTAGCACATTCTAAATAAAAGAATGGTATTCTTTTCTTTAATTAAAACTAAAATTAGAATTTGTTATTTCTTCAACACATTCATCTGATTCTTCTTCTTCTGTTACTACAGATTCATTGTCATATGAAACCATACCTTCTTCCTCAGATTCATTGTCCTTTGATTCTTCTAACCAATCTCTAGCAGATTATGCCCCTTCACCTGTCTCCATGACATTTGACATTGCTCCTATACCTATTCAACATTCGACAAGGTCTCATAATCCTCCCACATGAATGAAAGATTATGTGGGAACAGCAACCACAAGTGCACCAGCTGCTTCATCAATTTCCTCTGCTTAGGTACACCATTATCCAATCTCAGCCTTTCTCTCCTACAATTCTTCTTCTTTGTCCTATAAATCATTTGTTGCCAATGTAGCCCCGCATTCTGAGCCCAAATCAATTAAGAAAGCAATATTGCAAAGCCCTACCTAGTGTGAGGCAATGATTCTGGAGCTAAATGCTCTTGAGCAAAATGGCACTTGGGATTTAGTTCCTTTGCCATCTAACAAATCTCTTATCACTTGAAATGGTTGTTTAAGTTGAAGTTCAAATCTGATGGTACATTGGACAGATATGAGGCTCGATTAGTGGCTCGAGAGTTCACTTGACTGGAAGGTATTGACTGCAGTGAAACATTCGCACCTGTAGCTCGAATGATCACTGCCTCCGGAGTACTAGTTTCTCAAGCACTACAACAATTCTAGAGCTGCTGATGATAAGGCTATTCCCTCCAATCTTGTGTGTAAACTTAAGAAGTCGTTGTATGGTCTGAAGCAGGCACCTAGACAATGGTTTCTCAAGTTCTATGAGGTAGTCTTGGCAGCAGGTTTTGTACAATCTCACTCGGATTACTCCATGTTTACTAGATACAAAGAAGAGTCATTTATTGCTCTCTTGGTGTACGTAGATGACATGCCCATGATTGAAAATGACCCAAAGCCATTGATGATTTGAAAGTGCATCTTCATAAGCATTTCCAAATTGAGGATCTTGGTCCCCTTCGGTATTTCCTTGGAATTGAGGTAGATATGTCTGCTGTTGGTTTTCTTCTGAATCAGCGAAAGTACACACTTGATCTCCTCTGTGATGCGGGAATGGAAAACTCTAAGCGTCTGTATACACATCTGGATGTGCATCAGAAGCTCTCAAATGAGGGGGAGCCTCTATCTGATCCTATGCAATACAAACGCATTGTGGGAGAGCTCATTTACTTGACAAACACTCGCCCAGATATTATGTATTCGGTTCAAGTTTTAAGCCAGTTTGTGCAGTCTTCTACAACAGAGCACTGGACTGCTACAAAGCATCTTCTTCCCTACATCAAAGCCACTCCAGGTCAAGCCCTTTTACTGAGCAGTTCCTCTCAGCTGCAATTTGTAACACCCCCGTCCCATATCAGATATCATAAGGATGTTGGGAGTGATTTATAAGTGATTCAAGTCCTACCCCTGTCACAAGAGCTCTTCCTTTTCAGGCTCCAAGTGAGGACAACGGACCTGAGAGGGCTAGGTGGCATAGGCTGGCGCCTCTTAAGACCGCGGGTCTTACACAATTACATCGTTTTGTGATGTGGATTGGCAAGCTTGCCCAATGTCTCGTCGCTCCTTAACTGGTTTTTGCATTTTCCTGGGTTCTTCTCTCATTTCCTATCGCACTAAAAAGCAGTCATTCGTTGCAATGTCCACTGCTGAAGTGTATAGGGCAATGGCGGCAACTTGTTGTGAGATTACCTGGCTGGTTCGAGTGCTTCAGGATCTTGTTGTTCACCTAACTGCACCAATGGATCTCTTTGTGACAATCAAGTCGCTCTCCATATTGCTAGGAACCCCATCTTTCATGAACGAACAAAGCATATTGAGGTCGATTGTCACCTTATTAGAGACATGGTTCAATGTCGGCAAATCAATACAGCTTACATCTCCACTGCAGAGCAACCTGCGGATCTCTTTACTAAGGTCCTATCCTGTGATCGGATGACTAAACTTCTCTCCAAGCTAGGATTTGAGAACCAGTTCTCTCACTCTTATCTTGAGGGGGAGTGTTGTAATAATAAAGTGTGTATAGCATGCTTAGTGTGTTTATGCATCACAAGTGATTATGCCCTAATTGAATCTCTACCCCTTTAAAAGGGTTGTGCTGTAATCTGTTTTGATCAAGAAACACACAAAACAAATTGAGCTTCTCTGTGGATCTCCTATGGAGGCAATTCTCTGAGTCATCCATGATTCACAACTATGTTCATCATTTCATTTCTCTCAAACTCAGTGTTCTAAAAATTGTGCCTAGGCACCGTCTATGCGCTAGGCGGGAGGGGACCTAGGAATTTTTAAGTCTAGGTGGCCCTCTAGGCGGAAATCCACATAGGAAATGTCTGGGCACCGCCTAGACCCGCCTAGGCGCCGCCTAGTCCCACCTAGGCGCCGCGTAGCCCGACTATTATTCAATTTTAGCTTTTATGCATGTGATTAGTCAACTTAGAGTTTTTTTTATCCCCCATGTCGAGATATATTTGTTTTTTACTCGAACCTATGGTT
The DNA here is from genome assembly GCA_963922045.1 of Persicaria maculosa. Lineage (NCBI taxonomy): Eukaryota > Viridiplantae > Streptophyta > Magnoliopsida > Caryophyllales > Polygonaceae > Persicaria > Persicaria maculosa. The sequence continues at coordinate 9,694,367 of OY998257.1, forward strand.
TTGGATTTTAGAAGGTTTAGAGTCGTTAGTCGGACCCGTAATTTTGTGTTTATTTACTTTAATGTTAGTTAAGTGCCACAATTTTGAGTTTATGAGTGATATTATGGATTGTTCATATTTTTGTTTTGTCGTGTTTGTTTCTATTTTTTTCCATTATCCATATATATTCCTTTTGGTTTTCTGATAACAAATAGAAAATGAAGAGGAAAGTATGAAGTTTGAGCATTGTTCTAAAATGCGCTAGGCGGGACCGCCTAGCGCATTTTAATGATTCATATAATGGAATGAAATAATATTTATCAAAATTCTTATTAAAATAGGATAGTTGATTCTTTGAAAAAAAAACTTTATTTATGGACCTTTTTTTGGGTAATTTTCAAATGTATGGATGATTTTGTTAATAATATCCTATTTTAAGGGTGATTTTGTGTAATTTAAACTTTTGAAAACAACGGGCGAATTTGCTCTGAGTTTTGACTAATGGCGGCTGCATTCCACTCTTATTTAATTTCTTTCTTTGATTTATTTTTATTTTTATCTACTTGCCTGAGTTTAAGCGTCTTCTAGTTTAAGTACTAGATCTACCCGCTGATGAGTGATGAACATGGAGCGTACAGAGAAAGCGGCGGTATTGGTTACCACCACCTGGACCGCCGACCACCAACGCCCTACCGGAAAGGGAGAGGGGAAACCGGAATACTCCGCCTCCAGATTGCACAGCGCGGTGGGCAGCGACACCCGCGGAGTAACCACTTTCGGAATACGCGTAAGTGCCCCAATTAAATCGAATCGATTTGCCCCAATTGAATTAAGATCTCACCTATCTGCTTGAAATTTCTTGTTTCTGTTTCGAGATTGAAACTGGTTGATGTTAATTATGGGTGGTGGTAGTAATGGTTAGGGAAGAAATCGGAGAACGTACCTCATAGGTTTGGGGCTCTTTGAGATGTGATTACCTAGGGAAGAAATCAGAGAGGTATAATAAATAATGCGATTACTCATGAATCATCTATTCAAATCGGATCTATGGATTGGACAATATACAGTATATCCTATCGGCAGGGATGACAATTGGTGGGGTGGTGGATGGATGATCTACTTCCGTCACCCGACCCACCACCCAAAACCCTTCACCTTATCCGACCCATCACCTACCAAATATTTCACTTGTCCCGTCTACCCATCACCCACCGGTTGATCGGGTGGATCGGGTGACAATTCGGGTGAAATACACCTCGTCAAATTCAACAAAAAAAAATTATAGAAAAACATAGGTCGAACACTTCTATGAATAAACAACTAGCCCATTGCGGAAAATTCCCCGTTCACCCATCACCTATTTAATATCTGTTTTATATCGGATTTTCACCCACTTTTTCAAGTCGGGTGAGACGGATATCCGTCGTGTGCATGTGAAATTGTCATCCCTTTTTGTTTTCGAGTTAGTTTGGTATAACACCATAAGTGACGTATATAGTTGATGGGTACGTAGTTGAAACTAATGTATTAAGTATGTTAAATTCAGTTGGTCATAAGCTAGTATAGTGTTCATAGGGTAGCTAATACAAACTAGCTAATGAGAAATAATAAAATGAATAGATTTGTGAATAAAAAAAAAGTTCCAAAAAGCTTAAGATAAGTTAAGTAATTAAACTAAAATCTTATATTTATATTGAAAACTTTATAATATTAAAATCAAAAGATTTGAAAAGCTACTTGTTTTGGCAAACGAAGCGTAATATCTTTCTACTTAATATAAAATGTCTCTTTAAATAAATAAAAATAAAATAAAATTTATGAGAATTTTTTTTAGCCGATCTAAACAAAATCCCGATCCATTCATCGGAAACCAATTGGTTTTATGTTGTAACTTGTAACCTTAATTAGTTTTGGCTAACATTGTGATTTTCTTTTAAAATTACGGATTATATGGATATCGATTTGTGCTAAACTGATTTGAAGGAGGCCAGAAGGGTTCAACGAAGTGGTCACATTGTGAGAGAAAAACATGGGATATGTCATTAGCTGATGGCTACACTTACCTTTCCCAAAAGGATAGACAGGGAAGTGGAGCGAGCAGCGCCACCAGCGGCGCATCCGATCTTCCCACTGATTCCGAATCAGCTGGAGACTTGACTGATGTTGCAACCACTGATTCTTCGATTGATCGAATCTATAATGGGGAGCCTGCGAAGAGTACTGGAGTTGGGAGTTCCTCATCCAAGGCATTTGGGAGGAAGAAGTTGAAGAAGGTTCGTAAAATACACTTATGGGTACCTAATTGATTAAACATTATACACCCGTATCAAGCACGGTTGTTGATTTATCGTTTCTATTGTCGAAAAATGTCACACAGGGGTTTAGTTGCTTCCCATCTGGGTCCAAAGTGATCGATTGAGGAGATGAAGTTGTTGTACGTACACACAGATGCTTAGCCGAGTCCGCTGATCATGAAGAATTTGCCATATATGTAACACAATTCTTAGCCTGTAACAAAGTGATCCATATATTCGTCCCATAATTTCTTGAATTCATAAAATAAGAAGTAATAGAAGAACCGCTTAAAGCAATATTGAATATATATCTCTTTTTGTACCTAATACAGACGTGTGCTGTTGGAAGATCCGAAACTCGTCTTCAGCTCCTCCCATACCTCATGTGCAGTTCGACAATATAGCAATGTCTCTGTAATTTCTTTCTCAATTGAGTGAAGAAGCCATGAAATAACGATTCCATTGCATCTTCTCCATTGCCCGTGCCAAGGTGATTGACCTCGCCTTTGGCATCTGAAAGTGTTGAGAAAATGAAAAATGTGAAGAGACCAAAAAGAGTCCCACATTAATAATATGAACAAACAAGCCTTAGTATATAACCTAGTGGGCTAACCCCACCTAATGCCAATTGGTTTTAGGATGGAACCCCGCTCGGTTTATGTGCTAGGCTATTAGCGCATGGGTGCGCACGTGTGCACACGACCCCCGATCCCGAGTCCCAACGGACTTAAGTAAAAAACTTCCATCAACAAGATTAATTTTGTTTTTCGCAACTGAAGAAACCTCCACCGAGCGTCTTCAATGGTTGTAATTAGTTTCGTTTAGCAACTGAGTAGACAGATTGTAGCTTGGATGATTCGAATGATGCAAGTAGAGAACATCCTTCGGGTCTGACTGATTCGCCTCAACTCCTGAATCCATCTTTCACTGATCAAGATTCTGATTGCAAATTTTCGATGTGACGCAGAAGAATAGAGTATTAGACCTTCTAATTTTGCGACTTCAATCGATACGAGCTTTGTAAGCTTTGATATCATTTCACAATTATGAAAACAGAAATTTAGGAAGAGAGGAAGCCATTGAAACAAGAATCAAGAGCTTCTAATTTAGGAAGAGAGGAAACCACCCTCCGATGACGGAGGGTGGAGCGGCCAATTTATGCCAAGTCTACTACCTTTGAGGTTTGTTGAATTCCCGTGCCTCCAACACTCCTAGTTTATTCTTGATAATAATAACCATTATTAATTCTATATATGTATTTATATATAAAAAATAGATCATTTGTTAACACTTTTTACAGTGTAATCTGTATGCAAATCTGAAGCGGAAAATTATTCGTCTATATTATTCATTCATATGAAAAAGTATGAACAATCATGTTATAACAGACTATTAAATTTCATATAAAAAGACTATTAACACGTATGAATAATTATAACTTTCGTGTTCAACATCAAAATTTGATGTTTTTTATAATAGTTTTTAATGGAGAGAAATGATACGATCTCGTTTTGTTCCATCCCGCGAGGGATAAGACCCGTACAATTTTTTTAAAAAATGAATCAATGTTATAGAAAAATTATGCAAGACGTGACGCATGATGACTCCGGTCCGGTCTCATCCCCCATGTAAAATAGCCAAAAATAACTGGCTATCGGATCGGCCAGTTATCTGAAAAGTTTTAAACATGACGTACATAAAAGAGGGCTTTGTTGTCAATATATAATAAATTCAAAAAATGCATTAACAGAAGCTAGAAGAGATAACTGAAATCCCCTTTGACCTTTGTCATGTCGAAAGTTGAAACTTGTAAAACTTAACATACTTTTCAGAATGTTAAACACCATGAAAATCAATGTTAAAACTTCTAAATCACCTAAATGCAACTAAATAAATGGCGTAAGGCTACAATTAATATCACAAATTCAAAACCTAATTGCATGTGAAATCACCTCCTATATATATATACACACACCCACCCACAATTTCTAAACAAGCAAAAAGTTACTACAAAAAAAAACAAGGAAAAAAGAAAATAAGCAGAAGAAGATGAAGATGTCATCTCATAACTTGATCCTCATTGCGCTGATGTCAGCAGTCGCGGTGGTGGCGATAGGTTCGCCATCAGTCCCCGTCTCGACGATAGAAGTGGAGCCTCCGATAAATGTGAGGGAATCGGCCGCCCCATTGTTCGGCATAACGGTGGTGATAAACAACATCCTGGAAAGGAAGCAGAATCTGGAGGTGCACTGCAAGGACAAGAACACCGATTTAGGAGTGCAGGAGGTGCCTTCCGGAGGGAGCTACAGCTTCTCCATGGAGCCGAACTTGTTGAGCGCCGACTACTTCTGCTCGTTCGTGTTCGACAACGTCGTCCACTGGTTCGACATTTACCTGTGGAAGAGGGATTTTAACCGCTGCGAGAATGACACTTGCAGGTGGTTTGTGTATGAAAAGGGGATATGCTTGAGTGACCCCAACTCCCCAACTCACTGCTACTATTGGAATCGGGTTTAGATTAATCTTCTAAGAATTACTTTTTAGGGGTTTTAAATATCAAACAGTGTTAGTAATTATTTACTTGCGTCTGTGCCCCATTGAGATTTGAGATCGATGTTTGTTATTAATAATAAGTTGATTTGAATCCATTGAAACATTACGTACTGTGTCTCACGTACATAGAAAAATCCGAATTGGGTGGTTAAAGTTGATTTTTGTTAGCCTCCGTTCTCATCACTTGTCTTCGATCAATGCACACATAAGTCGATAGACCTCCTAATATCAATTTGTTTTAGAATGGAACCTCATCGGTCTTGTGTGTTCGGCTCTCTATTGTCAGTGAAACGTTCGAGGAAACCTCGTGTTACATCACATTAGACCAACTGATAATTGGTATCATAAATTTTTAAAAATATTAACTTGTCATTAATTTTTGGGTAAGATTATTTGGGGAGAGGGGGCATTACATTGCACACAGTTCTGTGTTCAAAACTCACAACAGTTTTAACATTGAGTCAATTGACTACATTTAAGTGACATATATACCAATTAATTCCTAGGTGAGTAGATCCATGAATTTCATGTTTATGTTGTTCATGATTTGAAATTATATATCACTCAGCTCTTTAGACATCGTTAACTTATGAACCTAAAATTAAATGACATTAATATATAAACACCTGAATCTTCCACTTAATTAATGTATATAAATCACCTTTGAATATATTCATATATACTACAAGAGTACAAGCTATTCAAAATATTAAAATTGAAGATGTTTTTCAGCAAATAGCTAGCTAGAAGGTTATAGGCTACATTGTGGACTTAAAAGGGGTTATTTGGTAACATGTACTTGATGGACTAGTTGAACAAAGTTATGGATTAATTAAGTATCTAAAATACTACGTATATGTTAAATCAAATTATTAAATTATTATATATTGGAGAGTTGATGGGATATATGAGGGAAAGACCTCTAAAAAAGGCCGATATAAATAGCTATTGAAAATCTGATTTCAAAAGCTAATTAAAATTTTAATCTTAGCTTCATTACAACTATGTAATATTAAAATAAAAAATTTTAAAAACTAATTTCGGGAGCATGAATTAACTACACTTTTAAAACTTACTACTCTTAATCACACAACTTATGCCAAGCATAAACTTACCAAACTATAAATGACATTAATTGAACACCATTAAAATCAAGGTTGAAACTTCTAAATCACCTAAATGCAACTCCATGATCCATCAATTGAGAAATCTCATGTTATAACTATCTCAACCCTCCTATATACGGAGTATATATATACACGCACAAAGCAGACACATATTCCGAATTGAATTAAAGGAAAAAAACATGATGTCGTTGTCATCTCAGAAGCTGATCCTAGCGGTGCTGATGGCAGTTGTGGTGGTGGCGACGAGCTCGCAAGTGGCCCCCGCCACCAGCAGAGTCATCTCCGAAGAACTGGAAACCCCCAACAGCTTCGGGATCACGGTGGTGATAGGGAACACCCTGGAAAGGAGGCAGCATCTGCAGGTGCACTGCAAGGACAAGGGGAGCGATTTCGGAGTACACCAGGTTCCCTACGGAACCACCTACAGCTTCCACTTCGTCCCGACTCTATTCAGCGCCGACTACTTCTGTGGGTTCGTCTTCGACAACGTTCTCCATTGGTTCGACATTTACCTCTGGAAGCGAGATTATGGACGATGTACCGATAACACCTGTAACTGGTTCGTAAACGAGGATGGACCTTGCTTCAGTGACCCCCAGACTCCTAGTGACTGTTACCATTGGAATCGGAATTAGATCAAATTCATCCCTAACTCCATTGTCGAATCGCTATATTCATCCTCGTCGATCTTCGTTATTATTAATAACACCTCTAGATGAAGAATATTGATGAATCACACATCGAAAAAGTGCCATGTATGAGTAAATTTTGGCACATTTTAGCTACGACAACAACAACATACCCAAGATATACCGCTCTGAACAGGGTCTAGGAGTCGAGATGTACGTACCTTTTTTCCCGACTAAGTTGATAGGATGTTTCCGAGTGACCCAGTTAGAGACTATAATAGATAACAAAGCAATAGAATAAAATAGATAGAAATAAATTTAAAAAATCGATAAGGAAACAAGATGAAAAACAAAGAGCTCTGGAGCGACGACTGATAGACAAAAACAAGAAAGTTAAAAAAGATATGCCTCTAACCTCGTGTCCCCACTATCCGCTCTCCCCTCTCTAACTAACCCTATTTAACCCGGATAGCACTCCTCCATAGCGTCCTATCACATACCATACTTTCCTAGAGGTTTAAGGAAGACAAGTCTTATTTGATCACCTCCATCCACTTTTTTTTGGTCGTCCGATCCGTTGATCACCTCCATCCACTTTTTTTCTGGCGCACTCGAGTCTCTCCTCTACACATGACCAAACCATCGTAGTCTCATCTCTCACAACATATCCTTGTATTATGTGATTTGATTAGATTAGGTTTTGGCACATTTTAGCTAAATTATGTTATTGATGAAACACTGTTTCCATTTATTCAGGGTATAAAGATGATTACATCTTCAACCCCTGTTTTAAGCGAGATTACAGTAAGTTAGCAAGTATAAAACCTAATCTAATCAAATCACAGAATACAATAAAGAGAGAGGTGGACAGTAGAAACCAAAAAAAAAAAGAAATTGGAACATACAATTGCAGCAAAATTAGCTTCAACTAAAGCAAGACTAAGTAGGTGTACAGTCGATCTGCATATGCATTGTGGAGCAATATGAATAGATTTTAATTAAAGATTAATTATCAATTGCTTTAATTATTCAATATATCTAATCAATTGACGATTTTAATAGCTATCTAAGCGTAAAGCATAGTAAGAGTTTTATTCAAGCCATTTCCCTCCTGTTGAAGTCCTGCATTGTTGCGCCTGCGCCAAGCTCACACACGTCGAACGCGGTTAGGTTTGATTCATCGTTACCACTTAACCTCTCCGATCTTTCGAACAGCCTCCTCCATTTCGATTCTCTTGTCCATGTCTTTTTCGCAACAGCTTAATCCTATGTGGAGTAGCTTCCTAACTTCACCACTCGCGGTGCCAATTCCACTCATGTCCTTGTCAAAGACGTCGTTGTTGAACGACGATTTTCCTAAGCACGCGGCTATCTCATCCACCCAATGCTCCATATGTTCGTCTTTCCCGACAGTAAGACTGCTAGTAGGGAACTTGCCCGTGAGTATCTCCAATATTAGGATACCGAGACACCATACATCCGTCTTCTTGAATATGTTGCCTTTCGTGGAGAATTCGGGTGACTTGTAAGCCAGCATCACCTGCTGGGCTTGATCTAGATTAACGAGGGGTATCAGACCGTAATCCATGATGACGGGGTCGAACGAGTCATTAAGGAGCACGTTTGACGACTTCAGGTGACCGTGCGGAGGAACATGCTCGTCCAAGTAATGCAACTCGTTGTGAAGGTATGCCATTCCCTTTGCAACTCCTTGTATGATCTTCAACCTTGTTGTCCAATTTAGCTCCTCCCCTTTGTGAGCCCCATGGAGTTTGCTGGCTAAGCTTCCTTTCATGACAAACTCGAGGACGAAGAGCTTCTCTTCTCTTCTGTAGTAGTAGGCGACGAGAGGCAAGACGTTGGGGTGTTGTAGTTGCCCCAACCTCATAACGTGGTCGTGGAAGTTGTGTCTTACCACCCGATTCATGTGTCTAAATCTCTTGACAACCATGGGCTTACCATTGGGGAGAACCGCCTTGTATGAAGATCCGAAGTGACCGCTCCCTAGAACTTCAGCTGAGGCTCTGAGTAATTCAGCCAAGTCAAATTCCTCCGAGTCATCACTTACAAAGATCAACTTACCAACTTCTGCGACTTTCCTGCTCGGACGAGGAGCACTTTTTGCCTCAGCGCTCACCATGGCCGGACCATGGCTGCTCTTATCAGCATCCGTTCCAAGTGTATTGCTATCGTGAACCTTGTACATGTTGCTCGACGATGCTTTCCTTCTTCGACATATTATACAGCAAAGAATTATCAGCAGCAGTAGCAACACCACCACAATTATAGCAATGAGCAAGGCCTTTGTACTCGAAGAGGTGCTGTCGGGACACAATTCAAGAGGGGGTCCGCACAAGCCTTTGTTACCTAATCAGTTCGTACATTATGTATATGATGAATGATAAAAGTGTTAGAGAGATCGATTTATTCAGTTCATCAAGCATATCTTATATTTATACATATGAACAAATGATCATAAGCATCATAATATAATGTACCTGAAAAGGAATCTGCACTCAAATTCCCCAAGCTAATGGGAATAGGACCTTCCAATTGATTGTTGGATACATTTACAGAGGGTACATGTTCCTGTGTGAAGTTGGGGATGTTTCCTTGAAACTGGTTACCTTCAAGTCGCACCTCGACCAGCCTATTCAATTTTGTCAAAGAGGACGGGATTCTTCCGGTGAATGTGTTATTGGAAAGGAACAGCCTTCTCAAGCCATTCAGACCCAAGAAAGCATCGTCGGGAATGTTGCCAGAGAAGCGGTTGTTGGTCAAAAACACCAATCGCAACGTGGGGATTCTTCTCAAATCAGGCAAGGGACCTTGAAAATTGTTGTTGAAAAGGCTAAGGATCCTAAGGTTACTCAACGGCATCAAAGACTCTAAATCGAGGGAGCCGGCCAGGCCCATCCTCTGGAGCTGCAATCCCCAGACTCGACCATTGTAACAAATAATGCCTATCCAAACGGTCATGTTGCCCAAGCAAGGAGGAGGGTTCGCTAGCAGATTCCAATCAGGAAGAAGGACGCCTTGAGGAACAGATTGGAGAGACGCCTTAAACTTCACCAAGGCTTGTGACTCAACCACGGAAACTGGGTCTGGAAGTAGAGGTTGAGACACCAACACCGAAACAAGATTAAAAATGATGATCAAAACAAGGAAACGTTGAAATGGTGCGCGCACATCCAGAAAGGCATGGTGCGCGCCCATGAGCATTATTTGTGAACGGATGCAGATTGATTCAGGTTGGAAACGATCTTCCCTAAGGAATCAAGAGACAGAGACTCGTATGATCAGGATTCAACATATCTAGGTTCCTTCCTTGTATCTTTATGTTGCAAGGGCTGGGAATGTTAATTGATCATACGAAACTAGGATTTGAACATATAAGAAACAGACACTATATTGATTGACTTTTACTTCCTTTTCCTTCAGCTCCTAAGCTCTAAGGAGATGAAGATGAACTTTCAAATGGAAATGATCGAAATGACTGCAATGGGCAAAAGGGCCAGAAGATAGGCTGGAAATATGGACGTGGAAGGTAGGAGATCGATATCAATCGTATATCGAATTTTTTTTTTTACATGAGAAAGAAACATCAGCCAGACCAAATGAGAGGATTAACAAAGGCGATGGCCCATGCATGAGCAACAAGATCCTTCAAATTCTCTGGTAAATTATTTTGCCTCACTCGTCTTTCTACAAAATCCATCCATTCATCCATAATTTCCAAATATAGGCTATTACTCCTAAACTTCCAACATCTTTGATATCAAATGTATCCTAGCTACATTTCTCTGTGTACACTTGTCATTGGAAGCTAAATAAGCTCAGCCAACAATATCAATACGCAATTCAATCAATTTTGATTCTTCAATATCTATAAATAATGGTATTTGCTTTACATTAGGCACTTAACTTGTCAAATATATAGCAACTTCTATTTTTTTTATTCAACAAATTTACATATAAATGCTTCTCCCAAACCTGAAGATTAACAACAATGATCAAGTTCACGTTAATGGCAACAAGGATAGATTCTCATTGTGTTGATTGTGAGCTTCAAGAAAGATATATATAAATTTCAAAAAAAATCTCTTTTTTGAAACTAAAAATATAATATTTTGCTCTTTTTTGAAACTAGCTAGGTTAGAAATTTAATAGAAATAGGAAGGAGAAAATAACGCAAAAATTATAATAAATGGTATTTTTTTTCAAAAGATATTATTAATTCATAATTGTTAAGAAAAAAATCTTATATTGGGTGAAAAACAAAAATCTATACATTTCAATGGATATAAAACCAATTTTGAACTTTTGATATAAACAAATCGACAAGATTTATGGGCATATACCCAATTATGCCAATATTAACTTCATGTAGAAAAACCACTGAAAAAGTCCAACCCAAGGATTATGCAAGCTTGTTAAGACAAGAGTACACAGTTCATGAAGTGTCAAATTCCGAGAAATCCCGGTCGGGTCGTAAGAAAACGGGAGTCGTGTCGGGTTTAATTTTGTTTTTGTTTATAAGGTCGGGATCCACCCTTCTAACACAAAAGCTTAATAAGCCATTGTGTTATATTTTGTGTTGTTATACCACCGCCCACAATCAATGTGGGATGACAATATTTTTTAATCCCAACACGCCCCATCAAGTGCAACCCGATAACCCGCATGGATCGGGTTGACACTTGAACAATTTTTTTCCTTCGGGTCGAGACTCTTAATCTCTTTATAGCTCGCCCGGTTTTTGTTTTTGGTTCTTCATAGCTCGCCCGGTTTTTGTTTTTGGTTTTTTTTATACGATGGGTTTCGGCATTCTCAATGTGAAATTCCGAGAAACCCCGATCGGGTCGTAAGAAAACGGAAGTCATGTCGGGATCCACCCTTCTAACACAAAAGCTTAAGTCATTGTGTAGGGCTTCCCCTCTCCTTATATTTTGTGTTGATATACCACCCACCTTTAATGTGGGATGACAATATTTTTTTCATCCCAACATCAAGCAAGCATTGCTCAGTTAGCACTTAATAATTGAGCTCAAAGAAGCTTACACAGAGTTTAGCTAGAGTTTGTAAGCAAGCTTTCTAGAAAAGCTTGTAGTTGGCCTATATATAGCTTTAGAAAAGATTGAAGTATCAATGTTCTTTCTTTTCGTCCTTCCCATTCTCCCAGGCTGATATATGCATATATTTTAGATAAGTATCAATTAAAGAAGATTTGATGCGCAAACGAACAACTCATAAAGGAGAAAGGTTTAGATACCATTCGATTAAACACAATGAATGAGCTTGATGATTTATGTAACAACTGCGAGAAATTGAGTGGAGGCAACAAAAAAAATGTACGTACATATGTGAGGAAAGCATATATACTCTACATCATGAAAACAGTATTGATCAAGGCCCGTCATCCCTATCACCAAGCAAGTTGCATATATCAGAACATTCTGATAAGCTGCAAATTATCAGAAATATGCATATGTTAACCTTAACTGTATAAACTCTTCAATCTCCTGAATACAGAAAAACTTAAACGCTCTCTCCATTCTCAATCATTCACCAAAAACTGATCTAGATTGAAGCTGTCATTGAAGGTTCTGTAGGCTGTAGCTACATAAATTTCTAACTTAAACAAGCAATGCTAACCTTATTTGCTTGCAATTTCTATAAGCAAGTGCCAGATTGAATCAAACAGAGGGAATTTGGACTGATTTAATGCAGAAATTGGTTTAGCTTTAGTGCAGCATCCATTTTCTAGATTAAAAAGCACAGATAAGAAAGAGTGTTTACCAGTACTGACGGCTTCGGAATCCTTTCTTGAAAACAACAATGGGCCTGCAATTACACAAATTGAACAAAACCAGTAGGATTAATCAACGGCAAACCCTAACCAAGCTGAACGAATTGGGGCATCATCGAGCTATACCGGCGGATTGTGAAGGGGCCTTCGCCGGGGGAGCCATCGCCACCGCGAATGCAAGTGTTGAGGCATTTCACGGTGCAGGTTTCCGCCTTGCGAGAGTTCGGTCGCTGGATCTTCAACGGCTTTTTGCAGGTGGAGGTGGAAGGGCATTCCCCCGATAGCGAAGGGGGGATGTTGGCGAGAGTCTCGGAATCCTGAAATTGGAGCGCTACCGCTTGAGTTGAGGACGAGAGGAGGAGAGTACTGGTAGTGGTTACAGCTGCAGCCGCCATTAATCCGAGCATTCCAGCTCGCCCGAGGTTGAGGAGCTCGAATTTGGCTGTTGCGGTTTTGAGATTGCAGCAAGCGATGCTTCGCCTACCGGTGGCGGAGTTTGCGATTAGCAAATTGACGCTGCAACAACTGATCCTACTGCTTCTTAAATCCAGCAATACCATCTCAGTGATTCGTCTGTTCGTCCTCTCGCGGTGGCGCGCAAATCGGACGTTTGGTGGTTTTCGCCGCTCCGGCGAAACCGCTGTTGTTATCTAAGCTGGAGAAGCAAATCCGTTGGCTTTCCCGGCCTTTCTTATCTCTTGTTTTTATTTTTTTATTATTTTTATTCGTTTTTACTTTTTAGCATTCGACCCCTTCTTTCTTTCTTATTTTTAACATTTGACCCCTAATTTTTTTATTTTTGAAACTGATTCGAAATATCATATAGCACATACGGAGTATGTCTAATAAATCTAGAGATTCTATGTACAAACCATCAAGATTCAACAAAATAAACCAAGGAAAAAAGGGGAAAAAAAATAAAGATCTAGATATGGTTGAACATTACAACAACAATTAGGTCTGTCACATGTGGAAGTTAAGGAAGGCTCAGATATAGACTATAAAGGAATTAGATCCCACGAATTTTTCCCCGACGACATAGACTATAAAGGAATTAGATCTCATGAATTTGCCCGCGAGCTGTACCCGACGACATTCATTTAGATAAGGTCAAGAACACCAAAATTGTTGTAGATATCGACACCCTAGGCGGAGTGACTAATGTGTGCAACTTTATCAGTCACTCTTTTGCCTATCCGGGGAACATGAAAGAAAGAAATTTCTCTCATAATCGATAGCAAAAGTTTAACATCGGACAAGATCAGTTCAATTTCCCAACGGCATTTTTTAGATCTATTATCAAGGTGGTTTATGATTATGATGGAATCACCTTCAATGTGAATTTTGTCAATGTGTAGTTCTAAAGCCTTTTGGACCCCTAACTTAAGAGCAAGAGCCTCCGCTTGAGGGTTTTGTTTATCAAATTTTTGATAACCTATGTATACTAGTCGACCATCCCAGTCCCAGATTATTAATCCAATCGAGCTGATGTTGTTTGCAGTTGTGGATCCATGAAGTTTAATTTTAGATATCCTATAGGGGGTTTGCGCCAGGCAACGCTACTGTTCTTGTTTTTCTTCCTCGGGTGATTGGGGTTTTGTGCTAGCAAGGAAGAATCCTCATCTAGACTATCAAAGCACAATGTTTTACTCCAGTTTCCCCATGGTTTTTAATAAGGTGTAATCTTATGTCTTTATGAGAAAAGGGGACTTGCCTAAACACATGTTGGTTCCGAATGAACCAAGCCGTCCACCAAGAGAAAGCGAGCTCTACCTTGGCCACACCGGAAAGTTTATTCCCAATAAAGGAGAGGATCGGTTTTATATCTCGTGATTGGTTAATCATGGTAGATATTGTTGAGTTTATGGGTGTAGAGAGACGCAATAGAGAGTCCATATATTAACATTCTAACAAGATGTGAACATCATCCTCGACCACTCAGTTGCACATACAATAGAAGGAAGGTACCGAGACCCCACATTGGGCAAGTCTAAAGGTAGTATGGAAACTAGGGGTGACACAATCCCGCAAATTCCGTCATATCCTGCATCCCTTTTCCTTCCTGTCCTGATCCCGGTAGGATTTAGAGAAATAAAAAAATTCAATCTCGTCCCGCAAAAATTATGCAGGACGGGACGCAAGACAGGGAGTTCGCATCCCGCAAATCTCATCCCGTCCCGCACTCCCGCATATATATAAAATATAAAATTATATATAAAAAGTTTGCATTGGAGGATTGTATATATAATTTTTATATATAAAAAGATTATATATAAAAGTATGTATTTCCAATCATCCAAACTGTTCCATTGGAGGTTACAGAGAATCCGGACTCTGAATCAAAGCGATAAATACCTTTTTATTCGTAGATTTAGTTGCTGAGGATCAAGAAAAGAGAGATGTTCACTTACCAAAAAAAAAAAAAAAAAAGAGAGGTGTTGACACACTTGATGGATGAAGAAAGCACGTATAGATATAGTTGTACACTGCGTACCTACCATCACATAGTTATACGGTATAACTATGTGATGGTAGGTAGCATCATTTGTAAAAAAAAAAAAAAAAGAAGAAAAATGACAGCTTAAATACATAATTACATCAGTAGCAACCAGGAAAAATATGATTTTGGGTAGTAAAATCATGTATTTTTCTCCAGAACTGAAAGAGCTGGTGTCAAATAGTTGTTTGCCTTGTCAGGCAGATGCGCCACCTGCATATATACCAAGTTATGAAACGACACGATTAGTGTTTGTATCATCAGCTTAAGTACACTAAAAGACAGTTTTATATCAGTTAAGGTGTCTATATGCTGTTCCATCTCATTCTCACCAGTTCATAGAGCTCATTCCCTTGCTCAGCGGCGTATTCGTAGCAAACCTGGTGACAAAAATATTGAATGAAGATAGAATCCGGTTCAAGTGACGCGTAACAAAGACGAGGGAGAAAAGGGTTAACTCACATCAAAGCTCTTGTTTCTTGCCGAAGAGTCATGCAAAGCCTTCACGCAGATATCAGCTACATCAGCACAGCTTATACCCTGCAATGTACACACCCTATTGGCATCAAGAAGCGTTCCACAGATCAATCGGAAAGCTCTATATATTCAGGGTAAATTATTCAGACCTGAGATATCCGGTTTCCTTGATCAAATATGAGAGCACGCTGTCCACCAGGCTCTTCCTGAAATGGGATATCCCATCAATTGATAGAAATAGCATCAAGACAGACTAACTTAAAACACTTGAATAACCTAGATGGAGTAAACAATCAGTTCCCACAAATAACAAAGATAACCTGCAAGGGACCAGGACGAATTATCGTATACCCAACTCCTGATCGTCTAAGTGAATCTTCACCAGCCTGTGATGGAATAAAAACAAGTAGCATATTGAGTTATGGTTTTTAGTTTTTACTAGTAAACTAAATAAAATAACACAATAAATTTTGGTATACAGAATGGGTGTACCTTTTTTGCTTTCAAAACTTGCTCCCTTCTGGTCGCCTCTATTCCTGATCCAGTGCATGAAACTAAGATAAAATCTGTTTCTTGTCCACTCTGAAAAGCAAACACGTCATGATTTAACCAACACATTTTATTTATAAACTTAACATTTTTGTTTGTGTAGCATTATTTTCTATTTAGGACTGGATTCATTCGCAAACGTCATACATAAATGGGCAAATTTGTACTACATGAGTGTGCACTACCTGCTAGAACAAATTGAGGTGTATTCTTTAGAAAATATAGGGATCGGGCATTTTACATTTATCTCATCAATTAGTAGAGTCAGTTTTTATGGTTTTACCTGGAAACTCAATGCAATGCTTTCTCGGTTATTTCATTGCAGAAATAAGTGCCACAGTTGGCACAGTAAGTTTCACTGTTTCAGAAGTCTAAACCATAAGTGAAAGACGGTTTTAAACTTACAGGCAGGGCTTTTATATACTCAAATATAAGCTGAAAGTTTCTTGGATCCTGATTCATTCCTCTAGATCCTTCAATGGGTCTCTGGAGGAGCAACAGAGAAAACAGATGAATGAGCCACCAGAATTTTTTCCATAAAGATAAAAGCACTTTGTTGAAGTCAAATCATAATATGGGGAGGCAAATGAGATGTATCCATGATCTTGAAAAGATGTTGCTAAAACAATGCAAGTAGTTACAATTCATAGATGTTCATAAGAAACTTTCATATATGCTTCAAGATTACTTGGACTTGCACCTAGAACAGGAAAAAATACTAAGCTTTTCGCTGTTTAGAAATGCATCTACATTGAAGTATCATAGAAGTTTTGCAATAAACGAGAGGAGCTTTATTCCTTTTTATATTTTGATGATTGGAAATACCTGTCTTCTCGGCTCAAAACGTATGGTTAAAGTGTGCACAAGAAATGGATCTAGAGGTGGATCATCTGGATTCACAGGGCGAAAAGATGAAAAAGGCACCCTTATCTGCAAATTCATTCAGGGAAATATAAGCGCCGAGGTTTCCTGCTATTCATTTTGAGGAGGAAAAAAAAAGGTTTCTCACCCTACAAAATCCCATTTTTGTGCTTATCCGTGAAAAATATATTTTGCTATTAGATGAATCTCCCAAAGGACCAGCTTCAAGGACTAATATATACGACCGACCATTGCCTCCAACAGAAAAGACAAAGCCTTCATACCTGTTCATTATCAATGCCAGAAAACAGCATGTTAACCCTTTCTCCTTGCTAAGCCATCTATTCAAGGTTCAAAGGGAACAACGATTGAATAGTTGAAAGGGAACAATGATTACCGATCTAAAGTGTTGCCTAGAGGAAGTGAAAGTTTTGTTGACAGTTCAACATATCCTCCTCTGGTGAAAACATAACCTGCGAAAAAAGATGAAATTTTAGATGGTTATAATCATGCAGCAAAATTCATCTGGACTGATTTTAAGTCCACCAACGGCGTACCTGAGAAGATCGCATTTCCACTCGTGTCCATTTCAAATTTAGCATCCATTCCTCCATCAAACTTGGAAGCAACCGCATCTTGAAAATAAGTTCCCTGGCGTACTTCCCAACCTTTAAGCGAATCGGGTGTCTTGAATTTTGCAATTAAGAGCTTGCTCTTGCTGCTTTTTCCTGCCCGAGTTTGTGCCAGTTTATTGTTGTAGTCCTATATATAGGTCATATAATAGGCATAAGATATACTCCATGTTTAACCGTTCGACACACAAAACTAGAGCTCAGTTCCTGGATAGGATAGAAAAAGAAGCACCTGAAATGCTTTACAGAGATTGTAAACACCCAAATGATCAACTCTGTTGAGATCTCCAGAGATGGTTGAACGCGCAGTTGCACAATAAATGATCTTATTACAGCCCTCAACTGCAGGAGTGAGGGTTGCAGGATCGCCAACATCACCAATCACCATCTCTACTGAAGTGGGAAGCATATCTTTAACTTGTTGATCAACTCTCCTAACAAGAGCCTTGTCAGAAATTCAAAGTCAGTTGTTCGAATTGTAACAGTTAAATTGAAGTGTACAAGGATACAATTAAGCAAGGAAGGGGAATCAACCTTGACTGAGTAGCCTCTGAGCATAAGCTTCCGAACGACGATCTGGCCGATTCGGCTGGTGGCGCCGACGACAAGCACGGTGGTGTTTTGAGCGCCGGGGATTACGAATTCGCACATGGGAGCGCCTTCCCCTTGCCTGATGAGGAGCGTGTCGTCGGCGAGTGTAGTCCTCGAGATCTGACCTAATCCTGAAAACTTGCGCCACACCTCATCGAACAATTGGCGCGATTTCCTCCCCAATCCAACCGGATTCACCTCATCCACGAGATTCTTCATCGTCCGGCTCTGATTCTTCTCATCCTCCGCCTTCCGTTCCGCTTCCGCTTGCTTACCGTCATCCATGGCAGCAGTTAAAACAGCTCCTTTTTCCTCCTCCTTTTCCTTCTTCTTCTTCCTGCTACTCCTCTTCTCCTTCTTCGCCTTCCTGCTAGGGTTAGCGGTGGCAGACGCATTCGATGCCTGATCGCCATTGTCCTTGATCCGCTCTCCTTGCACAGCAGCTCTAGGAACAAGAAGCAAACGAGTACGAATACGAGACGAAGTCCCAAGGAACTCGCACGGCAACAAAAACGGAGCAAGAGGTTGATCATGCTTCTTCAAAGCGACGACGCCGCAGGCAGGGAGTAAACGCAGATTCGCAGTCGCCATTTTCCACTCCACACACCGAAATCAACCTCGATATACTCAACAGTCCTCAATCTCCACCATGAAAACCGAATTGAATCGAAATTGGAGGCCAACGAACACAGGGAGATGGAATTGTAGTAACCAATCGGGGAGCTAGCTTCCAAAAAAGTGGAATCTTGGAAATGGTGGGAGAGCGGAGATTGGAGAATCCACAGCCACAAAACGCAAGTGCTGACACGGCTGTTTCTCGTCCACGTCATTTATACGACTCCGCCACCTCCTCATGGGTCGCACTTTTCAGACCACTTGTTTACGATAATTGCCAATTAATTCCGGCTTTACAAAAATAATCCATTTTTTACCCCAATTTTTTTTATTAGAATCTTTATTAAGTTTGGAAGTTTGGATCATGCAATGGTATCCTGGTAGGCCTTGTGAGGACGACAATCTAATCCAATTTTGAGCTTATCTATATTTTATGTATACCGACGAAGATATTAAGATATTTAACTATAAACACACTTTTTTTAAAATATATATATATTTATTTAATTTTTACTTCGATAAAAAAAAACTATGTTGTTTTAAACAATGAAACTTGTTAAGAAAAAAATGTCATTTTGGTTATTGTGATTTTAGAAAAAGTTAAAAATAAAATAAAATAATAATTAGAGGTATAAGTTAATAATTGTATATTTTTTTATTAAAAAAATGTGCAAAGTTCTAAAATGGCATATTTTAATTACTGGATAGAAATAGGAATAATTTTAAAAAAAAATTAATTAACAGGTTTATATTTTTGGTAATAAGTGTATTAAATTTTAAAAAAATCAAAATTTTTGGGGGTTATTTTTTAAAAAACAAATATTGCTTTCAACTTTATTTTACTATAGAAATTTATTTTTTTTCAAAAAAAATAAGGAATGGATTCAATTAGGCCATCAAGACTGATTTCAATACTATTCAAATGCATCCTTATTTTGAAGATCTAAGTAATTTTGGATAAAAGAATCCCCGAAGCAGTGCACTTGATATTATCATTTCGATTTTCGAGATCCAAGTTTTGATTTTTTTGAGTGGGTTAATAAATGTTATAATGGATTTATAGAATTTGACTTTACGAAAATTGTACAGTAGTAATAAAATACCATGGATCTCACACTAGTGACACGGACATATGTTGGTGGATACTCGATATAAAAGCAGGAGATGTTAAGTTCGGAGAGCTTGTCACTAGTCGAGGACTTGACGGTGATGAAGGGTATGTTGGTCATCCGGCTATATAACTGGTTGGGGGCTCAAGCTACTCTCCTGATGAGCAGCCTAATGCAGGGCGAAACCAGTTGTGTCAGTCGGTAAAGGCTGTCCACTCGGAAATAAGGGTGCCACACGGGCGGGCTTCGTGCGTGCCGGTCCGTGATGCTAGTGATTCGTGATTTTTTGGTTAACCAAAAACCGCACTGAACCGAAAATACGGTTAAGTAAATCGATTTTTACTAAAATCGTAATTATTCAAAATTGAAATGTCGGACCGTTGGAATTTAACCCCAAAATTTATCAGCATCCAACAGCTAAAGATAACCTGCGCCTACTCCAAATCACTACAAATCTGAAAATTGGACCCGATTGCTGGTATTGTTTTGTCTCTCAATAAAAAGGCCAAACAAAATTTTTTCTGTGTCGAATCAGTAGGACCAAAAACGAACATAACGAACTCAGAAACGAGCTTGACTGTTGTTTGAAGATGCCGCCATAACTGAGAGAATGTCGGTCACAGAGGCCATGGCACTCAAAGCTGCCTTCAACATGTCTTGTGAACAACCGGGTTTCACCATTGTCTTCACCTGACAAACGAAAGATGATGCATTAGCCGAAAGAAGCAAAACTTAATTCAGACATTAGAGCGGAAATCCAAGTATTCGAGAACAAGGTGATGTGCCAGCAAAGCACAACAATCATGAATCCGGGCACTTAACACACCTTATCCAGATACTCCTTCAGTTTCTTGATGCGGCCCATGTAATCCTGATCCTCTACACAAAGACTAATCGGCTTGGCATCGGCACCAGGACCATCAAACTGGAGAGGTCCAGGGTTTCTGTATATATCTTCCATTAAGAATCTCGGACCATTTTGTCTCAACAACCTGCAACAACACAGTAATATTAGACGAGAGGAAGGGCAATGTTCACATCAATCATATACTTAAAGATTACCAATCAACGATGTCAACTACTACCGTTTCTCTTTAGACATGTTTCAGAAGATATCTGTACCAATATTTAAGAAAATGTTTAGATGTATACTAGTGAAGCATCAGGGACATACTCATAAGCTTTGCCTTTAAGATCGATTGCTGCTGTGTGAATTGCAGGTTTTCCAATAAACAAGGCACCCGGGCCATGAGAATATCTTTCAACGGTCATCATTGTCTGAAATTTTTACAATATAATAAGAATCTACAGTTTAAAATATCATTACAAAAATAGAAAAAGAAAAGGCATCAATAATTGGTTTGAGGCAAAAGAATATTCAAGAAATAGTAAAATCTGAAAATTCCCGCATAATGTAAAAGTGTAATTTAGCATGTTAAGTAAACAGTCCCTACCGTTAATGGAGCAGCGCCACATTTCCACTTGTTAAAAGGATTTTTCAGGTTTGTCACAGTTGCCATGTATCCATTCAGACCAGCAGCAAGAACATGGTAGCATATATGTCCTAGTACCTAAGGAAAGAAAACCCAGAATGCACGTCAAAGATCGGGGGGTAGAGACCACAGTGCCTCTGCATTTCCCAAATTATAGCCACATACATATGCATAGTCGCAGTCAAATTTTGATGGCAAGGATCCTCGAGCCTGATAGCCAAAAAAGTGGCATATGGCATTGAACTTCTTCCCCTTGTATGTTCCTGCTTTCTGTGGAACCCAAGAAGAAACGCATGAATATCATTTCTTTTCTTTTTTCATCTCATTTAACATTAAGCTCCAAATAAATACGAGGATACCAAAACTAAAAGGTTGTTCATGTTCAAGGCCATCATAAACATGATGCTGAATTCAAAGTGCCAAACACTGCCATGGTTTGGTGAAGATGGGACTTGGGCAAATAAGCACAACAAGCATTGAGGGGAAAAAACCTTCATAAAGTAGAAGGTAAATCATACCATACGCTTGTTTATTTCTTCTTCGACAAGGTGTGCCAATAGCTTTTCCGTCTCAATCTGCAAAACAAAAAAGAATAGAATTGAATTTATAAGGAATATTTGAAACTACAACGTTCCACAATTGTTAGGTTAGGAGAGATGACGGGAAGAGCAAGCATCAATACCTGTGATAACTGAGCAGAATTGTCTGATTCAGGTTGAAGAAGGAGCTATAACAACGATATACCCCATGTTAGAAAGAAACGAAAAAAAAACCTAGATGACAGCTAGAAAGAATATATTGCAGAAGTTCATAGCTTATATAGGATAAAAAAAAAACCTGTTTCCTGATAAATGGAGGCAAAAACTCAAACAAAGCGGATGCCCAAGGGGAGAGTTGCGATGAAATATTATCAACAGAGACACCTTGCCTGAGCAGGACATGAATTTCCTGAAACAATTGAATTCATTATATTGATGCAACCACGCATAACTCTATGAAAGGAGTGTCACAGAACAAATCATGTAACTGCTGCAAACTGAAGATATACCCACAGAAAATGGTGCAGAAAGCCAGAAACAGCATTTTTTAGCAATCAAGTTTTGGCAAGAATTTCTCCTCTTGTTTCATTCTACTTATTTCATAAAAACTCTTTTCCCATTCGCCTTTTTCACTTTAGTGTAGGGCTGAAGGCCTGGGACGCAGGAAGATGATTTCACAAACCTGTAAGAGAGCATATACTTCAGGTATACTTTCAATTAGCCCCTCCGGAAGTAGGATGACACCATGATACTTGTCTATAAGAAAACACGGAATCAGAAAGCACTCTATGACTATGATATAGTTGAACAAATAATAGTTCAGTAGACGATGCCAAACCTTGCTCAGCCCTAGCTTGAACAGCATCACAAATTTGTTTTGCCAAGTCAAAAAGGGTCAGCTTCGAAGCAGCCACCTCCTCACCAAGAATGACCTGAATACATCAAACATATCTAAATAGAAGTGCAAGGAAACATAACACTATCTAAGAGTCTCCTATAGGAATTTCAAAAAAGATGAATGAATGAAAATGGCCATCAAAGGTATAATGTATCAATTATCATGTGAGAGAAGAGCTAACCATGTTGGGATGTGACTGGAGAGCACACTCCAAAGCAACATGTGATGCCTTCCGGCCCATAAGTCTGATAAAATAATAATACTGAAAAACAGATATTATAATGTCAAGCCCTTGCAACAAGCAAATTGTCCAACTAAAAAGTAACTCTCGGATTTTTTCCAAAAGAAATTAAATAATCATGTCACCATAAGTTATTGGATAGTGTACAATTGCAAGCCATCAATAGAGCACATGTGTACATGAACAAAATTATGCAACTGTACACAAGGAATATAATTCATACAGAACACAATGCTGAAAGAACCAAGAAGAATTTCAACATTTGATGATGTCAGGAAAGAAAATACCTTCTCCGCAGACAAAGCATCAGTGCACACATTGCTGATAAGTTGAGAGTTAACCTATTCAGACAATTTAAAAAAAAAAAACTGATTAGGAATTCCAACCAATCCTTTGGCACCAGAGCAAATATAATCCCAACACAGCTGTTGCAATACAGTATAAGAGTGATATGATCCTAAGAGTCTTAAACCCTTGCAGTATTTTCCCACTTGTACTACGCAGTAAAACAAGAAATAGACGTACCTTACAGATGGTGTCAAAACCAACATTAGTTTCAACAAAATTATTCTTCAGATCCCCGTTCAAGGTGACAGGAACTCCAACCACCTAGAAAAGGTATAGAATACTCGTTACTCTGATATGTCTCCGAATACAAACCAAGTCAACTTTTTGAAAAACTGAACAAGCGAGAAACTACAGAAGTAATTTTATGATAAAAGGTTCAAAGAAACACTTTGGCCTCATCGATCCGTGTTTACCTCAAAAATCTTACCCATGAGATAAAAAATACTGAAATGGAATCATGAGTGAAAAAGGAAATTTTGAAGCCTGACCTTCGTTGGACAATTAGCCTCTGCAAAAAACTCTGCAAGCTGTGCAGCATCAGTATTAGACGTTACCCCTGCAAACAGAAATGTCATTGACTCAACTCAAGCGAAAATGTGATTAAAATTCACTTTATATTTAGGTGCCGCCATAGCTAATTAGCTACCTCCAACAATAACAAGACCATCCAGATTCAAAGCTTTGCATGCAGCCAATGCCGCATTAACTTGTTCGGTAGTTCTAATTTGATCTTTGGTCCTCCCCAACAAATCATAACCACCTTGAATATAAAACATGATGCCCATTAGCAAACTGACCACATATGAACAGATATTTTAAATTGGGCAATTTAAGAAATCAGTTACCCTGATTTTTGTATGTGGAAAGTACATCTTCAGTGATCTCAAGAGATTTCTGTGCAAACAACCCTTCAGTACCACCTGCAACCCACCAACAGATTAAGGCAAGAGTATAATTGGCATACAAACATAATCATAAGAATAGTTTGCCATGATGAAACCTAGCTGATGTTACATGCTTGCATCAAATACATTGCATATAAACAACTAGGTATAACAATCAGTAAATAATTCATCTACTGCGTATAAGTTGGCTTACAAAGAACAAGGAGAAACATGCAAAACTAATTCTGAAATATCAAACAAACAATCAATCATAAATGGTTACCAATAAATCCTAGCAGCACATTTTTCGGGTTGTGAATCCTGAGGGCTTCATGAAGGCCCCAAATGACATTATGACCTCCAGGAGACTGCCTCCCGGAGAACACAAACCCCACCCTGTTTCAAAGACAGCAAAATCACGTAGTAAAATTGGCATCATTATAGACAGAAACATCACAACATATGAATTTCCAGTAAATACAAATGTTTCTACTGAAATCATGACCAAAATTGCAATACCTAATGGGCGGATGCTCGGTGATAATCTTGGCTTCAGGAACTTGAGCAGTTGCTCTAAGAAAATGAACCAACGGCTGGCCATATGTGTGGGGATAGTATCTACTCATGGCGGGGGCATCAGAAGGATCCGAAGCTGTGGTCGCATCACCATATTCGACTCTCACGGTAGTTCCCTGCAAATTGCGAGCATCGACATTGCATAACGACGGAGAATTGAACTAAACATACGAATCGAAAACACGTCCAGCGCGGAAAATTGTTCAACGGCGATCAATCTGATGGATCTTAAACGCGTTCAGGAAACATGAAAAACAACAGATTTGAGATCCTCGAAAACATCGATAATGCAAAGTTGCAAACCCTATGATAATTAGACAACAAAAAAGTGCGGGGGAGAGAGAAAGAGGGAGAACCTGAAGGCAGGGAGGAAGCTCTGGTTGATAGAGAGATCGTTGTTTTTGAAGATCGGAAAGTTGTCTGGGAATGCCGAAATCTGAATCCATTGTTACTCTCTCGGCCGTCGTCGTCTTCCTCAACTGATGTTCAGTTACGCTACTGTGCATCCCTCATATATTAAGCGTCCGCCCTTTTTCCTTTCTTGTTTTTTTCATATAATATCTTCATAAACTTCGCGAGGTACCCTGACGTATTGCAATTTTCGCGGGGTGTACAGAAGTTTGACAATATTCGCGTGGTACCCCTGTGGTATTAACCTATTTCGCATCGCGCCCTTGCAATGTTAAAACTAACAGAGTCTGTGTTTCTCCGTTAGGTTTTAATTAAAAAAAAAAAGTCATAGCCATAGGCGATAGAG
The DNA here is from genome assembly GCA_963922045.1 of Persicaria maculosa. Taxonomy (NCBI): domain Eukaryota; kingdom Viridiplantae; phylum Streptophyta; class Magnoliopsida; order Caryophyllales; family Polygonaceae; genus Persicaria; species Persicaria maculosa. The sequence continues at coordinate 9,719,825 of OY998257.1, forward strand.
AGAACTCCTGCGATTTGCAAAACTCGACTGAGAGAGAAGATGGAGATACATCCGCTCGACACCGCCTACAACCTGGAGGGACTCTACATCAAAACCGGCCCCAAGACAAAGAAGGTATGTTGTGAATTAGGGTTTCGAATTGGGGATTTTGAATTAGAGAGAGCTATTTCGAATTGGGGATTTTCCCATGCCTCTTTCGAATTGTTGAAGAGTTTCGATTGATTTGCATTTTGAAGATGCTTATGGGTTCGACAACTTGAAGCATAAGAGTTTGATTTGCATTGTTTTGATTATTTTAAGAGTTCATTTGCATTGTGCTTGTTATTTTAAGAGTTCATTTGCATTTGCATTGTGCTTGTTATTTCCACATTTGATAGAAATTGTGTGAAGAGTTTATTTAAAACTGAACTGAATTGCTTACCTTGTCTCACAGACATTTAGAAAACAGATAGAGATCTAAATTTAAAGCTGAACTGAATTGCTTACCTTTCATATTTTGACTAAATGGTGTTGCATTATCAACTTGTTGCTGAGGAGTGAGGACAAGAAAAAGTTACAGGGAAGTAAATTAATTTTCTTTATATTTGGAGGACAGGATTACCACAAATAGACATGTATTGGCTCTATTCTGTCTATCCTGCACATAAATTAGTCTATTTGGTTTCTTATTAGCATTGGTCAAGGCAGTGAACTAAACACCAATTTCTTGGGTCCTCTAATAGCTAGTTTATGATCATGAGAGGTGTAAGGGTTGACGCTTCATCGGAGAAAGGAATAAATAGAAGTCCTTTCCTTAGATCGAGAAGATTAATATTATACTCCATAGTGTTTAGTTACACATTTTTATATTAGCCTATTAGCTCAAAGGGTAGAACAATGTGTTTGCACACATCGATGTGGGTTCGAATCCCACATAGGCTACAAGTTATTTTTTCCATCATAGCTTTGGATGATTCTGGTATGCAATATCCTTTTGACTCGGCTTGAAGGTGTGGCGATTTAATTGTTTAGGTTGTCTGATGCTTGGATGTTCAGTTAATGATATGAATTTTAAACTTTTTGTATAAAAATTTTAGCTTCAGGCCAAAAGTATGTATCCGCTTGAATTTGTCTTTTGCTTGAAAATGGATGTTCTTAAAAGTGAATGAGTTCAACACCATAATCATTGCAACCAAATTAAGAACTTATAGCCTATGTGGGATTTGAACCCACATCGATGTGAACAAAACACATTGCTCTACCCTTTGAGCTAATAGGCTAAAAAACAACTTTATGCTAATGATTATTTTTTGTCATGACAGTTCTAATGCAACAGGTTTATTTCATTGTAAAACCTCCTTAACATCTCCAAGAAACCGATTGATGCAAAATAAAGGAAAGCTTTGCGGAATGAGCATACACAGTGAATTCAATGCCATCATGAAGGAAACAAAAAGAATAATTTACAGTACCTGTTAAACACTATGGCGTACAATATTAATCTTCTCAATCTAAGGAAAGGGGACTTCTATTTTATTTCTTTCTCCCTTGAAGCATCAATCCTTACACCTCTAATGATCATTTACTAGCGGTTAGATGACCCAAGAAATTGGTGTTTAGTTCACTACCTTAACCAAGTCTAAGAAGAAACCAACTAGACTAATTTATGTGCAGTGTAGACAAAATTGAGCCAATACATGTCTATTTTTGGTAATCCCGTCATCCAAATATCAAGAAAATTAATTGACTTTCCTGTAAATCAAACAATTGCATTAAATAATCAAGAACGGTGGTGGCACAAGGCTAGGCATAGGCTACCAATATTGTTATATGAACCCAAAAGAAATCTCAAGCCAAAGTGAATCCAAATTAGTTATAATGTTATATACCAAACATTGGCATCCAATACTAACTATTTAGATCAGCAGAAGTAATCAAACCCCATAAACAGATAACTCATATTCAAAAGAGAAAAAAAACTAATAGGGGATATACCTGCAGGATGCTGCAACAACAAAATGGATTGGAGCAAATACAGAAGACGAGGGTTTTACACGAGTTTTGTCATTATCAATTGAATCCGACCACGAAGTCCTATCCCCAACCCCCAATTCTCAATTTACAACAAAGCATTGGATGATAGAAATCCGAATCCTCAAATTCACAAACGTATATTCAAAATCTCAAATCCGAAACCCTAATTATCGAAAAATTTCAAAGACTACTTACCTTCTTTGTATAGCCAATGACTCCAACTTCTCCATCCAGACTCTAGTCGGCGCCGAACTACCTATTTCGCCTTCTCCTTCGAGCTTCACTGGTGTCTCCTTCTCTACCTGCGAGCCCGTCTCTATGCCGCCGCTCTTCTCCTCTCAATCAGGGCTGCGTGTTCTTTGCAATCCGCCCCTCCTCTCCAGTGGATCCGGCGCGGCCTCCAACTGCAGTCGGCGTCGCCGGCCGGCGTGAGTTGCCTTCCCCTTTCTTCCTTCCCCTGTCGACCTGTGTGACTGTGTCCCTCATCTTTGTATCGCCTGTCGCTTCTTTCTTCCTTGTTTGGCATCAACTAGCATCCTTCTTTTCTTTTCTTTTTTTTTAAGAAAAAAACTGAGGGAGCCGTTAACTTAAACGTGGGACGGGTACGAGGCGAAATTACCATAACACTCAGGGGTACCACGCGAATATTGTCAAACTTCTGTACACCCCGCGAAAATTGCAATACCTCAGGGGTACCTCGCGAAATTTCCGTTTATGCTAATTGTAATTGAAAAACCCTAGATCTTACTCCCTCTGTTTGAAAATATTTTTCGTTTGACTTTTATGCACGTTGTTTAAAGAGCTAAAAACTCTATAAAATATTATTTTTTTAATCAAATTTTTTTTATATAAATTGATACTCAAATTAATACTAATATATTGTGGATAATGTGAGAATTATGGTTGAATATCGTGTAATCTTGCGCAAAAAAACATTGCTAAATCATCAAATGAAAATAGAATTTTGAGATATTAGGTCTTATATATATACAAGTTAAAGTAAAATGCTCGTACTATTATATGAAAAATTTAAAACAATGTTTTTTTTTACAGTAGGCAAGAAGTAGATCGACGAAGCGATCTTGAAGCCATCAAAAGATGGCTTAATAACCCTACGCAGAGGGTCGCCAGTAAAACAAAACACTAGCTTAAAACTAGGATTACAATAACAAGTAAAATTTATAATTAAAAACATCTACAAGAAGAGCCCTTGCTTCTTGATAGTTCTGATGGCGGCTTAGACACGGTTATGGTTGCAGTGATGATTGCGGGTCTTGATCAAGATAAGGAAGCGAGAAAACTCGCTCCACAAAATTGTTATATGTGAAGCCTCAAATTGGAAAACCTGAGAATTAGAGGTTGCACAACCATAGAGACAAGGGTATTTTTGAGAATTACAACAGTTTGGGATGTGATACCTCAAATCCGAGCACCAACAACATGTTAATTTTGGGGTTTTTTTATTTTGTGGGTTTGTCATGTTTGGGAGAAGAGGGTAGGTAGGGGATAAAATCAGATTTGGGTTTTCTATTTTGTATATTGAGATAAACTCAGATTTTGGTGAGAGGGATGGATTTGGATTTGCATGTTGACAACTCCGATTTGTAAATCTAGTTTTAAATTGAAACAAGGTGTTTTAGCAGAGGGAGAGTAGGGGAGACAAAGAGGGCACTTGATAGGCCGGGATGGGTGGGAAGGGAGAGGCGGAGGTCATCGGCTCGTCGCAGTGGAAGTCGATCAGCACCGTCGGTCCAGCAACGGGGGAGGAGGCCCGAGAGGAGGAGGTGCATGGTGGAACCGTCGGCCAAGAGGTCGAGGGAGGGCACCACTCTGGCGTTACACGAGCCCACCACGGCTAGACCAGGAACCGCCACAGGGAAAGGGTGTCCAGGTCGCCATGGAGCCCACCGGGGATGGACGACGGAAGCGGAGGGCGGCGGCCAACTGCAAAAAATCAAAAAATGTTAGGGATGGGTTGGGTGTTTTATGGGTTGTGGTGAGAGGTGGTGGGGGGGGGGGTTGTTGTGGGTTGAGGCTGACCGGGAGAGCTAGAGGCGGCGGCGGCGATCTGTTCACATGGTGAAGGTGGCGGCTATGGTTATGGGAGAAAGGAAGCGCTCCCGTTAATTTGGTGTGTATTATTCTTCCTAACGGAGGGAGTATATTGAAAAAGAGTAAAATGCATTGTTTAACGTCTATATTAAATGGTGTTACATACATTCTGCACCCATATATATAAATGGTGGTGTGAATTTTGCTCAAGTTGTTTTAGATCTTGTATTCCAAATAAAAAAAATTACGGAGCATAATTTAGTCCAACCAACAACAACAACGACCCAGTTAATCCCGTGTTTAAGTGGGGTCTGAGGGATCAGAATGTACGCACTCTTTCCCCGAATAAGTCGAGAAAGCGTTTCCGATAGACCTAGAACAATAGGGCAGTAGAGCCACATAGTAGCAGGCCTCACAGAAGGTAGAAGAAACAGAAAGGTAGAAGAGGCCGACAGGAGCAAAAAGGGAGCATGAAAATCAACAAAGACACCAGGATACAACTCTAAACAGGACCCTAACATGCAACACTAGACATCAACAACCCGAATGCTCCTTCTCCAGTGGTCTCTATCCAAAGTCATATCCTTCGAAAGGTTCAGAAGATTGAGGTCATGTCTGATAACCTCCATCCATCTCTTCTTAGGTCTACCTCTCGCCATGCGCGTTTCTCCCAAATCCAAGATTTCGCACCTACGAACTGGAGCCGAAGAAGGTCTCCTACATAAGTGCCCAAACCAACGCAATATGGACTCCCGCAGCTTGTCCAATACTCGCAACTCTAACCTCTCTTCTGATGTCGGTATTACGGATTCTGTCAAGTCTCAAGTGCCCACACATCCATCACAACATTCTCATCTCTACCACCGATAACTTCTGTTCTTGAGCTCTAGTAATAGGCCGGCACTCAGAGCCGTACAGCAAGGCCAGTCTAACAACCACATTGTAGAATTTCCCTTTCAGTTTAGCCGGAACTTTCTTGTCACAAAGCACCCCCGACGCTCTTCTCCATCTAAGCTACCCCGCCTGAACCCGATACTCGATATCTCTATCAATACCCCCATCACTTTGAACGTACGAGCCTAAGTACTTGAAGTACTCTTTCCTGGAGACTAAATTATCCCTAGGGCTGGGCTTCCGGCCTGGACCGGACTGGACGACCGAAGATTCCGGTCCGGTACAAGACCGGTGGACCGTAATCTCCAAGAACTTGGACCGCGGATCGGACCGGGGCCGAAACTTATGGTCCCGGTCTTTCCGGTCCACGGATCGTAAAGACCGGTTGGATCGGAACTTTACCCTATATTGAAATTTCTTAACCCTAGATTTAAAATCGGGATGAGATTCTTCAATCTTAGTCTAAAATATTTATGAGTTCTCCAAATCTATACTAAAATCGACATTAATTTGTCATAATATACACAAAAAACCTAGATCTAAAAGTGAAACGGAGAGAGAGGCACGCCTCACACACATTCACCTCTTTTTTTTTAAATGATAAGAAATCCGGACCGAAAATTCTGGTCCGATCCCGGGTTTGGACCGAAAACCGGAAATAAGAATTTCTTGGATCGTGGACAGGACCGCAATATCCCGGTCCGATCCAAAGTCCGTAATTTCCGGTCCGATCCAAATTTTGCCCAGCCCTAATTATCCCCCAGAGCAACTGTAGATCCTGATCTCTCCCCTCTCCAAAAATAAACTGGATATACTCGGTCTTGGTCCTACTCAAACTGAAACCCTTTGACTCCAACACCACCCTCCAGTTTTCAAGTCTGTGCGCCAAACCCGCGGCAAACAGCATACACCAAGGAACCTCTTCTTGAAGTGAAGCAGAAAGGCAATCCATGACAAGAGTGAACAGAAACGGACTGAGAGTTGAACCCTGGTGAAGCCCCACTCGAACCTAGAAGAACTCTGAATCTTCACTAGGCGTTCTAACACCAGTAACAAAAACCCTCGTACATATCTCTGATAACTCTGATATACATCCCGGGCACTCCTTTCTCAATCAAGCAACTCCAAAGCAACTCTCTTGAAACTTTGTCATAAGACTTTTCTATATCGATGAAGGCCAAATGCAGATTCTTCTTCCTATCTCTGTGCAACTCGACCAAACGCCTCAGCAAGTGGATAGCTTCTATCGTGGATCTACCTGACAAGAAGCCAAATTGGTTCTCAGACACCTGCACCAGCTTCATAAGTCTTACCTCTATAACTCTTTCCATAATTTTATCGTGTAACTCAGAAGCTTGATTCCTCTGTAGTTACTGCAACACTGGACATCACCCTTGTTCTTGTAGACCGGAACCAATTTACTAAGTCTCCATTCCGCTGGCATTTTAGTTGAGCTAAGGATGACGTTGAAAAGCGAAGTTATCCTTAGCTCAGCTAAAATGCCAACGGAATGGAGAGAGTTGCTTTGGAGTGTTCTAAAAATTGCCTCTAGTGTTCGTCTGACATTTGGTATTTTGATCATTTGCATAGAATTTGGTATTGTTTTGAATATGGCCAGATTTTAAATACAAGAAAATAATCAAAAATCATTTTATGCGTCAAGAATCCAGACCACCAAACCATCATAGTACTTGACAATACCAACGATCAAGCGTATTTTAAAAAATTGTTTTCAGTACAAGGCTATGCAGAACCATCTTAGTGCGTATTTTAAAAATTTGTTATCAAACAAGGCTATGCAGAAAATGGCATGGTTATGAAGCCTGATTTTTACCTGCACACATTCAAGAGTTGAACCGGGCCCGGGGACATTTGGGTACTACCTGAGATCGTTTCCAACTCGACCACCCCGGGATGGTTAGCCTGATTTTACCATTTACAATATCAGCACGTCTAACTAAACACAAGGTAAATATTTAAATGGGACTTCTTGGGTAAAATCTAATGTGTGCAGAAAACAAAAAACGGTTTAAATCCTCAGGGAAAAAACACAACAGATGACAAAGTAACTGACTACAAATAAAGCAGAAAATGGCACAACCAAAGGGAAAAATCCCAACTCTCCTACCAACAATGCCTTCTAAGCAGGCACTAAAGGTGTTTTATTTTTACCACGTTTACCTACTTTGCACCTACTTCACAGCATTACATGTCTTTAAAACTGGAGGCAAGCATGGGTATTGTTATTTCGTCTGTCAAATCTTTGAAGAACGTAACTCTGGTTTCGGGAGGGTACAAAAGGGATGTCGCTCAAACTCAGAAGCGACCTTGACTGGTGTTTGATGATGCAGCCATAACAGAGAGAATATCGGTTACAGAAGCCATGGCACTCAGAGCTGCCTTCAACATGTCTTGTGAACAACCAGGTTTCACAATTGTCTTCACCTGATGAATGGAACACAGTGCAAGAGTTCAGTGAAGCGAAACTTACTCAACACAAGCAGAAATCCAAGTACTTCATGAACCACCCCCGTGAATCAATCAACAGTTTAGGAGAGACATATTTGAACTTTTACTACAAAACGTCTCCAGTCGCATGGGTGTTTGCGACGTCTATAAGCACTAGTTATTTTTCCTTTGTGTTGCAATTATAGAACAAGAAAGAGTAGGAAGCACACCTTTTCCAGATAGTCCTGCAGTTTCTTGATACGGCCCATGTAATCCTGATCCTCGACACAAAGACTAACTGGTCTGGCATCAGCACCAGGGCCTTCAAACTGGAGAGGTCCAGGGTTTCTGTAGATATCATCCATCAAGAATCTCGATGCATTTTGTCTCAGCAACCTGAAACGGCACAAAAGCATTAGGCCAGGAAAGGGGTTGGGAAAGTAGCTAATGGTTTAAGGATATACAATGATCATCTCCCCTGAGACAATATTTACTTCGTTAATTCATAGATGACCCATCAACAATGTTTAGTAGATCATTAACATCTTGGCCAAAACAAAACTTATATCAGTAGCACTAGGGACATACTCATAAGCTTTGCCTTTAAGATCCACCGCTGCTGTGTGAATTGCAGGATGTCCAATAAATAAGGCTCCTGGACCACGAGCATGTCGTTTGACAGTCATCATCGTCTGTCAGAAAAGAGTTATTCAGGTTAGAAAAGAATTCAAGGAGCTCATGGGGAAAAAAAATTTATCATTTTCTTCGAGGCCCAAAATATATATTTTAAATAAATATACCGTAAATGGAGCAGCACCACATTTCCAGTGGTTGGAAGAATTTTTCAGGTTCGTCACAGTTGCCATGTATCCATTCAGACCAGCAGCAAGAATATGGTAGCATATGTGTCCAAGGACCTAAGGAAAGAAGGCCAAAGAGAGCACGTCAAAGATCAGCATTGGAGACCACAATGCCTAAAAAATTCCCAAACTATAGCCACATACATATGCATAGTCACAGTCAAATTTTGATGGCAAGGATCCTCGAGCTTGATAGCCAAAGAAGTGGCAAATTGCATTGAACTTCTTCCCCTTGTATGTACCTGCTTTCTGTGGAAGCAATAAAGTGCAAAACGATATTATTTCTCTCATTTTTTAATCTTATCATTCTGAGCTTTTCCAAAGTTTTAACATTTTGATATTATATTCAAACTATGCATGTCATAATTCATCAAACTAAACTATAAGTTGATAAATCTAAAGATAAAAATATGATAACTAGTGCTGTCCAAAAACTTTATACTAATTATTTAGGTCAACAATCGATGATTTAAATAACAAATATATAGGATATATTTCAGCTTTTAAAATATGAAGACTGTATATAAAATGAATAAATAGAAGAAAACCACAGTGAAGAAAAATAAAACAAAGGAAACAGAAAAGAGAGGCAGAAATAAAGAGAAATGAGAGGGGGATTAAGGAATAGGTGACTCAAGCTTTCAAGTTGCCTGGTTGCAAATGTCTTGCCAAAGCCAAGTGCTTGGGCTAAGGTATCTTCCACAAACCTAGGCGTGTTGTTTTAAACAATGGGTTGCACTAATATATATCTCACATCAACTAATCTGCATTTAATCTTTACTAGAAAAATGTTGTGATCGTGGTAGGACATTGCCAAAAAAGTACAACAAGCATGGAGGCGGTGGAAAAGATAGTTGATATAGTAGAAGCTATATTATACCACACGCTTGTTTATTTCCTCTTCAACAAGGTGCGCCAACAGCTTTTCTGTCTCAATCTGCAAAAGTCAAACAAAAGAGTTGATTTTAAAAAGGATATTTGAAAATAAAACATTTGGCCATATTTGTTAGGGTGAAAGATGAGGACAGAGCAGGCATCTATACCTGTGATAACTGAGCAGAGTTATCGGATTCAGGTTGAAGAAGCAACTATAACAACAATAAACCCCGAGTTAGAGGAACCAACAGCTAAAAGATGGCTAGAAAGACTATCTTGCACAAGTGCACAGTTTATAGAGGATAACAAACCTCTTTTCTGATAAAAGGAGGCAAAAACTCAAATAAAGCAGATGCCCAAGGTGAGAGTTGTGATGAAATATTATCAGCAGAGACTCCTTGCTTAAGCAGGACGTGAATTTCCTGAAACATTTCAATTTATATAATCAATAATGATGATGGAATTCCGTAACAGCAATGACAGGGAGCAAATCATGTAACTGTTGGAAACTGAATATATATCCATGAAAAGGGTGCAGAAATAAACAAAACTGAAGACACTTTTTGCATATTTTTTCCTTCATTCTCCCCATTTCATTAAGAACTGTTTTCCTATTTGCTTTTTTATTTTAGTGTAGGAGAAGGGTACAGATGCAGAAAGATAATAGCACAAACCTGTAAGAGGGCATACACTTCAGGTATACTTTCAATTAGCCCCTCAGGAAGCAGGATGACACCATGATACTTGTCTATGAGAAATCACTGAATCAGCAAACACTCTAATGACATTCTGAAACAAATTTCAATTTAAGCACACACGCCAAACCTTGTTCTGCCCGAGCTTGAACTGCGTCACAAATTTGGTTTGCCAAGTCAAAAAGTGTCAGCTTCGAAGCAGCTAACTCCTCACCAAGAATGACCTGAACAAATCAATCATATTTAAGTAGACAAAGAAACATAAACTGGTCCAAGCCCCCTACTGTAGTCATTTCAGGAAAGGTAATCATTGAGAACATTAATTGTATATATAATGCATTGCTTGAGAAGAGATCTAACCATGTTAGGATGTGACTGGAGAGCGCACTCCAAAGCAACATGTGATGCTTTCCGGCCCATGAGTCTGATAAAATAATAATACTGGAGAAAAAAAAAAGTACAATATCAAGGCCTTGCAGCAACAAATTGTCCAACTGAACAACTCAGCTTTTTCCAAAGAATTAGGCCGTCATACTAGTGTAAGAGTGAAGGGATGGAGAGAGAGAATTATAGGAATAATTTGTATAAGTGCTTCATCAATTAAACTAAATTGATGACTGATGACTCCTTGATAAAGGGTATATACTATCTGTCCCTCACTTCTTTTCCACAAACAGTCTTCCATCCAACAAAACCAGGGAACAAGAATAACTTGAACATTTCATTAAGTCGGTGAAGAGAATACCTTCTCCGCAGACAAAGCATCAATGCACACATTGCTGATAAGTTGAGAGTTAACCTATTCAGACAAGAAAAGGGCTAGTCAGACAGCTGTTGCAAAATACTGGATAAGAGTAGATGGTTCAAAGACTTAATATCTTGCAATTTTCCCACTTCCACTCCACAGTAAAACAGAAGTAGATGTACCTTACATATGGTGTCAAAACCAACATTAGTTTCAACAAAATTGTTCTTCAGATCCCCATTCAAGGTGACAGGAACTCCAACTACCTAGAAAAGTTATAGAATACTCAATACTCTTGAAAGTTGAACAACAAGAAAAGGTACATAATGATAATTGAGATACAACCGTGCAAGTATACTTTATGATAAAAGGCTCATAAGGCATAATGGCCTAGGCTTCATCCATCGAGATAAACAGAACGATGATAGAAAATACCAAAACAGAACGATGATAAACATAAATTGAAGCCTTACCTTTGTTTGACAATTAGCCTCCGCAAAAGTTTCCGCGAGCTGGGCGGCATCGGTATTCGATGTTACCCCTTTTGACAGAAATGCAAGGTGTCAACTGAAAGAAAAATACGAGTGATTCAATTCATATTTACATGCCACCATATCTACCTCCAACAACAACAAGACCGTCCAGCTTCAAAGCTTTGCATGCTGCTAATGCAGCATTAACTTGTTCTGTGGTTCTGATTTGATCTTTAGTCCTTCCCAACAAATCATAACCACCTTGAAAATAAAATGCCATACTTGTTAGTATGATGATCAAATGATCACGTATGAAAAGAAGAATTGCAATGGAGCAATTTGGTAAATTACTTACCTTGATTTTTGTATGTTGAAAGTATGTCATCAGTGATCTGAAGAGTTTTTTGTGCAAACAATCCTTCAGTACCACCTGCAATTGACCTTCACTGGATTAAGGCTCTACACTTACAAACTTAATGAGAAGACCGGTCAGGGTATACTAAAATCTAGCTATTGTTCCATGCAGCATAAAATAAGTTCCTAACGAATCTAAAAGTTATTTAAAGCTCAAGTCAAGATCAATAGGTCAACTTGGGAAGAGGATTTTATATTTTATGGCCCGCTTAAATTTCATCAATTAATTTGTGGAATCTGAAGCATTGTTTTTTCAATTATTTACGCATGTATAGTAGTTTCTATGATTTAAGGATCATTGTACAGTCACTTCAACCACACATCTAAACTCTAAGTACAATTAGAATCGAGTTGAACGCTTGAAACAAGAGCAAAGCTAATTCTCAAGGAACAAAGAAACGTCGACCGATAATAAATTACCAACAAATCCAAGCAGCACATTGTTTGGGTTGTGAATCTTGAGAGCTTCATGAAGGCCCCAGATGACATTATGACCTCCAGGAGACTGCCTACCAGAGAACACAAATCCCACCCTGTTCCAAAGATAACAAAAAAATCAGATGATAAAATCCACATCACAAGCGGATCTACTTAAACCACGACCAAAAACAATACCTAATCGGAGGATGCTCGGTGATAATCTTGGCATCAGGAACTTGAGCAGTCGCTCTTAGAAAATGAACCAACGGCTGGCCATAAGTGTGAGGATAGTGCCTACTAATAGTGGATGAATCCGCCGGATCCGCCGCCGTGGTTCCGCCGCCATACTCAACTCTCACAGTAGTCCCCTGCAAACACACGTTCCGCGCGGCAAAGCGCAAACTATTCAAAACAAGCACGAGGAATAGCAGATCTGATAAGATCTACTTCTAGATGATCCAATCCAGCAGCACAAACCCTAACAATTACAGTAAAACAAACACTGCAGAAGAGCGCAAGATAGAGAGAACCTGAAGGCATGGAGGAAGCTCCGGCTGGTAGAGAGAGCGCTGCTTCTGGAGATCGGAGAGTTGCCTGGGAATACCGAAATCTGAATCCATTGCTGATTGTGGTTGCAGAAGTTGAGCTGCGCTCGAGCGATGGAAGAGCCGAAGAAGAAGTAGTTGCGCCGCTAGCACTCGGAAATCAACCTACCCCCGAAGAAAACAGAGTGCGCGAGTGTCGTGTGCGCCTCCCTTATTTATTGTCAGTGTGCCTTCGCTGCGTCCGCCCCTCTATTTTTCCGCCCTTTTATATTTTTTTTTAGTCCCTCTCGCTTTCTAAGTTTTCGCTTGTTTTGCTAAATTGCTAAACCACGGTGGCCAATGGGGATATTCCCATATTCCCCCTTTTTATTTTGGTTCAATTTGGTGAATGTCCATTTTAGATGTGAATATTAAGTAAATGTTCATTTTTTTACAAAATTAAGTAAATGTCCATTTTTTACAAAAATACCCCTCCTTCTCATCCCTAACCCTTCCTCCTTCCCCTTTGACCATTTTTAATTTTAACATTGACAGGTCAACATTGACCATTTCGGTCAACGCCTGCATTTGGTGACAGTTATTTTGGTGACAACTGACTTTTTTGGTGACATTTTTTTTTCTAGTAACATTTAACAGAATTTTTTGAATTTCTCGTACTAGTAAACACTGTCACCAACCTATTGTCATCAATTACACAACATTGTCACCAACTTTTTGTCAACTATTATAAAATATTGTCACCACTAATTTTCACTAACTACATACTATCACCAACTACAAAATATTGTTACCAAACTATTGTCAACAACTACGAAACACTGTCATCAAATTATTTTCACCAACTTATTGTCACCAAACTTTGTCACAAACCAATTGTTATCAACTACACAACATTGTCATCAATCTATGGTCCCTAAATAAAGAACATTATCAACACCCCCTATTGTCACCAACCTACTTTAGTAATCTGTTGTCACCAACAATAAAATAGTATCATTAAAATATTGTTTCAACAAATATTTGTCACCAAAACCATGTAATCACAAACAAACTGTCATCACCATACTAAGTATATCACTGAGATAGTAATCTATTCTCACCAATGACAAAACATTATACCCTAGAGTGACTAAAAATTAAGCAAACACTAATATATTGTCACCAATGACAAAATATTGTCACCAAACTGAAACTCTATCCTCAATCATTCAACAAAAACTGATCTAGATTCAAGCTGTCATTGAAGATTTTGTAGGCTTTAGCTACATAAATTTCTAACTTAAACAAGCAATGATAACCTTGTTTTCCTGCAATTTCTCTAACCACATTTCTCTCAGACAATTCATCGAACACCTTACGCGCACATAAAAAATCATTTCCTGATTTCCCGCAGCAAATAGAATACAAATTAACCAAACTCGTGCCGATCACCACATTCGAGCTATAGCCATCCGAAATTACCCGCACGTGAATCTGTTTACCTTCCGTCAACATCCCAAATTGCACACAGGCACTCAAAGCATACGAATACGAGTACCCGTCAGGGATAGACCCTTGATTGCGCATCCGATTCAACAACTGCACCGACTCCGCCGACGAATTGCAATGAGCCGAGCAAAGCCTGATCAGTTGATTCCAGGCAGAGGTGATGGGTGCTGCGAGGTCATCGAAGGCTCAGCGGGCGAGCCGGAAGAAGCCGAAGGAGGTGTAGAGAGAGATGAGCTTGGACAGGAGGAAGCGCTTCTGGGATGGTGACTAGGGCAACAGTGAGATTGAAGAAAGGAAAGAGGTGGGTTAAGGGGGAAATTAAAACAGGGGTATTTTGGGAATATGAAATTACTATGGACATTTACTTAATTATCAAATAAAAATGGACATTTAACTAATTACACTTTGTAAATGGACATTTCACCCAATTTTTTCTTTTATTTTACTATACAAGTGTACAACATAAGAATTATAATACTCCCTCCGTTAATTAAAACTTGATGTTTTACTATTCACGCACGCTTTTTGAGGTGTTAAAAACTGTATATAAAATCTTAACTTTTTTTAATATATCTTTTAAATAATTTCATACTTGTTACTATTAATTATAAATTTAAAAAAATAAATTTAAAAAAATGTTAATATTTCATATAGTTTTATCATTCTAAAAAAGCGTGCATGAATACTAAACGACAAGTTTTAATTAACAGAGGGAGTAGATTTTTTTTATTAAAGTAAGATCAGACCGTTATGATTCTCAGGCCGATTAGTCGACAAACAAAAATCGTCTAAACATATAAGACATACAAAAAACAGACGTAATGAAACAAACAGGAAAAAACTCTATAACAAGATGACTTAAGTAGAACTATAATAGATTACTGATTTACCATTTAATTGCATCTTTATATAGTATTTTTATTATTCTAGAACATGAATTATCATGATAAAGATTAATTGCATCTTTTTTAATAAACATGTATAGTGTATATAATATGAATATAATATTTCAAAAAATAATCAATCTTTTTTAATCAAAAAGCAATTGAGATAATTAGATTATACATTAGGATTATACTCCTAAACATTGGATATTTTTGCTATAATGTTTATAATTATTGGGATTGATTTGAAATGCTTATACATTTTAATCTTATTTATTTATTGATATAGTTCAAAATATATGTAAATATAGATAGATATATTGTGATTGTGAGTGTAACTGTAAGGTGTAATACACTTGGACTATTTAAGGCGGTGGAGGTGAGATTATTATCACGGCTTATGATTGAGGGAGACAACTTGATGGTGATTAAGTCTTCAGTAACGGGGCTTATGATTGAGGGAGACAACTTGATGGTGATTAAGTCTTCAGTAACGGGATGTGTTCATGGGAGATTGAAATCCTCGTCTTTGACATCAGCCTCATCCTCAAGTAGTTCGAGATTGTTGAATCTCCCATATTTTACAAGAGATCAATTGGAGCATGGACCGCATTGCTCGCCTTTTTCAGTTTGATGTTTTGGTGTCGCCTCTTTGAGATAGCAACTTTTGCATCTGCATCCATAAGCAGTGGAGGATCCTGATACAATTAGTTGAGGAGGCGGAAAAAGCCCTAAATTTTTTTTTCCGAAAAATCATCAATATTATGAATGTGTAACTATAATAAAAACATAGATCATATATACTTTATTTCAAGGTTTTCAAATATTTGAATATAGCATGCTAATATGAAGTTTTCGGGTTTAATTATAGTATTAAGTTACAATGTTTAAGAAACGATAATTACAATAGAAGTATATCAGTTAGGTAAATGATATACATGTTCAATTTTTAAACGTTTATAACTCTTTACTCGGGTGTCAGATTTGAGCTTATTATATATCAAATCAAAGCTATCGACGAAAAGAACATATATATTAAATTTTATTTTTGATTGGGGATGACTGCCACTTATTGTCCTTTAAAGGATCCGCCCCTGTCCATAAAGATGTTAATTGATGGCGGTCTAGTAAAGCATACATCAAAATCATCACCTGTATCAAACGAAAAATCTTTCACAGGTTGAAATTGAATATCGTGTGAAATAGTCGAACCAATGATATAGAGAATTCTTTTTTTTTTAAAAAGCCCATTTGAATGAGCTTAGAGAATTTTGAAAAAAATAAATATATTTTTGACAAAAAGTTTATAAACTAACTTATGTTAAGAATAGACTGTCCTTTTTAAACAAGTTAAGATTAATATAAATGTACCAAATAAAAGCAATATAAATCAACTAATCTTTTCGTAATTTTCCAAAATGTTTGATTGAATTATATGATTTTTTTAAATAAAAAGTTCATGTATAATCACAAATTTGATGTGTGAATGAAAGTGTTTTTTTTTAAGTTGGTTTTATATGTTTTTGTAATTTGCAGTTAACCCATGATCGTTTTGAGTAAATATCAATTTATTCCATCCACTTCCATACACCTAACCTTCCAATATAATGATGAACATGAACCCATCCACCTACCAAACCTTTTACTATTGAATAGTTTAAGAGTTAAACTCGCATTCTCAAACCATTCCCTTTTTCAATTCGACTAATTAATAATCTTCGAGCATCTACATTATTTAAAAAAAAATTAAAGAGTTCAAAAGGAAATGAAACCCTTTGTCTTCATACTCCACTACATTTTAATGCACTTTTTTTTTTAACAAATGTGAGAATTTGACCGACTTCATTAGACCACTTTTATTAGCATTCTTGCAAACTAGTTTTATGCACTTATCAGTTTCAAAATAAATATCGCTTGATTTTTTACATTTTTTCAAGGAGCTAAAATCTCTATAAAATATTTTTTTTAAATCAATTTTTTTATAATAAGTATCAATTTATAAAAAAATTGATTGAAAAAATAATATTTTATAGAGTTTTTAGCTCCTTGAAAAAATATAAAAAATCAAACGACATTTATTTTGAAACGGATGGAGTACTATCTATTATCTGTACATATAATGTACAATTTTTTTAATACGATTAGACATCTTGTTGATCAATTATTATGTACTGATCTATTATTATACAGGAGTACTTATTTCATTGGCTGTTAATTACAATATTAAATTTACCACTTTTTTCACTAGACATGTTTTATCAAATTAGTTTATTACATTTACCACTTTTTTCACTAAACATATAGGAGTATATATTAAGTTATTTTTCATTTATCATATACTCCACGTATAATATACTGGTAGATATAGAATGAAGCCATTATTTAAGATTGGATCTCCATTTCCTTTTTTTTTTTGCTTAAAAAAAAAGATTATTATTAGGTAAAAATTAACTTTGTTGCAGTTGTAATCGTCCTCTGGTCCTACCCTACCTTACCTACCCAACCTTCCAACACATCCATCGATCCATCAACCTAAACTTCACTATCCAACCTACGCTTGACTCCACTTGACACTTCAATCACAATGCATTTCTTCAGCCCCAACTTTCCGACTCACAACTTAGTCCCACAAAAATATTTTATCCATTACTCAGTCCCACAAAAATATTTTATCCTTAAATTAATAATGTATTAAAAAAAATTTAAAATATATTTAACTTTTATATGATTATGTTAACACGTCTGACAAAATAATTCTAAAAAAATCAACTTAACAAAAATTATAATAATTCAATAGAGATAGAAAGATTTTTAAAAGTTATAAAAAGATGATATTTTACTATATAAATTGTTAAAATTTATATAAATTGATTATTATTTGAGATTTTTTCCAGATATATTATAATAATCATGTAGAAGCTAAATATATATTTTGAAAAAAAAAATAATTTAATGGTAAAATATTTTTGTGGGACGGGGTTGTGGGGTGGGAAGTTGAGGCAGAAGAAATACACTGCTTCAATAAGAGATCGTTTGGTATTCATTATCCGATATCATAAATGACGGCAAAACTAATTAATTTAACCCAATCTTTGTATGAGTTAAAAAATATTCTCACATTTTAACTGTATGAAAAATAACCCAACTTTGGGGTATGTGGTAACAAAATATCCCAACTCATTTTTATGACCATAAATTGGGTCAAAACAGTGACATGAACTTGGTCAAATGATATCATTCTCATTAAAACAAGTCAATATCGTCCAACATTCTCCAAAATCTTAATTTCACATATTATATGTCATCGTTTTTGCTCATATTTATAGTCGAAAAAAAGATTGGGATACTTTTTTACCACCCTCCCCTAAAGATTGAGTTATTTTTCTTACTATTGAAAGGTGATGATATTTTTTAACATCCCTCCAATGGGTAGGTTGTTTTAGTTTTGCCAACTACTTTTTAATCAAAATTAAAATAAGTTTTTAGCATTTTTTAAATTTAATAATATTTCTGATACTAATAATTAATGACTCATTTCTCTCATTTGTAAACACCTACACCGTGTACTTAAAATGAAAAACAAAATTATCTAAATTTTTTTAAAAAATATATTTTCCAGGCTCAAAAGTTTTTTTATTAAAAGTATCTTTTCAAAGTTTTCTTAATTTTAAAATAAAATTCAATAATATTCCACATTTAGAACCTCTGTCCTCTAAATAAAATTCAATAGTAATAACCACATCCATATCATTATATATCCTCCGATAATTTTTTATTTTTATTTTTGTTGTTTGTTTTTTCCATTTTATGGACAATTCTATATATTAGGGAATAATTTTGCTCCCTGACCGACTTGTTTGGCCCGGGAGGTCCTCTCACATTTCTGACGGTTGATTGATCCTCCTTTTTTGCCCGTATTCGCTCCGTCTTCCGACATCGGGTCGGTGCTTTGGTGTGCCTGCGTTTGCTCGGTGTTGGGTTGCAGTATCGGGCGTCCTGTTTGATCGACGACGGATCGTGGATGTGTTCGTGGTCTTCGAAGATCCTTCATTTAGGTGGGGGCAACGTCGGCGATCCACACATCCTCAGGAGTCGCCCTTTCCGGGTACTGTCGTGAGTCCTTGCACTCTCCCGCGTTCGTGGCACTCGTGGCGCGTCTTGGTTCTCCATCGACTTCTTTGCCGTTTGATGTCTTATATGGGTTGATTGGGTGTTTCTTTCTTTTCTGTTGTTTTGTGATGATTGTGTACTAGTGTATTGACGGTTTTCCGTCTGCCGACTTAGTCGGCCCTCGAGTTACAGGTATGCCTGAACTCGAATTTTTACCTAATAAAAAAAAATATATATATATATATATATCTACATATAGAGAATTTAAATTTTTCACATTTTTTTTGCCCCTCATATATTAAGATATTTTTTTTTATCCCTATCATAAATATAATTTAAATTTATTCAAGTTTAAACTTTAATTTTTAAATATTAAAATATACTATATTCCTTGGAATTTTAATGGAAATAAATATAGAATGGGTAATTGAGGACTTTAATCGCTAAAATATGTATAAAATAAGGTACATAGTTCTATCTTGGTCTCCTTCATATTTATATAATTTTTATCTACTCTTTGGTAAAATATAAGTCTAGTTTTTATCATAAATGTATTATGATTGTTGAAATAACACAAGTGATATATTAAAAAATGAAATTATCAGGATATTGTCACTGGAATCAATTTAAAAATATACTAGTACCATAATATGAAAGCAATGTAAATAGTTGACCGTTGATTTTAAAAGATACGGAGTACTATAATATGAAAGCAATGGGCTAGTAACAAAACTAATAAGAGTATAATTTTAAGTAAACTGACTATTTTAATCTAATTTGAAGTAAATAAAATGACACTTACAAAAAAATAGTAATGGAAGCATAGTGGAAAGAAACTAAATATCCATACTTTTTTTATAAGGTAAGAATTCGAGGATAAGACAGGTCTGACACCCTGAGAGGTCGACAAAGTCGACAGACGGCAAACCGTCTAAATATACAAAGTAAATAACAAAAGGTGCACACCAGACAGTAACAAGCAAACAATTCCGAACGACCTAGCAAACATAATCCTAACACGTTAAGAACAACATAGACTGCGAACCAAAGTCAAACGCCACCAAACAATAACACCGATGTTCGCTGACCAGCAGTACATCAGGAGTCCCGCTGGCCTCAACATTACCAAATATCCACACTCTTAAATCATTACCAAATACATAAAATAAAAATATAAAAAATATAAAATGCCCCTATTTATTCATGCTTCAATTTGAATGTTTGGGTTGCGCAAGGAATATTCTCATATTCTTGATCTTAGATGCTTGCTCTTAGCTTATCTGTATATAATGAGGGTAAATTACACAAAATCACTCATAAATTATGAATTTTGTTAGATAAACACCCGAATTACCCAAAACTACTCGTAAGCTAGTTTTACACTTTAAAATGCCTAACAATACACTACGCCAGGTAGACACTTAGGCGACGGACAGAGAAAATGCCGTCGCTTCAATGTGTTTCTAGCGACGGACTTACTCATACCGTCGCCTGAGTGTGGTCAAACTACAAGTCAATGGAGATAGCTTTGAAGCGACGGATGAGGGTCATTGTCCATCGCTGGAAGTATGTTCTGGCGACGAACACTTCTCATTCCGTCACTTGAGTAATTTGTACCGTCGCCTGAATGGTTTCTACTGGGCTTCATTTATGGGACGTATTGGGGCGACGGGTAAAGTGATATGTTCGTCGCCTGAGTGGTTTTTAAAATTCCCCAAATTTAATGCAGTTACCTACCTCATTGAATGGCGTTAAGGTTACAACAGTAACCTTAAACACGCCCAGATCCATTTGTGCATCTTCTTGTTCTTCATCTCCTTTCTTTTCCTCCATTTTCCATCTTTTCCTCTATTTTCCATCTTTTCCATTTTCAAATTTAAAATCATTTACATAAGTTAGGTTTGTGAAAAATCAAGAAGACACTAACAATATATTTTAAGTTGTTGCAAGGTTTGTTATGCTTTATTTTTTTTATACTTGTAATTTTAAATATTGATGCATTTGTGAAATATTGGTTAAATTGGTGATTTGGAATTTTTGTTGTAGATCTAAACAAGTTATGGGGTGATTGAAGAAGTCACTTGAGTTTGTAGCAAGGTTAGTGTTTATTTTTTATTTTTGTTTTATACATATTTAGTTAAATAGAGGGAATGAATTGTGAAATAATGGTTAGATTTGTAGAAAGGAATTTGTTTGAGATTTGGGATGTGTGATGATTTGGAATGTGTGATGAAATGTGTGATGGATTTATTTGATATGTGTGACATGTTTAACTTGGATTTCGTATTATATTTCTAAAATGATATTGAATTTGGAAAATGAATTTGTGTGAAGTGGATAGAGATATGTAGTGATTTTGTAGTGCTATAAGTTGTGTGATGGATTTATATTTTGTAAATGATAGTGAATTTAGAAAATGGATAAGAGATGGATTTATAAGTTAGTGTTTATTTTTTATTTTTGTTTTATACATATTTAGTTAAATAGAGGGAATGAATTGTGAAATAATGGTTAGATTTGTAGAAAGGAATTTGTTTGAGATTTGGGATGTGTGATGATTTGGAATGTGTGATGAAATGTGTGATGGATTTAATTTGATATGTGTGACATGTTTAACTTGGATTTCGTATTATATTTCTACAATGATATTGAATTTGGAAAATGAATTTGTGTGAAGTGGATAGAGATATGTAGTGATTTTGTAGTGCTATAAGTTGTGTGATGGATTTATATTTTGTAAATGATAGTGAATTTAGAAAATGGATAAGAGATGGATGCAGTTTCCTCGTACTTCCAATGAATACCTTAATGGGATTGCTAGTTTCGTGAACAATGTCGCTGCAAATGCAAATGGGAGGACCTATTTTCCTTGTCCGTGCGACCATTGCCATAACGCTCGACAATCTGTGAACATTCCAACAATGTTGCACCACTTGTCTCATTATGGTATGTGGCCGGATTATACAGTATGGGACAATCATGGAGAAGATCCAGTTGAGCCGATAGTTTCCTTGCGTAGAACGCAATACTTAGAGCAAAGGGCTTCCTCTTCCTCCGGTCATGATCCCGCCTTGGATATCATCCATGATAGCTTTCCTTATCATGCTGGGTACGAGGCGGGCGATAAACATGATTTCTGTGATATGGTCGATGATGATTACCAAAAATACGAGAGGCTTTTAGCGGAAGCTCAAGCTCCGTTGTATCCTGGTAGTACAAGGACTGTTTTGACTGCTATTTTACGTTCTATGAAGTTGAAGGTGGAAAACGGCTGGTCAGATAAGAGTATGGATGGCCATTGTCGTGAAGTTTGCAGCATGCTTCCACCCGGACATAGATTTCCTGCTGATTGGAAAAGCATTCGAAAGGTGTGCAAAGATCTCGGATTGAGCTATGAAAATATTCACGCATGTGAGTATAACTGCGTGTTGTTTTATAAGAGGTATGCAAATGAGGAAGTTTGTCCCATATGTCATACTTCAAGATGGAAATCACATCTAGGTAGTGGCAGACGCAAAATCCCTAGAAAAGTGGTTAAATACTTCCCTTTAACTCCCAGACTGAAACGCTTGTACATGTCTCCGCACATTGCAAAGCAGCAGTTTTATGGACTATTAGTGACTTTTCCGGTTTAGGGATGCTAGCAGGATCAACGACGAAGGGGTACAAAGCATGTCCACATTGTTTGGATGATACTTCTGCAACATATGAGTGTGGGAGGATGGTATACGAAAGTCATCGTAGATGGCTCGCAGGTGACCATCCTTGGCGGTCCGCTGGTCGTGCTTTCAATGGGAAGAGCGAATTCAGGCTAAGACCCCGTTCGTTGTCCGGAAAGGAGATCTTATCGAGGATTGATAGGTATGAACACCAAACTCTCCTTTTTTTGTGTATGTGTATTTTTATTTACGTATTTTTCTTTCAACCACAATCAGATGCATGTTCCCCTCCCTTAGCTTGCATCCACAGTTGAAGACTCCATTCAGTTCGAAGAATCGATTATGTTGGACTAACAAGTGCATGTTTTGGAGATTACCGTACTGGCCATCTATAAGAGTGAGATATTGCCTTGATGTCATGCACATTGAAAAGAATGTTTTTGATAACATTATTGGGACTACTCTCTCGATCGAAGGAAAGTCCAAAGATGGTGCCCAAGCTCGTGTTGCTTTAAAACGGAGAGGGGTTCGGTCATCATTGCATGCAAGGGGGAACGGACAACTTCCTCATGCGCCATATATAGTGAGGAAGGAGGATCTTCGAGAGGTGTTCGAATGGTTTGCTGATGTTAAATACCCGCATGGTTATGCTGGGAGTTTGAAACACAAAGTTAAGGTCGAGGAAAAAAGGTTTCAAGGATTGAAGACGCACGATTGCCACGTTATGCTGCAACGCCTTCTTCCAATTGTCATTCGTGCGTACTTACCAGATCATGTTGTCAAGCCTTTGATTGCTCTATGTAGATGGTTTCAGAAATTATGTGCAAGAGAGGTGACAAAGGAGGATGTTCGACGAATGGAGGATGAGATAGTTGATATTTTGTGCCACCTTGAGATGATTTACCCTCCACACTTTTTCACGATCATGGTCCATCTTATGGTTCACCTACCCCGACAAGTGTTGCTAACTGGACCTGTCCATTACACATGGATGTATCCAATTGAACGGTATGTAATTTATTTTTAAATTTTTCGCAACTTTATTTCTTACTAAATTAATTGATAAACACCATTTACCAAATTTTTTTCTACCTCAGCCAACTTGGCGCGTACAAAAAATATGTTTCCAACCCCAGGTACCCTGAAGGATCCATAACCGAGCGTTATATTTGTGAAGAGGCGATTACATATTGTAATTTGTACTTGGGTGATGGAGAAGGTCCTGACAATACACCCACCCCCTCTCCTGGCATTTATGATATTTCTGTTGTGTCGGAGCTCGTTCGTCCTCAAAATTATATTCCTCGTGGGAGGTTAACTCATACAGAGATTGCAGAGGCGCACTAGCAAGTTTTGCTTGAATGCAAAGAAGTTTCACACTACTTGGATGAACATGAGAAACGTTGGCTACAACATTATGAGGATGCCACTGGATATGCACGTAAAATTAATTTTCATCCTTACTTCCTTAATTGGGTAAGCATGTCATGTAATTTCCATCCTTACTTCTTGCCACTTTACATTCTTACTAAATTAATTTCCATCCTTACTTCTTACCACTATAGGTTTCTAGACTGGAAAGAGACGGAGATCCATACCTTAAACCGGAGGTTTTGTCTTTGGCTAGACAACCAGTTTCCCATGGGATTTACACATCTTGTTATGTGAACGGGGTCAAATTCGTCTCGTGGGATAGAGATCGGAACTTGCAGACCCAAAATTGCAGGGTTATGGTAGAGACGGAGAGTGCCGGCTACTATGCTATCCTTGAATCGGTGGTTGAAATCATGTATACCAACATGATGCCGGTTGTAGTGTTTAAGTGCAAGTGGTTTGACACTGATCCTGACAACATCGGTATCACGTACAAGTTCAACCACGGGTTATTGACTATTGATACAAACAATAGTTGGTACGATGATTCTCCGTTCTGTCTCGTACGTACAACAAAGCAAGTGTTTTATGTGGATGACCCGAAGCTGGCTGACGGGTGGAAAGTTGTGAATGTGATGACACATAGAAATGTTTACAATCTCACCACTCTGGAAACACATGCAGATGGAGCTCAACCACAAGAAGAAGCATATCAAGAACTCGGCCCAGTTTATACTGGAGATTTTGAACTCACCATCGATCTGCATCCGTTCCAAAATGAATCAGAGAGTGAAGAAGAACAACAACAAGACGAGGAAGACGAGGAAAACGAGGAATACGAAGAAGAAGAAGATGAAGACGAAGACGAACAGGACGAAGATCAAGTCGAGGAGGAAGAGGAAGAACAACAAGACGAGGAAGACGAATTTTAGTTTTATAATTTTAGTTTTTTCTTAGACATTTAAACATAATTATTTTCTATTTTTATCCATTGCTATCATATTCTCTTTTAACAAAAAAATGTAAATTTTGAAAAAACAGTAGCTTTTCTAAAAACTTGTGTATCTTTATATGAATTTCAGGTGACGGATATACTAAGTTCGTTGCTTGGATTATTTCAACAATGGCGGGATATTTTCCCACTAAAATTCTCATTTGGCGGGGTCTTTTCCCACTTATTTTTTTTGCGAAAATTTTGAAAATTTTGAAGTGACGGACTTACATATATGTTGGTGGCTCCAGTGAATTTTTTTTAATTTTTTTAATTTACTTTGAAATACACAAATTAAAAGAAAGGGGAACAAAAGAAGGGGAAGCGGCTCTTTCAACCCTAGCGCCGCACATCATCTTCCCACCACAACCTCGCCAGCGCTCTCGATCCTTCACTCTCCTTCCCAGCACCGCACATCATCTCCCATCTCCTTCACTCTCCAGCGCTCCGACCTCCCTCTCCTTCACTCTCCATCGCCATGCCTCCCAAAAAACAAAAGAGCCTCAAAGCCATGTTGTCGGCTCCGCTCTCCACTGCCCCGCCCCAACCCTGCAGGGGTCTGCCTCCACCGCCGGCCCCCCCATTGGAGTTGGAACCGCCCTCAGCCGCCGGTTCTCCCGCTACCACGCCTCCGCCCACAGCCGCCGGTTCTCCCGCTACCACAGCCGCCGGTTCTCCCGCTACCACGCCTCCGCCCACAGCCGCCGGTTCTCCCGCTACCACAGCCGCCGGTTCTCCCGCTACCACAGCCGCCGGTTCTCCACCACCACAAGCCGCCGACCCTCCACCCCAAGCACCAAGTTTGGTGATTACAGATGGTTCATCCGCCTCCACGGATCCAGAAGGACCCTATTTGAGTATAAGATGCAAGAACAATGGAGGTTATGTTCGAATCCCAAACCCTAATTTCAATGTCTATTCTTTTCGATTATATTCGGTTTTCTGTTCTTGATCTTACAATTCAGGTGCTTTTCCTTGTAGTGCTTTAATGTCTATTCCTTGTAGTGCTTTTCTGTTCTTGAATATTTTCGGTGTTCTTGATTATTTTCAGTTTTCCTTGTTCTTGATTATTTTGGTACACTAGACACTTCAAAAATAATGTGTGTGCATAATCATAGTTTGCTCCCAAAAAAACAGTAGCTTTTCAGTTATATATAGAATCTAAGGATTGTTTATTGTTTGAGTACAACAGTTCAGTAGCAAATCTAACTCAGAAAATGAAAAAAGAAGAAGAAAGAAAGGATAAAGAACCTTGCAAAAGAAGAAGAAGTGGGAACCCAAAAAAACAGTAGCTTTTCAGTTATATATAGAATCTAAGGATTGTATTTTTTTGCAGGGAACCCAAAAAAACAGTAGCTTTTCATGGTAGCTATATATAGAATCTATATGAGAGACTTAAAATTGAATTGATATTCATGGTGCCATATATATAAAATTGAATTGATATTCATGGTAGCTATATATTGAATTGAGACTATACGATGAGTGTAGTGAACTGGCATTCAATTCCTCTACTTGTTCATATTCATGTATTAAATTTTACCATGTAGAATCTCATATACTATGGTCTTAGTCTCATTCGGGTGGCTGATTGATGTTAGTATTGGTCAAGTGGATCATACTTTTCAAGTGTGATCTAATTTCCTTTCATTTTTCATATAGATAATAACATGTTGGATGTGTGGGTGTTGGGGAGAGTGTTTGAAGTTCTTAATTGTTATCCCCTTTCATTGAACTCAGATATTATATTGGATATACACTTGTCATCCAACTCTTTAATATGTAACTGGCTGGTGAAAGAGAAGTTGACAAATTGAATGGACTGTTGAGCTATTTCTACTTTATCAGGAGTCGTGAGTTGTTCAATGTCTACATTTATGTCTCTAGTTAAGGTCCAGGGATATTGAGACTGGGCTTGTGCACGTTATATGGTCATGTTGTATGTGTGCATAATCATAGTTTGCTCCCAAAAAACAGTAGCTTTTCTAAAAACATTAGCATCTTTCATCTCAATGCATATAGTTTTGAAACTTTGATTTATGTTTCTAAAAACATTAGTTTTGAAACTTTGATTTATGTTTTCATATATTTGATTGATAATGAGTTCAATCACCCTCTTTCTGATTATTGTGCGGATTGTGTTTGTGATTAGGAGAGGGGCCAGTCAAGTATAGAACTGTTGTGAGTGCAAAGACAAACCGAATTGTGAGGGCTTCAGGAAAGATCAAAGTTACTTGGTCGGCCTTCACCAAACACCCTACCCACGATACTTACACCAAGCTGGTGCGGGATATTGGCGCCATCGTCAAGACCCACGTGCCCACACTTGCTCCAAGTTGGGTTGAGCTTGAAAAGCATCATCGGGACATTCTGCTATCCCATTTGGAGGTTACCTTCTCAACCTTTATTCGTATATACTTTTCCATAATTTCTTTAGTATACTAGAAACTTAACCATTGTTTTTTGTTTTGTAGAACATGTATCGGATACACCCTGATGATAGTCTTCTGCTTAATTATATCGACCAACAAGGAGCGTCTAGATATCGGGACTGGAAGTATAGGTGTCGCCGATACTTCAAGGTGCATGGGACAACTGTCCCGGAAGACTTCAGGCACCGTCCAGAGCAGTGGAACTGGCTGCTGCAGCATGAATTCATGCCCGAAGCAAAAAGAGTAATGTTTTAAAATTATGTATATGCTTTTCACATTTAGGTTATATGCGTTTATATGCTTTTATGAAAATGTGAATAACAATAACACTAGAAAAGCTACTGTTTTTTTTTTAGATTTTACAGTTTACATTACCTCTAAAATGATTTTAAATGAATAACGCTACTGTTATTGAAATGATTTAAGCTACTGTTTTTTTTTGTTTTTCGAAAAGCTACTGTTTTTTTTAGAAAAGCTAATGTTCCAACTCCTAGTATTCTTCTCCAATATTCCTTGTAATATTTGTCTTTCATTATTTATTTATTATATTTGAAAGTGCATCAAATAAATAAAAGCTGTCAATATCTTAGCCCCACAAACTAAACTCTAAACCTCTAAATCTAATCTCTTATTCCAACAAAAAATAAGGGTTGATATTCAAATTTTTGGGTTATACTTCTTTGAAAAAAGTAATCACCTCTAACACTAGGATATGTGAAACTCAGGCCATATACCTTTTCTGAAAAACCCTTGATACAATAACAACTTGTAAAAGATATGTGAAAGTCCAGATCCTAGAACAAAGCTACTGTTTTTTTTAAGATGACTTTTTTTTACAGTTTACAGATTTTACAGTTTACATTTTCTGTAAAGCTACTGTTATTTTTTTAAGCTACTGTTGCATTATTTTTTTTAAGCTACTAATATTTTTTTTAAGCTACTCTTATTGTTTACAGATTTTACAGGTTACAGATTTTACAGTTTACAAAAGCTATTGTTATTTAAGATGACTTTTTTTTTAAGTTATTGATTTTTTTTATAGAAAAGCTATTATTATTTTTTTAAGTTACTGATTTCGCAGTAAGTGTTTGTATTTGATGCTAATTGTGTTATTTATGTTGTTGGAGGCCATAAGCGAAAGGAACCAGAGAAATAGGACAAAAAATCCCAACCCGATCAACCACCATTCGGGGTCCAAACCCCTAAGTCATATGGCGGAGGACTACTATATAGCTGGGAAGCAGGCCCCACATCTTCATGCTACAATACACGCATATGAAGCATGTCCTAACGCTAAGGAGAAAGTGGTGAGTGTAGTTGCTTATTCTGTTATATTTATGTCTTTTAAAAATTTGAATAAATACTTCCCTTGATCAAGCTCCGCCTAACTCAGAGATCAAGTTACTTATGCTGTTATATTTATGTCTTTTAAAATTTTAAAATTTTGAATAAATACTTATTCTGTTATATTTGTGTCAACTTTCAATTTGAATGGCAGGATAGTTTGAAATCTTCACTTAAAGAGATTGAAGACGCACAGAAAAATTTGGAGTCCGAAGATGCTCAAGCTCCGCCTATATCTGTGGAGGAGGAATGTGAGATCTTGATCAAGTGCTTCGGAGAACGGCGAGGCACCGAAGTACGAGGTAACAATGTTCCCCACCTCAACTTTGTAAAAACTCTTAGTTTGGCATCAAGTATACGAAAAAACAGCTACTGATTTTGTTTACCTTCTGTTTCTGATTGATTGTTTCTATTTTTTTTGGACAGGGATGGGAGGAGGTGTGAGAAGGCCTCCCAAGAAAAGAGGGGGCAGTTGGAGCATGGAGACTTCATCAAAAAGGCAAGAACTTGAGGAGAGAGCTCAGAAGGCTGAGGAGAGAGCTCAGAAGGCTGACGAGAGAGCTGAGCGGGCCATCGAAAAATCCGATGAGACGGAGAAACGTATGGAGGCTTTAGAGCAGTTTGTGCGACAGTCCCTCTCTTCAACCAACCGCTGAGGTAGTTACCTCTTAAACTCATCTTCAGCATGTAAGTTTTTCGGTCATGATAGGTAGTTACCAACTTTTTGGGAGCATCTTCATTGAACATGGTAGGTTTTGGGTAAAAAAACAGCCCCTATGTATGTTTATATGTTATGAATTGTCGCAAGTACTTGGGTATCCCTTTTGTCAAGCCTTAAAAGGTATGCAAGTTTTTGGGTGAAAACAGATGGAACTTTGTAAGGCTTTTAAATGGTATGCAGGTTTTTGTGCAACAATTGCTAAGTGCAGGCTTTTAAATGTGTTGTGTAAAGTGCAGGTTGTGTATTGTGAATGTAAAGTGCAGGTTGTGTGTTGTGAATGTTATGTATTGGTTGTGTTGTATGAATGAGCAGGGTGTGTGTACAGGTGGGAATAATAGATTCCATTTTAGGCTTATAAAGGAAAGTCATTCAAGGGACGGAGAAAGATAAATTCGTTGCGACTGCAAAAACCAAAATTTACAAATAACATCCAAGAGACGGACCATTTGTTTGTCGCTTGAGAAGAACTGAAGCGACGGAAGAGGTTGTCGCTTGGTCACGTCCCAAAAGGTCAATGTTATGTCCAGGAGACGACAATAGTTCGTCGCTTGGATGTAACTGAAGCGACGAACTTAACCATTCCGTCGCCATTTAACTGAAGGGACGGTGCTGATGAGACAACCCTTCAGGAGACGGACATCCGTCGCTTCAATGTTCTAGCGACGGTTTCTGCTCTCAGGCGACGACCATTGTCCGTCTCCTGAGTGTCTGTCTGGCGTAGTGATAGTATTAAATTTCCAACCTGCCATATTTAAACTTATTGTAAAATAAAATAACCAAAGTTATTAAAAATCACGTGATAATTTAACTTTGAAAGAACAAAAGGATTAACGGTTCTCTGTAAGAAAACCTAAGATAATGGGTACGTGTTTTACTACTTTTACATAATTTCATAATCATAAAGATTATTGACATGACGACTAACTAACTATTGACAACATGAAATCTATAAAAACAAATCATTTTTATTTTAGAAAATATATACAATTAGACTCGAGAATAATCAAAACTCAATTTATGTCATGTGCATTGCCAGTTAGCCACACCCTAAGCTTCTCGTTGAACACAGTCGAGCGTCAAAACTGTCCAAGAGTGCAGCCATTGCATCGTTATTTTTGTTAGATTTGTGTGAGATTTCAACCGATCTATCCACAATTGGTTTTGGTCACACTTTGTTGATTTGAAATCGGAGGGCTTTTAGGTTTTTCAAAAATAGGAATTGAAATTGGTTGATTTTTGTGTGTAGTTGATGTTGGTTTGTGAAATGTTAAGCTTTTTTTTTTAAAAAAAAAAACGCTATGGACTGTCAAACATGCAACGAAGAGTGGCTTAAAATTATAAAAACGGTATATAAAACGCTCCAAAAAAACTGCTCATATAATGGCAGAAGATAAATAGAGCTTTTGCACATTTTCGTGGATTACAGGCCTAAAGTTCACAATTACCTGGACATCAAATGAATCGCCATTCATAGTTGGATTGGTGGTTCCACCTAAAAAGGCTTACGCGACAATCAGGCCCCAGCCACGGCATGGTTCCAAATCACTCCCAAGGCCCTGGCTTCCCTAACATTCGCGCCGATCACACATCTCAATTCTCAAAGTTCTAGCTTCGGCTCCCTTACAGCATGCTAAATCACAGGCTATATACCTTCCTGCGTGAATCATATGCTAAGAAACGACTAAAAGAAAGGGATACACCTTTCATATATAGAACACCAAACTAGCATACCAATTTATACAGGCTAATGAACAACTGAAACAAAAGGGTCATCAGTGGACTCAAGTTTCCAGTGAGATTCTTGCACAACTTACAAACATCACATCTTTTCCCCTGACGATAATAGTGTCCTAAAACGGCTTCTCATAATCCTGCGTTGGTGGATCCCAGGACCCCATAAGACCTGAAAATGAAAACGAGAAGTGTAAAGCTTCAGACTATCCACAATGGTTTTGTCTATAATGTATACATTTGCACAAGGTGTGTAAAAATACACCTTACTTTTTGGTATTTTGCTCCAATGGTCAAATATGTATTTTTTACACACCATTCAAATACAATTAATTTAAAACAAAAAAGAAAACAAAAATCATAAAAAACACACCAATAAAATTGTCTTGCTTTTTGAAAAAGTTTTTGCACATGGGGGAGGTGTTGTGCTCAAATTTGCACATTACATGCTCAAATGTGCACATTTGCACACCCCAAAAGCAACCAATGGAGCTCAAAAATGTCAAAAAATGCACATTTAGACATTTGCACACAACCATTGGAGTTAGTCTCATCATGACTAAAAAGTTACTTTAACACGCAGCACCTGGAAGCCAAGGAAGACGAGAATTATGGAAAAAGTACTAGTTTAGACGTAGAGGTCGGTCTCACAACACAGAATACCTCAAAGACTGACTACAAAAGCAACGAACACTGAAAAAACTAATTAAGCAACAGAGGAAAAAGTGGAGTAATACTTAATGGAATCTCTCCAAGTGACATGTATATTTGATCATCATCACTAAGAATGCCCTGCGATGATTAGGAAACAACCATTAGTTTCTATTCAAGTGATTACAGTAAATTGAAATTAAAGCAGCAAACATATAGAAAAATAATAACCTAACATCATTTAATACAAGGGAGACATTTAGGATAAGGTCTCCCATAGAGATCAAAGAACCATGTATACAGATGTCGGGAAACGGAGGCAAAAATAGGGATGGATATCAGAGGAAACACACATTCCCCATCTAAAAGCCAAAAACACGACTAATTTTCACCTGACCTGTTATTGTGTGATTCATTAATGCTAGCACTTTCTTTAAATTAAGTTTTAACTAACTGAAGATGGTCCAGCTTCCTAATTAACTCAAACTTTGTTAATTTCTAAACAGTGATCCATCCCCTAGTCGTGATGATCCCTTCATCTCGATTGCTAGTACAATGGGCTTCTCCTCTGTCAGTTGAGCTGGCATCTGTTTTCTGACTCAACAAATACTTTTCTCAAGAGGTAGACACATCAAACGATATTTGCAAGAGAGAGAGACAGTAAGGCGATTACAAAGGAAGGGGCTATATAGATATTGAAGGAGAAAAAGGGAATATGAGTAGCCAAATTATGAAGAGAAAATGTGTGAATCAGGTTTACATTACTCCGTTCCACTCGTTCTATTAGCTAACTTCTTGCCACCCCCTACTCCCACAAGGTTATCAAAATTAAGGATAGAATCCTTCGTAAGAAATACTATATTCTCTAATCCTACATAAGAAATACTATATTCCCTTCATCGTTTCCCATTGACAAATGCTCCCTTGGAATGAAATGGTACCATATAGAGAATGAGTCGTGTCTCTTTGCAAATTTTCAAATTGTCTGCTTCCTCACCGTGTGACAAATATTTATCACATAAGTTGTGAAGCAAATAAACCATATGCAACTCCGCGAAAGCAACCTTAAAACATATGCACATGTAAAAAAAAAAGCATTCTACCATGGCCAATAGTTTACGACCCTAAATTAAAGGATTAAAGTTTTCCCGACAAACATTTAGGAATATATCCCTACTACTTCCACACCACGTGCGTGCCAAAATGAAAGAATCCCCACAAATCAAAGGCAGTGCAGACATGTATGATGTATCCATGATCTTGGGGAAGGCACGCCATTAAGTTCCTGTTTTCTAATACTAATTGTAAATCCAGCCAATTCTTTAGGAACAAATTACAAAAGAATTGCACAGGAAACACCTTTCAATACCCCCGAGGCATCTAGCAATAGGACAAATAAAGACCCATTACCCACAGACAAAAGATAATGATAACCCTCCGATCATATATATTAGATGTTTTAGCATTTGACACATTAATTAAAAAAAGAAGAAGCAAACTTCGATCAAGTAATTAAGAAGAATGAAAAAGACTGCAGTGCTCATAAAAGCTCTCTCTCTCTCTCTCTCTCTCTCTCTCTCTCTCATGCAACAATAGCAATGAAAAAAGAATGTGCCCCATTCAACTTCCAATGCTAAAAAATTGAAAAGGATAAATAGTTTTATTATGACAGATAATGATGGTAAAACTCAAATAAAAAAATCTAAAACATCTAACATTTGTGATCAAAATTAATCAACTAAAAAATCTACCATTATTGATACAACAACAACAACCCAGTATATCCCGCAATAAAGCGGGGTCTCAGGGGTCAAGATGTACGCACTCTTACCCCGATAGACTCGAGAGAGTGTTTCCGAAAGACCCAGAACGAAAGGGGACAAAAACCACAAAGAAACAGAATGCACAGTAGGACAAGAAGCCCGAAGCGATGCAAAAGCACAGATCAGAGCAAAAGCAAAGACAAACAGACACATCAGTACACCCCCAAACTCTAAACTTCTGCCGCCTGAATGCATCTCCGCCAGTGGTCCCTATCCAAAGCCATGTCCTCTCAAAGGTTCAGCAGAGTGAGGTCCTGACTGATAACCTCCATCCAGCTCTTCTTCGGTCCGCCTCTCCCCCTACGGATAGCTTCAAGATCCAATAAATCGCACCTGCGAACTGGGGCCGATCTAGGTCTCCTACGGACGTGCCCAAACCAACGCAACCTGACTTCCCGCAGTTTGTCTACAATGCTCCCAACTCCAACTTTCCTTTTGATATCGACATTCCTGAATTTTGGTTAACAAACCGTCCCCGCAATGCTGCTACCATACCCAGAATTTTGGTTCAACCGACGCCCAACCTCGATCAACCTTCTCTATAATAAGCTAGTAGATGTCGCGAGTATTGTGACTCTAGAACATAACACCTTACTGCCCATTTTAACAATATTGACAATGTGATGGCAAGAAGAGAGGGGAATGCTATGGAGCGCAAGCCCCTAGGCAGAGTGCTGTGTCCCTCTGTCCCATGTTGGACACATCTGCTCCAGCCACACTGAGACACATCCACAAGTTCTACAATCCGTTCCCCCGCCCCTTAAAAAGCCAAAAAAGATGCAATAATAATTTATAACACACACTAGTTTCATTCACCTCCCAGACCTTATCCATCCTGCCCTTCTTCCTCTCTTCAATGTTAAGCTCTTCCATCTATTATGATTTATAACTTCATGTATTTTTTTGTGGTTGGTTAAACATTTATATAATCCTCGCATAACAGCATACAACTCATAGTGTATGTCCATGACTACATTTATGAAATAGCCTCTTCAATGTGTCTGATTCGGTGCTACCTAGCCAGAATGCAACTACCAAACTTGTTGGACTGCAAATATGCATATACATCGTCTGTATGAAGTGGAAGCTTATCAAGGGCATAATAATAAAATTGCACCAATTTATGATAAACATAAATTAGGAAAAAAAGAAGAAGAAAAGTTATCCTGAAAAATGATAACTTCGTGAAATCCATGAATAGTAAAGTATTCGAGTAGAAACTAGACAGAGCCCCAAGAAAAAAGAAAATCACTTCAAAATAAACAAATAGGATCTGTACCTCTCCATGATGCAGACCGATATCATTATGCAGAGAATTCATCTCTGGCTGCGAAGAAGAACAATTTTGGATATCATTTTCCATCAATTCTGAGAGCATGAGCCCATAGCCATCCTGCACATCAGGATTCTCACTAGGATTCTGCAAGTGGTTTGGAAAACTCTCTAATCCGGTAAATTCAGATTGCATCCTGCATAGTCATAGAAGCTGTGAGTAAACCATATCACATGAGCCAACTGTTGAGCATGCAAACTTATATCTGCAGTGCAGCCGCAAACAATAAGCCTGAAAATAACAAAGCTTAGAAAATCAATTGGCAGACAAGAGGGACAAACACAGTCATAAGAAATACCTTCTTGCAGAACTATGAACGCCTTTATCGCCATGCAGAGGATCACTTTCCAGATCTATTATTTCAACACCTTTACCATACATACTGTTCGAATTGCGACTATTGCTCATGGACAGATCAATATCAACTGATATGTCTTTCTTTGGCACTGGATTGGAGGAATACACGGTGGTAGAATCATTGTGAGACTCATGAGGATCAGAAACTTCCATAAGATTGAGATCACAGATCTTGAATGAACCAGGAAAAAGCTGCTTCTCTTCTGAGTATGCAACAGATGGTCCAATACCATCTTCTGATTGCATGGAACCAATGGCAACGTTATCCTGATTTACAGCAGAAATTCCAACCCTCCCAGGTAAAGGCATCAGCTCTTGGATACCTAGATGCTTGTTTTCTGAAACTGAAAGTTGTGGGCTCTCATCATTGCGCAGATCAGTTAGCCAGTCTTTCACTTTCTTGGGATTGTCTTTGGCTTCTATAGTTTCTAAGGATCGTTTTTCACCCCTAACTTTGTCCATGGGACCACACAATTCAAACACAGAAGAACCTGCAAATGGCATTTGCTCATGAACGAATGCACAAATAAAATAACACCCACATCTATGCAAAATGAAATCAAACATTATAGTCTAATACCTGATGGATCACTGTTTGAGGTGTTCTTAACTGGCACTGTGAATTGTGCAGCAGAGCTAGATTGGCAACTGTTGTTACTCCCATCTGCCAGCATTAGTAAATTCTTATCTGCAGGTCTAACACTGGCGAATGATTTTGTAGGCATCTCAGAACTGCACAATTTAAGCAAGTCATGGTCCTTTCTAGAAATACCGACCTCTTCTTCTTCACAGCAACGGATAGATGAGTTCTTGCCAGCATCTTCATCTCCTAAATCAGATCTATTGCTCTCCTTTTCCAATTCTACATGTACAGAACTCAGCTGGTCAGTACTTTGGGTAATATGATCAACACTAGAATTACTTTTCTGGCTGCTAAAGGATTTCTCATCTTGATACTGCTTGACATGAGCAACATCATCTATGGAATTTGCAATGTTATTATCCACCTCCTTAGAATTCTGCTGGGTGGGAACACTGTCGCAATTAGCAATCACGTTGGCAGATGTGCTGGCTTTCTCCGGCAAAGATCCATTTCTTCCATTTTCAGTAATCAAATCCGTGCTAGAAGAAGGCCTCAGTAATCTCCTCTTTTCTTTAACATAAACAGGGGATCTTCTACCTGTCTCCAAAGCATCAGCAGCAGAAAGAGATGTATCCGAAGAAATTGGAGCAGTTGACTGACCCTCTCTAGGTGAAATAAGATCTTCAGCTACTTCTTGATGCTTTGGGTTAAACTCCGAATTATCATTGATCTTAAAACTGCCATTGGATGAAGGGTTGGAGAGCACATCAGGAGGCAATAACCCATGGGAAATCAAATAATCAACTGCCAGCCGACCGGCCTCAATGAAAAGATTCCCTTTTCGGGGAACCTGCTGTTGCATAGGCAAAGGTGATTTGGGATGCATGCGTCCAACAGAACGACTAAAATTGCGATTATCTGAGTTATAGAAATTAGGATGACTTCTAATTGAAGTTTCAGGTGAAATTCGAGAGGAAATCGCATTTGGCCTGTATCCATTCCCAGGGAAACGTTGTCTGGTATTCATCTCTTCAAAACTGCCACTGACCAATGCGAGGAAGAATAAGTAAGATAAGGAACAAAGGCCTAAATTACTAGAACCAAATCGGGGATAGAATATCCAATGATCAGATCAAAAGCAAGCGAAATAATATAACTGAACAACAGCATCTTAACGAAATCTCGATCTAAAAACAACAACAACAAAAAAACAAATAATCAATTGTTCATTTGCTATAGATTGAGAGCAGTTTGATAAGAGCTATAGTGTTAGGGTTTCAGATAAAGATAATCAAACTATCAGGATACAACATCCACAATCAATTGAAATAACGAGGATCAACAGGTTAGGGTTTCAACCGAGCTAATTCTTCAAGTTTAGGTGAAATTACACAACGCAAAATGAGATCAAGAAGAATACAGATATTACCTAATATTAGGTGAATTAGGGCTTCAGAACGCCGTGGATCCGCAAGCCGTCACCGTTGCCGGAGTGCACACAAAATCAAGAGGTAGAAAGAGAGATAGGCCGAGTGAATTGCCCTTGAATTTGTACAAAATCCAAAGGAAGAGGTTCAAGAAAGAGAGATTTACAGCTTGCCGGACTGGAAGCTGGGAAATCCAAGAGAGATTGGAGAGAGGTTGTTTGTGGATGGCGAAGATATCAGCACAGGAGGATCACTTGGTATGGTTGAAGAGCTCTTCAAAGTATGATGTCAGGGTGATTGGTCCTGTTTGCACAAAGAAACGTTTTTGCTATAGATCGATAACATACATTATATTATTACTACTTTTTTTTTTAGGGTTAATTGCACTAAATATCCTGACCTTTGTAGATAATTGCACTTAATATCCCGACCTTGTAAGATTTCATGAAATATCCTCAACTTTGGTGTTAGTTGCGCTCTCTACCCTAGTTGAGTTTCTTAAATTAATAAAATCTTTAACATAATATGAAAATTACACAAAATCGCCCATATTTAAAAAAAAATCAACAATCGCCCATTTTAATCAAAATAAAAAAGAAATTTATGCCAAACATATAAAAATGCATGCTCTAAAAAAATGAAAATAAGATCAATTACTTAAAATAAATCATATTCCTAATTAATCACCCATATTCATATAGTATTCCTTAAAAATCTATTTTATAATGTCATAGTTATAATTTACGTAAGATTAATATGAAGTACCATATTATGTGCCTAATTAATCAAGTTTTCATGAGTATATACCCGATTTTGCCTATTTTTAATATATGTTTATCATATTTTTATTAATTACAAATAGTTATCATATATTTTACTATTTCTTTTTTAAAAATATATTTTATTTCATTTTTGTAAAAGTATTATATTTCATCTATGTATGGTTAACATTTCTTATAGAATCTTTTTTTTTAAAATGAGAAATATATATTTTCTTAAGATTCAATCACAAGATACCACATAAGATGTAATGTATAATGTATTAGTTTTAGTGTATATAAAATAATATGGACCAAAATGAAAAATATATAAAATAATATATGGAGAATAGATGCACAAATCTACATTTATAGATAGGTATATGTAAATTTAGATTTTTTTAATAACATATGTTTTTAAGAAAAATAATTAAAATGAATTATTTTTAGTAATTATAATAGTTATTTAAAGGAGTAGATGTTATCTATTATAAATGATTTTTTTGGGGGGGGTTGCAATTTTTTCAATTTTAAATATATTAGGGGTTTATTGAAAATATTTTATGAATAGGGGTGATTTTGTGTAATTTTTCCATTATTTGTGTAATTTTTTAATTTAAGAAACTTATTTAGGGTAGATAGCGCAACTAACACCAAAGTTTGGGATATTTCGTGAAATCTTACAAGGTTGGGATATTAAGCGCAACTATCCATAAAGGTCAGGATATTTAGTGCAATTAACCCTTTTTTTTATTAGGTAAAAATTCGAGGTCAGACATACCTGAACCTCAAAGGCCGACAAGTCGGCAGACGGATAACCGTCTAAGCAAACATAAAAATACAAAGTTGGTTCAAAATACAAGCAAGAACTCTACAATAGCGAAACTAAACATAATTAAACCGAACATGACGAGGACGTAGACGAAGGACGAAGCCAAGCACTACCCTGAAGCAGCACTGTAAGCTAGCGGCACATCAGGAGTCACCTGTGGGCAGTGAAGACGAACCTCCAAGGAAACATTCTTCCGGAGAAAAGAGACACCTCGATACACACTACCACGACCCCAACCTATCCCGACTCCGACTTCCAGAACCCCATCAAACGGAGAAGAAAATCCAGTCACGCCAAACGTAGAGGCACACGACGCCTCCATTGAGTAGATGGTGTAGCAGCTCGACAAAGTCAGGGGATTTCCGTCGGAGGGTTTGGGCCCAAAAAAAGGGGTTTCTTTTTTGTCTCTGAAGAGAGCTTTTTTGCAGCCGGGGCTGATTTGTGGCAGTTGAAGCCGAGGTGGATAGCCGGAACCACGTTAGTTGGCCGGAGCAGTTGGGCTGGTTAGACAACCAGGTTTAGAGCAACTCCAACAGGTTCTCCATAATGGATTTTTGGAGAATATTAAGGTTGATTTTGGTCCAACAGCCATTACATTCTCCAAAATAGAGAATGATGAGAAAAAATGGAGATATTTCCCTAAATTTGGAGAAAACTCTATATATTTTGGAGTAAACTCCATAATGGAGAATCTGTTGGATTTCAGTCCAAAAAAATCCAGAATATGTGATTCATAATTTTGGAGAATTGTTTAGAGAAGCTGTTGGGCATGCTCTTAGACTCTCTCTCAAAGAAGAGAGAAGAGAGAGGATTTTCCCCATATGTATCTACTATTAGTCGGCTTACTTGATGGATCTAGCATTTTTTTTCCTACCATCTCCGATAACTTAGAGAATTTTTTAATTTTTTTAGGGAATTTTAGAGTATTTATTTTCTATCAAAAAATAAATAAATTATTTATATCTACCTATATTTAATACTCCCTCTGTTAATTAAAACTTGTCATTTACTATTCATGCACGTTTTTTTTGTAACGGCCCGGATATAAATATCTGGGATACGTTTCAAAGGTCGGATACCTTCGTTCGGATGTTGCAATTCAGGTACGGGTCGAGGTTTCAAACCTCTAATCAGTCCGAGTTTCATAAATTCAGTTTAAACGAAAGTGAAGTGGAAATATGATTCAGATACAAAAGCCACGGCAAGGCCGGGTCAAAACCAAAACATAATTCTAAAGTCGGATGGCCAGATTAGCGGGGTTAGACAGATTTCGTTGCAATCGCCGAGGGACTTTCCCACGCCATATAAACAGAGAGCAATCATACCTAAAAACAATGGGTGCGAGTGGGGTCAGACCGAGGCCCCAACACGCTCTGTCCAGCAAGCGAACATACACATACGCTAATAATAAAGATGATGCAGATGCGGAAATTAAATCACACTAGCATGATCCTAATTTACAATATGCGAGAAATAACTGTAAAGGCGCCCAAAGAATGCCAAGTGGCATGTCCCTCTCCTACCTCTGCACCCCTTTCCGTTAGTGCAGAGACCGGCCGGTTCGATGCTATAGCATATCATATCTCATCATCATATCTCATCATCATAACATAAATTAAAATAAATAAATCATGCCCGATGGTGCTGGGCTATCATCATGCTCATATCGACTCGATAGACTCAGGGCACCCGATGGGGCTGGGCTACCCTATGACCCTAGCAAAGACTCTAGGACTATCACAGATACGGCCGTTCTGTTTCATACGCGTAAAGAAATAGAATGCTCAATCACAAGTGCAACCTAGCATGATACTACATGGCATGCTTTAATGCTTATGCAACACCTAGTATGTCATACATTCACAAGCCGGTAATCTCTTTCGAATCTGAGTAAGCCCATAAAGGAACTTACCTGAATAAGCCGAACAGCAGAGAACAAGGCAGAGCAGAATC
Organism: Persicaria maculosa; assembly: GCA_963922045.1. Taxonomy (NCBI): domain Eukaryota; kingdom Viridiplantae; phylum Streptophyta; class Magnoliopsida; order Caryophyllales; family Polygonaceae; genus Persicaria; species Persicaria maculosa. The sequence goes on from OY998257.1 coordinate 9,760,711, forward strand.
CAAGAAATGAATCACCGATAGCAAGCAACGTCCAACATTCACAAACACCTAATAACATATAAATGCATAAGTCTACCTATTTCACACAAGGCGCCCCTAACTATCATACATCTCTTTTCATATCTCATTTCAGATTATCCCATCTCATCTCATCATCTCATTTTCAAAACAACCTCTCAAAAACTCAACTTAGAAAATCAAACAATTCTTTTAAAATCGTTTATCTAAATCCCGACATTAAACATTTAAACTTAAAATCAATTTCCAAAAGTCATATTTAAATCCTCATAACTCCTCATATTTATAAATCAAAACCAACAATTCACTTTAATATTCCCAATTCACATAGTTAAATCCTCATAAAATGCATCAATTAAATAATCCAATTAATATTATTTTAAAACAACCACAACATAAAATGATAAATTTCTAGAATATTATAACAAATCCCAAAATAATAATATTCAAGTAATTCAACACTTATTATCCATATCTTAAAATCACCCTTATAAAATATATCATATACTAATCCATTTCAAATAACATTACCTTTAACCATGTAAAATAATATATTAATATTTCAGAATCTATATTTATCTCACAAAATCCCATAAATATAATAATAATAATAATAATAATAACTCATAATAGCTTAATAATTATAATAACCATAAAATAAAACACAACATACAAAATAAATACCCAACAAATATGTTTATATCCCAATATCAAATAATAACACTTTTAAAACCTTTTTAAATATAATTATTAATAATTCAGAACATATATATATATATATCAATGTATATACGTAGATATAACAATTATGTATATATATATGTATAGTTATAAGATACAACAACAATAATATTAACAATCAAAAGACCCAACACAATCCCAACCCATCAGCCCAAAGACTCAGCCCACTCAAGAGAAAAGAAAAGGAAAGACCCAACCCATCAACTCTAGCCCAACCCGTTTGCCCAGACCCGGAAAAGAAAAGGAGGAAGAGGAGGGGATCCGGAAGGATGGGCAGATCCGGCCCAGACCCGAGATTTAGGCCCAGAAATCAGGCCCACACAATGAGGAGCTTCGTCTTCTTCCCCTGCTTCAGCAACCGAGCTCGACAGCGGAAGTGGAGGAGAAGAGGAAGGAACCCAGCTCCTACGGCGACCCCTTTCAACCCAAAACCTCCCCCATTCAGACCGACATGAAATTCCGATCAAGACCCACCCAACAAGGAAGAAACGCGCACAAGGAAGGAGGGAGAAAAGGAGGAATTACCGAGGCGTCTCCGAGGGAAATCTCCGGCTTCGACGGCGGTTTCCGACTACGATAGCCCGAGAGGAGGTTCGATTGAGGCCTAGGAAGAGATATGTGTGAGTAAAGGTATGTTTTTATGGGATTGGGAGCAAAACGAACTTGAATGGCAACCGACCTGAGAACGGAAAACAGGGGAGGCAATCTGCGGCTCGGACGGCTTCGTCGGAGTTGCTGAACTCCGATGGGACCCTTGGTTGCTTCTTCGATTGCTATAGATGGATGGTGGTGCTCAGAGGGCGACGGCGCAACTAGAGAACCTGTGGTGGTGGTGGTGGTAGCAGGGAGGAGGAGAGGAGGTAATTGTTGTGGTTGTTGTGGCTGCTCAGTGAGATAGAGTAGTAAGGGGATGGTGGGTTTTGCAGAGAGACAAAGGAGGAGGGAGAGTGCTAGAGAAATGAAAAGAGGGAGGGAGAGAGGTTTGTGGGCTCTGCGGCAAAACGAAGGGAGAGAAGGAGAGTGAGGGTGTAAGGCAACTTGAGGAGGGAGTTGGTGCAGAATGGGGGGGGGGGGACCACTGCTATGAAACAGGAACCGGGGAGGGAGAGAGAGAGACAGAGAGAGAGAGAGAGAGAGAGAAAAAAGAAAAATAAAAAAAAGAAAACATTTGAATATGTATATATATATATATTTATGTGTGGTCCCAATAAGATATTTTGAACCCGATAAAATATCCCGAACCCGCTCGCCCGAACGAATCCCGACTAAATCAAATTTAATTAAAATTTTTAATTCAAGATAATCGAAAATTAAATAAAATTCAATCAACACTCGCAGCTCAATTTAATTTTTATATTAACACTCGGTCTCGATGTCGAAAATCAAATCCCGTCAAAAATCCTAATTTAAATTGATGCCGGAATGATTTAAAATCGAATCTTGATGCTCGAGGTCGGGTTTTTATTCCACTTTTACAAATTGAATAAAATAATAGCATATTTAATTAAAATAATATTAAAATAATATAAAAATATATTCGGCCTTTACATTTTTAGAATGATAAAAACTATATGAAATATTAACATTTTTTTAAATTTGTTTTTATAAATTCATAATTAATAGTAACAAGTATGAAATTATTTAAAAAATATGTTAAAAAAGTTAATATTTTATATAGTTTTTAACACCTCAAAAAGCGTGCGTGAATAGTAAAACGTCAAGTTTTAATTAACGGAGAGAGTATATATCTATCTATATTTATATAAATTATTGCTACTGACTACCTCGGCTACACGATTTGGATCTATTCCTCACTCCTACACACATCAACAACATGCAAAACACGTGCTCTCAATGGAATATCATCTATCAACATCTACATCACTATACCACTAACCTTAAAATTATTGATGCAGTCTCTATACAGCTTGATCATCCGTGTGTTCCTGTTGGTTCTTGCCACGATTCATGGATTCCTTCAACACACTCATTGTTCAATTTCACACGACGTTTTAATCAAATAAACTATGTAATCACTACTACCGATTATATAAACTGCATTACACCTTATTGGAGCATAATCTGGTTTCTCTTTCAAATTGGTTGTAACACAAGCTGCTGTTGGTTAATGTGTCATCATTACAGCAACCATACTAAAACCCAATTCTCTGAAATGTTTATCCATGAAGATTAGCTATTGGAATGTACGGGGACTTGCTAGGAAAAATATTTGGATACAACTTGAGGCAACCTGCAGATTAGAAAATATACAAATTCTAGCCCTATCTGAAATAAAATTACGTGAACCACCACCTGAATCATCCTGGAAAAAAATTAGGCTTCGACCGTATCTGTTTCTGTCCCTCGATAGGGCTTTCAGGAGGACTCTACCTCCTTTGGAAAACAACTCACCTAAACAACAAAAAATTAGAAATTATGTTCTCCGACCATAGAATTATACAAGCAAAATACACAAACAATAATCTTAACATCTCCATTTCAATTCTCTTTATATATGCACCGCCACACCGAAGAGAAAAATATCAATTCTGGGCTAACCTATCCATCATTATTCGAGCTTTGACTAACCCCTATATGATTATAGGAGATCTTAATGACATATTGGAACCACATGACAAACTGGGTGGTGCCCCGTTAATTCCCACTCGGCTCTCTCGACTCTTGGAATTTATCTCGGAGCATAACCTGATAGACCGGGCAACATATGGCAACCAATTCACCTGGAGAAAAAAGAAATTTTGGCGAAAACAACACCTTCGAAAAACTTGATCGAGTCCTGGTTCACAATAGAATACTCGGCTCCTTCCCAAACCTTGCCACAAAAAACCATGCATTTACAAACTCCGATCATTGCCAAATTACGATAGAATTAAGTGACAACCAACGTCCAAAACTCCAGCCCTTCAAATTTGAAATGGCTTGGACTAAATGGTCGGGTTAAGAAAATGTTGTTAAAAATGTCTGGCGTTTAAACCCCCCAGGATCCCATCTTTACAAACTCACAAAGAAGCTATAGGAGATAAAAAAAAAAAGCAAATGCTGGAGCAAAAGCACCTTCAGAAATATCTTTCGTCAGATCTCTACAGTGGAAAACAAACTCCAAGAACTGCAACAACTACTTTACCAACATTATTCACCCATCTTTGACGAAAAACACAAAAGACTAGTCAAACAGCATGCTAAACTTATCAATTTCCAAAAAACTTATTGGGGACAGAGAGCTAAACGTTTCCACTTAAGGGCCATTGATACAAACACAAAGTACTTCCACAAAATAGCAACTGGAAGAATAAATAGGAACATAATTAAAAATTTACAAACAACTGTCGGAATCTCCCTTTGTCAAGACCAGGAAATTAGAAAAGCAATTAAAGATGTCTTTGTCAAACGATTCGCTAACCCACGTAGACCTCACACAAGCCCATCGCCGCCATGTCGGAGGGTTAAGAATGTAAAAAGATGATCCAACGATATTTTCTGTTTGATAGCAGCGCATCGCATTGAGTATGCAGCCAAATATCCAAACATTAAAGGAAAGTTGAGCCGGATAAACTCGTATTCTTTCTAGAAATTTTGCGTGAAGTCTAGGCAACGGGAGACGGAATCATTGAAGCAAGCTTTCTAAATAAACTACCAGATGGTCAGGATTAATGTTTTAACAACCCTCACTTGCGGTGGCTAATCCTAACTCCACCCCCGCCGACCAATGAAAAGTACGAGCCATGAGCTCCAAATGAACATGATCTAAAATAGACGCTTCCCCCTAGTTTTTGAGGAAGAAGGGGCCACCCTTTCCCCAAAAATCGGAGGAACAGGTGGAGGGGTAGAAGGGACAAAATCCTCACAGAAACTACAACTCGCGATCTCTTCAACTCTATAGGCAGGCACGGTGAAATCCCCCGGCACTATGCGGACTTCTTTCTGTTTTTTCCCCACGCGAAGGGATTCTCCTTGCCTACCTTGGTTATTCTCAAAGTCAGACGTGTGGTAATACTCGGGATCATCCTTTGACAGAGGGCTTTTGATAGACCCGGCCAAAAAGGTTCCTTTCACTTTTTTCAACGGCATTGGTTTTTTCCCTTTTCCCCCGCGAGCCCCAACTAGGAGAGAAGGAGGTCGGACGGAGGACACCATAGCTTCTAAGTCAATCCTTGCCGCTGAGTGTGAAGTCTTCGAAGAGCTAAACCCCTCACCCAAGGGTCCCAGACTCATATTTTGGCTATCGCTATCTGACGACATCTCTATTTTTGGAAGAAAAACCCTCTAAGCAAGATCCCTGAAAAGACGCGAGGAAGGAAATTCAACAAAGGGAAAACAGTCTTTTCGAATCGCGATCAAATAAAAATGGCGCCAAAAAACCTCTCATAGGAGCCAAGTTGGCACCTCATGCGCCCCATCTAGGGACAATGAAAAGACTTTTTTCCTAAAAAGATGACGGCTAAAAAGCGCCTTTTCGTCTCCTTGAAATTTCCCCTTCCCAAGGTGGGAGACAAAAGGTCTCTAACCCAAAATACTGCCCATCAAATCTCTAGAAACCGTTGTACCCATCGGAGAACCGCCACCATGACGGTTGCAATCCATATTGCCAGGGTTGATTCGATGACAGACAGAAGAATAAAAGGGGGAACGTTGCAATATAAACGACATTCACACTACGCAACCGCCCAGTTCTCCACCAAGAAAGGCGGTTTCTCCTCGAAAAACGCCACCCGGAAACACAACCACCAGCATAATTCCCACATTTCCCCGAAAGTACTTAAGAAATGAAAGACCGAAAAAAAAACAACGAGTATGAGAACCACTTACTTGAGAACACAAGCAAGAGAAGGACGTTGTCGAGTGAACGAAATCCGGAAGAAATCACCAACAACACCTTTCTCCCTGGGGTACTGCTTTATTTTTCTTTCTCTACAGAGCTCTCTTTTTTTCTCCCTGGAAATACAGAATGACGAAGAAAGAAGGCAAAATCCCAATTTATAGATATCTGTGAGACCGTACCGATAATCCTCCCAATGGGCTTCATAGACATTGGGCCTACCCATTAGGCCCATTTCGAGACAATCTCCTTCCTCAAGCAGGAAAAACATCGTTTTTGTCGAGACTTGCTCGCGAATTAATATTCCTCGCAATCCAGTCCCGAGGAGATATGACGATGCCATGAAAAATACCCCCTTTAATTAATAATGGTATGACGTCATAAATGGGTATCCCAACGCAAAAGTTATACCTATAACCCAATATTAAGGGCATCACGATCCTTATCCCCACCCCCTGTAAAATCCACAAACCCCTACGTCCAAAGACAGATTTTCTAAAAGCTACACCATGATCGCGATTAAGGTCTTAAGATAAACATCTGCATGTCATACACGCTAAGCAGACAAAAACTCTAGCTCGTCTAAACTTTCTAAATAAAGAGCAAGCAACTCGCTGGTGAAGCACCTCTCCGCTAGTATCGCCACGTGTAGCTACCCAAGACCGCTGACATGGAGGCATGGGCTACATGTGTCCCCTATAAGGACCATGAGGTCACCAGCCAGCTGCTCGCTTAGTAACACTATAAATACCCCTTAGGAGCCACAAGGAAGAAGATCTGAAAAAGAGAGAAAGAAACAAGAGCTCTAAAATCCTCCCTGAGATAAAACCCTCGGAGTCGAGCTCCTGAAATCCGTGATCGGAGAAGAACTTTCCTAGAATAACACACCATCAGATAAACTTCCTCTAAAGAAAACGATTGAACAGTAAAATTATCTAATGCGAGCAAAATTAATCGCGAGGACCACCAACTGGTCAAAACACTGACGTACTTTGAGAAGCTTAAACATATATTAAACATCCTACTCAGTTAGCTTCGCAAGTAATTAAGGACATTTGTCGTCACCTTGAGGCATTATTCCAAAAAACGGTTTGGGCGGCCGCCTAGTCCCCGCCTAGGCGTTGGGCGGTCGGTGACCTTCGAGTCAAGGAGCTTGGCGGGCTTGGCTTGGCGAAGAGCTAGCTTGGCGGGTTTCTGGGCGGGTCTAGGCGATTTTGGGCGGGTCTAGGCAGGTCTAGGCGGTCTGGGCGGTTTAGTTAAAAAAAACAAATTTAAAGGTTTTAACCCAAATGAATACATAGAAGTCGAGAAGATTAATGTTCAACCATGATTATATTTTAAAATTTAAGTTTTATTATACAACTTCTAGGTTGTTTTAAACTTTGATTATGTTTTATGTTATTGATTTTGTGCCGGTTGAACATGAAGCGTTATGGTTTATGCTTATTGGCTTTGGAAAAGGTTGAACAATATATTGACTATGAAGATTATGAAAGTTTATTAATTTATATAGCCTTTATTAGGTCTTTTACATGACGTACAAGTAAAAATACATGTTAAAATAAAAACTCCACCTAGACCCTGTCTAGACCCCGCCCACTCCGCCTAGACCCTTGACCCCACCTCTCCGTCGAGCACCCGCCAAGCGTTTTTTGGAACATTGCCTTGCGGTAATAAGTATAGGTGAATTTCTAGAAACGCTTCAAACCTAAGTCTTTGAGACTAAATAATGTGTCCATATGAACCTTTAGATGAGCAATAAGGCTCTAATCTGATCCAATGATCAAGATATCATCGAGATAGATGGCAACAATAATGAGGTCTGAACTAGAAGTGTTGAGGAACAACGAAGAGCCCAATTTAGACATACGGAATCCAAGAGTCAATAGAGCAAATGCTAACTTCGAATACCATTGTCCAGATGCCTGTTTAAGGCCATAGAGTGACTTACGCAACCTGCAAACATTACCGACCATAAACATTTGGAATCCCTGGAGGCATAATCATATATACTTCTTCAGGCAGATCTCCGTGTAGAAATGAGTTATTAACATCAATTTGATGCAATTCCCAGTCATTAGTAACAACCAACGAAATGATAACTCGAATGGTATTCATACGAATAACAGGAGAGAATGTTTCCTCATAATCAATTCTATACTCTTGAGTATATCCCTTGGCTACAAGACGAGCTTTAAAACGCCCAACTGATTCGTCAGCTCTCAACTTGATTTTGTAAACCCAATGACACCCAATGGGTTTCTTATGAGCAGGCAAAGAAACCTCATCCCAAGTATGATTAGCTTTTAGTGCACTTATTTCTTTGTTCATGGCATCAACCCACCTAGGATCTTTGACAACTTGGGAATATGATTTAGGCTCAACAAGGGAAGAAGAAGAAACACTGGAATTAACACAAAAAGATGGGACAAAGCCTGGTAACAAAAGAAATTGGGAAGAAGGAAAATTGGCTAACAACACGTAGGTAAAATTTTGATATGGTCCCCAAATGTCCACATGTATCATTTGAAAAGGAAAATGTAGATTTTATTGAACTCACAGGGAAAGCACCCCTATGTTGTCTTGCTTTAGGACAAACATCACAAGTATGTTCATGAAGTGGTCCAACATCTTTCACGAAAGGAAAAAGATGCATTTGAGTAAAAGGAATATGTCCTAAACGTAAGTGCCAAACAGGTGGTGAAGACACATTATAAGAAGCTGAAGTGGAAGTAGAATCTTGAAAGAGACTGATGAGCTTGGACGAGTTGATCAAAAGTCCATTATGCTCCTCACCAAGAACAGTTAAATTGTTCATTAAAAGGCCTTGGACTAGTAAGCATTGAGAGGGAGTGAGCAAAATGTTGTTATGAAGATCCAATGTTAACCTTCTAGCAGAGAGAAGCTTATAGGCAAAGTCAGGAACATGGAGAGCATCAGTTAAGGTAATATGGTTGCTCAGTTTAATGGCTCCAATGTGTGCAATGTGGGACTGAGTACCATCAGGTTTGGTTATGAAGTTGGAATTTGGCATTTTTGTGGTGCTATGGAAAAGATGCAAATGAGGAGTAATGTGATGTGTGGCTCCGCTGTCAATGATCCAATGAAGATTGGTGCCATTAGCAGAGAAACAAAGTGACTTACCAGCCATCATACCTGAAGTAGGAGAAGACTCTGAAATATTTTGTTTGCTAAGGAGGGCAATGAGCTGATTGTATTGCTCTTTAGTAAAACTTAGCACTTGATCACCTGTCATATTTGCACCTTCATCATTAAGATTCACAGAGGTATTGTTTGCTGAAAAAGATTTAGACTGCTACTTCTCTTTGTCGGTTGGATAACCATGGATTTTGAAGCACCTCTCAATGCTATGCCCCTCCCTTTTACAATGAACACAGAAGTACTTAGATTTTTCTCCCTGATCCACTAGAATTTGCATTCGAATTTCCAGAATTTTTGGATTGTGATTGATTTGAGTACCCCTGCTGTTGTCATGATCCATTGCCAGATTTTCCCCACTACTGATCATTACCACCTTTCTATGCAGCATTTAAGGCAGTTGAATCAGATCCAAGAACTGGTGAAGAACGCAATTCCCTCTGACTCTCATCCGAATATACAATGCGATATGCCTCTACTATGTTAGGTAGAGGCTTCATCGTTAGAACATTTGCTCTCGCAAGATTGCAGGAGTCATTCAAACCAACGAGAAACTGGATAACTTAAAGATTTAGCAGAAACGACGGAATATGTCCAGTTTTTTCACAAGATCCACATGTAGGAGTTTCAATCATAACAACATATTCATTCCATAAGCGCTTGAATTTCGTGAAATATGCACTAATTGACAGATTCAAAGTAAACAATTCCTTCTAAACTTGAAAAAGTCTGGTGCAATTAGGAAAAGCAAACCTCAAGTTAAGATCTTGCCAGATCTTTGCTGCTGAATCAATGAATAACAACGTTTACGGGATGTCCTTCTCAACGGAGTTCACAATCCAGGAAGTAACCATATTGTTGCATCGTTTCCACTGAGCATAAGTCGGAGATCCAACATCCGGTCGTTGGCATTCTCCGGTGATGAACTGCAATTTGTTCTTAGAAGATAGTGACGTCTCCACCGATCTCTTCCAGTGGTAGTAATTCCGATCAGTCAACAGCTGCGTCGATAAAGCATAATTCGGATGATTCGAATGGTGAAGAAACAAAGCACTGTTGGAATCGACGCCATTGTTGTTGGAATCTCCTCCACTTCTCTCAGTGCGGAAGCTTTCGTTTGATTCATTCATTGCTATGATACCGTGACAGATTCACAGATCTTGAAATGAGGAAGGGAGATCGAAAGAGAAATGAAAAACAGAGAGCACGAAAGTGATACGAAATTGTAGAGATCAGGGAGAGAGATTGGACCATCAATGGTGATGGCTTTATTGATGATAAACTGAAAACAATGAGTTCATCAGCGAGATCTTAATCTCACTTATTACACTCAAGCTTATATACAGAAGGAATGAAAAGGGCGGGTTGTAACAACCCTGCAACTAACACCTCTTCTATCCACCGTCCATTTCACTCTTAATCGAACGATTGTCCTTGCTTGTCAAAGTAAGCTCTGGATTGCTGACATGGCACTGGTGATGACGTCGTATTGCTCACAATTTCTTCTTCCTTCTTGCTCTGCAATGTGACATCCTTTGTTACAGTAGTTTGTAATATCGTGTGACGATACTTATAATATCGAACACGTTGTTTGTTTTACGAATTTTTTCTCAATATCATTGTGTAGTACTTTTGTGTCTCTTTTCTCAAAACTTTCTGGCTCCGTCCCTAGATATGGTAATATAGTACAATTATATATATAATCCTTGAAGTATCTAGTAAAGTACGTTAGTTTAGTTGGTTTCGATTCGAGAATAGTTAGGCGCATCTCCACACTTGCCCAGTTCGAATCCCGTCTCTTCTCATTCAGCAGACACAGTCAGTCAGTCACTGTTCATTGAAACAATTATTTCACACCATTCTCAGCCCTCAAAAACACCATTGCTGTTGAAAATTTTCTCTTCTCATGTAGTTGCTGCGTTTTTTCACATCTGTTCATGGCTCCAATCTTCTGTTTTTTTTCGCATCTGTAACATCTGTTCATGTTGCTGCGTTGAATCCATCTACTGTGAACATGCAGCAACTGTCGAAATACCATAAGCTCCCTCCCGCACAAAGTGCATGTGATTATTCAAGTTGGAGAAAGAGGAGGAAGAAATTAAGAAACAGTACAGTAGTAGGAATCGAAGAAGATGGCAGGGGGGTCACATGAAAGGAGTTCTTGACACGTTGCACAAACCACAGATGAATTCAGATTCAATACAACAGTTCTGTCAAAGTGTCAAACCCCCCTTTTCTTTTTCTTTTTCTTTTTTTTTTTAAATAAAAAATATATATATAAAAAAAAAGACAATTTAGCTACAGTTAATTGAGAAGAAAATCTATTGATGGTCAGCTTCTTTCTTCAATTCAGCAGTAGTAGCAGCAGCCACTGTAGATGGCTCATTGAACTCATGTGTTTTACCTTTTGGGTTTAGCCCTGTTGTTGCCCTATGCGGTCTATTTCCTGCTTTCTCCACTACATTCATTTCATTCTGTACTGTATATTCTTGGACTTGTAGTGATCATTATTAACTAAGTAACTTCACTTTTTGGGGCTTGTATTTTGTTTATCTAGTTAAGTACCATATATATATATATAGACAATAAATCAGGTATACACAACTTGATGTATCATGTTGAAAAATTTGGACCCTTAAACTAAAAAGATTAACATATGAGATTAAAAGTAATTTTTTATTATTTGGTGGTATCGGATTATTATTCGTTTGAATAAAATTATTCGGTGGTACAGACAATTATTTGTTAGAATAAAATTTAAATTTTTTTTACACTTTTTGTGCATACAAATAATTACATTGTTATATATAAATAACCATGTAAAAATATATAAATAATCATGAAAAAATAATAATTTGTGTGCACGATAAGACTTGTATAAACACCGAAACCAACCTCTATATATATATATATATATATATATATATATATATTGGATCTTGCCTTTCCTTTGCCTGCCCCCTAACTATATATACTCAGGTCTCTTTGTACTTAACCCAATACTTAACGACTTGTACAAATGGTACATGTTCCTAGCTAGCTAGTTTGCTTCAAGAGTACATAAATATGTATAACTTGCCTATATACTTGTTTAGTACGTGTATATTAGGGTTGGGTTAAGTTCGGTTCAATTCGAGTGAAGTCGTTTTGTGTTGAGTTTTTGTCAGGTTAAATCTTTCGAATTGGGTCATTATCGAGTCGAGTTAAACGTCACTCCCTTTGATCCAAATTAAACGACGTCTTAGCTTCACCGTTAATTTTGATCTAAAAAATAATTTCTCTCCCAATTAAAAATTTTCAGGTTTTAAATAATGTACTCGTCTTTCGAGTACTGAAATTTGTGTCATAATTGAACGATTTTCGGGTGTTTTTCTTTGAGCAGCATGTGACTCTGTCTTTGGTGTTCCTGAGAGTTCTACGACTGAATTGGTTGGGAATGAAGCATCCGGAATCGGGACAGGTTGGGGTCGTGGACTCGTGGTAGTGACGTAGTGTGCAATAGGAGACTCCGTATCCGGGAGATTGGTCTTTGGAGTCTCGTCTTCACTACCCACAAAAGTTAGAGTCATGTTGTACCACTGACCTATGATGCTTCTATTTGGCGGTACTTGACTTCGTTCTTCACCGGTGTCCTCAACGTTACGGTTTCAATTCTGCTAAATTAGTTTCATTCATTTCAAAGTGTATACTACGTGCTGATTGTGCCTTTTTTCTTTTTTCTTTCGGGTTTTATTGTATATTTGATGGTTTATCCGTTTGCCGACTTGTCGGCTTCTCGAGTTTCAGGTATGTCTGATTCGAATTATTACTGTAGTAATAAAAAAAAAGTACTGTAATCCGTAATTTCTTCCTCAAGAGATGTCGAACAGCTTAGAACAGATTATTATCCAGAGGATCATAAATGGTCAAAAAAGTGGTAAAAAAAGGTTATATAGCATGGTAACTAAAATACTGAAAACCATTTCAAAGGTGATGAAGGAGGTGTTTCACCCAGAGGACAATAGGTTGAGCTCAACAACTTACTGATCAAGGAGGGTAAAAGGAGACATATTCAAAATTAAATCTACCATATATATGTTTTTTGGTAAGCTATATATATATATATTCCAATGTCTGAACTCCTAAATATGGGTCACTATCCATCAGTGTCACTTACTATCACTATCAGAACTAGTACATCGATCAACTAACTATCTATCATGCCTCGAAACAATTTTGCTTCTTTTTTGAAGACACAAAATTAGATTTTTTACTACTTGTTCTAGTGTAACACCAGCTGAGATTTCCTTCATACTCATCACTTCCTTGCTATATTGGTAACTTTTGGAAACCTTGAGTTTGAGGTGTTGTGCTACTTTGCAACAAGAAACACATGTAGGGTTTCGTTTGTTAATTTGGCCAAACATGTCCCTTAGCATATTAAGGATGTGTTTGGCAGATGTGCCTGTTTTATCCGATCCCCGAAAATGTATTAATTACATTTATGAGCTAGAGGTTTAGAATGAGGTTATATGTTAAAGTGTATTTCCAATTTTATTTTATATTTGTTTTATATATATATGCCAATTTGCAGGGACGGAGCCGGAAAGTTTTGAGTGGGGGGTCACCATAATAGTAGACAATAAGATTGAGAAAAAAGTCGTAAAACACATAACGTGTTCGATAATACAAAATAGTGTCAAACAATAATACAAACTAGTGTCAAACGATATTATAAACTACTACAAAGATATAAAACAAAAATAAGGATATAAAACAAAAATAAGGATATAAAACACAATAAATAAACATTGTATTCTTAACATGTCATAATGTATAACTAGATATAAAAAATTTAAACTTGCGTAACTTCTTAGTTCTTACCAAATTCTCAAAATAAGTAATATACTATAACCTATGGTTTCAAAGCTTTCGAGATGAATTATAATATGTGAATGTCAATTCAAGTAAAATATAAAAGTATTATAGTATATTGAAATAAAATTAAAGTGATTAATACACCTATAATTTTCAAACATTCATAACGTTTTACTCAGATGTCGGATTAGGGCGTATTATATATCAAAACGAAGCTATCGACGAGGAGAATATACCTAGGTAATTTGTCGAATGAGGAGAGGGTCACGTGACCCCCTAGGACCCCCTAGCTCCGCCTCTGCCAGTTTGTTTAGCTCTTCGATCAGTTTCTCTATACTTGTTTGAGTGATGACAGTATATCATTTTCTTAGTTAAAAAAAATGTATCATATCATAATAATAGATGAAGAATCATATAATTATGTTCTTTTTTTTGGTGAAATTATGTTCATTTATTAATTAAGATAAGAGTTTAGTTCATAATTCATACGGAGTATTTCATACCCAACCTCGGCCACATAAAATTGAAAAGTTTTAATCATAAAAGAGATTAATGCATCTTTGAACTTTCCAATAAAACATGAAGTTAATCAATATTTTTTCAACCCTTGTTATTTTTGGCTTCTTAATTCACTAGGTAACACGTTGCTTTGAATCTCTTCCATCTTAAAATAAAATAAAATAAAATAATTAACCCAGTCAATAAATTTATGAGATAAATGTCTCAGTTTACTTTTTTTATTAGATAAAAATTCAAGCTCAAATAAGCCTCAAACTCGAGAGGCAGATGAATTGACAGACGGACTAACTGTCTATATACAACATAATAGACACGCAAATTAAGACATATGAAAGAAACGACTCAAAGAACTTATAAAAATCATTAGTCAGCGGAGGAGTCGAGGAAGAACCAAGAAAATGACCCAATTTAGTATTTTAATATCCAAAAATAACTTTTTTTTTTGTTAAAAGACGAAATTTTGGTGAGTGTCAATCACAATTTTACTACTCAAAAGCGTCATACGGATAAGATCAAAATAACTACATCAAAAAAAATGGTACATAATATTCCATCACAGTTTATGAAAATTACAAGTCTCAAATAAACATATGCAATCACAAATAAACAAATAACACAATAGAAATTATGAAGATCAAATGAATAAATAAATAAATAAATAAAACAGAGGCTATAGGCTCTCGGCTCCAGTACTGTGCATAAAGAAGTCGATATCTAATCTAATATAGCTGCAGCGTGCAACGAAGCACGGGAGAGAGAGAGAGAGCCGATTCAATCCCGTACAGAATCCGTTCAGTAAAGGCTTCAATATCTGTCCGTTCTCAATTGGTGGATCCATCTTCTTCTTCAATCTCTGTACTTCTTCCATTGGATAGTACGAATTCGCATCGATTCCAGTCCAAACATAATGGATCATCATCAGCAAGATTCAAGCTTCTCCCCCAATCTCCTCAGATGGGACCCACGCTCCTCCTCCTTACCAACCGCCGCTAATCCTCCTCCTCCTCTTCAGCCACCGCCTTACCGCATCCTCGACGCCGCTCCGGCGCCGTCGCCCCAGCCACCGGCCTCCTACGCGTACGGCGCCGGGATGATGATGAGCCACCACCACCACCACCAGCTCCATATGCACTCGGCTCGGGCCCCGCCGCCGCTCCCGTTGCAGCCCCCGGCGGCGCCCGCTCCCCAGGGCCACTCGCTCCTCCAGCTCGGCGGCCTCGAGGAGCTCTTCCAGGCGTACGGCATCCGCTACTACACGGCGTCGAAGATCGCGGAGCTCGGGTTCACCGTCAACACGCTCCTCGACATGAGGGAGGAGGAGCTCGACGACATGATCAACAGCCTCTCCCACATCTTCCGGTGGGACCTCCTCGTCGGCGAGCGGTACGGCATCAAAGCCGCCGTCAGGGCCGAGCGACGCCGCCTGCAGGAGCTCGAGTACTCCGCCAGGAGCGGTGGTGGTCTCAGCCTCGTCTCCGCTGACACCACCACCCACCCCCTCGATGCCTTCTCCCAAGAAGGTACCGTATATTAGTCAACAAAATTTACACAGTAAGAGATGTTTACATATGTCTAATCGATCTTGTTTATATATCTAGGGATTTCGGAGGAGCGAGTGCAGGGAGAGAAAGAGGCGGTTCGAAGCGGAGGCGGGACGAGCTGGGAGATGGTAGCAATGCAGCAGCAAGTGCAGCAGCAGCATCACCATGAGAGGAAGAAGCAGAAGCAGCAGCACCAAAGGAGGAAGAAGGCTGATCAGGACGACGGAGATGATAACGAAGACGATGATGAGGACGACGGACCTGGAGAGGGCTGCGTGAGCGAGAGACAAAGGGAGCATCCGTTCATCGTGACGGAGCCCGGTGAGGTAGCAAGAGGGAAGAAGAATGGACTTGATTACTTGTTCCACCTCTATGAACTCTGCCATGATTTCCTCATCCAAGTCCAGAACCTTGCTAAAGACTGTGGAGATAAGTGTCCCACCAAGGTAATTAAATACTTTACTAATTGATTTAGGGTTTGTTTTTTGGTTCTAAGATTTAGGATTCAATTATCATTAACTACTTGGAACATTGCAATTTTAGGTTAGAGACACATAAATGACAAGTTTAGGTTCAAAAGAACACTTTCTAAAATCATTATCCGACTTTAGGAAATTTATACTTTAAAATCAATATCCGACTTTAGGAAATTAATACAGTATGACAAATGAGTTATCTAACGGTAAAAAAACCGCTTATTAAAGTGTGATAAAACCGCTATAAATATCTAACTGAATTGGCTCTTTTTGTTCAGTTGATACTGGTTCATTGTAAAACTATTATATTAGTTTACGGAAATCATTAAATTTAGCTACAAATGAAGTTCAATCTTTAGTTTGATTGAAACTTATATGACAAATGATTTATCTAACGGTCAAAAACCGCTTATTAAAGTAATAAAACCGATATAAAGATCTAATTGAATTGACTCTTTTTGTTCCGTACCAGTTCGTTCTAAAACTATTATATGAGTTTATGGAAATCGATCATTAAATTTAGCTACAAATCAAGTTCAATATGTAGTTTGATTGAATTCCTCGATCTAGCTATAGAAATCATATTATTGTAATAATCAAACTTTCGAAAATCAATCTCTCTATGTCTCTTCTTTTGCTACTAGCTACTTGGAACATTGCATCATCTATGGTGTTATATTAATAACACCTTCGAAAATCAGTATATATGATAAAATCAATATCCGACTTTTAATATGGTATTTTGGTGCTTGTTTTTTAGGAAAGCTTTAAATTTAGCAACAAAATTTCAATCTTCCCATAACATATAAATGATCAATACATGAAATGCACACTTGATTGGTTCAGGTAACAAACCAGGTGTTTAGGTATGCAAAGAAGGCGGGCGCAACGTACATAAACAAGCCGAAAATGCGACACTACGTTCACTGCTACGCGCTGCACTGCCTCGACGAGGAGACGTCGAATGCCCTAAGGAGAGCGTTCAAGGAGAGGGGCGAGAACGTGGGGGCGTGGAGGCAGGCTTGCTACAAGCCTCTAGTCACTATTGCAGCGAGGCAAGGGTGGGACATTGACGCGATCTTCAACGCACACCCTCGCCTCGCTATCTGGTATGTCCCCACCAAGCTCCGGCAGCTTTGCCACGCGGAGCGTAGTGTTGCTGCCGCAGCAAATACTTCCTCCATTGCCACCGCGACCATCGCTCCCCATCACCTCCCCTTTTGATTGGGAATTCGTCGATCCTCCATCGCCACCGCGACCATTGCTCCCCATCACCTCCCCTTTTGATTGGGAATTCGTCGATCGAGTCTTCAATTAGTAGCGGAATTTTTAGGGTTTTAGTTAGCTAGTTTTTTTTATGCATGTGTACGTTTGACAATGGCTGGGAGGTAGTTGAGGAAAACCTAGAGGTCGTGATCTGTATGAGAGTGTTTCCCTAGTACTAGTAGTATTATAGTATAGCTAGTAAGTGTAAAGTAGATTATATATGTAGTTTTTTTGTTTTTTTTTTAAAGATGCGAGAATTTAGGTGGTTTCGGACTCATACTCTGCTAGACCACTATCCAAGTCCAACCCTAACCAAAGATGTGTCATCGGATTATATATGTAGTTGTTTGTGCTACACCGCTTCCCATCCTGTTTTTGCATAGCGGATCTGCTGCAACACAAGGTGCGCATCATTCGGTGCACCACAAAATTATTAAGGATATAAAATTACTTTTAATATATTAAAAAATATATATATTTGTATTTCATACACTTATATTTACATGTTTATAAATTTTTATAACAAAAAAAATATTTAAAAAAATATAAAAAATATAAACCAATATAGTCGTTTTTTTAACGGTGTGGCTATATACACCCCAAATCATGCACGTCCTTAAGGACGTGCATGGTTAAAAGGGGTTAATTATTTTTTTAAAATGTTAATTAGTCAAAAGGCTTGCACGTCCTTAAGGACGTGCAAATCCTTAATCCGGATTTGCGGTGTATATAGCAACACCCTTTTTTAATTATATATATTTTTAAAACATATTTTTTCATAATTTAAATTTTTTTTATACAAGGCAAATTTTTGGGGGTGGATCAATCGCGCTTGTATCACCACCTAAGATCGTCCTTTCGAACGAGGTCTTCAATCGTAGCACTGGATCTCCAACATGTGAAGTTGGACTCAAGACCGAGGTGAGCAAAATGATCATCGAGTCGGTTACCCTCCCTGCAGATGTGGGAGAAAGAAAGAGATAGCCTCAAAGGCGGGGCTGAAAGCGAGAATGTCAAATATAATCATCTCGATCTCCCTGGACACTTCCAGCAACCCTTTAGGACATTTATTGTCGTAAGGCAGTCACCCTCAACCTCAATTCGTGTGAACCCTCCTTTAGAGCTTCTGAGAGACCGTAGAGAAGACCAAGTATTTCCGCCTGCAACGTGTAGACATGTAAATATAAGTGTATGAAATACAAATATATATTTTAAATATTTTTTAAAGTACAATTAAATAGCTCAAATAATTTTATGGTGCACCAACCTTCTGGACCGAAATCAATGCATTTTGTAAAAATGAACACATCCAAGTACTTGCTTTATCTGAAACGAAAACTGAACAAATACCCGAGGAAAATCTTTGGAGAATTGTGGGATTCGATAATGCGGTTTGGTCTCCAGCAAATGGCAAAGCGGGGGGATTGGGAGTTCTCTGGAAGTCCCAATTCCTCACTCATGAAATCATTGACTTAGTGGAACAACGCCCTCGATATATCATATTTAGATATATAAATACAAATTTAAAATTTGAATGTAAAATCATCTTCGTATATGCTCCTCCTGAGGAAAGAGGAAAAAATGCCTTTTGGTCGGGAGTTAAAGCAGCAATCAACAATTCAGACACACCATGTATGATTTTGGGGGATATGAATGAGATAGCAAACATAGAAGAGAAACTTGGAGGGGCAGAAATCAACATAAATCGTTTTAAAAGACTTATTGACATAAAAAGCTCTTGTGACCTATTAGAATTACCCTTTTGCGGAAACTTGTATATCTGGAGGAAAAAGCATTCCGGACCAGATAACATTTATGAAAGACTTGATAGAGTCCTTGTCCAAACCCAAATCATCGAAAGATATCCAAATCTACAAATTACGCACCATGCCTTCTCTTCTTCAGATCATTGCCCGATCTCTATAGACCTAAACTATGGTGAGTCTTACAAAGCAGCTCCCTTTAAATTTGAAAATATATGGACCAAAAGAAAAGATTTCAGAAATATAGTCAAACAATCATGGAGAGCAAATTGTAATGGCTCTGCTATGTTCAAACTTATGTTTAAAACAAAAATCCTTAAAACAAAAGCTAAAGAATGGAATAAGAAAACATTTGGAAACATTTTCCGTCAACTTAAGGAAGTGGATGATGAACTGATCAAAATACAGAGTACATCAACCCGGAATGGAGAGTTGAGCATTTCAACAAAGCAATCTAATTTATTAAGGAAGAAGGAATCCCTATTACAATATCACAAATCCTATTGGAATCAAAGAGCAAAAACAAAATATATCAAACTATCGGATACAAATTCGGGCTACTTTCATAAAATTGCAACAGGTCGAAGAAACAGAAAAATTATTAGACAAATCATTTCCGCAGAGGGGACACAAGTATTTGGCAAAGAGAATATTAAAAAAGAAATACAAAAGAACTTTGAGAAAAGATTTAAAAGGGATGGCATAAACAGGAGCGATTGGTCAAACAAGCTAAAGCTGATAGAACCTACTATAACCACTGTTGAAAATGAGGAACTTATAAAACCTATATCGAATAGTGAAATCAAGAGTGCTCTTTTTAGCCTAGGAAAAAATAAGTCTCCTGACCCAGATGGGTTGATAGCTGAATTCTACATGACCTATTGGGATATTGTTGGTCCATTTGTCATCCAGGCAGTCAAAAGCTTCTTTCTTTCGGGAAAAATGCTTAGGCAAATCAACCATACGTTTATAAAACTACTTCCTAAAGTAGACAACCCAATGTCAACAAATAATTACAGACCAATTAGTTTATGCTCTACAATTTACAAAATAATATCCAAAATCATTACTGAAAGACTAAAACGAGTAGTTGGAAAACTAATACACCCACTTCAAGGAGCTTTTGTATCAGACAGGGCAATCCAGGACAATGTCCTGATAGCACACGAGATCTTCCATTCTTTTAAAAATAGAAAAGGTACTGAAGGGTGGATGGCAATCAAACTTGACATGGAAAAAGCGTATGATAGACTAGACTGGGAGTTCTCGCTTGAGATCCTTAGGAGATTCGGATTCCATCCCATATTTGTTGGATGGGTAAGGGAATGCATCACATCAGTCACATTCTCAATTCTGGTCAACAACGGACCCACTGATCCTTTTCGACCATCGAGAGGTATCCGTCAAGGGGACCCACTTTCACCATTTCTCTTCATTCTTAGTGCAGAACTTTTAGCAAGAAAACTACAGTAGGAATCCCATGCGTCTAATGGAAATATTGGTTTCAAATTTGGTTGTAAGGGACCTAGAATACCTTTCCTTGCATTTGCAGATGACATTATGATTTTTGCAAACGCTATTGTTGGAGCAAGCAAAAGAATAAGGGAAATCATTGATGAGTATTGCTCCCTTTTTGGGCAAAAAGTTAGTTTTCATAAATCCTATTTTCAAACAACTAGAGGTAGACATGGCCACGGGTCACAGGTCGGGCGAGTCGACCCGTGACCCGCCGGGTCCGGGTCAACGGGTTGAAGGGTCATCTCGGGTTAAGGGTTAGGGTTAGGGTCGGGGGAAAGTGAACCCGTGACCCAGCGAGTCAAATTTTTTTAAAAAAAAAAACTGTCCGGATAAATACACCACAAATCTTGCACGTCCTTTTCTACGTGCAAGGTTGAGATGAGTTAATTAATTAGAAAAGAGTGCTAATTAATTAAAAAAGCTTGCACTTTGAATTGGACGTGCAATTAAAGAAGATTATTTGCGGTGTATCTAACAACACCCAAAAAAAATTATAAAAAAAACTAGAATTTATATTTATAATTATTATGAATTTTATTTATTCATAATATATATAAATTCTCATGCATTACATGTTATGAAAATCCTACCCACCATTTGGTTCTTTTATAGACTTAACACCCTCCCCCTCCCCTTTCCTCTAGTTTTCAATGTGGGATGGGATGTGAGACAAAAATAAGTAGAAACTATTCATATCTTCAATCTCGATCATTCGGTTGTTTCATGTCAATCCATACTTATAAATTTTTATCATATACAAACACTAGTACTACACTTTATATAAATATTATTTTTTTTGAAAAATATTTTACCTATCAATTATGAAAGATTAAAATAACGAACGAGTAACAAGAAAGTGTGAAGTTCAACACAATACCTTAAACATTTGTGTTATTTGGTAGTTCCACTATGAAATCATGATATATGATACTAAGTTAGGAGTCTTTATGATATAATTTCAAAGAATACAAATATTGTTGTTGATAAAGTTGTTACACATGTATGATATCCTTCATGTCGATTTTCACTTATTTTGAAAATGTTATAGAACTTCGGATTTTCAAGCACAATAATGAAATATATTATGGGGTAATACTTTTCAAATGTGTCTTTTCATTTTATAACATGCAACACAAATAGGTAATCCAATAACATCATCATTACGTGTATACACAAAATGTGGCTAATTCAACTTTAAACGATAAAGATTATCATATATCTATATGAAGATGAGCCTAGATTTGAAATCAACAACCAAGAAATTAACATAATGCAAGTAAAATAAAACACTTATGATTAATCAATGGATCAACACAACTATCAATTGAATTAAATAGAAAGATTAATCCAACAAATTTGATATAATGTATCATGATGTTCCATCACCATGTGTTATTCATTTCATTAAATCCTAAGAGGTAAAGACTTTAATTATATTATATGTTACATCATATAATCCAAAGACTTAAATTACATTATATATTCCACCATATAATCCAAATACTTTAATTACATTACATTTTACACCATATAATTCGATTCGTCGAAACATCAATTTCTACAATTTCTTTCATATCCCATATTTCTGTCCCACATCGAAAGTGTGCTATCTACCTCTATTTTCTCTATATATATCTTCTCATATTGTCATTCTCACAATCCAACTTTTTCTTTCCCACATCTAAAGTGTGATGTGATGAAATGATGGAGTGGAATGAAGGTATATATATATATATCTTCTCACATACCATGTTTTGTCCACCTTAAATCTTTCCATTTCGAAAGTGTGGTGAAAGTTAAAAGTACTCGATGGGTTGAGTTTTTTTTTTCAAAACCAATTTTTTTTTTAAAATGGTTGACCCGCCAAACCCGGCGGGTACCCGGTTCCTTGCCACGTGTCCCGACCCGGCGGGTCAACCCGTCGACCCGTGGACCCGCCGGGTGACCCGAACCCGTTGACCCGTTGAATTTCTGGGTTAGGGTTCGGGTCATGTACCCCGGGTTCTCGACCCGTGGCCATGTCTAACTAGAGGAGTCCCAAATGCTAGACTACAAGCATTGACAGAAACACTTCAAATACCAAATACTAGATCTTTGGAAAACTACTTAGGTTGCCCCATTATCAATGGGAAGGTGAACAGAGAAACTTTCGAGAGCGTTGTATGTAAATCAAAGGAACAACTCTCGAAATGGAGGGCAAATGTTCTTTCACTACAAGGTCGTTCCGTCCTTATCAACTCAAATTTGTCATCCAAACCAATGTACATCATGCAAAGCTTCATGCTTCCAACCAATATCCATAAAGAACTAGATCATACAAATAGAACTTTCTTTTGGAACAAAGACCTGCAGCATAGACCACTTATTAGTTGGGATAGAATATGCAAACCTGAATCCAAGGGTGGGTTGGGAATAAGAAAATCTAGAGATATGAATGAGGCACTGCAAATGAAACTTTTATGGAAAACCCTAGCCGAACCGGAGAATCATTGGGTTAAAATTATTAAGCACAAATATTTAAAGGAAACCGATATTCTGCAATACCAGAAAAAGGGTAGCGCATCATGGCAATGGAGAAACATGAGCTCTTTAATTGAAAAATTCAAAGCAGGATTAGTATGGTCAATTGGAAATGGGAAATCAATTAATTTTTGGAAAGATAACTAGGTATCAACCACACCTCTAATTAAAAGAATAGAAGCTGCAAACCAGATTGAAGAGAACGTAAAAGTTAGTGATTTCATCTTAGGGGGAAAGTGGTGGAAGGAAAAACTAAGCCAGGTGTTAGACCTTGATCTAGTTACTGAAATCTTACAAATCCCAATTCCAATCAACCCCTTCCCTGACAGACTTTATTGGTGGCCTGATAGGGAAGGATGGTTCACTACGGCTAGTGCAATGAAAATTATAACCAACCCGGATAGAATCGAAGACGACCCGAATAAATGGATTTGGAAACTCCATACTATACCAAAAATCAAAAACTTTTTGTGGAAGATGTGTCAAAAAGGGTTACCAACAAAAGATAGATTGGCAAATAGAGGTGTTCCAATCCCCACAAGTTGTTCCTTCTGTGATAGATATGTTGAGGATGAAGCACATCTTTTCTTTGAATGTGGAGTCACGAGAGGGTCATGTTTACATAATGAAAAAGCATATGAAATATTACAACCGCTCTTGGACAGAACAAGATATATCAGACTGATAATGAGACAACTAGGAGAAACATTCGACAAGGACGAGAAAGAAACATTGGCAATAAAATGGTGGGCTATTTGGTATTACCGTAACCAGATCACATTTTGCGAGGGCCGGATTCCTTCTGCGTATGAGATATCAAAGTTCTTTTGTTTAACACGTGAAAACTGGAGAAAAGTGTGTGAGGAAGTAGACGACGAGGAAAAAAATGGCACAAGGGAGATTCCAAGGAAAAAGATTAGCAGGAAAAACATCAAATGGAGAAAACCAAACTACGGATACATGAAAATTAATTTTGATGGCACATCACCGCCTAGAGAAGAAAGTCACATTGGTTATATTATTAGGGATTGGAGTGGTAATCCAACATACATAGGATTCAAAAATATGGGTCGGCAGAACCCCATAATGACAGAAGTCCTTGCCTCGCGAGAAGGCCTTAAAAAGGCCCAAGTACTCCGGATTCGAAAACTAGAAATAGAAGGGGAATCACTAATCATCATTCGACACCTACAAAATAATGACAAATGTCCATGAGAAATAGAACTACTAATGGGAGATATCAAATTGTTAACCAATTATTTTGAGGAAACGAAATTCTCTTTCGTACCCCGTGAAGGTAACAGAGTGGCTGATAAGGTTGCACACCTTAGCCGCTTTGTTGGCGGGGTAAAGATCTTCTTGATCTCATCCGTCAGGATGCTATCGGTTAGGTGAAATACCAACCGAATTCTTACCTAATAAAAAAAAAAAATTATGGTGCACCGTTAGTGATCCATACTTCCTCAGGAGTTGCCCTTTCCAGTTGGGATACTGCATTGAGTCTTTGCACTCTCCCTGGTTCTTGGCACTCGCGGCGCGTCTTGGTTCTCGATCGACTTCTCTGCTGGTTGACGTCTTGTCTGGGCTGATTGAGTTTTTCTTTCCTCTCCGATGTTTTGTGTTATTGTGTCCTATTTGTATTGACTGTTTTCCGTCTGCCGACTTGTTCGGCCATCGAGTTTCAGGTATGTCTGAACTCGAATTTTTACCTAATCAAAGATAAATAAATTATGGTGCACCGAGTGGTGCACCGTAGATGAGTTACAACAGATCCTCATTCTGGTAGATCCACGTTACTCTCTTCATAACCAGCCATTTCTTATTTCGAAGCCACCATGCACTTTAAATTGATCATCTTCATGCATTCATTACTCATTTGAAAGTTACCATAGTCATAAGTTACCATAAATGGCAATGTGATTAAGAACTCCATCTCTTTGTCTTGATTGATCAACATCGTCTTCTCTACTGTTGATATGTTCCGCTATTTGAGTAGATTGTTATTGGCATACATACAAAATAACACATTTTGACCATATATGTTCAAATGGATCAAATATAGAATTAAAAATCTCAATAGTTTCATTTGAAGAGTGAGATGATGATAATGATATTTGAGATGAATTTATCGTTGATTCAAATAATCAAAAGGATAAAGATAGGATCGAATGACGGAAATGAGATGTGAATATTTATGATTACATTGGTATTCATAGGAAGTTTAACCAATTGCTAAAATTGGCCTATCGGAGGAACGACAATATCATATAATAGGCCAAAAGAAAATATTCTATAGAATATTCTCTTTTAGTAGATTATAATTTCCCCAGCTATTATGACCTACAAGGGGAGATGCCCTAAATGACCCAAAATTTGTTTGGGTTAAAGACCAATTGGTTAAGAGCGTGGATTTTTTTTTTAAAAGAAAGTAACTTGAAAATCATATTTTTACATTTTATTTGGTAATACGTACATAGCTGGTGGTGTAGCTAAAATTGATAAGATAGTTGAAACTGATAGATTAAGTGTGTTAATTAATATATGTTAAATTAGAGTGTTCATAAACTATATAAAGGTGTTTGGTAACCTAGCTGATAGAGTAGTTGATACAAATTAGGTGATGAGATAAGAAAAAAATAATATATATATAAAAAACTTGAGGTGAGTAACTGTTGAAAATCCAATTTAAAAAACTAATTAAACTAAAATCTTAATTACATTAAACTTATTTAAAACTATAGAATATTAAAACTAAAATTAAGATCCGAAAAGTATCTTCATTGCCAAACGAAGCCTAAAACAGTAATCCAACTTATCTAAAATTTAAGATGCTTCACTTTATAATAAGTATTTGAAAGAGCTAAATCTATGTAAAATATTAACTTGTATTAATATTTTAAAAATAAATTTAATATTTATTATGTTTTAAATAAGTAAAATTTTATATAGATTTCAATTCCTCAAAATACGTGTTGAAATGTAAAAAGTCTTATATTTTAGGTCGAGAGAGTCAATGATAGAGCCAGAAAGTTAATAAAGGGGGGAATTTTAGATGATATTTAAGTTAATGTTTTTTTAGTTCAAAACAAAGGTGTTTTTGTTTCAAACGTTGTGTTTTAGTTCAAAATGAAAATATTATAGTTTAAAACTGTGTCATTAGTTGTTGTATATTTTTTTCTCTTTAAACGAACAAAACGATGTCATTTTAGTCTATAACAACGTTATTTTTGTCTAAAAAGGCATTGTTTGATACTTAAGAAGTTAGTATGTAACTTGTTATTCTTTTAGCATGCAATAATGTGTAACAACATATAAAAAAAATTCGGCCTTTGAGGATCGACGAATCAAATGATATTTCTGTTGCAAAACTTGCATAATTTATTATCTAATTGTCGAATTTAATAGTATAACTTCTTGTTTTGAAGTTATTTAACCGAATTATCAAAATATCAAGTGAAGTAAAATATAAAAATATCATGGTTTATTAAAAGTCGACATTTCAATTAATTAACTTGCTTTTAATTTTCAAACATTATAAGTTATAACTATTTATTCGGGTATCAGATTGGGACTTGTAATATATCAAAGTGGATATCAATCAATAAAATAAAATAATTTTTAATAATATTATTAAAATTTGATGACTCTTCAAGAATTAAAGGGCGGGAATGTCAAACACAAGGGTTAGACTGACCATATCTCACTGAGACTATAATCTTATTTATGCCCTCTACTAATATACTTCATCTATGTATTTTGTTTCACGCATCCCATATCTTGTTTATAATATAACCCACCTCATTACTTTATGGGAAATTTTGGTTGGTGTCAACGAGGTTTTGGCAATTCTAGATGGTGTCCCACAATTTTTAATTTTTCGGATGGTGCCCCTAATTAAAGTATTGCAAAAGTTCGCCTGATGCACAAAATCAATGTTTTTGCATTTTTTTTATAAACAAAAATGGACCTTTATTATTTCAATATTGCACAAAATCACCTTTTAATTTTAAATTGCATATAAGTTTAGTCGGTGTTGCTGCCTTCCATGTCTGCCTTGATTTTTCGTTGATTTGATCTCTCTCGTGACAGTATTCCGTCTGCCGAGTTTTCCTCGACCTCTCGATTTATCAGACACCGTTTTGTCTAATATTTCAAAATTCTTACCTTTGTAAAAAAACAATATTAACTCTCATGTTATGTAAGGAAGAATGTCATTCCTCCACCCCCTCCCTCTGAGAGTCCAAGGTGGAGTGCGGATAACATAATAAATCCTAAAGATAATCGAATTCATTGTTGTAGTCCTTTAACCTTGGGAGACATTAGATCCCAATTAACAATGACAATTGACTGGTTCTCGAAGAGCCTTCTCATTGTTGCGAATACATGGCAATCCGTAAATCTCAAGATCTAACGTAATCACTAGATTATCGCCTTCTAAATGGATAACTATAGGAATAAATGTTGACAACACGAAAACTTTACAACCACCAAATTAATGTAGTTGCACGGAGGAAAATTGCATGATTGTCTATAAATAAGAAGGCGAAAGTAATTGAGAAGACTTTGGAAACCTTCCAATTTAACATCGATTTAAGCAAAAGTTGATCTTATCCAATCTAATATACTGTCTTTAATTTTAGTCCGA
Organism: Persicaria maculosa; assembly: GCA_963922045.1. Classification (NCBI taxonomy): domain Eukaryota; kingdom Viridiplantae; phylum Streptophyta; class Magnoliopsida; order Caryophyllales; family Polygonaceae; genus Persicaria; species Persicaria maculosa. The sequence continues at coordinate 9,788,571 of OY998257.1, forward strand.
CAAAAAAAAGTTTATATTTTTTCTGTTTATTAACGATATCATTCTTAAACATAATGTAGTTACAATATAATAAGCTATAACGGTACCTGCCACTAATTGAAATCGAAAAATTGATGGAAACCTTCCACTTTAACATCGATTTAAGCGAAAGTTGATCGTATTCAATCCAATATACTATCTTTAATTTTAGTTAGACAAAACGAAAAGAAGTTTTTTTTTTTTTTTCGTTTATTAACGATATCATTTTTAAACATAATGTAGTTATAATACATAAGCTATAACGGTACTTGTCACTAATTGAAATCGAAAAATCGATGAAAACCTTCCAATTTAAAATCGATTTAAGTGAAAGTTGATCTTATCCAATCCAGTATAATATCTTTAATTATAGTCGAACAAAAAAAATTCGTTTTTTCCGTTAATAACGATATCATTCTTCAACGGAATGTAGTTATAATACAATAAGATATAACGGTACCTACCACTAAATGAAATCGAAAAATCGATTTTTACAATCGATCAAATCATATTTTACAAATCAAACAAAAAACAACACTTATTAACTCAGTTGATAAAACCATATTAGAAATAGAAAATGGTTCATTCAGCCCATATAAATACTTTCATAAACGATCGCCGATCCAAATCCTATTAACCAAACCAAACCGAGCCGAAACTAACCATGGTTAACAACAGCCATGGTTAACAACAGCCTGATCCTCGTCATCGGGCTTTGTATTGAACCTCTTGGGCGATGTGCAATGGATGTGGGTAGGTCTTCGGAAAGATTAACAGTACGGATGTAAACGGCAACTCCAGTGAGTAAAGGAAAGAGGGTCGGACACGTCACACGGTTACTAAGAGCTCATCACACGGCCAATAATCACTAATCATAGAAATCAACGGTTAAACAAAGAGGTGCAGGGGTCTAAGGTGGACTCGCCCGCGCTGTATAATTTCTGAAATTCAAATCCCCCTCTCACTGTTTTTTCAAAACCGCCGCCCTCGCCTTTCCCCTTCTTCCCCATCTCTCCCCCCTATAAAACAAAGCGCAAAATCAGCGGAAGAAATCAGTTCTTGAAACCCTCGAAATCGAACCAGGCGACGGGTACTCACTCCATCTCTCTCTCACATTGTCCCGTTTCTCTCGATTCTCAATCGGTGTTTGCGGTTTTCCGGTACCGGAAATGGCCAACCAGCTTCCGTGCGACGGTGAGGGAAAGTGCATGGTCTGCGGGAATAAGCCATTGGATGCGGAGGTGCTGACCTGCAAGACGTGTGTCACTCCTTGGCACGTTGAGTGCCTCGCGGTTAAGCCTGAATCGCTGGCCTCAACGCTTGACTGGGAGTGTCCTGACTGTGATGTGTCTGCTGTTCCTGCCGCCGGTGATGCGGCTGCTGTGAACTCTGTCGCCGGCGGCGGGAGCCTCGTCGCTGCGATTAAGGCTATAGAGGCGGATGCGAGTCTCTCTGAGCAGGAGAAGGCGCGGAGACGTCAGGAGCTTTTGAGTGGAAAATCTGGATCTGGCGATGACTCGAATCTGAACGTGAAGGACGACAACGATATCCTCTCGATTCTCGGCGAGAACATGAACTGCTCGTTCTGTATGCAGCTTCCTGACCGTCCTGTCACGGTGAAACTTCTTTCCCCCATTTTTAATTCCGCTGCATTTTCTTGCTTTCAGCTTCGTCCGTTTGCTTCACTAATGTTCCGGTCTTGGTTAGGGTTTCTGTTGTTCTGTTGACCTAGTGAAGATGCTTATACTTTATTTTTCATTTAATGATTTAATGATTGGCTGCTTTTGAATCGTGTGATCTCAAGGCTTTAATTTGCGTAGTTGACTTGTATTCAATTGAAATTTCGTAAATAGTGATATTGAAAATTTGAATTTCTAGTCTAGTGTTGAAACCGCGGGTTTTATCCTGGCATATTCTAGTTATTATACCAAATGGATGGGTGTTTAGGGACATTGTTCAACATGACGCTGTTCTAGAACGTCTCTATTGTTGGAAAATAGAAATATGAATGGAATTGGACAAATATAGGATATGTAGAACAAATAGCTATTCTGATGGCAATGATCTATGTAGCAAATACTGTTCTGAGTTGTGGAGTTTAGGTTTATGAAACATTAAACCTACTTGTTCTAGATATGTTTACCCTGCACATAATTTCTATGTATTTACAAGCAAAATTAACATTTGAGATAACATAATGCTGGGGTGATAACATAATGCTGGGGTTTGTAAAGTAAAATAGAAGGAATTGAACTCAAAGAAGATTTTTTGAGAGTTAATTAGGAAACAAGAAGTAATTTGAAGCATCCTGGAAAGCTCTAACCAAATAAAATAGAAGTAATTGAGCTTGAAGTAATTACTATGTATTTACAAGCATAATTAACATTTGAGATAACACAATGCCGGGGTTTCTAAAGTAAAATAAAAGGAATTGAACTTGAAGAGGATTTTTTGAGTGTTTATTAGGAAGCAAGAAGTAATTTGAAGCATCTTGGAAAGCTATAAACAAATAAAATATGATGATTAGAGTTGTTTTTTGAAGATGCTTAACTGTTTCCTCATCTATTCAGTTTCTTTTTCTGGCTACCGTTATGTTGCCATGTCGTAATTGTGACCTTTTTTCCCATTTCAGACTCCATGTGGTCATAATTTCTGCTTGAAGTGTTTTGAGAAATGGGTGAAGCAAGGAAAAAAGACATGTGCCAAGTGCCGGGAAACCATTCCTGCTAAGATGCTCTCCCAGCCTAGAATCAATGCTTCACTTGTATTTGCTATTCGAATGGCAAGGAAGCCATCAGCTGGTCAAGTGGTTGGTCCAAGAGTTATTCACTTTGTTGATGATGCAGAGCGTCCTGATAAAGCATTTACAACTGAGAGGGCTAAGAGAAGTGGCAATGCTAATGCTAAAAGTGGGAGGATATTTGTTACCATTCCAGGTGATCATCTTGGGCCTATTCTTGCGGAAAATGATCCGGTGAAGAATACAGGGGTGCTGGTTGGCGACAGTTGGACAGACCGATTGGCGTGCAGACAATGGGGTGCTCACTTCCCACATGTTAGTGGCATTGCTGGACAATCAAGTTATGGTGCACAATCTGTGGTTCTATCAGGAGGTTACGAGGACGACCAGGACAATGGGGAGTGGTTCTTATACACTGGAAGGTTGGTGTAGAAGTTATTTTTACTGCACATTCTGATGGACATTATTTGTTTGTTTATTTTGCATTGTTCCTTGGTGCTCAATATATCTTTTACTTGCTGGATATGAGCTACTCTTAACTTGTATGATTATTGTTTTCATTTACTGATTGTATGACAGTGGGGGGCGTGATCTCAGTGGAAACAGACGTACAAACAAGAAGCATTGTTCTGATCAGAAGTTCACGAATGCTAATGAGGCTTTGCGACTAAGTTGCAGAAAAGGTTACCCCGTTCGAGTTGTTAGGTGAGTGTCCTAATATCGTCTTCTTTCCTAGATTTTAGGGTGTGTTTGGATTCCAAATGCATTATGTTTATAATGCAAAATGATAAGGCGGTGTTTGGTTAACACAATTTTTAAGGTATTTAAATTATGATGTTTTTTAATTTCACGATGTATTGATTATAATGCAATTATTTTATCTCGATTTATGTGATTATTTGGTTAAATTACGATTTTACGTAGGTTTTTACGAGATTTTTATTTTCGCAACCAAACGAACACATAAAACGAGGTAAAATAATTGCATTATAATTAAAATGCATTGGAATCCAAACACACCCTTAGAGGTGTTGATTTGAATCTGCCAAGAGCTGATAGTGTATTTCTGCTTGATGTGTACTAAAATTCTCGCATCCCAGATGTTGTCTTTTGTTGTTATTGCCACTGTTAATGACTTAATATCCATGGATCAAGAGAAGTTTATACATGGTTGTACTGCCATCTTGATGTATGATATGCGGTAGACACCCAACTCCTTGCCTCCTAGAATGATGACATGCCATTGCATGGTGCTTTGTCTTCACCTCCAACAATGCTTTGCTTGCCTCAAACACATGCTTTTTCATGCTGATTGTTGCATATATCGTTTATAGTGTTGTCATATGATGTTGGTTTGATAACTTAAGTTGTGATCAATGGTTTCTTTTAACATGTTGATTACTAAGTCATATATGCCTTTGCCTTCATTTTTCCATACAGGTCCCATAAAGAAAAGCGTTCTAATTATGCTCCAGAGGAAGGCGTCCGCTATGATGGTATTTATAGAATTGAAAAGTGCTGGAGAAGTAAGGGTCACCAGGTAATGTCTTTCTTCATAGATGAAAAATATATTCTTTGTGATTTTCTATACTGATACTTCTCCTGCATCAGGGTTTCAAGATGTGCAGATATCTCTTTGTCAGATGTGACAATAGTCCTGCTCCATGGACTGGGTACGTACTCTATTCATTATTCCTGTTTTTATGACAAGAGGCCATTTTGGGGATATCTAATTGATCCTGTTCTTCTCTGTAGTGATGAACATGGTGATAGACCACGACCACTGCCTGTTGTTCCAGAGCTCAAGAATGCCGTAGATATAACAGAAAGGAAAGAAAGCCCTTATTGGGACTTTGATGTGAGTAAATACCTCTATTTTATGTTCAAAAGGGAAATGGAAGGCTGATAGGGTGTTTAGTCTGACTAATTGTTAATATCAACCATCTTTCCATAGATGGTGAGTGATTATTTGGAAGTAAGATACCAATTGAATTTTCTTCTTTTTTATGTGATATCTTAGGAAACTGATGAGTGCTGGAAGTGGAAAAAGCCTCAGCCAGCGAGCAGGGTGTATAAAAATGGTAATGGCAAAAAGGTAGTTAGAAAAAGTTGTACCAAATCGGATGAAGAGAAGATCCTGAAAGGTTCTACTTCTATCTTATGTTCTTATATTTGAATCATTTTTCTTTTCTTTTCTAGATGGGTGTAAGTAAACATATGTTTACTTTTGATGAGCTAAAACATGTGCTCTTCATCCTTAAACATCATATTTACTCATCTGCAGCAAATATTTACTAATTGTTATTGCCAACCTTTTCCCTGCAGAATTTAGCTGTCTTCTATGTCGTAAGGTGATGACTCTTCCAGTCACAACACCTTGTGCACACAACTTTTGCAAGTCGTGTTTGGAAGGGGCATTTACTGGCCAAGCATTTGTTAGAGAAAGAAGCAGAGGCGGTAGGCAGCTCCGGACACAAAAAAATGTCATGAAGTGCCCTACATGCACAACTGATATCTCTGAGTACCTCCAAAACATACAGGTATCAATACATTTTGTCCTCTATGGTGTTAGCTTTGCTGAGAAGTGCTGACATATCTTAATGGCTTAAATTATCCAATGGAAATGAGTTTGCTCTGAGTTTGTTTAACATTCCAAAGCAGTAGATGTGTGCAGTGCAGTGGCACAAATCCTACGAGTTGTCATTTCATTTCATTTTATTTTGTTAGGCACGAGTAGTCATTTCATGTGTGCAAGGATCTTGTAAGTTTGTCCCTCGTTTAATTTTTTGATCTTGAATTTGGCAGGTTAACAGAGAACTGATGGGGACAATAGAATTGCTGCAGCGTAAGATCGCAGAAGAGAAAGCTGCTGCTGAAGCTGAGGAAGCTGCCGCTGAAGATGAGGAAGCTGCTGCTGAAGATGAGGAGGCTGCTGCTGCAGGTGAGGAGGAAATCTCCGAGACAGACATTGAGGAAGAGGATGCTACTTCTGAGGATTCTGATAACCTCAACTTAGAGTCTGATGAGATTGTAACCAAAGATGCACCAACAAAGGCTGCTGACGGTACAGAAGCTGTCCAGAGTGTCACCGAGGTCCACCCCAAAGAAGCTGAGCCTGAGGCGAAGCCCAAGCCCACTGTAACCAAGGAAAAGGCTGCTAGAAAGAAGAGAGGTGCTGCGGATGAAGCTGGTGCCGGTGTAGCTAGGAAGTCACAGAGAGTCACCCGAAGTGGGTCACCATCGAGCCCTCTTCACCTGCGGTCCAAAGGCTTTTAATGGGCGAACCGCCTAGTCAGCTGGTGCTTGTGCTCGAAAACTCTTGAAACACAGAAGAACAGCATATCTGAAGGCTGTTGGGTAGTATATAAGTTATACTATGTAGTATGGATTTTACCTTTTGTCTGTCTTACAAAGAAGTCGTCTATCCGATGGAGCGATCCATCCGATTAAAGGACTTGAATTTCAACATATTTTGAGGAGGTGGGAGGTTACACAGGACTTGTTCAATGGCTTGATTTTGCAATGTGTGGTTAGGGAGATGGTATACAAACTAGCTGCTTTAAAAAGCCTTGATGTATTTTTCGCACCTTATGATGTGCAAATGTTTTAAGAAATGACTTTGCTCAATAGTTGTTTGTTGTCTTCTGATCTGAATTTGAATGTACAGACGTTTGCTTTCTCACCAATTGAGTGTGTTTGGGAATTGGTTGCCTGTTTCCACTGAAACCGGCAAACTGCGGTTTGGTAAAACAAGATTAAGAGAGGGTGTTTTGTAAAAATTACCGCTCTACAGCCTCTATTCCTTACTAATCAACACATTTATCTTGCTTAAAAAAGGGATGATGAGATGTACCCACTTACCTTTTAAATTGGGAGTGTTTTTTTTTGTAAAATGGATCTAAATTTTGGATGATATGAAAGTTGTTTAAATAAGATTGATAATGCTTTGTTGTAACTTGTATGTATTTTTTATCAGATTTTTTTGTTGGAAGAGTTACTACAGAGTATTTTGTAATAGTTGAAAAACAAGAATATCTTTTTTTTTACTTCTAAAAAGATGTGTATTTTAAATAGTTTCACCCTCTATTTAAAAGGTCAAAGTCAAGTCTTTTGAAAAATAATAGACCACATAACATATGGAATGGGTTAAAATGCGGGTAGTATCCAAAAGTCCCCAGTTCGAACTCCGGATATGACCGCTCTTTATTTATAAATTCAAGGAATGAGTTAAGATGCATTTATGTATGGTGCATTGCGGAAACAAGAGAACAATAGTTTGACAATTAGTTCAGTCCATTTCGAGTATCCATTTAATCGTTAAATTGAACATTTTTTTGATTAGAGATAGTGTTAGGACAAATAACCAGCCTATTCAATGCTGGCCATAATGAAGTATAAAAACCTCCAAAAAAACCTCTTTATTTTAACTATCAAAATGTTTTTTTTAATGGTAAAAGATCTCCCATTCCTTTTAAGACCCTCCCCCATTAAGCAAACCTATTAAGCAAGAGCCAAAGACTAAAGGATCAACGACACGAGTAGCTAAATGGAAAAAGCCCCCCTACCGCTTCTCCAAATTAAATTTCGACGGGTCAGCTGGGGCTAACAGAGAAGCTTCTACAGGTTTCATCATTCGTGACTCAAGGGGAAGTATTATAGATCTTGGTTGAAAACTTATAGGTGTACAAACGCCACTCATGGCTGAGGGACTGACTTTACGAGAAGGCATTCTTAAAGCAATCGATTTGCATATAGAAAATCTTATTATTGAAGGCGACTCCCTTATAATCATCAACTATTTTAAGAAAGGGGTAGCGTGCCCGTGGGAAATCGAACTTCTGCTTTCGAACATTAAATGCCTACTACAAAGATTCAGGACTGTCTCTTTTTCTCATATTTACCGTAGTGGTAATAGAGTAGCTGATAAGGTCGCACACCTTAGCCATTCCCGCTCTAATATGGGAGCCAGTACTTTAGATCCCGGTCTCATGGACCTCATCCGAAAGGATGCCTTCGGTTAGTCCTTTTTTCTGAGGACATCCGAATTCTTACCTAATAAAAAAAAAAGGCCCTCCCCCATGCCCTGCTACATAATCAGTGGCAGAGCATGGGGAGCACGTGTCCCTTCTTTCATCCGACGAATTACCTATATATATTTGTGTCCCTTCTTTCATCCGACGAATTACCTATATATATTTTTCTCGTCGATAACTTCATTTTGAATATTATATAATATGTCA